>JAFFJZ010000012.1:1861460-2481947 GCA_018340375.1 Gonatopus flavifemur | reverse complement strand
TAACAATGTTTTAATATTAGGAATATTTCTGAAATCCATTCATGACTCTTTTTTTATTGAGGGGCTGTCGCAGTATTTTTTGGACACGGCCAGTTCGAAACGACGAGTTCGATCGGCGTTCAAAAAATAATCAAAGATACTTGAGACATTGACAAGTGAATTGCTATAAATCAAAATTCATTTGTTATATTTAACATTGTTGAACTAAATTAATTCAAGTAAGGATCTCTCAGACCCTGTGTGTTCTCGAAGGTTTAACCGCATTTCATCAGCATATTCATAAAGGAAAGAGTACTTAGAAATATTTCAAGATTCCGCAACACTTCCCTGTCGATTTAATAGCATTTTTAATCCGAACTCTTGTTTACATTCTGAAGTGTCGATGGATTGATTTATAATAACGATTTTTCCTAATAATTTTTAATATTATACCGTGAGAAGTGCCACTGTTTGTGGAAAAGACATGTGCTTTAAAAGGTGAATGAATAAGGATGAATGAGATTGCTCGAGACCTCCTAAATTGCATATTTTCATTGAAATTTCAATGTGATTTTTATTTCTTCAATAATAATATGCCTCTAATGATTGATTTTTGCATTTTAAACGTTGCGAATAGATCACTAGCATACACAAGTTATAATGCACTGTCATTTTCTGTCCTCTCCCTACCCTGTTACCAACCCATATAAAAATCTTCAGGCTCCGCCAATGCTGACGACGGAATATAGCTAGACGCAAGGCTGCCAGCCAAAGCTGGGCAATCTATGTAGGGACAAGGATGGTTGACAATGGTCTAAACATTGTACCAATATGGGAAGTCATAAATCGACTTCGTCGATCCATCATTGATCATTGGCTGCGCCACGCTTGGCCCATCCTTCAACCAATATTGCTTGAAGGAAAACGCATGCTTTCAACAGAGGCTCTTTAGGGCTTGGCGGGACACTGCTCCAAGCATTAGGCAACGCTGAATGACAATGGATTCTCATGTTGC
Organism: Gonatopus flavifemur; assembly: GCA_018340375.1. Taxonomy (NCBI): domain Eukaryota; kingdom Metazoa; phylum Arthropoda; class Insecta; order Hymenoptera; family Dryinidae; genus Gonatopus; species Gonatopus flavifemur. Next base: position 2,480,953 of record JAFFJZ010000012.1, on the reverse strand, counting down.
ACCAAGCATGGGTCGTAGCTTGGTCCAGCTTGGGCAATAGCTTGGCTCAGCTTGGGCGATGGCCTCGCTCAGTTTAGGCGTTAGCTTGACTCGACTTGAGTAATAGCTTGGCTCAGAGTGAAACCTCCTTCTCAAACAGCAAATTAAAATAACTCTCACCAGAGTGATGCTTGTTTCCTGCGAGTGGCGAACCAAGCATTCAATCAATATATAAGTCTCCTTTGAAGATTCCATGACAGAAATAATTCTTCTTCTGTTTCCAGACCCGCCTACTTCTACGCCAGGACCACCGGATTTACGTCATTCATCGGTTTAAACTAATCAGAAAAATTACATGTTGAAATTCTCCGACATTCATTTCGTTCAATCAAAATGATAGAATGGATTTTTTATTTTATTTTCAATTACAATAAAAAATAAAAGTGACCATTGGCATGAGATGGGCGCAACCCTGCCGCAAGATTGCTACAGCGTTGGCTCATCCTTGGCGAACAAATTTTTGTATGGTCTGCCATTGACGGCATATGCTATCACAACCCTGTTTCCAGTGTTGGGTCTTGAGTGTGGAAACAAATGGGCTGAGGCTGAAATGATGTTATCATTTCAGAGTTACGCCATGCCTGGTAGCCTAGGCTCGGCCCATCTTGGTGAGCGTTGCGGCAACCTAGCGCCCATGGTCAATTTTTACCTGGGAACATTCGGGTTTATTGTAAAATCCGAAAAAATTAAACAACAACGATTGATTCAAGTCAGTTTTGTATACGGAACAATATTGCTGAAAAGAAATTTGCATGCCACTTACAACAACATTAACTGTTTTTCGGTGACGGAGAAGACATGAAAATTAAGATTATTCAAACGCATGTAACAACTATTTAAGGCTTACCTTTTAAAAAACCAAGTCTGAGGAAAAAAAGTTGATACCACACACTATTAAAATATAACTTGAATCCAAAATTATCTGTAGCCATTTACATAAACTAGGCCAGCTGAAATATTGGAAAATGGGCTTTCATCAAACGACTTTTGGAAGGATAGTTGATCACTCGTGAAAGTTATAAAATATTGATGGATTCTACTTGTCTTCCATGTTTTCATGTGTTTTAGTGGTGACTCTTGGAGTTCATGATTTTTATTCCTTGCCCCCAAACAATTGGAAATTCACTCACCTGGTTTCAATTTTTTTAGAATGGCCGAAATCTTAAATTTAGAATACAACCTTTACGTTGTAAATGAATGCCAAAAACAGTATCTCAAGCGTGTATTGCCTATAATGACAATGAGCCCCAGGCTGGGTCCATCCTCTTTAACCCAGTATTGGGGAATGACGATGAGGCCCATGTTGGCTCAATATTGGCCCTGTTGTGCTTCCTCATACAATTGTGCTTGGTAGAAAATTGAAGTAATGAATCTTAGTGCGGGCACATTTGAACTTGGCCGCAATTTGGACCAGCGTTAGGCCAAGATTGGGGTGAATTTATATCCCGAGCATGTGCGTACAATCCTCAGCGTGTATGAATTTTGGTACCACTTTGGTCCAGTCTTGGGTCCATATAGGCGGGATGGGGCTCAACACTAGGCCCAAGACTGGGCCAAAGTGGGACTGAAATTCATGTCCGCTGAGGTAGAAGTCAAAGCAATTTTTCAATTCCCAAGCGTGTATTTACTGCGGGTCCAATGAGGGCCCAAAGTACGTGCCCATGCGACCTAACGTGGGATCAACTCTGGGATGATAACATCGTTTCCGCCTGGCTGTATTGCTTTGCCCGAGGACTAGGTGATACAATGGGCTCTGACCTAAGCCGATCTTGGCTCAACTTAGGGCCAGGCCTGCACCAAAGTTCAATATTTTCATTTTCTACGAACTATAATTGTATGGGAACAAACAATAGGGCCAAGATTAGTCCAAGATGGGTCCCATTGTTATTTCCCAATACTGGATTCAAGCAAATGGACCCTGCTTGGACCCATTGTCAATATCGGCGATACACACTTGGGTTTTAGGAAAAAAGGAAGGGGCAATATTGATTGCTTAGTCTGGGTTCAAGCTGAGCCCATGGTGTTACCAATCCTCGAGCAAAGCAATACAGCCAAGTTGGGAACGATGTTATCATCTCAGGGTTGGCCCCACTTTGGGCAGCATGGGCACGCACCCTGGACGTGGATTGGGCTCATCGTTAATACACACTTGGGATCAATTAAATTATTCTTAATTCTATTGCAGGAAGTCGATATAGAATAGCAACTGAATCCCATACACGGGATTGAAATCTAAATATTTCTATTCTTTCTTTTATGCTTTTTTGTTCTCTTGAGGCAAAATTTGTATTGAAAAGAATAGGACTTGTTCCATTCTCTTCAATTTTCTTCTATTCAATGCACCCTGAGTACCACCAGTACAGACAAATGAAAAACGCTATTGAATTAATAAATGCCAATTTCACAATTTTTTGTTGACTCAGAAGGGCCATTATCATTATTCAAAATTCCACTCAATTGATTTTCTTCAAAACAAATAGTGAAATACATATGTAGGTGCGTAAGCATGATGAAGTACAAACTGATTCATATGATTATATTATGAATGGATTTTGCATATTATCCTGCGGGTCAAAGTGATCCCGTTGGAGAATTGGTGGAGAGAGTCTCCGTTGAGGCAACGGAGGCGACGGAGAAATGTCCGCCCCCTGTATTTCCAGTAAAACTTAAATCCGTGAATTCATACATTCAGATTTGGTTACGTAAATGCACCAATAAGAATTATATTGAAAATACAGGGGGCGTACATTTCTCCGTCGCCTCTCCGTTGCCTCAACGGAGACTCTCCCTTATTTCTCCCTTATTTCCACGGCTCCCATTTCTCCACCAATTCTCCACCTCCAGTCCACCGAAGTCCTAGGTGGAGGATTGGTGGTTGTGCTGTACGGGATGTTACGTCTTGAAAACTAAAGTGTCTGACGAAACAAGAAAACTATTGGATACACATGAAACAGCAGTACATTCATAGAATATTCTATAACCATCCTGTCGATATTCATGGAATATTCAAATCACACTGTTTAAAACATGTTACGAAACTACCTACACAGCACAGAAGTTCAAAAAGAATATTCAAGAGTCTACAATGAATTCTTGAAGTCCCAATCAAACTCTTTATGAACTTTTTTTGAACTGATGTGCCGTGTGAGTGTAGAATTACTAAAAGATCATTTATCTGTGGTTCTATGGTCAATCAATCGATCCTCGATTGAACGCTTCAGACGTTTTATGTATCCTTTATGAATACTTAAAACCGCCTCATTTGATTATTAAGTGCATTTTAACAGACTATTCTCAAAACTTTTTGATTTTGAATGTTTTCATAATATCTAGTGTTACTTGGGTATTGAGAAATAATAAGCAAATGTCCGGAAATTGACTGTGAAATGTTGGGGAAAATCCCATAGAGCTCGGAATTTTCAGATCAATTTATGGGAAATTTAACACGCACACGTTATTCCAACATTGAAAAAACGTTGTACAGGAAAATCCCCGTATTCGCGGGGGTTGCGTTCCGCGATGACGAGAACAGTAGTAAATATTATCCTTTTAGCACGAAATATCACCATTCTCTGCTGTAAAATAACAATATCTTGCGAATGACACTATTGTAAATCATATCACATGCATTATTCACTATTGAATATCATTTATTGGTTGATTTAAAAAATTCAGTAACTGTTGTTTGTTTCGCACGACGAAGAACATCTTTGTACAATTCTTGATAACAACTTAAGGCTGCGGTAATTTCTTGTCTGAATTTTAAACTTCGTACCATAATAGGAACATTTTCAATGGCCTCATCGACTCCTTCTTGAACTGCTCTAATGATTTTGACAAGTGTTTTTTTAGGGAAAGTTGTTTCTTGCGTTCCAGAATCACATTGAGCCGTTTTATCTTCCTCAGAAGGCTTCAACATTTCTTCAATTTCTTAGCTATCCTGATAAACAAGCTCTGAAGTTTCTTCATTGTTGATATCTTCTCTATTTGAAGCACATTCTCAAAAAAAAACTTTCGAAATGTCAATAACGTGAATGTGGGTATAAACAAAATCGCGAATACGTGAAGCAAACATCCGCGAATATCGAAACAAGGTGTCAATTCCCTAACCGCGAATACAGGGGTTTTCCTGTATTGTCAAACGAACACCAGCCGTTGATTTCATAACGTTGACTTTTGGTCGACATTTGATAAGGAAATAGACGTCCAGAAATTGTGTTGATAACGTGTAACTTGAACCAATATTCGAATATAAACATCGAACGACGTCCTCAAAAAACGTGTTTTGTACGGGTTTGAAATGCATTTGTAAAATCTTGCGTTTGAACTTCAATTGAAGAAATTCTGCTAAAAATGTCGAACGAAACCGAAGAATGGTGGTTAAAAATTCAAACGAAGAGCAAGATAGTTAATAGTGTGGCTCCTTTTAGAAAATTCTTTCACGCTCAGGAATACTGTTTTTCTCGATATTAATGAAAAATTTTTGAAATAATTTGTTGAGTTCAATTCAAGTTTTGAAACCATCATTGGGTGGGACACGTCAATATTTGACGTCTCTTAAACAATTCCTGTACCTTTGCTATAACGTTATTTTGTGGTTGAAAAACACGTGATCTGCCGTGACATTCTTACGTTGAATCAACTCAAGAATTGACTGTTTTTCAAGTTTTTTAAACGTGCGTGTGTTTATTGGGTGTATCGAAAATTGATTTCCCAATCAGTGACTGGAATTTTCCGGTTGATATACATACATAGAAAAAAATAATTAGTTATTATTTGGATAGCTAAAAATTAGCTACGAGAGCTATCTTTTTTCTGTCACAGCTACTCACGCTTTCTTAGCGGTAGCAGCCAGAAATGTGGCAGTCACAGCGAAAATACAACAGCTAAATTATTCGGCTATTCAAATATCAACCACCAATTCTGTGCAGTTACCGCTCATCATCATTATCATCATGAAATAATCAGTCTTATGACTGGTTTGATGAAATCTTCCAACTCTGCACGGAGAACCAAGGTATCTTGAAAAATACCATAATTTATGGATTTTTGGCGTTCGTTCACGTAAATATTTTGACTCGGGTCAGACCAACGTCAAAAATCCATGAATTATGGTAATTTACCCTTACCTTGTATAATTTGCTTCATATAACCTCATCTAGGTCCAGCTTTTCGAGTTTTATCATTAATTTTTCTTTCCAATATTGTTTTCAATAAGCTATCATGCCTTAATGTGTGTCCTATCAGATTACTTCTTCTTTTCACGACATGTCTCCAAAGACTTCTTTTTTCATTTACCTTCTCAAGTACTTCTTCATTTTTTACTTTCTCTATTCACTTTATTCTAAGCATTCTTCTGTAACACCACATTTCAAGAGTTTCGAGTCTTCGTTGATCCGTTTTTCCAATTGTCCAAGTTTCGCAACCATATAATGCTGTGCTCCAAACGTAACTCTTCAAGAATTCTTTTCTTTACTGCTAAACTAATATTCTTCGAACATAGTCACTGCAATTACAGCTACGAATTCCTATTGTGGTAGCTAAAGAATAGCTACAGCTGCAATTATTTTGGCTACAGCAGGGAGAAAAGGTTGCTGAAAAAGTGAGTTATTTCATTTTTTTGCGTGTACACGGAGAAAAAAGATCTGCTAAAAAGTACCATACTTTATAGTATTCGAGCATTATTCTTGTCCAGATCAAATTATTTACGTGAATATATCTACAAAAGTAGTACTACACGTCTGCAGGAAAGTCCAAGCGAGTATGGTATCTTTAGAAGCATTTTCATGTGATTATTTTGATTGGGGCAAGAGTAATGCTCGAACGCTATAAAGTATCCCAGCAAACACGAATGCAGGCCATTCAAAGGACCATTGACGGCCCTTCGCCGGCATCGCAGGACCATCAGTGGCCCATTGAAACGCCAGTAATCATTGTTTGTACACTGAGAAAAATGTGTTTCGTAGAACTAGCAATAAGAGCATTGCTGACATGTAATTGTTGAATATACAATAATTCTTGTTCTTATAGCAATATATAGTTGTCTCATTAACAATAAAATTGTCAATTCAGCAATATTATTGCTGGTTGATATGTGACAATTCAGCATTGTCATATGTCAACCTACAATAAAAATCGTAAAAATATGACCGTTAACATTGCTGAATTGACAATTCTATTGTTAACAAGACAACATGTATTGCTATAGGAACAAAAATTATTGTATTTCCAACAATACAATGCCAAAAATTCTGTGATTGCTAGTTCTACGAAACACATTTTTCTCATTGTAGGGATGGTACTTTTTAGGAGATCGTTTTCCCCGTGTAGGAAAATTCCGATTATTTTTCACAGTGCGGTTCAAAACTAACCCATTTGTTTCTACCTGATATTCCAAATCTGCAAATCCAGTTGAATTAATTAATTTGAAATTGCAATCATGTTGGGACTGCAGGTTAATTCCATTAAAAAAATCTTCCTCTATTTTAAATTGGATATAAAGGGTTGGAATAGAAACAGTTGGCGAGTTGGTCAGTTTTCTTTGATATTCGTGAGACAAATGGCAGCAATTGAAAAACGGTAATGGTGTAGTAAAGGTCTATTTGTTCTCCCCAGAATCGGGTAAATAAATCCTCTGTAGTACCGGGCAGTTTGTTCATCCCAGGCAATTTCCACGTGAAGATTCATCGTATCATGCATGTTGTAGATAATCCCTTTCTCTTGAGAAGATAGTAAATATTCTAGACACATTAATAAGATGATGGAGATGTAATTGAATATTGATTTCAATCATAAATTATTTCTCTCAAACGGTTTCACATACATTAATAATTAATGAAGTTCATTTGCGGGAAATAAACCATGACTGTCCGAAATAAATATTCATCGCGCAACTGTACATTTTCAAATTCAAAGTGTACACTGTAAAAAACACTTGGGAATTTTTAAGAAGAAAATCATGATGGAAAACTTATGGATTTATGAATTTCCAGATTGTTTGAGACATGACAAATTTTCTGAAAATTTTCAAACACTTTTTGTGATTTTCCAAAAAATATTTGTCAACTGATATGAATGGTTTGAAATGTTACCAACGTTTTTTTGTGGATTTATTGAAAAATGTTTGGTCAAAACGTTGCAAACTTTTACAGTGCACTTTGATGTGCTGGTTAGATATTTTGATGGTTTTTAGAGCTCTTCGTGAATAATAACCATAATCCAGTGGCGACGGACTGAGAATGTCTCTGTCCTTCAACCCTAGTAAAAATGACTATAGCGGTTGTCTAGCATCTTTCAAGGCCTTGACATTAGCAGCTATAAGAGAGTTAGAATTATTTCTGCTAGGGAACTCGCGCGAAAAAGAGGATTCTTAACGCGTACGGTGGAGAAAGATATAGAAGTTCTCAGTCCACCACTGCCATAACCATCCAGATTTTCCAGGAAAAATTATCATATTCTTGCAGTTTGAGTCGTTTATTAAAACGAAACCCAAATTAAAACTCACAAAATGTGATAAATCATGGGTGTTTATCTTCTCGAATGAACTCCTCAGAGTTGGAAACATCGGTTGAAGAATGTACTACAAGATTTTGGGCTTCAACAGCTGAGTATTTTGTTATTCGATTGACAATTAGTTTCAATGAACGATTTAAACTTCCACAACAGAAATGATCTCATAACTTTCCACAATTTTTCGTACACTGAGAAAGAGGGTTTATTTGATTACTATTCGATTCGTAAACTGAAAACTATTCAGAAAAATCAGACAATAACTTGTAACATACCTCCTAATCATTGCCAGCTGTGATGGTAGCAATCGAGATTAATTTGAATTTTTATAAATAAGAATTTAGTTGGACCAAATTAATTTTATTTGCCGCAGCTAACAACTGGCGCAGTACTGCGCCAGTACCGGCTAACACTGGCGGGGTACTGGCGGTCTGCACTGCAGCAGTACTGGCATTTGTCCGAAATGATAACGCTTTTCCGTACTGGGTACTTGGTACTGGCACAGTACTGGTAATCGGTAATGGTCTTCAGTACCGGCGCAATACGCCCAATCAGAATTCCACAACTAGCGCTGTACTGCGCCAGTACCGGCTAAGACTGGCGGGGTACTGGTGGTCTATACTGCAGCAGTACTGGCATAGTACTGTATCAATACTTGGTCGAAATCAAACTTTCAGTACTGGTATAGTACTGTATTTCTATGTATCCAGTACTAAATCCGTACCTGCTAGCCGACTCTTGGGGGCCCAATACTGGCACTGTACTCCGCCTGTTGTCAACATTGGCATACTTCGGTTTTTTCTGATTGGGTAGGTGCCTTTCTCTCAATGTAAAAGTCCCAATTCTTAAATCATGACAAAATCCCCTGATTTTTCTAAAAAGTGGGACTTTTGTATGGAATTTTGAAGAATCTGAGATCATTCTCGCTAAGTTTTGATTAAAATCCTATGATGTTTTCACTTTTTCTTTACGACTCAGGGGAAAAAATGATACGTCCGGCTTCCATTTATTCAACCACGAATATGTTCCGTGAGTTATTTATGAAAAAATAACGAATACAAATCTTATATGATATTCCCTTTTGACAGGACTGCTGTTATTTCACACGAATTCTTTGAATCATATATCTCCATCCATTCTTTTCGCTTCTAATTTAATTCACCCTATGAAACGTATGAAACGTATCCCACTAAAAGCGATTGAAGATAAAACTAATGAATACGATTTTCTTGTATCTTCTTGTGCTCGTTCAACTGTCTTCAACCGAGAGACACTCGTTTCAAAATTCCAGCACGATAAATGAATGATTTTTATAAAATTTTGCTTAAAAAATATTCCCCGCCATTAGTGAATGTACATTGTCATTTTTTAACGTCGTTGACGGCTGTTTGGAAACAAAAAAACCCTCACCGGAAATTTCAAAACTGTACATCGCATTTAGAAATACAAAAAAAAAACACTATGCACCGTCGTCGTTGCTCACCCAAATCAAAATTAATTGAGTCAGCCTTCTCTTGGCTTTTATCTGTAAAATAACGAGTCTTGGGATCCCCATATTGCACTTATTCCACGTATCTTCTAGATCTTAGTTCAGATAGTATATTGCATATCATGCACTACCTGTCAGCACTGCTCGGTCTCTGAACGTTTGCACTATAATAATCATAATAATAATGTATTCCAAGGACGTATTGTTGTACGAGTATACATATATTTTAAGGGTCTCCCGTCTTTGTTTCGGTCTCTCTTCCTTATCCAGACTTGTGCATCGTTCGAGAGAATGACGACGATAAAGTGCTGCTATGGCACCGCGGCATGTCCTGCGATTCGTCGCGTCATTTCCTTCGACCGAATGTTCCGTTCTGTGACTTATTCTTTACCTCTTCTACTTTTTCAGAAAATCAAATTCTCGATCCCAGGTATGATTTGACAAACGTACCGTGCTTTGTGCCAAACTTGAGTCAATGCTACTCAACACCGGGCCTAGCTTGGTCGCTAACATTAGCACCAAACTAGATTGATGTCTGGAATGATAACAATGTTCAATGCTTGGCATCCAAGCTTGGTTCAATATTATAATTCATTAACATTATTGATGTACAATCCTAATTCGAACTGAATAAGTTTGATTGAACATTCATATTTGAGTAATTCACCAAACTTGGCGACAAGTTCGAGTCAATGCTAGTTATCACCGGGTGCAGGCTAATTACCAACAATGTTATCAAGCTAGGTCAATGTTTAGGATGATAATAACGTTCTCTGCTGAGCATTCAACTTTCATATATATATCGTAGCATTGATGTTCAAGGCGCTATCAACACTTAGTCAGTTATGGCGGGACACTCATCGGCCAAAGCTGGGCTAACCAGACTCAGCATACCAAGCTTGACGCCGATCATGGTGCAATTTTCAGTGTTGGCATTACGAGCCTGGGATATTCGTCGCTTCGCCGAGGATATTATTCCGAGTGTATCCCGAAATTATTTCATGTATCTCGTAATCGGATCGGGATGAGGTTGAAAACTGGCTTGCCCCAAAATGAACAATGAACTCCCCGTAAGCTATTATTCTCTTATTAAACCTGGCCTCATAACTATTATTATAGTACAAGAAGAATCAAATTCTTTGGTCACAGGCGCCTGTTTTTAGTCTCTGCGAATACATATTTACAGGACCTCCCTACCTTACCTATCCGCCCGATACAAAGAGAGGGTTTCGAATGAGAGCAAATAAGGAATTGAGCATCAAGAGGGGAGCCGAATATCGTATCGTTTTAACGTCTCTATTAGCGGCTATTAAAAAATGAGTCAGCAACCGAAAGGAGAAACGGAAGAAAAAAATTTTACGAGTGAAGGATGGATAGATTGATTTGTCGTGCAGATGGATAGAAAAGCAAAACACCGGCGAGGAAAGAACAGCTTCGAGACGACGGGCAATGAAGCTTTGGTCGCTTCAAATCGCGCTGGGACCGTAGTAGTCGTCCTCTGTTCACATGTCGGCTCCTCTTCGTACTGGTATCCGGTTACCTTTTATGTATAAAGGTCTCCACACCGTGGCTCAGATTCTTAAATGATATGTAGTACTCTATTGTATTTTTCTGGGTTGTATTGAGCTTGGCACGGGGCTAGTTCACGATCGAGGAACGAGGGACAGAGAAAATCTTACCACACATTCTAAAAACTCACATTGTTCGTTGCTGACGTGCGGTGAATTTTGTTAAATGTTTTATACTGTTGTTAAATTCAGCTATAGAAGTCCAAGTACAAGATTTGTTCAATTAAAAAGTAGCTTCCGTTGATTCATCTTTGTTTAATTCTATTTTCATGTGGATATCAACTGATGATTCTTGACGATTATTTCCGCCAAGAAGCTTAGACCATCACCGTCATGCGTATATATAATTACGAATATTTTTCGTCATGGTTTAACATTGTCATCGTTCACGAGGACATGCATAATATATTTTATACGTGGGACGTGAGGGATTTCAAAAGTGATTCGTCATTCAATGTGAATACTACTTGATGGTAAGAAAGCCGTAGTACCATCTCGCCTTTACACTTCTATATTGCACCTGACACTCTACCCCAGGGCGTTGACGAACTTTTTTCCTCGAGTTTTTTTCTTTTTTTAATTCCAGTTCAAGACACCAAAACCAACGCCGTCTCTTATCTCTATCAGCCTGCTGGTACATCTCTTTTTCTCCTCCACTATGTTTCTTTTCACTCGTAACACCTCTTCAACATCGTGTTTGAATCAACCAAGGATTCTTTTTCTTCCTCTCTCACAAACACTGGAGAGACATTTTATCGAATTTCCAAATATTAGATATAATTCTCCAAATGAAATTTAATTATCGTGTACCCTACTACCAGAGTACACGACATGGGTACCCGGTTTGTCTGAGAGGTAGTTTCATGCCATCGCGACATTAAGATGAATTCAATAGCTGGAGATGGCGATTATAATGTGGAACGAAATGCACTGGTTTACGAGATGAAAAAGGTTTTTGTGTAGCTCGCTCGTGCGACTATTGCCTGAATAAAAGTGGACAAAGAAGATCAGCTTTGGGTCATAATTAAAACAAGCCAGGTAACCCATCGAAATGAAAAGAGAGGAGGGATAAAAGGATTTGCGGACATAGCGCAGGTTCCATTATGACGCGTTTTTTTATTTTTTATTTTCGCGTGTTCGTGTGTCTATGAATTCGCGAGGAATTATATTCCACGTCGTACGTTTCCGTATCGAATTTTAACTTTTTTAGCTCAAAAGTTATCACATTTTCCCATTACGTGGAACGCTTCGCAGCGTTAATTTCACACGTAGATCATAAATGAACGTCGATACCATCTGAATTTTTATATTACCTTGCGAAATAATGAGTTTCCATCGGTAATTTGATATCCACATTACGAAAACACCCTTTCAAAAGCGTGGAAAATAAAACCTGCAGGAGCAAAACATGAACATATTTATATGAACTTTCGTTTTTTATGTAATGAGGGGAGAGGAGAAGGAGAGTAGTTGAAGTGTACTCAAGATCGTCCAACGATGAATTCGAATGGTGGATATGAATATGTAGAAGAGGCATATTAGAGACATAAATGCGTGCATGCGTGACACGGGGTATATAACGAGTGTGTTGAAATCAATTCGCTTCCAGTCATCATCGAGATAGAAACAGGATAACCATTAACAAACTGGTATCTCCCGTTTTCATTTCCCGTGATTCGTGAATTGGAAAATCTATAAAAGAATTCTAACAACGAGCTCCTTTTCGAGAAAACACAAAGTTCACACAAAGTTTCTCACGATTTCTCACGTAAATAATGTAACGCGATGTATGAAACTCTACGCTCATGATTTTTTAATGAAAGAAAGAAAGCAAGCAAGCAAGCTCGAACGTTTCGATGAATCTTATTCCTCTGAAAATGGTGCTCGGTAACTGATCGATTTTGTAAAATAGTATTCCCTTTCTTCATCTTGCCCTCCGTGTTTCCTTCTCGCCTTTTCTTTGCTAATTGACTCTTTCGAACTTGTCCCGTTACCACGGTAACACCTCGAGTGAATTCAAGGATTGCTTTGGTGGTTCTTTGGTTTCTCTTCAAGAGCAACATCGCACACGACTGCCCCTGAAACAGATGTTATTATTTCTTTTATTCGTACAGTATACAACGATGGAAAAGAAAAAAAATTCACGATTTTCACGTTCTCAAATTAACATTTGATAGAGAATTTTTGTTTTTGAATGTTTTTCAGGATGCAGCAGCAATCGAGTCCGGGGACAGGCAATACTCGTCGCGCTCTGAGTCCGGAACCTGGCGGCAGTGATTCAGAAGACTCGGATATCTCTTTGGGAGGAACATCGCCGCATTCGCCGAGTTCTTCTCCCCCGCCAACGCACCATCAGCCTTCTCCCGTACCGTTGGGATCTTTGGGTCCCATTCCCCCACCTTCGTTGAATTTTCGCTTCGATCCTACGCAGACGCAATTTCGATTCGGCCATGCAACTGCTTTTAAATTTCCGCCGGCTGGTTTCCGGTTTGGGCCTCATAGTCCTCAACATAATCATCCCAATATCTCGGCTGGGGGTATATTCAGGTTAACGGAGACCAGTCCCTTCCAAGCGGTGGGCCCCAGAGGCGATCTTGGATCTAGGTGAGTGCTTCATTTTATCAACATAATATAAAAAAAATATATCCAAGGAACGATCTCCACATTCGTAGAAAAGTAGACAAATTCATTACTTCGGCGATGAATGATTGTGCCTTGAAATAAACGTCTTAGATTGTCGTTTCCAAGTCGCACAAATACTTTTATCGAATTCCGAGATTAGAGATACAAAAGATTCTATGGGAATCTTTCAGACGTTCGTTGGAATCGAATACTCGATGAAACTCCTTTTATAGCCGTTTAAAACGAATCGAATGCATCGGAAGATTGTTATAGTATAAAATAAAATATTTTTAAAAAAGCACAATCATTTCATTGCATTGAAATGTTATTTTTTGTTTCACCGTACATCCATAGGTTACCGGATCATCAGTTGGGCCTTCCACCACCTCGGTTGCATCCTCACGACAGCCTCCTCCATCATCCGCCTTCCCAGCACCAGCAGCTACCCGAAGGGATATCAAGGATATCGGAGACCTCTCGATTATCCGACGGCGGAGTATCTCGTCTCTCGGATAGTCTGTCGGACGCTCACAGCCCCCCGTTGATGGCAACAAATTTAACGGTGACGGGTCCACTCAGGGTTGCGGTACCGAGTCCGCACACGCCTTCGTCCCGTGGTAGTCCTCCCTCGAGTCAGCAAACGTCTCAAAGCCAGTTGCAGACTTCGCAAGGTCAAGGATTAATCAGGGTCGCGACGCCGCCTCTGAATCCAAAACCTCCGCAACTTCACAGACCATTTTCACCGGCGTGATATGATATTGTAAAAAGTGCGGATTCATCGTTAACGATTAGAAAGTTTGTGTCCCCTGTGGAAAATGACCATTTTCAATTTCCTCCCGCCGAATCGAACAAAAAGAACGAACAATTTCCTTACTTCGAGTCAGGAAAATATAATCCCTCCGATAATATATCGGAGATAATGCTCTTCGAGGTCTTATAATAATTTATAAACAACGGTGATAGAACTATACGGATGAATAAATACAGGAATGATGTATGAATGCTGCAGCGCGCGTATTAATAATCGTAGAACGTAGAATGAAGCTATTCAAAGGGTTCGAAATAACTTCACTTTACGATTCATGATTCTTGATTCCATTTTTGAGAGGACATATTTTTCGAGTAAAATGACAGCGGGTAGAGATGAAATGATGTCGTCGTTACGTGTGTGTTCTTGTTTCTGATGGAGGAAAAATTGTAGCCCCGTGGATCATCGCGGAAATGAAAAAAAAAAAAAAAAAACACATAGTACTAAAAAAAGTGTGCATATCACTTCTACGACACAGGGAGTGCAATTGCAATTTGCTGAATTTATGGTATAGATAAGGAATGAAACAAATAGAAAACCATTTACTTGGACGTGTAATCAAATTCAATCGAGCGCATGACGGAGTGATGTAAAATTATTGTAAATTAAGTTTTTTGTACAATTTCTTCGGGATTCGTGCAGTCTGAAATATAAAACCCTCAAGGAACGAAACTTACTCATCGCACGGTGAGTAGTGAGTTGGCAACTGCGTGTATAGAGTTCAATAGCGTACGTAGTCGTAAATTCACTATATCCATGAGGGCACATTGTTTCCCTTTGTGATTCAGCCAATTATTTATTATTGATAATGTATCATAATGGATTTTATGTTAACTACAGGACGATGAATCATTGCGTGGTCTGGATTATGCATCAATCCTATAAAATATCGCTCGTGGAAATCAAATTTTTACAGTACTATATTCAGTTGGTTTGTTCGATCGCACAACTATTGTGTAAGGAAGTCCAGAACAAAGATTTAATTTCGTTATTTTTGAATGCCCTTCGCGTCCTTCGTGTTTGTCAAGCTTTTTTGAGCCTCCGTTCCAACAATCAAAAATATATTTGCCAAGTGTCTCCAATTTCAAACAGAGAGTAGAGTTACACCCTTCTTGAACGGTACATAAAACGGAGCGAGAAAAAGATTGATCGAAGATAGGGGTTTAATATTTCTTGTGGATTTTTCAATGCAACTCATCTGTTTAATAATGTGGAAATCCTGTCCAATAGATATCTAAGGTTGTTGCATAAAAACAAGTTTAGATGACTTTGGGATAATGTTTCTATCCTTTCAAACCCATTTTTTTTACACATTTCGCGAACAGAAACGAGTATCTGAAAAGTTGATATTGGATATATTTTTTCACATGCATATCACATCGCAAAAACATACGTTCCAATCAGCAGAGAATATAAGCGAAACAAGAACAATGAAATGATGCAATGATCAAAACGAAATGCGATGATTCATCCCTGTAAAACGTATTCCATTGAGAGGAATTGAAAACGGAATGTACGAGTAATATAAAGATAAACATAAATTCTGTTTCGTTCCATAGGTGGAATAAACTTTTAAATGAACTGAGCCATTGTTTACGTTTATTCCATTTAATTCCTTCAATGAGACTACCCGGATCATCCAATTATATGTTCGAGTTACGTGTATATAGAGAACCGTATTAATTGGAATTTAATTTTTTAACATCAAGTATTTTTTACAGGAAACTTTCTCTCAAATCTTTGTAAATCCGTTCCTCCTACGACGAATGAATGTAAGAGAATGTATGTCCATAAAGCACTGAAAGTAAGGAGAGAACAATAAATAAGATAATTATGTACCACAAACACAAAATATATAAATAGAAACACATGTATGGATAATGTTATCAGCTTTCCATTATACGTTGATAATAGTATTGATAATATTTTCATTATCATCGTCATTATTATTATTGACATTCTCATCATCATTATCATCATCATCATCATCATCAGCATCATCATCATCATATTATTATTGGCGCCTGTGAATAAATTAACGCGAAATATATTTAAAATTTATCACGATATACGTGCTATGTTTCTGTTAACGATTTTTGATGAATTATAACATGCATTTATTTTTCAGAATTCATACACACCCTTATCCTAGAATCCTTGATCGAATGGAGGTACTTTGGCACTGGATATTTTGTGCAATTACAAAATCGTAGATTATCGATTGTAGAAAAGTCGTGACGTTTCGTGTCCCAAAGCGCGCTGACCGATTTATCACATCGATACAATCTTAAAGGCGATGATCGTCTTAGGCACAAAAGCGATTCGTGTACCGATTTCACGAATCCCTCTTTATTTTCTGAAATATTCTTCATGTGCTCTTGAGCAGCCAAGGACCAAATGATCCGTGCGAGAGAAAAGGATCCGAGGAAGAAAAATGTTGGTGGGAGAAGTGTGAAAGACGTATTAAAAGCTTCCTGAAGCTTCTCACCACAACAATGGCACGTACCAAGTTTAAAGATATCCCGGCAAGTTTTACCATCACACTTTCACACCTCTCCACAGGCAAGTTCGACCTAAGACTGACAACAAATACCTGGTGGGCATCGTAATCTCACTAAGGCTTTCTATCGTGAAAAGGAGCCCCTTTGTATGCGACTCCATTATAATTCCACGTTGCATTGTCGCAGTGTCGAATCTGTCTACAAATAACCACTAGAGAAATTGTTACTTTCTTACTACCGTATCCTCTTTTTTCTCTCATTTCACATATTTTTTTCTTTCTCCTTCTTTCGTTCATTCATTCTCTCCTCCTCTTCGTTTACGCTTATTCCAGGTCTCCACCATTCAAAGTGGACTACATTATTTTGTGATGCCCCGACCAAACCGCATTATCCTAAACATCTAAATCCGGACAGCTGGAGTCGTCTCAGGGATTCTCAAACCGCATCGTTTTGGCGTTTCATCGTTTCTCGCTCGAGCGAGAAATTAGTACGGAATCGAAACATGCAGTTATTATAGTATCTCGTACGTACACGGCGATACCATCTATAAAGGCTTTATAAATCATCATTCGTATTAAATTACATCACTCCACGTTGCCTCGTATTCTCCTGTGTTATTTTCTGATGAATAAATCATCCGGTAAATGCTCTGAATTACAATAAGCGACAAAACAATTATGTTGCAATCAAGGACGCGTTAACGTTGAAATTAAAATTGTCACATCGTTTACCGGGTTCTTTGTATGTGTTACGTAAAAGTTGAATTATCGATTGCAGTTTTGACAAATCTGGTAACGATGCTTTTTCAAAAAACAAATACACCCCTTTTATTATTATTATTATTATTATTATTATTATTTCAGATCGCATCTTCTCATCGTTCTGGTCGTTGCTATCATAAAATATATATAAAGTGAACCGGTCCGAATGTATCATTCAATCGTGTAATTCGAGAATCACTTTCTAATGAACGTGGCAGAGGTGTCGAAGCACCAACTGTCAAAACATGACCAGGCCGTGACGTCGATCGCACATCCATCAAAAAGAATAGAGATAGAAACACAAAGAAGGGACACGATACGAATGGATTATATCTGTCTCTCAACTATCTCAATATTCCATGTCTAGTTCGGGTTCTAGACGGGTTCAATATTTTCCCCCTTTATTTATATCCATCAAGATTTTGTATTTTTCTCAACACTCGTCCAAGGATTTGCGACCGAGAGCGAGAGAAAGAAAAAGAATCACGTACATCTTTATTCCATGAATAATTACCCTACATTAAAAATCCGAGTCATGGAGTTTCCATAATATCTGTTAGCCAATTTTTTAATCCGCGTGTTGCTACGAGAGTGGTTGATGTCATCATCTAATTTTAATGATTCAACTTTCTACACGGTGAGCAATTTCATTTGTTACCATTCAACAAGAGAATTCTTAGCGATGGAAGAAAAGAGAAATAATCTAGCTCCCACAGTGGACGTCTTTATTTCGTAATTAACTAAATATGAGGAACTTATGGACACTAATACCTTTGCCAGGAGAAGAGAAGAGAAGAGAAAAGAAGAGCATCATCTGTCGCCTCGCGCTGTAATGTGTTATTCGTATCAACGGGTGCAAATTGTGGGTATTTGCAGATTAATCCACAGTTCGTATCACATTTGAGTCCTTCCTTGTATCATTAGGAAGATGTAATCGTTGACAATCCACGTCGCATTAAGCAGATAAGATTGATCGTCAACTCGAGAATGAAAATTGGTCTCTGCTTAAAAGAATTATCTCCTACCCGAAAGATGGTAATGGCAATGGTAATGGTCTTGATGCGAATTTCATTTCGCTTTATTCACGCGAAAGGCGAATCTTAAATTACAGCCAAAGTACACTCAACATGAAATAACAATATTTCGTTTTTAAGATGGAATAGATTTTCACAACTTGATTTGAGATTTTTAGAACTTCGGTCTCTCATCTTCGCGGTTGAAACAATTTTATTCATCAGCTATTTATGTTTTACAGGATGGATATTGTACGGTCTTCGGAAGATGACGAATTTCTAGAATATGTATGCGAGACTACACGTCCCAAAAAAGGGCAAAAAGGTAATATAACCCGAAGCATATGATTTTGAATTATGGAGACATGGAGAGAGGACAACAGATTCGGAATATCATCCGACGGTTTTTGTCCTATAAGGGGAGAAAGCGAAAGACGCTGAGCGATCAACTACTCGTGTCGTCTATGGGCGGGTATCATTGACAAAATGGACCAATTGCTTCTTTAGTTACTCGCTTGTAACCGATCCTTCGGGTTAACCAAGAACCTCAGCAACATCGACCGAACACCTCATTTTCTCCCTCAAAGCCTGGATATGCTTACCGCGCACGCTTGAACGTAATTCCCTGCTACGACTCCACCCTGTTTTATTCCTCCTCTCTTCCTCCTCGTACAACGTTCCATACGAATGTTTACGGATTTGCCAAGGAATAACTGATCAAGGATTTCAAGCATTCTGACATTAATCATTGAAAATCTTTGTCAAGTTCCCTTCAAAGTTCTTTGTTGCGTTGAAATCTTGGTAACAAAGATCTCACGATTGTATATAAAAATTATGCGACATGAACTTACTCGTTATGCAAAATTCAAGTTTCTAGATGCATTCATTTTACTCAATCAATGAAACTGAAAGAAACTGGACATTTTTGATGGTTCTTGGTTCATGAATTTGAGATGAGAAGCTTGAAAGAATGTTCATCCAATTTTCGTGATTTGGAAAGAAAGAGTGGAAAGAATTTTTCAAATTATATACAATTCAATACAGTTTATAGATATGAGTTACATTTAATTGTATAAAAAATAGAGGTCCGGTTTTTATATGGACAGCAAGAAATAATTTTGTTAAATTGAAGAGAAACTTAGTTGCTTGCAAAATCAAATAAATTTTGAGCCACATTGTGCAGCTGGCTTCTTCGGGGCGCAACGATGGCGGAACGTCGGCAACCGACCGATGCAAGACGCGGCTCCACTGGAGGCCCAAAGTTTATTCAATTAAGGGAAACTTGGTCAGGTAAGGAAGCTTTGAAATCTGAATTGATGGAATTGACAGAGTTCAGGAGCGGTTTAAGGAGGTTCAGAAGAATTCACACAAGTTCAGGGATAGCTTTGACGTCCAAATAAATTCGTTTCCAAAGGATTCAGAGAAGTTAGTGAGATTCAGAAAAATTCGAAGAAATTCTTGCGAGGGTGGAATGCCAACAATGTGAAGAATTGTTACAGAATTGAAAGTAAATACATACTGAGAGTCATTCCGTGACCGAACTTACACTACACTTTTATCAAGAAAGCTTTAAATTCTACATAAATGAAATTTGGAAAGATTTTGAGAAGTCCAGAGAGATTTAGAGAGATTCGAGCAATTTCAAAAGAAATTTCCAAATGAAATCTTCAAAATTATAACAAGAAAAACTGGAATTTAGATTCTCCAGCTAAGTTTCAGCTGACGTAAATAAAAGTCTAGTTCCCTCAAATTTAAATTAAACAATTCATTCGAGAAAAATAGAAAAGTTAGCTGTCACAGATGAAATCTATTTGATTCAACTGAATTTTTTTATTTAGAGAGATATGTTTTTATACAATTTAGATCTAGTTTTGATGCATATCAATGAAATCTCGATAAAAACTTTATAGGTAGCCCCTTCTCTCTGCTGTTTAATATTCAACTGAACTTTTTTTTTCAGTGTGTAAGAGATTCCAAGAGAGACTTGAAAAAATCCCAGAAGAGTTTCCAAATCTCAATCAGAAAGATGTCTCAGAAAATCAAACATTTCTTCAGAATATTTCCCAAATTTGTGATGAAGATTTGTAATAAAACACTGCACATTTTTGTTAAATTTTACTTGACGAACAATAGAAAAATATAAAAACTTTCCAAAAATCGTGTATTTCATATTTTTTTCTATTCCTTGTCAAATATTGATAATTTTTCGTTCGTTTCAATAAAAATTCAACAAAAATGTGAACCGGTTTATGAAGTTAAAGCAATTGATCCACATTTTTCTCTGTGTAAAATAATTTTGCATGCAAGGTCGTCGCATCGAATGGTATAACTTTCGCTACCAAGGAGTACTGCGTGTTATTGTCACAAATCTGTGTGGATGAGATCAAAACAAAGCGACACAAGTGTAAACAGAAACAAGCGTGTCTAGTTTGCACTTGATACAATGTAGTATGCTGACGCCACGCGTATGAGTACAAAATTGTTTTTATAGCTAGTAATAACAACTTTGAATTCACAAGAAAAAACAAATAGAAATTCGATTGACGCCGGTAAGGTTGGTAAGAATGTAATCTCGTCATTGATTGCTGTTGGCGTTGTAACTCTTAGTGCGCGGCTTGTGCTTGTGTGTCAATTCAGTGCAGAAGAATAATTCATTATTCAATCCATATGAAGTATGTATGTATTTATATATCAGTGTCCAGATGTGCTGCTATGATTTCAAAAGAGCAACGATCGAAGTATTTCCAAGTGAGTACCCACCCTTCTTCCCGCCATCTTCTCTCTGCAGCAAATTTGCAAACTCTTCGGATCAATTTCAATCAATTCTCATTTATTACTTCGTTCAATTTGATCTATTTATTCAATATTGTGACATCAAATGATTTGTGATCAAATAAGATCAGTAGAATTTGTTTGAATTGGTAGTTTTTTTTATACAATTGTTTTATGTTTGAGGTTATGAATCGATGGTTGGATTCTTAAACGAACGTAAAACGATTTGTATTGATCGATTTGAGACAAAACATCGCATCATTCGTCGGGAATACATGTCTGCGGGTTGGTATTTTATTTGATTCCAAATTAAAATTGTTCGGTGTGTGTATTAATTTATTGAATTATCATAAGTTTGTGTTGCTTCGGTGAATCGTTGACTTTTATAAATGAGCTTTACAATGAAATGGTTCCTTCTAAATAATATTGGTGTTCATCAATCGTTGACAATGTACTTTTGATTCCGGAAAAGGCAATCAAAATCTCCTGAATTGATGAATATTTGTTTTCTAACAAATTGCTGACAAAACTACAAAAGCTACGAACATTCAATTTCTAGAACATTTCGAAGGAGAAGCAGAGTTATATAATCGTTTCATACATGGATTAATTGGATTTGTAAGTAGTAAGATATTTGCATTGTTTAAGGGTCGATTTTTCCCTTAGAAAACTTCTTTAGATCAAAAAATTTAGGATAAATATCAGAGAAGCCGACTCTGATCTCAAAATAATTGTACACCGGTTATATTTGTTGTAATGAAAAAAAAAAATTAATTGAGGTTTTTAATTGGCTAATAACGAATTTTCGTTCTAATGAATTATAACGATTTAGTTAAGGCTTTGTCTAGAGACACGCTAACCTGTCTCTAACTTGAAATCCGAGGCACGTGAGATTTTCAAATTCTCGTGGATGTAGTGAATCCTCTAGGGATTTTTTACAGACAGGCAAAATTGCCCGTGTCTCGAAGGTTTTGGAATCGAGACACGCACAAATTTCCCACCTGGCTCGAATTTTTAACTCTATACAAATTTCGCGTGTCTGTAGAAAATCCCTTAAGCATCCTCTATATTTACCCCACTGAGCATTTCCGTTAGAACCTTGCCTTGACATTGCATCGATGTTGATGCGATCTTGAAAGTACCTTTTATGAGAATTACCACAGTAATATTACAACCCTGGTGAAAATAAAGTGTTACACTGTACTTACAGTGCAATGCGAAGTTCATCCGAATGTACCCGGAGTGGTGTTTCGCGCCGTGGAATGCATCGCAAATGTATTTTGTTACACTTCGTTTTTACCAGGGAATTGCAACAATGTTACGTTGTCAGGTGATATTTCAACGATATTTTTGCAAGTTACTTTTGTAATATTGCAATTGTAAATTGAAAGACAAGTACTTTCAAGATCGCATCAATATCGCTGCAATGTTAATGCAAGGTTCTAACGGAAATGCTCAGTGGGACGTGAACTGGAAAACTTAACGTGTCTCGAATTTTGAAATTGGAGACAAGCTAATGTGTCTCTAGACACAGCCTTTAGTTACACAAACAGACCAGACCCGGATTGTTTGATTACTTCTGAATCTTTTGATCTAACGTTTGGTGTAATTACAGTGGGTGGCCAAATTATTAGGCCACAATTGAGATTATTGAGATTACTCCAAAGTTGAATATCTCAGTGAAAAATTATCGTAAGGAAACAAATGAATACGCAATTTCAAGGGCAAAGTCTACTCTTTGAGCATCATTTGACCTCTTTGGTCTATCATGTTTGCCCGACAACCTACATCGCATTAAGTATGAGCATTTTGCTCGATATTTCCTCAGTTTTTCAAACAGAAGGAGCTCGCAGGAAGATTAAAACATGGAAACACGAAAATAAACATTTTGTAGAGAATTTCCTCAGCTCCAAAACGCTTTTTTTATTTTCCTGGTAGAGTCATTTTCAGCGGAGTTATGTCATGTTTTATGACTTGTAATTTTGAGACGGTTAAGGGAACAAAAAATTTCCTTGGAGGAAAAAGTTTTGTTTTAAGATGTATTATACGCAGAAAATACTTTTGAAAGCAATCAAAAACCTCTCGAAGTATTTTTTTTTCGTATAATAAATAGCAAAACAAAACTTTTTCCTCCAAGGAAATTTTTTGTTCCCTTAACCGTCTCAAAATTACAAGTCATAAAACATGACATAACTCCGCTGAAAATGACTCTACCAGGAAAATAAAAAGAGCGTTTTGGAGCTGAGGAAATTCTCTACAAAATGTTTATTTTCGTGTTTCCATGTTTTAATCTTCCTACGAGCTCCTTCTGTTTGAAAAACTGAGGAAATATCGAGCAAAATGCTCATACTTAATGCGATGTAGGTTGTCGGGCAAACATGATAGACCAAAGAGGTCAAATGATGCTCAAAGAGTAGACTTTGCCCTTGAAATTGCGTATTCATTTGTTTCCTTACGATAATTTTTCACTGAGATATTCAACTTTGGAGTAATCTCAATAATCTCAATTGTGGCCTAATAATTTGGCCACACACTGTAATTGAATATTAATGATGAAAAACAGCTGAAACGATCTAGTAGTTTTCTAGTGGATGAATTGACCACAGCACTCCCTGGTGAAAAAAATCTCTCTGAATCTCTATACATTTTCGGAAATTTTTCAGACATTCAGAGCAATTTCAGGATAATTCAGAGAAAGTTAGAGACCTGTCAGATAGTCATACATCCTGAATCTCTGTTAATTTTTTTTATGGGAATCCAGGAATTCTTCAGAATTTCATCTATTAACAATTCAAAGCTCATGCTGAATTCCTGTGAATCTCTTTGAATGTGTTAGAATTTCATGTATCCAGATTTCAAAGCTTACTCTAAATTTGCTTGAATCTTTCTAAATTTCCCTGAATCTCTCTGAATTCCTCTGAATCTTTTTGACTCTCTCCGAATTTCAAATATTAAGAATTCAAAGCTTATTTTGAATTTGTCTGAATCCTTCTGTAAAGTTCTATACTCCATTTTTGCTGAGTTTCAGGTTTCTGATTTCCCCTGAAAATCCTGGAATACTTCTGAATTCTTGAACCAAAAATTTCACTTCATTTATTTCTCTCTGAATTCCTCTGAATATCTCTGAATTTCCCTGAATCCTTCTAAAAAGTTCCATGGTCGATTTTTCCTGATTTTCGGGTCTTTGAGTTTCTCTAAAACTCCTTGGATGCCTCTGGAATCTTGAACCCAAAACGCCCGTCAATTTATTTCTCCCTGAATTTTTCTGAATCATTCTGAGAAGTTCCATGCTAAATCTTTCCTAATCTATCCGTTCCGCTATCCTTCTGAATTTCCCTGAATTACGATGAATTGCTCTGAATCCCTCCGAGTTTCCTCAAATCTCTCTGAATCTCTCTGAAACGTGAAATTTTCAGCAAAAAGATTTTGTTACCAGGACTCCCCTAATTTTGATTTTAGGTAAAGTTGTAAATTTTGGTTCCAGCACAGCAATAAATTTGCTATAAAAACACTTTCCCATCCAAGTTTTTTGTTGCTGTCAAACTCTGTTTCTTATTTTTCCCAAATTAGAAACAATTGCCGAACGTTCCCGATTCGATTAAACCAATTCAACTTCCTCCCTTCAAACCCTGGTGCAAAATAAAACATGCATAAAATCTAATTAATCATAAGAATGATGCAGGATATTGAATCTTTTTGAATAAGAATACCGTTAAACACTGTTCTTTGTCCGTATTGGTTGATAAGATTTGATGGACTTCCCAAAAGAATATCAATCAATCGCTTATCTTAGCAGGATTAGAAATGTAAATGTCGTATGAATGATTTGACATTTTTCATAGAATTTGTATTTAAAACAATGAAGTGTGAGAAATAGAATTCGATAATCCTTTGACAAACCAAGAAAACTCACTTAAATCACTAAATATGCAATTGAACGTGTCAGTGAAAGAACATATTATCCACACCTGTGAAACATCTTAATGCTTTAATATCTTCTTCTTTTTTTTAATATCTTTCAACATGTGTTGTGAATATATTTGAGTAACCTACTTTTCATGGTCCGCGAACATCAAAGTAAATTTTTGCAATTCTTCTAAAGAATTGCCATTTACAACGAAAGTCTTGAGAACCCAGGCTACCGTCATAAATGAACAAAAGAACTTTGGAGGTTCGTGATCTCTCATGAGGATATTTTCACAGTCAGCGTTCTGTATTCAGTATAAAATTGAACCTTGAATAATCAGGTGCGTCCTGCTGATGAATTCATTAAACACGTTTCTGTGGCAAGATCATCACACTCTGTAACCAGTGCGATAAAAACAACTACTGTATAGGATTCGAGGATTCGTGAGTATGTAAATACACGTACACGAATTTACCGACTCACACATCGACGGAGTTGAAACGGCCGTTCGCGCGCGCACAGGTGACGTATGATGATAGCGTGTCCCGAGAGAATCAGGATGGCCATAATAATATCATTATCCCAGTGGTTTCCTCCGAGTAATGTAGAGAGGCACAAAGTAAGACATTTACTATAACGACTGGCCATTTGTTATCGAACCACGGCGTACCTCAAATGTCTCTGTTCCTACCGAACTCATGCGACATACATACCGAAGATAATCCTGCATATGCTTCGTCAGCAGCACTCATTATGTTTCCACTCCGAATGTTTTACCCGGGGCAAAAGAATGAGAAACATTTTCAACTCGGATCCAGCCTCGCACAAATTATTCCAGAAATATCTGTTGAAAATTAAAGGAAAAAACAAGGGAGGGACTCTGGTATATTCCATTCTATTGTATTTCATTATTTCATTGTTTTGTCTCATTAATGTACATTCGAACGAGACCAACCTTTAGCTATGACGCTAAAGTATTCCATCGACCAACAGAAGCAAATTCCAAGCTTGTCTCCTTTCTTGATAATGCCGTCACTCGACAATTTCTCTAGGGATAGTTACTTACAATGTTGGTTCAAACAACACACTTAACTGAGCTACTTAGTTCTCTCGGGCTCGCAGACATACTCTTTGCAATAATAACAATCCACCCCATTTAATCCGCAGTCCATTGTTAGTTCTCGGTTAAGTATCCGGCACACCTTTGTTTCTCTCCTTTTTCACCCTGTGTTTTCAACTAAGGAATCGACGCACCGACGAATGATGTGCACTAATACGTCCAATAAGATATCGCTCTCACGTTGAAAGAAAACTTTCGTTAAAACATTGATGATCCGTAGCAGGATTTGCATATCAATTTTGTACTTCTTTTGATCGGATCCGTTCACGAGAACTCCCACACCGAGAAAAATGATTTTGAAATTGGTAGCGATGATCACTATCTTGCCTAGGATTGAAGCCAATTTTTGAATAATCAGCAACGAGTGCTTGTGATGATAGAAATGAATGATAGAAAAATAGCAAAGGGTAGGGAAGACCGGGGTAAGTAGACTAACGGCGGAAATCTCGGTGAAGACGTAAGTGTCGCGTTTTTCAACTACAGCTGAATGATTGTCCTTATTAACCGGTTCAGTGTTCAGGGACGCAAAGTCACTGTCGCGTGTTGTTGAGGAGCAGTAACAAATTTTCAGTTTATGACGTAGACAAATTTATTGTTAATTACTGTCCTATTGATCCAGGTATTGGTTTTATAGCTGTTCTTCCTATGACACAACATTATTTTCGAGTCACTGTTGTAAGTTAGGTTTTATATGTGATCAAACACAAAAATGACGTTTAGGACTAGTTGACTAATTACCCGTTTCAGGGCTGGATAAGTGGTTACCCCGTGATCTCACACTGATTACTACACGGAAAGACCGAGTTTACTAACATTCCGAAACATAACTATGAATTTAGGAAAAAAAAGCATCACTGCCCCAATAAAAATATTTCTCTTCGAAATTCTTCAAAACTCTTCAGATTTTTCTACATAACTGTCAGATTTCGGACGCTTTGAGAAATTTGCAGAATTTTTAATCATAAATATTACTCTACAAATTTCTGCATAACTCTGCAAAATTGTACATAATTCTTCCAATCTTCGTAATATTTTATGAATTTCTCCACAAAATTCGTACAAAACTCGCCAAATCTCCATATTACATTAAATACTTCTTTGCATATTTCTGCATTACTCTACAAATCTCTGTTTTATCTATTCACTTTTGCTTGAGAAAAAAAATTTTTGTTCAGAGTTTATCTCTACAAATCTCCTTCCAGTTCGACTTGAATGACATTACGGAAGAGACGCCACATTGAAAGTCCATTTTTAGGAACTTTCCTCAGTGAGGATTGAACCCGGGTCCTGCTAGTGAGGAGCAAAGCCTCTATCACATCAGCGGATCTCCGAGATGACTACAGTAATCTTAAAGTACCACTTATGGGAATCATCGCAATGGAAAATTTTGGAAAATTCGTTTTCGTGAGGTATAGATCAATCAATTCAGAATCTTCTGAAACGAAAAATGAATGGGTCGTGGGAGAGAGGATTTTTTTGACCTCAACTTGTGAATTTTTCCAAGTGCTGAGTCAAATCGATAGAAAATTTTGAAAGTTCGTCCCTGTAAGATATAGCCCAATCGATTCAGAATCCTCCGAAAGGAAAAATGAGTGGGTCGTGGGAGAGAGGTTTTTTCGAGACCTACTAGTGAATTTTACTTGAGTTGTTTTGAGTCGATTAAAAAATTTGAAAAAACCCACTTTATCTCCGCAAATGCGATTTGAGAAAAATGTATGAATTTGTATAGAAAACTCAACTTTCCGCCACAAGCCGTAATATTCTTGGAATAGACAAATAAAGAGAAAATTCCAATTTTTTTCTGCAAATGTAGTTTGCAGAGAAATGTATGAATTCGTGGAGAAAATTCCTTTCCTCATCAAATGTTTCCACCATTTATCAAGTAGAAAAATGTTGAGAAAATTCAACATTTCTCAACAAAACAACTTTGACCAATAAGTTGGAAATGTAGAGAGAAACCTTTACTGGCGATAGAAATTTTCAGAAATATGCAGAATTTCACAGAGTTTTGGAAGATGAATCTGTTGAAAAAATTCTTTCTTTCTCTAAGAATTGCGATAATGAAGTCTTGCAGAAAAATTGTTGAAGTTTTGAAGAGAAATATCTTTATTGGGGTGAAAAATGTTGCTAATGATTTTACCAAAAATACTAAAAGGTGATAGTTTCATGGTTATTTTTCACGGTGGATTTTTCAGTGATGTTCCACCTCCTTGAATTCACAGTCATTCTTCGATATATTAATAAACTTGGTCTTTCCGTATATATTTATCAACTTCCCAAGCGTATGGTCAACCAACCCCGGGCATGGGGTAGATTGACCAAGTGTGAGTCATGTTAGAAAATGAATTAGATTTACACTACTCTCTAAAATCTTTAGAGTCAGATTTCACTCTTTAGCCAGCCAGAAGTGAGCCTGTCGAATTTTCGAGTGAAATTTGCACTCTTTTAGAGTGATATTCTGAGGTTTGAGGTTAGAAATTCACAACCACTTCGGCGCTAGAGTGAATTTTTCACTCTCAAAGAGTGAGAGGTGAAATGAGTGAAAATTCCACTCGAAGCGGACAGGCTCATTTCTGACACTTGGTGGAGTGAAACGTGCGATTTTTCACTCTTTCAGATTTAGAGAGTACACTGAAAAAAAGGTATGGCTCTCACAGCTGTACTATTCATGTGTTCTTGCTGTCAGAAGGTATAAGGATGCCAGTATAGCTCCCACAGTCGAACGCGTCGCTATCATGGCAATCTGTCAGCTTATACTTCCTGACAGCAAGAACACCCAAATAGTAGAGCTGTGAGAGCCATACCTTTTTTTCAGTGTACCATAGTTTATTTGGACATTTCTATGATTAATTTCAAACCGCCTAATAGTGTATTTATCAATTCCAGTAGTTTCCATACGAATCGGTATCGAGGCAGAATGAATATACATATCTTTGCAAAAACTTGGTCAACTATCCCCGGTCTCCCCTACCAATGTGTATAGTAATAAAAAAACGTCATGAAATTGAATATGAAACGTTGTATTGCCCAGCGTAGAGAGTCATTCATAATATTTCAAGGCAATTATTGCCAAGCAATGAATAGAGTAGATTCCAGCACAGAAGAAGAGAATAGAACCATTGCACGGTATGGAATTATTCATAACATTTCGAGGTAATGATTCTCAAGCATTGTATGCCGTACATCACTAAGATTATTCGTAAAGTCAGTTGCTGAGATGTAAGCACGAATCTACGAACAATCCATAAACTTTCAGTCAGTTGAAAATCTCAATCGTGCGGTAGAGCTCAGTCGGTATAAGCGTTACTTCGGTTAAGTTACACTGTAAAAAATTTTTATGGGAAATTTCACATACATGTATGTGAAGTAATTAACACATACATGGATAGGAAATTTCCCGTAAATTTTGGGAAAAATCCTATAAATTTACAGTAAAAATCCCATAAAAACAGCAATTTTAATATATTTTTATGTGAAAATTCCTATACGTGTACGGGAATTCGCTTTTCCCGTACAAGTATAGGAAATTTCCTCTACATAGATATGGGAAAATCCCGAATATTTTTTACAGTGTAGGTTGGTTAGGTAGGTAGGTAGGTTCGAATCCCCATTACTAAGGCAAAAATTTCTTTCTATCACAACCTTGCATCTGGATCAATGGAACGAAAAACCGTCGTGGAAGTATGAATTCTAAAAGAATTAATTTTTTTGCGTCATATTTAAGGATAATTCACGGCATATTTCTTTTGAATGATGGGATTGATCACTAAGTTTTGTGAGGAATAGGAAGTATGTTTGTTTACACGGAGAAAAATGCAGCTCGAGACGATAGTAATCTTTAGTAGAAAATTTGAGAGTATTTCTTAAGATTTGAGAATATTTCTTAAAATCTAATAATTGTTCTCAAGTTCGGTAATAAAAAGAAAACGGTTCAGATTTCTGTTGAATATTGTTCAAAAACAATGAAAAATTATTAATACCTAACAAATCATAGAAACAAATATGAACTTTCCAAAAGTCGCGCATGAAATTTTACAAAGCGAATAACAACATTTCGAAATATAATTTTCGACTTTCGGAATTTTGTTATTCACTTTGTAAAATTTCATGCGCGACTTTTGAAAAGTTCATATTTGTTTCTACACTGTGAAAAATTTTGATAGGACACTTCCAAAGCAAAGTTTGGAAATTTTTTAGTAGATTTACAAACAATTTTAGTGAATTTTCAAACAATTTTAGCGATTTTCCAAATAAGGTTTGTCCGTTTACACAAATTGTTTGTCAATTTACTAAAATTGTTTGTAAATCTACTGAAAAATATTTGAAAAAAAGATTTCAAGACTTTGCTTTGGAAGTTTCCTATCAAAATTTTTCACAGTGTATGATTTATCAAGTATTAGGAATTTTTCATTGTTTTTCAAGCAATATTGAACAGAAATATGAACCGTTTTCTTCTTATTACCGCACTTAAGAAGAATTAGAAAAGATCAGAAAAATCTGAAGATTGGAACTATTACTACTCCCCGCATAAGGAACTGTTGATATAAAAGTTCAGTTGTCTAGTTTGCTAACCCTTTTCAGCAATGATCTCTCGTATTTCTAGTAATCATTCACTGTTCTTTTTTCTCCGTGCATATTTTATAGTTTGGGACAGGGTTGGCCCGAAAAAACCCACTGAAAAGAATTATGGATGGATGGGTCGGAGAACATTAAAATTAAATTTCATGAATACAATTGAAATTTTTTATTCCATGTATAATATAATAAATGTTCCTACATAATTAATATTTTCATTTCACCATTCATTTTGATCAATAGGAGTATCATGATGTTTGTATAATTGGACCAGTTTGGTAGCTTTTTCCACGGATAATCTGTTCCTTATATTGGACCATACGTATCCAAATGTTGAGAAAACCCGTTCTAATCCTGCCGAACTAGGTGGAATACTTGATAATTGGTGACAAAATTCAAAAATCCGATTGGGAGTTCATTTGTAGAATTCGTCCTCGCTTCCATCAATTTCCGCGATTTATCAGGAGTATTTTCATATACAGGGTGTCCCATTTGAAACAGGACAGCTGAATAACTCTTCAGGGAATGAAGGGGGAAAAAAATTGTTCAGATAAAAGTTGTAGGGTTCGAAGGGGGCCATAAGATGGTGACCTTGAATTTGACCTTGAGGTCAATTTTGAGCATAATTGATGGTCAAAGTATGTTTTTTCAAATGGAAAACCCTACGTTCGACCTCAGAAATGGAAAGAGCGGAAAATTTTACGTCCGAATATGTTAACGTATCAGGTCATTTAGAGGTCATTTGAAGGTCAAAAAACCATTTTCTATGGATTTCCACGGAAAAGCCTCAAACGAGTTGTTTCTCTGACCAAAGTTATCAAAGTTAAAGTGAAACCCCACGTTTCGACCTTGAATTGAAAGTAAACAGAACTAACCTTCAGAGTTTATTCTGCATATCAGTACGAAAATGATCATTAAGAAGTTTTCATTGTTTACGGTGTAAGTGCGGGTTCAAAATGGTTTATTCACCTAACGAATGTGTTGATATTTTAATGATCTTGGATGAGTGTCGCGGAGTGTATCAAAGAGCGTCACGTTTGTGCAGAGAGCGGTTTGGAGATCGGCAGCATCATCCTTCTCCAGAAGTCATTCGCCAAGTTGAAAGAAATTGTCGACAAGGAAGGATTGGTCAACGCCGAAACAATCAAGGTTTCAACTTTAACGACCCTCGATGCGTTGCTGTTTCAGCAATAATACAAATGAATCCTCATGTTAATTTACGTGATATTGAACGCGATTTGGGTATTCCACGCAGTACGGCACACAGAATTCTACAAGCTGTTCAATATCATCCGTACCACATCACGCTGACCCAAGAATTATCTCAACAAGATATGCAGAATCGGGTTAACTTTTGCCATTGGGCTTTACAGAGGTTGAACGAAGCGCCCGATTTCTTTCGATATGTTCTTTTCAGTGATGAATCAACGTTTCAAAGTACTGGCTTGGTAAATCGTCACAATAGCCACTATTGGTCAGTGCAAAACCCGCACTGGACTCAACAAGTTGATCATCAGCATCGGTGGAGTATAAATGTTTGGTGTGGAATTCTAGACAATCAAGTTATTGGGCCGTATTTTTTTGATGGAACTGTTAACGGTCCTAATTATCTACAGTTTTTACAGAATGAATTACCACTTCTCATGGAAGATGTGACATTAGCAACTAGGCAGAGGATGTGGTATCAACAAGACGGTGCACCACCACACTTTGCTCGATGTGTGAGGGATTATCTAAATATCCTTTTCCCCAATCGTTGGATTGGTCGAGGTTGATTTGTACTGTGGCCGGCAAGATCTCCTGATCTCACCCCTCTAGATTTTTATTTGTGGGGTTACGTAAAAAATGTCGTTTATACCAACCGACCAACAACACCTGTGGATCTACAACAACGCATCAGATACGCAATTGCGAATATTCGTGCAGAAGTTTTTCAGTCTGTTCTTGGAAACTTTCGACGTCGGCTGGAGTTATGTATTGAAGTAAATGGCGGTCAATTCGAACATCTCCTGCAATAAGTGTGTCTTACCCGTCAACGGATTTGTGCCATCTGTAATTATAAAACGACGAACTGGAAAAATAAATAATTTTTTAATCATTGTTTCAAATTTGGCATTCATTATCGTTCTCAAGGTCGAAACGTGGGGTTTCACTTTAACTTTGATAGCTTTGGTCAGAGAAACAACTCGTTTGAGGCTTTTCCGTGAAAATCCATAGAAAATGGTTTTTTGACCTTCAAATGACCTCTAAATGACCTGATATATTGACATATTCGGACGTAAAATTTTCCGCTCTTTCCATTTCTGAGGTCGAACGAAGGGTTTTCCATTTGAAAAAACATACTTTGACCATCAATTATGCTCAAAATTGACCTCAAGGTCAAATTCAAGGTCACCATCTTATGGCCCCCTTCGAACCCTACAACTTTTATCTGAACAATTTTTTTCCCCCTCCATTCCCTGAAGAGTTATTCAGCTGTCCTGTTTCAAATGGGACGCCCTGTATAACTCTTCAATTCTTGCACGGAACATTGAAGCAGGATATAAATTTTCATCGTGGATTTTGAATGCTATCATTGCCCCCAAAAATTCCAGTTCATGTTCCATCATCCAATCTTCAGCTATTTTTCCTCGTTCCTGATCAAGTTGTACGTTCTTTACAAAGGGATTCATCAAATATGCAATGTAAAAAAACCGTTGTAAGGCTTCATCTCTTCGTTTTCGTATAGCTGTTGTATATTCTACTGAATTCTCACTAGACAGCAATTCAAAATATTCAGACCATACTTCAACAGTTGTCGATGAATTAGCTGATTCAGATTGCAATTTATCTAAAGCTTTAGCAACTTTTTTCAATAATTTGAGGTGATTTATAGCTTCCGTATATATGCCAACGTTGTTTAATATTCGAGTTATTTTAGGATCTGCATTTTTATATTCCATTTGAATTTCAGAATATAGGTAGAAATTTTTTATGAACGTTTCGAGACAATCATTTTGAGAGTTCCATCTTGCGTCATTTGGCAACTGTGGCATCAAGCCCCCTTTTTATTCGAGCAATCCCTATGAAAATAGAATGGAGTGTAATTCCAAGTCTTCCTAAAAAAAACATTGGTTGCAATTAATTTGAAACTTTTAACCAGTTGAAAGAAATAGATCGTATTTCATGAACGCATGTATAACGCTTTTGGATAAATTTGTTCTTATTTCCATCAAAATTGCCACCAATTCATTGATATGAGTGGTGTATCAGATTTTGTAACGCGATTGACTTAAAATAATGTAACTTGTCATTCCCATAACATAGAATGAT
The DNA here is from genome assembly GCA_018340375.1 of Gonatopus flavifemur. NCBI lineage: Eukaryota > Metazoa > Arthropoda > Insecta > Hymenoptera > Dryinidae > Gonatopus > Gonatopus flavifemur. The sequence goes on along the minus strand of JAFFJZ010000012.1, from coordinate 2,446,957 downwards.
TGATTACAACAATAGATCCCATTCTCTAAATGAGAATCAGTAAAAAATACTGATTAGTTAGTGCTCAATCTTTCATCGGTGCAAGTCACTAGTACGATCAATGCATATAAACTGACGAAATAAGTAAAATTTCACTGATAGAGTTCTGATGGATCAGTACTAGTGATGCCGCGAGACGAGACGAGAAATGAGCTTGTTCTCGTCTCGATTTTTGGGTACGTTGTCACGTCTGGTCTCGAAATCTCGACATTTTTTCTTGACAATATCGTTTTTCTTTCCTTCAAACTAAGTTTTATTTCTCGTCAACTCATTCTTATCTCGTCCCGTGAATTTCTCGGGTCGGTTCTTTCTCGTCTCGTTTCTCGCCATGACCTTCCCGTCTCGTCTCGAATTGTTCGCTTCTCGCGGCATCACTAATCAGTACTGTTCAAAAATTCAGATTCATAGCTAGAGTCCATATTCTCAAATTTTTTAACTCTTTCCTCTATATATTATTTGTACCTTACGTACTGTATGTATTATTATGTTATAATCTTATGTTTATAAATATACATATTTCATTAGATTTTGTTCTATATCTACACTGTAAAAAATTGCTTCCGAAATTTCATAGAAATGTATGTGAAGAAATTAACATATACATTTTGTATTGAATTTTCAAAACTTCTTTGGCTTTTCATATGAAATTTCATGATATCTCATACAGAATTATGATTTTTCATGCATTTTTATATGAATTTTCACACATTTTGCATTAAATTTCATAAATTCATGATTGAACTTGATTTCAATAACAGGTTTCAGAATTTTCATTTACATCTGATATCGGAAATTTCAGAATATTTTTTACAGTGTATTCATGAAATGTTATAAATTCTTTTTTTGGAATTCATAAGGAGAGTTTCAACAATCTACGTGAACGAATGTTTTCAGTAGGGCTTCGCACGAGACTCTCGTCTTAAATTGAAAAAGGATCTATATTTACCGTTCTAAAAATTTAAGACATAAAAATTTTGAATGAAATCAAGCTTCTACCTCAGGTGTAACAAAATCACATGGAATTCCAATTGCTTCGCAAAGGATCACGAGGATATTCTCTCGGTCTCGGAACTAGTCTCGGTATCGTCCCGGTGCAGGTCTCGTCGCATATTTCGACATATATCTCTGCTCATTTTGTTTGAATGATCAAGGTTCCACTCCATTCCGTTGATTCCATTTGTACTCTCAAATTATCTTGATTATCTTGATATTTCAAGAGATTGGAATAATTATTGGTAACTATTTTCTCTTTCTTTGACGCGAGTCTCGTACGAGGCCCTAATGTTTTGGGACATCCACGTCCATGATAAGGAAGCTAGCAGCGGCAAGCTAGCAGCCGGATGGATTAGGTTTTGACTCAGACTGTACACAAATGTATTCCTTTGGCAGAAAAGGAAGGAGATGGATATATATCAGGGATAGGTGGTGATTCTTATGTAATTTGAGACGAGGAATCGATTGAGATGGATTTCAAACGTGGGAATCGAGGTTTTCATGGAGTTTTGGGGGAATTATACAGGGTGGGGCATTTAAAGTGTCGCGGGCGTTTTTTTCCAAAAATAAAGTGAGATACGAGAAAATTTTTCGGACAAAAGTTGTAGGGTACCGAGGGGGACATCCGATGGTGGCCTTGGCTTTGACCTCAAATCTCATCTTCAAGGGCATTCTGAGGTCAACTCTTGTTTTTTAAATAGCATCTCATATTTTTTACTGCAGATTTGGATTCTAGGTCAAAAACCAAGAAACTTTTGTCTGAACCATTTTCCTGAAATCCGCAAAAATGGCGCTCTAATCGATATTGTTCCATTTTGAATCTGACATTCGAATAACTCGAAAACGAAGGGTCTTGCAAAAGAATATTTCGTACAAAAGTTGTCAATACACAACACATTTCAATCGTCTACATTACCACCATTCAGAGCTCACGCGATGTAAACAAACGACGGGGTTCAGTGAAAATTCACGATTTTGATAGTCAGTTTGTCAGTTACATTTGATTATTACTTGGTTTGTGACAAATTGAAAATCGTGGATATCCGATACACGGTTTCTGAAAAGATCGATATGATCTACATTCACGGTGAAGTGCATAAGAACCCCAGACAAGCATATGACTTGTATGCAGAACGATTTCCTGAAAGATCAACGCCATCCATTAGGTATTTTCAACGCATTACAAAATTATTCTCAGAAACGGGAAGTGTTACAAGGGAAAAACGACATCGAATGAGAACTGTTAGCGGAGAAAATGCGGAAGTTAATGTACTAGCTGCAGTAGCCAATAATCCACACGTGAGCTCTCGTGAAATTGAACTCCATTCGGGAATTTCTCGAAGAAGTGTTCTTCGAATACTGAAACGTCACAAATTCCATCCGTATCACATTTGTTTGCATCAAGACCTTCACGGTGATGATTTCGAAAATCGTGTACAGTTTTGTCGATGGGGTCTAGCGCAAATGCACAATAACAACTTCATCAACATATTATTTTCTGATGAGTCGACGTTCACCAATCATCGTCAAGTAAATCGACATAATATGCATTACTGGGCGACAGAAAATCCAAGATGGTTACGTCAAGTAGAGCATCAAAGACAATGGGCTGTGAATGTTTGGTGTGGTATTTTTCGATCTCGAGTAGTTGGACCGTACTTCATTGCAGATACGCTAAATGGAGAGAAGTACAGACATTTCTTAGATCAAGTACTTCCAACATTACTTGAAGACATACCTATTCAGGAACGATTGAATATGTGGTATCAACACGATGGTTGTCCATCCCATTATGCAGTCACAGCTCGAGAAATATTGGACAGAGATTATCCTGGACGATGGATAGGACGTCGTGGACCAGTTCATTGGCCTGCCCGTTCTCCGGATCTTACTTCTCCAGATTTTTTTTATGGGGATACATAAAAGATACAGTTTATCAACAAGCACCGACTACACCTGAGGATATGCGTCAACGAATCATCAATGCATGCGCGAGCATCAATGAAGATATTTTAGCACGAGTTCAGCAATCTTTTGTAAAACGTTCTGAAATGTGTATTGAAGTCGAAGGCCATCATTTTGAGCATCTACTGCATTAAAATTATCCAAGTGATGTAGACGATTGAAATGTGTTGTGTTTTGTCTGTTATACCCCATCACCTCCGTTTCAGTTCAAGGGGTCCCCCTTGGAATCAGACAACTTTTGTCCGAAACATTCTCCTCCAAGACCCTTCGTTTTCGAGTTATTCTAATGTCAGATTCAGTATGGAACAATATCGATTAGAGCGCCATCTTTGCGGATTTCAGGAAAATGGTTCAGACAAAAGTTTCTTGGTTTTTGACCTAGAATCCAAATCTGCAGTAAAAAATATGAGATGCTATTTAAAAAACAAGAGTTGACCTCAGAATGCCCTTGAAGATGAGATTTGAGGTCAAAGCCAAGGCCACCATCGGATGTCCCCCTCGATACCCTACAATTTTTGTCCGAAAAATTTTCTCGTATCTCATTTTATTTTTGGAAAGAACGCCCGCGACACTTTAAATCGTTACGGGGCGAGACATTGAGTGATAATTACGATGTCGGAACGGAGCCTTGATTATTTTGGATCTTTTTGAATCATCGAACCTGATGGTTTGGGATGTCCCTCACCCGATGGTGTGCATGAAATTTTGGTACGCGGCTCCCGTAATACAGTTTTCGCCCGAAAAGATGACAAGATTTCGAGTTTTTTGATAAATCCACGTGAAAATGATGACACGACCAGGCCTTGATTTTCTTGGAATTTTTCGAATCATGCAATCTGATAGTTTGAGATGTCCCACATCTCATGATGTGCATAAAATTTTGGTACGCCGCTTCCTTACACAGTAAAAAGTGAAACTTAAAGTAATCCCGAATATCCGCTTGAAAATGCAGCCAAAAGTAGCGCCTATTCCAACTGAAATTCAGTCTTTGTCATTGCTTACTTTCAGTTGGAATAGGCGCTACTTTTGGCTGCATTTTTAAGCTGATATTCATGATGATTGATGATCACTTTGAGTTTTACTGTGTAACGGACTTTTAGACCGAAGAAGATAGCAGGGCTTGAGTTTGATGAAGCCATATTGAATGAACAGGCACGACGGAGCCCCAATTTTCTTGGATTTTTCAGAATCATCAAACCTGATGGTTTGGAATGTCCCTAATCCGATGGTATGCATGAAATTTTGGTAAGGTAGATGACCCCATTTATGAACGCGACCCCTTTAATGAACGTTTTGGTTTTTGATTCATAGTATTAGGTGTACAAATAAGTTTCCGCGGTTTGTCAAAAGATGGCCCCACCAGAAGGTTATGGAGAAATTGTCAGATGTAAAACGTAATATCCCAAGTTTAGTCATCTGGCAACACCATAACCTTAAAGTACTAGTGATTCCGTATCAGCATCACGTAATTTTTTTCGTGCGAAAATGTCAAGTTTTATTCCGAATAAGCATCATTTGCGGGAACTTTTGATTTACTTCTTTAATGTGAAAAAATCTGCAGCTGAGGCGCATCGATTGCTTCTAGAAGCATATGGTGAAGCTGCTTTAAGTGAGAGAAGTTGTCAGGAATGGTTTCAAAAGTTTAAGAACGGTGAGTTTGACGTTAAAGACAAAGAACGCAGTGGAAGGCCGAAAGTGTACGAAGACATGGAATTAGAAGTACTATTGGAGGAAGATTCGTCCCAAACGCAAAAAGAACTTGCACTTGCTCTACAAGTGACTCAACAAGCAATTTCACATCGTTTAAAATCGTTAGGAATGATTGAAAAACAAGGAAATTGGGTTCCATATGAACTAAAGCCGAGAGACGTTGAACGCCGATTATGCATGAGTGAAATGCTGCTTGCCAGGAATAAAAAAAAGAGTTTTTTGCATCGTATAGTCACTGGTGACGAAAAATGGATTCACTACGATAATCCAAAGAAGAGAAAGTCATGGGTTAAGCCCGGCGAACCATCAACATCGACAGCTAAGCCGAATATTCATGGAAAAAAACTCATGCTGTGTATTTGGTGGGATCAGCTTGGTGTCGTGTATTATGAATTGCTGAAACCAAGCGAAACCATTACTGGAGCTCTCTACCGAACACAATTGATGAGATTGAGTCGGGCACTTAAGGAAAAACGCGCCCATTACTACTCCAGACACGACAAAATTATTCTTTTACACGATAATGCTCGTCCACATGTTGCGGCGCCGGTAAAAACATACTTGGAAACACTCAACTGGGAAGTTTTACCCCACCCGCCGTATTCACCAGACTTAGCCCCTTCTGATTATCACCTGTTCCGGTCGATGGCACATGGTCTGTCTGAGCAGCGCTTCACATCATATGAAGACACCAAAAATTGGGTAGATTTGTGGATAGCGTCAAAAGGTGAAGAGTTTTTTCGACGGGGTATCCGAATGTTGCCAGAAAGATGGGGAAAAGTAGTGGCAAATGATGGAAAATACTTTGAATAAAACGTAATGTACTTTTCCTTTACAATAAATTCCTACTTTTTATAAAAAACCGCGGAAACTTATTTGTACACCTAATATCTTTCATTTAGTGCTTTAATTTCATCCAAGCATGACTGACTGGATACTAAATCAACCGCTGTTATGTAAATAAATTCAGAATAATATGCCATAGGAAAGATATAATAGATAAACGATTGTTCGCTAATGGGGGTTAAGGTGTTCATTAATGGGGCCTGTCACCTTACGCGGCTCCCTTAATACAGTTTTCCCCCGAAAAGATGACAACATTACAAGATGACAAGTACAACCTGATTTTTGGAGGTGGCAAGGATAAACACACACTTGAAAACTGACATTTCATTCGTAACACGGTGTATGTGAAATCTCGAACTATCAGATTGCACGTTTAGAAAAATCCAGGTAAATCAAAGCCAGAGCGTGTCATTATATTCAACATGGATTTATCAAAGGACTCAGAATCTGTGCATTTCTTCGTGCCAGAACTCTATTACGGAAGGCGGGTACCGACATTTCAGGCATATCATGAGATTCGGGACATCTCGAAGTATCAGATTGCACGTTTCAAAAAATTCTAAGAAAATCAGGGTCTGGTCGTGTCATCATTTTCACGTGGATTTATCAAAAAACTCAAAATCTTGTCACCTTTTCGGGCGAAAACTGTGTTAAGGGAGCCCCGTACAAAAATTTCATGCATACCATCGGGTGAGGGACATCTCAAACCATCAGGTTTGATGATTCTAAAAAATCCAAAAAAATCAAGGCTCCGTCGTGCTTGTTCATTCAATATGGATTCATCAAACTCAAGCCCTGCTAACTTCTTTGGTCTAAAGCTCCGTTAAGGAAGCCGCGTACCAAAAATTCATGTGTATCATGAGATTCGGGACGTCTCGAACTATCAGATTGCATGATTCAAAAAATTCTAAGAAAATCAGGGCCTGGTCGTGTCATCATTTTCACGTGGATTTATCAAAAAAACTCAGAATCTCGTCATCTCCTCAGGTGAAAACTGTATTACGGGAGCCGCGTACCAAAATTTCATGCACACCATCGGGTGAAGGACATCCCAAACTATCAGGTTCTATGATTCAAAAAAATCCAAAATAATCAAGGCTCCGTTCCGACATCGTAATTATCACTCAATGTCTCGCCCCGTAACGATTTTTATATATACTTCCCCCAAAACTCCCTGAAAACCTCGATTCCCACGTTTGAAATCCATCTCAATCGATTCCTCGTCTCATATTACATAAGAATCACCACCTATCCCTGATCTATATCCATTTCCTTCCTTTTCTGCCGAAGGAATACATTTGTGTACAAGCTGAGTCAAAACCTAATCCATTCGGCTGCTAGCTCGCCGCTGCTAGCTTCAATTTCATTCCACGTCCTAATATTTAATGTTGCTGAAATTTGAATCGTCCATTGAAACTCATTAATAATCGAATAACGAGATTCTCAGATCCAACCTCAGTTCAAGACCCAAAATCTCGCAGCACATTCTTTAAACAATGTTTTCACTGTCAACTAGTTAATTTGAGGTGATAAATAACGATAGTTTAACATATTGAGTTGAAAATAACGATAAAAAATTGAAAAATTCTGAAAAATCCGAAAAAACTCGGGTTTTTCCCAATCCTGGTTTGGGAATACTTGAGCTAGAAATCTTGAAATATATGATTCCTTGAAATCTGGTGAAAATATGGCAGAGAGTGTGTTTTTAATGAATCTAACTTTTGAATAAGCAAGTTTTGTTGTACGTGATGGAATAGGGGATTCTTCAGTCACAATTTTTGGTTAGTTCATTCTCCAGAGAGGGAATTTAATACGATTTATTGAACTCTTCATACTTTGAGAGGGAAAATTTCCAGGAACAATGAGAGATCAAAAAGTGAAACCTGATTTAGCTCTGATTCGTTGCATTTTACGAAGTGAATCAGGTTTGATTTCATTTTCCACCCTGATCTCATTGTGTTCTCAAACTGATGTTGTTTTCAAAATTCTCATTCGACCTGATATCAACCTTTTCTCGGCTTGATCAAACTCTGGATCGTTGCGTATTACGGAGGCTCGGCCCGATCTTGGCCCAATTATGACTTATATGGGGCCAGAATCCATGAAAAAAAATGGCCCAAGCTTGATGAAAGCTTGGAATGATAACCTCGCGCCAGGCTTGGTACTCAATATTGGGCCAGAATGCAATGCCAAGCACGGCCCAATGTCTCATGATATATGTATTATGAGTATTTTGGCGCTTGGCTCATACGATCAAACCAGACCTAACTCAAGTTGTGTATATTAACTTTTGCCATGCTTCAACCTGATTCTTCAAATATACTTCTTGGAGAAAAAAATGACGTCATTCTTCATGCCATCCCTGCTAAAAATTTCCCATAGAAAAGGATAAGATTTTCAGCAGGGATATCGGCACAACTCTGTAAAAATCACAAACATGGAGATGTGACATAGGTTCTCAAATAAACATTGGTTGTACATTGGCCCCATATTGGTTCACCATGCTTGACAGATTAATGTTTTGCCAAGCGTCAACCATTTGTTGTAATGACATTCCCTACGAAACGTGGGTATAGATTCTCAAATAACAAATGGTTTAATATTGGGCCGATATTGGTTCGCCATGCTTGGCAGCCCAATATTTCACCAAGCTTGCACCAGTTGTCATATTGGCATTTCATATGGAACCCGGTATGGTTTTTAGAATGAACAACGGTTTTATATTGGGTTGATATTGGTTCGCGATGCTTGGCAGCCCAGTATTTTTTTTGCCAAGCATGGGCCAGTTGTCAATATTGGCATTTCGATTGGGTAAACGTGGGACATACAAATTCTGTGTCTGACAAGAGTTTATAATGTCCAGATATGGCCGAAAATTGGCTAAAACTTGTCCACAATATCCATTCACGTCTATTTATTCAAAATTTTCAACGAAGTCGAAATCGAATTTTCACATTCGTCGATTCTACAATCAAGCTGAAAATTGATCGTAACTTTCAATTTCACTTGATTCAAATATTTTTAATATAGCAGAGATTGATTGGGTGACTTTTAAATGAGCGATTTAGCTACCTATAACAGTTCTATGCCAAGTTGTATCAATCCGCCGCTACGTTTCAGTTCTATTTTTTACGAATGATCGGATGTAGAATCAGTAGCAAAATTCAATATGCCAGCTTCAGAGTGTCCCAGTTCGGAGCCACCGTGCTTCACCTATAAAAATCAATCTGGCAATTCGATCCATGGCATTTCGAGGATCAAAAAAAGATCTTAGAAATGCCAGTTGACTGAATCGATCTATCATTGAAGAGAGAGGCAACCGTTTATCACTCGATTTTGAGTCGAAGGAATCATCCAAATTGATGACCAATGAGATATATTAGGAAAGAATACGACTATTTGCTGAACCAACATCTATTTAATATCTATAATGTTATCATTAGTCCCATGTACAAGAACTGAATAAATGAGGAGAGAAGAAATAAAAAAAAAAAAAGAAAAATCAGCAAAGCTCTCAAGCCAGAAAGTGCTCTGCTTTCCAAGAATTATAATAACAAGGGCTTAAATCAGCTTAGTAGCTTTAACTTCGCTTTTGCGCGACTACCAACCATGTAAATATGGAAGTAGCTGTCTTTATATCTATATGGTAGAAGGGAATGAAAGTCGAGTGGGTCGATTGACTGAACCGGGAAAGAAGGATGGATGTATACGTGTGAGGATGCTGGAGAGGATGAAACATAGCGCTAAGGGAAAGAGGAGCTGGCTAGAAGCTTCTGAAAAGAGCGTATAGAAAGACAGAGAGAGAATAACGGCGAGAAAGAGACAGGAAGATGTTCATGAATCTCAGATGCTATGGATTAGACCGCGTCTTTCCCGTATTTCTGTTTTCGAGAGACACCCTGGTGCTACTACAACAACAACTTTATGCAGTACATGCATGCATGACGTTGAAATACTTCTCACGATTTGGAATAATATAAAAATCATAAAATTCGAACAACCACATAAATACAATTCGGTTGGCGAAGCGAAGTTGCAAAGTATCGACGAATTTATTATCGTCGCACGACAATGAATGGGTTCGTTTGTATAATAATAACAACGTGATACTCATAATATACGCCACCGATGTGCTCCCATTCAGAACAACAATGCCAATGGTAGCTTAATCGGGAAGTGCCTTTCCAAGGGGACCGGTTTTAAAGACTGTGTTGCATGTTCCATTGTACCTATGATCATATTCGTTCTTATCGTGATTAGCGAAGACTAATAAGTATGATCATAACAACAGCGGGGATCATTAATGAACGTTTTGCGGCAAAGTTTTGTTAAATGGATAATGCGCGTACGTGTATGCAGGTCTCTCTCGCCATGGAACGTGTTTTGCACAAATTTTCTTTTTTGTTTGATAAACGCGGTAGATAGGTTTTCATGTCTTATGTAATCTTTCGTTGGGCGATTATTGCTATTAAAGTTGAATTCTGGGATTTTAATCTGTTGTTAAATTAATGAAATCTAACTCTCTATTATGAATCATCGAGTACCCAGTATTCTATGTGTATACATATGGTATTAATATGAGCTTATCCCAAGATGTCGCGAAAATCAGCTCTGTGTCAGCTTGCAGATATCTAGTTGGAAACTTACGAAAGTTTTCCTGCTAGGTTTCGACAGAGTGTTCCAAAAGCCGGTAGAAAGTTTTTGCCTGAATTTCAAGGCCTGACTACAATTTTTTGTCTGCAGCTTTTTAGCAAAGTAGATTTCCAACGAAATCTCTGGTCTAATAGGACGCCTACACTAAGAGAAATGAAATTAGTTAATAACTTATCAGGGTTCAGACAGAACTGGAATTCCGGGAAATTCGGAAAAACTCAGGGAAATTGATTGAACAAAACTTGTCTGAACCCTGGTTAATTTTACCAAAAGGAACCAACAATGATTTTATGGTCAGTGGTATCAAAAATATAGGTACACGTAACCAAATTGATAACTATAATTTTTTGCCATCGTTAACAATGAAGCTTGCCAACACAAAGCTTTCAGAACTATTGGAAATCAAGTAAGTCAAATATATTTATTTTTAATGATAATAATTAATGATGAATTGTGATTATAAATTTTCAACATCAAGATACACTTTACAGAAATAACGATAAGAATTATCATTCTAGTTTAGATGAAATTTCTCTTTTGGAATCAACATGCAGCGATACGATATGTGTATATGGAGGTTATGGAAATCAAATATTAAACTGAAAACACAACCTTGAAAAGAAAAATACTAATCTCTGTTATTTTTTGATTTGCATACACTGTAAAAAAAACTGGAAATTTACTGTGCAACTGGACTGGAAATTCCCAGTGCTAGTACTGGAATATGGATATTTCGGTACATGTAAAGAAATTTTGTTGGTACGGTATTGAAAATTTACCAAGCATAACTGAAAATTCAGTCCTTATACTGGAATTTTCAAGTTTGGAATTGTGTACTGAAATTTTGCCATGATTTCGCGAAAAATTTACTGGCTCGTACTACAATTTTACAGTTCTTGTGCATCAGAGGAAAAGTATCCCATCGATAAGGACTTGGAAAAAATTTGGAATTAGACAAAAAAACCTAATCGTGGGTATACTCGTATTATACAGGTTTTGAACTGCAATTTTTAAGGTTGTGTGATGGAATATTACAGTTGTTATGCAATTGAATTATACTAGTTTCGAACTGCAATTTTCAGGTCGTGTGATGGAATTTTCCAGTTGCTATGCAATTGAATTGTACAAGTTTCGAACGACAATTTTCAGATCGTGTGATGGAATTTTCCAGTTGCTCTGCAATTGAATTATACAGGTTTTGAACTGCAATTTTCAGGTCGTGTGATGGAATTTTCCAGTTATGCTGAAATTTAATCACTGTTGCACTGAAATTTTCCACTTCTATTGGACTTTGTCATTTCTGGCAGGGAAAATTTCAAGTTTTTATATTAAAAATTTTCTGATTGAGATTTTGAATAATAATTGTAATTTTAGCAAATAAAATTGATATATGAGATTTTTCGAACACTTATTCCCTTGTGTATTCTAGATATGAAGCATACGAGGTGTGTTCAAAAAGTAAGGTGACTTTTCAAATTTCGCGGGCAACGTACTCTCGATTATCGATTTTTTTGTTTTGTTATGCTGGCACACTCTTCCCGAACATCTGTACCAAGTTTCAAGTGTATAGCATTTTTTGTTTGGTTGTGAGAGGCGTAAAGGTTATAAGTGTTTTGCGTGCTCGGCGATTTCTTGCTATCGAAAAATATGGATCAAAAGATTGGCATCAAATTTTGTGTAAAAAATAAAATAAAGTGCTCCGAAACACTTAAAATGTTGACAGTAGCATACGGTGAAACTGTTCTGAGTAAAAAAAATGTTTACAAGTGGTACAAACTCTTCCAAGATGGCCGGGAAGATGCCAATGACGAGCCTCGCTCTGGACGCCCAAGCACGTCAACAACTGATGAAAACGTTCAAGCAGTGAAGAAAATTGTTTTGGAAAATCGTCGAATCACTATCAGAGAAGTTGCTGAGGATGTTGGTTTATCGCTTGGCTCGTGCCATGAAATTTTTTCTAACGTTTTGGGCATGAGACGTGTGTCAGCGAAGTTTGTTCCGAAATTTCTAAATTTTGACCAAAAGAACCGTCGCATGAGCATCGCTCAAGAACTGTTGAATGACGTCAACGACGACCCAGATTTACTCAAAAGGGTCATAACTGGTGACGAATCATGGGTATATGGTTATGATGTCGAAACCAAAGTCCAATCGTCCCAATGGAAGACCCCAGATGAGCCAAGACCGAAAAAAGCACGCCAAGTTCGATCAAATGTCAAAATTTTGCTCACTGTTTTCTTCGATTACCATGGCGTGGTGCATCAGGAGTTCTTACCATATGGTCGTACGGTCAATAAACAGTATTATCTTGAAGTTATGCGCCGTTTGCGAGGAGCAATACGAAGAAAACGTCCAGAATTGTGGAAAAATAATTCATGGCTTTTGCATCACGATAATGCCCCTGCTCACTCATCTTTGCTTGTGAGAGATTTTTTAGCCAAAAACAACACCACAATCATGCCTCAGCCACCATATTCACCGGATTTGGCCCCATGTGACTTTTTCTTGTTCCCAAAACTAAAGAGACCTATGAAAGGACGGAGATTTGCAACGATTGAAGAGATAAAGACTGCATCGCTGGAAGAGCTCAAGGCTATACCGAAAAGTGCTTATGAGAAGTGCTTTGAGGATTGGAAAAACCGTTAGCATAAGTGTATTGTATCTGAGGGGGATTACTTTGAAGGGGACAACATAAATATTGATAAATAAATAAATATTTTTTCTTAAAAATATAAAGTCACCTTACTTTTTGAACACACCTCGTATGTAGTAACCCAAGCTGGCGTTCCAACATGTCGCGCTATAGCTCATCGGTTAGGTCTTAGGTTTCAGTTGGTAGGCAGGTAGAAAAGTGTAGGTTCAAATCCCGTTAGGTAGACATGACTCTCTGTCCGTCCACATGAACGATCAAGTTTCTCAATCATCTTGGAACACAATAACCCTGCAAAATCACTTTGCGTGAGCAATTTTTTGTCAATTTTCATGGATATTTTCAGCATTAATTTCCCAGTACATGTCCTGGAAAAGTCCAGTTCGTGTACTGAAAAATTCCAGTACTGAGGCCCAGAAAATGTCCAGTTTTAATGCTGAAATTCCATAACGTTTGCACTGAATTTTTGCAGTACAAATGTGCTAAAATTTTCCAGTATATGTACAGGTTAATTGCTCCCAGTAGATGTACTGGAATTTTCCGGTGAAATTTTTTTACAGTGTAATTCAATTCCAAACAATCAACCACATCAGCGATGCAAATACCACATGGTTAATAATTTAGGATGTTGCTCCTTTTTATTCGAAGTACAAAGATATTTCACTCAGAAAGTTCGATGGCATAATGGAAACGGATCTTCGTTTCATTGATGTTCAATGAAAGCTGATTTTCAAAGATGTGGTACTTGGATTGAGCTTTTGCAAAACCATAATAAGAGTTCTACTTATGTTTCATTTACTATCGAATCATCGACAATTGTGACTCATTAAGCAAGTTCCAAACAAATGTTTCCTTAAAAAATTCTGAAACGTAGCCGCTTTCATGTTCATTTTCAATTCTACCTCTGATTCCTTCGTAGATTAGACAACATCTAGCTGGGGGTGCGTAATGAGAATAAACTTCTCATAGCTTAAAACCGAGCGGGACCCACTTACTTCTTCGATCGAGCCACTCCAATCGGGAAAGTTTAAAATTACGTATGATACGAGGTTTATTCGCCTTTTGTCGAAACCCCACACTGTAAAAAATTTTTGTATGAAATTTAATAGAAAAGTATGTGAAGCAATTAACACATACATTTGGTTGTGAATTTTCAAAGAAACAATTTATTAAAATTCAAAAAGAGGTTTTGAAAATGTGTGAATCATTTCATGTTAGTATGAAATTTCGAAACGATTGTTGAATTTTCAATGAAATCCTTTTGAAAGTTAATTATGAATAGGTATCAAAATTTCAAATGATTATCGTAAATTTTATAACCTATTAATTGAACTTTCATATACTGGGAAGTATGAAAAATCAAAATACTAATTTTCATATTCAGTATTGATCTTTTGACTATCGTATTTTCAATACAATTCGCATATCTGTATTATAGATATGTAAGATTATTTCTAAATTAAGGAATAAACTTCCGGAATTCTGGGATTGTGAAATCTCGATTCGAGCTTCCTTCATATTATTGTACATCTTTCTTATATATATATTTATATATTTATATATAAGAAAAATACAAAAATCATATTGAAAACATTGTAGTTCAAAAGTTAATATTGAAGATGAAATTCAGTTTATGGTTCTCATGTGGATATACATCAATATATCAATCCAAAACTTTGTAATTGAATTCTGAAAAATATTTAGCATCTTAGTGAACTTGATTATCATCAAAACAGATGATTTTCAATTAACAAATTATCACCATGTGATTTATCAATTTTGCCGAAGAACGTTTTATCATTTTGCAGGTACGATTATAAAGCGTGGATCTGCAGAAGACATGCGCAGTGACTTCCGCGCACAGTGAATTCATACACTTGTGTATTATTTTTCAACAAAATTATTGAAATTTCATAAATAAAATTGTGAATATTCAAAATGTGATTGAAATTTCACAAATGAAATTTTGAATATTCAAAATGTGTTTGAAATTCCACAAAAATGATTTGAATTTTTCACATTCATTGAGAATTTTCATATGGTTGTTATTGAAATTTCATACTACACTGCAAAATTCAACCATGTAAAAGAAAATTCAAATTGTAGAACTGAATCTTACAAAGCATGTTGGAATTTTAATTTTAATAAAGAATTTTAATAAAAAATATTTTGAATTATAATAATACTGATCAAAATTCAAATACGTTTGTGAACATTAAAATAGTAACATGAAATATTAGTGCTATTTTATATTAAATACGATTCAACTTGCATTTATTTGGAATTTCATAACCAATTTTATATTAGAATCCAAACCTTTTTTTACAGTGCATATTATAACACTGGTGCTAAATGTGGGGTACGAACCCACGCTCCCAAACGGGAACCAGAGTACAATGGAATCTTGTACAATGTTCTGGCTGAAGCCAATTTGGAAATTTTCAATTACCCACGCAGCCCAACAGTTCAGGATGAATTCATGATAAATACCTTTGGGACTATGAGAATCCATAAAGAGTTTCTTTCTTTTTTTAATACATTAGGGACTGTTGCGCTGTCTGAGTAGATTTGTTTAGATTTAATGAACTGGTTCAATGTGAAACTTATTGGATCTTGCCAAATCCCATTGGATTTGAATCGAGTGGGTGGAGCTTATGAGTTTTTTTAAACCAGGGGGGATTTTTGTGGTAGAAATCCGATGAGGGAGGCAAGGCTGGGCAAGTATTTAAAATACAAAAAGTATTTTAAATACGTGGGTACTGGAATGAAAATCGGTGTTATATGTCTCAGATTTGAAACATATTTTCCTCAACGTTTTATATTTCAAGTGCTTTCTTCAAAAATTTTTCCGTTTAATCCTTCAAATATATGAAAATTGATCAAAATACTCAGGAAGAATTTATTTGAAATGCAAATCACAAAATACTTTTGGAAATACATTTGAAACCTACATTTTTCGATAGCAAAATACGAAATTCTTTTGAAAATATACCCCGTATACAAAATACTGAAGGAAGTGTATTTTAAATCCGAGATATCGAGTGCTGATTCTATTTCCAATACCTTTTTGTTCGCATCATTGTATTCCAAATACTTGCTGAGCCCTGGAGAGAGGGTTTGGCTGAAAAACTGAGAGGTAAGTTTATATCAAGGGTCATGAATGCACGGAGAAAAAAGTATTGTTCGCATAACAAAGGGTCCCCTAGTAGAAATATAATCAGTTTTCTCTATTACTGACGAGGCACTGATGAGGAAACGCTAATCAGGAAAAACTGATCACTAACTTATTGGGAACTGATTTGTCTAATATGATTATTAAAATTCATATGGAACTGATTAAATTCTGACAAGTCATTGCCTTTATTCGCAAGAAATATTGATAGTGTGAATGTTCATAAAAAATATTCGGTTTAAAAAACATATTGATTGTTATTGAAGTGATACATTGCAATTGTAAAATTACACTTATTTTAGATATGTCTTAACCAAAATTTGAAGTATCTCGAAGAAATTGCATCGAATTGGTTCGAATTATTTGATCCTGGGTTTGCTGTATCGACCCTGGTTCAAAAAATCCATAGAATCTGATGAAATGAAATTCAATGGGATTCGGTCAGAACATCGTACAAGATTCAATCAGAATCACATTGAAAAAATACATTGTCCTCATTAAATCTCATTGACAAATGCTTGAATAGGATTTGGTTGGAATATTTTACAAGATTCAATCAGATTTGGTGAGAACCAATGGTTTTTTTAACCAGGGAAATCGATGAAACCTAACCTCAATAATTATAAAGAGTACATGACATAACAAAGCTACCTTGGGATATGTTAGATTTTGTAAGGTTATGGTATAAAAGAAGATGAGATGTAATATGTATATATTCTTTCTTGTTGTGAAATAATATAGTTTTGTTATTTATTATGAATAAGTATAGTAGTAACTTGAATATTATCTCATGATATCTCATGATTGAGGTGGAAACACCATACATATGGTTTGATATATTTTTTCTCCTTGGCAAAAACTCCTAGATTTTATCTAAGAAAAAGTCTAGGAAAATTTTTCCTCCGAGTTTTGTTGAAAATTTACTTTTTAATCCTTGGAAACATCTTAAACAAAAACATAAATTATCATTTGAGTGAAGAATCATCAATTTGGTGTTATAATTTCACATCTTCATCGACATAACCTGCATTTTTGTGGGTCATAAATGCTTCGTTAGTTACTCACAAATAACTCATCAACTACCGATCAGTCCCTCATCAGTTACTCGCTCATATCTGCTCAGTTTCTTCAATCACGTTCTCATTAACCAGAGCGTTACACCCCTTGTCGGAAACTTGTAAGTTTCTTGATCAGTCCCTGATCAGTGAAATGAAAAACTGATCAGCGCCTCATCATTTGCTAGAGAAAATTTCTACCGGGGTCTGTTACTATAGCGCCTAAAAAAAAACTAGTTGAAATAGCAAGAAAAATGATTGACACAGCTACATTTTTTTGCTGACATAAACAAATTTGTTAACAGAACTATCGTCTCAGTTGCTCGAGTGAATATTTTTGCAAGGACAACAAATTTCTTTGTAGGCGCTATAGTAGCAAACCATTTTTTCTCCGTGTGGTCAGTAACTTTTCACTACAATTAAGTATAGACGTTTTTTGACTTGTGGAGGATTCGATACTCACAAGATGCACGAAAAATTAGAAATAGTTGCAGCAACTACACGGAAAAAAGAAAACAGCAATGGTCACTGTGAATCGCAGTAATTCATTGAAAAAAAAATGAAAAATCAAATTCACGCCGTTCATTACTGCGTCTCCCAGTAACCGTTAATGTCCAAGCAGTATTGACGAATTCCACTGCAGTTCGCGTTAACCTTTATCATCCAAGCATGTTTTCATTTGTTTTTCAACTGATTGCTGTTATGGACAGTAACCAGTGCTGTTTTCTTCTCCCCGTGTACTCAAATAATCGATTTTCGGCCATCTATTTAAGTAGTTGCTGCAGCTACTTAGTAGTCAGGACAAGTAACACGTTAGCTGCGTCAACTAACTCGATAGTTGCACTGGCTAACGTAAATACCTGAGGTATTTTGAATGAGTTAAGGCAGTTAACATGTTACTTGTCCTGATTACTACCCCAGCAAACACGATTGATGGTATTTCAAAGGGCCAGTAACGGCTCTTTACCGGCATTGCGGGGCCATCGGTGGCCCATTGAAATCTCAGTAATCATTGTTCGCAAGGACGTAGCTGCAGCAACTACTCGAGTAGATGGTCGAAAATCGATTATTCAAGTATTTGCTGCAAGTATTTCTTTTTCTCCCGCGTGGAAAAAAAACAAATTCCCCCGCGAAGGGACAATGGCATCATCCCTGCACGGGAAAAATAATTCACCAAGTAGCTAACAATGTTACCACAACAGCTGAATTTTGGCCCCTATAGCAATAACTTGATCAATTCAAATATCAACCACGTCATTTTTTTCCGCGTATATAGCGAGAGAAACTGTCAATATTTTTAGCAATGTATTTTGGGCGTTATTTGGGTTACCGCTCGGAAACAAACACAGTGATCGTTCATCATTGATGGACCCAAGGATTTTTGTAGGTCGACAATCAACTCACTCATCATCAGGTGTCATAAAAAGGCAGGGAAAGTGGAATGACCTAATATCTGATAAGATCAATATTGAAACAGAGATTAGACGTAAAACGAATACGGAGGTAGCATTAGAACGGCGATACGGTAGGGAATGGGCGAGCTATCAAGCCTTGTGATTATCGCAGTTCCTGTGTCAGGGGTTGAAGAGAGGTAAAGGCAGCTATAGCCTCTCATTAGGAATCGTGTGGCGTGAGACAAAATAAGGGTGTATCGGCAGTTGGGAAAATTGTAAGTGTCGTAAGATCAAAGGTTGTTCCAGTAACGCGATATCGTCCTCACCTTCATCCCTTCTCTTCTCTCCTCTTCAGAGCTGCTGTTACTGCTGCTGCTGCTGCTGCTGCTGCTGCTGCTGCTGCTGCTGCTGCTCCTGTTGCTGCTCCTGTCGTTGCATATATCAATGCGATGAAGTTTCCCCATATAATTTCTCGTTTTTCCAACGTGTACGGCCAGAGTACGTGTGAAACCCAATCTCATTCTTCTTACTTGAATATATTCAGCAATATTGACAATCCGCTCCTTCGATTAAGAATATTATGTCGAATAATGCGAGAACCTCGATATCGAATTTCCGATACAATATATTTTTCAAGATTCAATTGAATCGCCAATTTGCCTAGCATTATCCAAGACGTAAGGAAAAGGTATTATTCGTATTCGTGATTGGTATGAGCGAGGGTTAGCGCGGAACCGAGGAAGGAAGGTAGTAGTAGGAGAGAACGTGGGCCAAGCATCTCCAAAGGATTTTGTGTATTTAGGATAACAAGCTGCCCCGCCCTGGAATTGGCATGCAGACTTCACGAGTAACTCCTTTATATTGACATATCGTAGAACGTGATCCAAATACATGCGACATTATACCAAATTGCGCACAAAGTCATCGCTGCGACAGACTCGTCAAATTGTCCGTGAATGGAAAACAAATCGTCCGTGAGGCAAAATCGTGAACTTTCTCCAACGTCTTCTCTTTCCCCCTGGTATTCCCTTTAGAATACTATATGTATAGTACGCGATAGTTTGATGTACAATATCATCCAATCCGTGATTTCCTCTTGCCTTTGTTGTTATATATATATATGTGTGTACACACGCAGGTAAACCGTTGTTGGAACATCAAAGATGATATTATCGATTATTCAAATTAATACGATTATTAAGATTCTGGAATAAATAATTGAAAACTCGGATGGATATCCCTTTGCAAAGAGAACCACTGATCGAGAAGAAGTAATTCATCAGAGAAGATGCTTCAACTGACAGTCGGCGTTCGCCTCTCCTTTTCTCTTGTCTCTTTTCTATTCGTATCTCGTTCCTGTATTCTTTTTGTTCCATTCCTTCCTTCTCTCTCCCCTTGTTCTCTCTCGGTAACTATCTATCTACCTATCCGTCTCTTTCTTCTCCGTCTTTTCTTTCTCGATCTCCCTTTATACACTCGACTCATATTTCGATTCCACCATGGCAACGAGGTCAAGCCACAGCCTCCACTCGTTAATTCGTTGCTTCTTCAAGCTTTTGTCTTGGCACTGAAACCGTCGTCGGTCTTCTTTTATTCCGTTAATGTACTTGGCCAATAACCAACTGGAAATGAATGTGAAGAAGAAGGAGGCAAGGAGACCCAACGTCTTTGAATTGACGAGTATCATATGTTATCAAGGAATCCTCGATGAAACGATTGTCCTATATCACCAATGCTATTTTCAAATTGCTATAATTCCGTTGAAAGAATCCTTATATCCAGTTTCTCGAGTGCTGTTTTACGCAAAGTAAATAATACACGCGTACCCTGCTACCCTCCGCTATACAGGTCCTCAACCAATAATAAGTTCAAACCTCTGAATGTGTGTGTCATAATTACTTTCGCAGCTTGTACAGCATCTGTTAATGGATGATGTGCCGCGACAAAAGACCGGTTGGACTTGGACCGTCAATGGATCATTGTTATCTCAAGAACCCTTTTCACGCAATCCAACTGGTTTTACAGAACATCGCTCGGTTCTATAAATATGTGAAAGAGAAAAATACATTTGAATCGGATAGCACCACCGGATCGCCGATAAAATTCAATTGAAATCTTGGCTTTTCTTCATTTATAAATAAACCCGCGTTTTTTACTCGACGCGCACTATATCAACCACCCAGATAGTTAATACCGTGCCACGTCCAGTTTGGTATATTTATACATCGTCTACCCTACGCTTCTCTTTTAGCGCCAAATAATCTCCGAGTCCTATCGAGACACCATCATTTCTTTCATATCATACACACGAAGGCGTGAAAAGTCCTGAGGGCTGGTAAGGTGAATCCAATCGAGTGTCTCACGATCGAAATCAAGTTGCGAGGAGCGCAGATGAGACGAGGATCAGATAGGATCGAGCTGCCGTGCGGTCCGCGAAGTTATTTACGATCCATAATTAGTGGTATCTATCGCTGCCGGCACTGACTTTGTGCCATATCTAACATCAAATGTTATACTACCAGACGATACATGAATATCAAGTCGGGAGTAAAACTGGCCAACTCTTTTGCGTTGTTGATTGTTGTTGTCACGGCTGCTTCTGTTGTTGGAATCTCTCCTTGGGACTCCTTCATATTTAAATTTCTTGTTACAGGCAACACTTGATGGATTCGAAATGATTCTCGCGATCTAAAAATCCATCCGATAGATTCTTTCGGTGTCCAATTTGAGAACACCCAGTACATATACTGAAATACACGCACAAACCCACACACGTGGGTCTTTTTTGCTGCGGTCGGCACTTGCAATTACATCTCCAGTTCACAACTCGAGACTCTAATGTCTCTTGCGGTCACATGTCATTATCGTACTTCATACCGCCTGACGTCGTGTTGGGGAATTCATCGACCCTCCGAAACCTGCTAATATTCAAAATTGCTTTCCATGACATATTTATTTGACACCACTGCTGCTGAGTCCAAAACCACTTCACCAATTCCCTGCCTGATATTTTTCCGTCTCTTCCTCGACGTATCGTGGTTAATGTTTCTTCTTTCACCCATCTTTCTACCTTTGGTAACTTGGCGAAATCAAGTTTCTTAAATGGAAAAGATAACCGTTGGTATATCTCATCGTGTTGAAAGTTCAAAATGATTCTTCAAATTTTAGTACAAAATCATTTCCCTTATTTTTCTCTCTTTTAAACTGCGATGATTATTCGTGCGCTGTGGATTGTTGTTGATTAAAATCTTTCAGTTACGAGTTACGTGCTGCATCGTATGTAATCAAGGAAAATAGAAACATCCGAGGAATAATAAATCTTTCTCGATACGTATACCACTTTTATGAAGAGCAATCTGTCAGACAGAAACACGGTAGATGACCGATTATGATGGAACGATTTTCATGACTGAAATACAACGTGAACAAGGTGAGCATCGAGAGGAAATGCAACGCGTATAGAGAGAACAATGGGATATTCTATTTCAATACTTTTGAGAGAGGAAATATACTTTCATTTTTTCTTATCGTGCGTAACGAAAAATCATTCATTATCTTGGCAACCAACTTGGCGTTTAAAAACAGTTTGGAACTATTTCGAGTCGAATAAGAGTTTTGGAACATATTAAATTAAGAGAGAGAGCGGAAATTTATGCGCTGAACCGGAGTGAGAATGAGCATACAAAGAAAGTGAGAGGAAAAGGAAAATGTATGGTTAGTTAGGGTTCGTGTTTGTCGAGCGAGTTACCCTAACCCAAGTCAGGTTGTTGGCGGAATTAAACGTCCAACCGATGCTCGTTAACGTCATGAATATGTACCCTCTTCCTCCGATGCGCGCGTTGTGCTGTGCTTTGCTCTGCATTGCACCACTCTGTCCTGATCTACTGTCACCGTACCTTCGTTGATCTATCCAACCATCCTGTTCCACCCGTACAACCGAACGACCAAATCTTCATTCCAGTACCGCCACATAGCGGTGGCAATGTTTGCTAGTTAATATTCATCGGTTCCCACCGTGTAACCAGTTGGACGGTTAGCCCAGACCGGCAACCAGTCAACCAATCAACCGATCGATCGAACGTATAGACGATTTTCTTTAAACAATTTTCCATCGTTTAAGTCTCGAATGACTTCTTCCGCTCATCGATGTTTTCAAAGTGATTTCACAAATTATCCTTGGATATTCTTCATTACTTTCCCACAGCCCGGTGTTTCATCAAGCAAACGTGTCCGGTCGCTATCAAATACGTGACCAGTCGAAGAGATTAATCCATCCCTTCGAGCGAGATTACGGATTTCGGCAAACCATAAGGATTCTCGTAACCGAGGGAGAATATCAACGGATAGCGAAGGGATGTCACAATGAAAAAGACGTAGCAATCCGTTCAAGTATTTGCCATGTATTCAACAACACTGTTTATATCCGTTTCTCTGACACTTTAGATTGATTCAGTACTTCGTTTTTCCCACCTTTGTCTTACGTTTCAACGATCGTGTTTCTGTTCTCTCCCCTCGGATGTACGAAGCAATACATATTGGATGCTTTAGGTGGTTGATTGAATGTTGCCTCTGGAAGAAGAATACTGGATTTATACATAGTGTTTTAAGGGATCATTCTGGTTGAAAATTTTAAAAAAATCAATTTTGGTGACAATTTAGCTGAAGCAATGAGTTTAGCAATGAAGTTGAAAGTTTTGCTACAGCAGCTAAAATTTAGCTATAGGGGCTGAAAAATGGCTGTTTATCTGAGAGTTGATTACTTTTTTTCCGTGGAATCAATTTTGCATACACGGAAAAAAGAAAACAGCAATGCTTACTGTGAATCACAAAAATACATTGAAACTCAAATTCATTCTATGCAGTACTGCGTTTCCCAGTCCTCATTACTCTCCAGTCAGCGTTGAGGCATTTTATTACAATACCCATCACTGTGATCGCGCTAATCCTCATTATCCAAGCGTGTTTTCATTTGTTTTTCAACCGATCGCTATCATTCACAGTAACCAGTAGTGTTTTCTTTTTTCCGTGTAGGGCAGACATCGCTGATCGACTTCCAATGCTATTTTCTTGACTTGCAGTGGTGATTTCAGCACATATTTTACAAGAAATTGGCAATAATGATATTTTTTCATTAATGATTTCAAGATTTATTATCATTATCTCTGAAATCAGAATTTTCTTCCTCCACATTTTCCATTTTCATAGGTTACGATAGAAACTGAGGAAAATGAAAATTCCGATTCCAGAGATTTTTGATTCAGAATCTGTTCTATGTTATTCATTATTATACATTCTATATTAGAATTTCAATTTCAACTATTCTTTGAGCCAAAAACAGCGAGGAAAAGACTTCATTCCTATTGAATCTCTGTAATTTTTTTCATTTATCAATAAATATTCAAACCCATAGAATCCCCGGAGCTCCAGAATTTGAATATTTTTTATGTTTTCCGTTCAAGATAAGCTATTATCAAAGTATCAACTACGTCAGTGACATGATTTTCATTAAAAAATGAACAATGTTTGTATGTATTTTGAAATTTTCTTGAAAGATTCACAAAAATAGCCTTTTTTTGAGCATTAATTTTGTATGAAATGAAATTCTTATTTCACTAATTTTTCCTTTTATCTCAGAGCTTTTCTATTTTCTACTTATTTTTGATATTGAACGTAACGATTTTGCAACCCCCAATCGCTCTCGAGTGATATGTACACGTGAAACAAAAGAAGATACGAACGTCGTTCGAGACTGCAAGCAGCGAACGCTGGAACTACGGATATTTACCCTGTTGCTTATACGTTTCAGGATTATTGGACGAAGATTCGAGTGAGGGTTGGTGAAAGAAAACGGAACAAATAATGGGTTATTTTATTACATCACAGACTGTTTCGGAAAAAGAGGAAATTTGTGGAGAACAATGGATGGGATGATACGAAATAAGTAGCTCGATTCACCATCTCTTTCTTTAAATATTGCGGCTTTTCGAAATCAATGAAAAGTCCATTGTTCTTGATTCATTTTGAACCAGAGTTCAGGATGTTTTCTCAAATTTCCCTAAGTTCCGCACTGTGAAAAAACTCTGAATAATTTGTGGGATCTCAAACAAAATGTTCAAAATTTTATGCGAAGTGTAGCAATCATGGGACATGAGCAGCATTTGGGACGTCCCAGAAATGCTCCGATATGTTGAGTTCATTGAAAATATACCGATGTTTTTACTAATTCATCGTAGAATGCGATAAATTTACCAAAGTTTCCTTTTACATGTCAGGTAACCTTTATTCATCAAGAGAAAAAGCATGCTTCAAACGCAAAGGAGCCCTTCACGCTTCTAACGCTGTTGTTATAACGTGCTTTTAACGCATGACAATATGATCCCTGCACGGAGACAAAATGGTTTGCTACTAAAGCGCATACAAAGAAATTTATTGTCCTTGCAAGAATATCTACTCCAGCAGCTAAGAAGTTAGTTCTGTTAACAAATTCGTTTATGTCAGCCAAAAGATCTAGTTGCGTCAATCATTTTTCTTGTAGGCGCTATAGTAACAGACTTGCTGGTTATGCCAGCAATACTTTTTCCTCCGTGCAGAAGGAATGGGACTCATACTCAAAAAGCATGGGCTCATGTGTTTAACCCACGTTATAATAAATGTGTTACACTGGAAAACAAATTTCTTTCAACCAAATAAATAGTTTGTTTGTCCTCTCTCCATAAAATATTTCTTAAGATTAATGGAATATTTAATCGAATCAAATAATGGAATGCTTGTCCCAAATAATCTGGTCTTCTAAATAAATAATTTGTTCGCCACAACTAATCAGTTTTTGCATCTAATTGAATATTTAATTCCTACAAATAAATATTTTTTCCAGTGTAGAAGCGTAAAGGGCTCCCTTCCGTTTAAAGCATGCTTTTTTCTCTCGGTGTGGAGAAAACTTCACCGGGATTTACTGAATTATTAGATCTTTTCGGGAACACTGTTTTCCCGTCTGTGCAAAGAAACAATTCTTTCGCCGTTTCTAACAGAAAAATTAAAACGACGTTACATGCGTTGATTATATCCTTGAAATTCAAACTCAAGATTTGGATTTTTACTCATTTTCACAAACTTAGATCTTTACTAATTCGTTTCAATGAACGATTCAAATTTTAGAAAAATCGTTGATTAGATAAAAAAGGCGTTTCCCAAGAAAAAAAACATCTGTTCTTTCATCTAAATGATATCGCATGCACTGTGAAAAATGTGCGGAGTTTTCGCTCACGCTGTTGGTGAATTTCGTCCCCTCATCGCGGGGGAACTGTTTTTCCATAAAAAATGAGGGATTTCTCCACCATTTTGAAGAATTATTTTGTTTTTTGGGTGTTGAATCCTCTATAAATGGAAGGAAAGTCTACCAGATTATGGTGAAAAATTCTTCATCTATGGAGGAACTTTGCTGCCACCATTTTTTGGGGGAAAGTTCCACAATCATTTTTTACCGTGTGCAACAAATGCCGCACGCGTACGATAGATGAAAGAAAAACTCAATTTTCCATAACTTAGAAATTATTCTTCTTGCAATTTTCACAGATTTTGAAAGAGCACATTTATAAAAAATGCTTGAAATTAGCTTCACGTACAGGTTCGGTTCTACTCTCTAAAATTTATAAAGTTTCATTCTTCAGCCAGCCAGAACTGAGCTTTAAAGTTGGAATTTCACGATCAGTTTCGAGATACAATTTTGTTCCTGAAAGGTTGAAATTTCGATCGAAATGAATGAAAGCACCATTTGAATTAGATAATCAGGCATATGCGCTTCCAAGACTTGAACGAAGTGATTGTTATAATGACTGCATATTTCACTCCCAGCACTTTAGAAGTAAAATCTCGATAGACCTTGTGGAATGAAAAATAATGAGAAAGGTGCACGATATTCCACGGTATTGATATTTTTTTTATCGAAGTTTCGTCGAGTTTATATTGAATTTTATAAAATATTGATAAAAACCCTTATGAAAAGACCCGTTATCGGAATTTCATCGTTAAATCATCAGTTTCATCAATACCTACTATCCAAAATCTATCGTGTTGTTTTATTATTGTACAAGTCCGATGAAAATACGATATCTACGATAATTGTCCAATGTAAACCCGATATAGATATCTATCGGGAAATCATCGGGATGCTGGTTCGGTTTTGTATCGGATAATTATCGCGTAGACATCGTATTTTTATCGGACTTGTATGATAATGAAACAACATAATAGATTTCGGATAGTATCGATGCAACTGATGATTGAACGATGAAATCCCGATATCAGGTTTTTTCATAAGGAAACTATTTTAAAAATTGTACATAAAATATCGATACCGTGAAATATCGTGCACCTCAATCAAAGTCATATTTTCAAATATATGGAATATTTGAATATAATTTAAATATACATTATGTATATCAAAAACAGTTAGATTCACTGAGAATACACAGAACACTTGCCAGATGAAGGAGAATCGCAATACAAGAACGTGTAGACAACGTGTTCGTATGCGTAGAGGAGGTAATATTTAAACAGCGTAGGGGTTGAATGTGTAATACACAAGATATTTACTGGCACCAAACTAATCGATCGTGTGTGCACCGTAGTGCTACCTGGCTTTCAATCGGAACAACCTCCAGAAGTAGTTTTTCCCCTTTTATTCGGGACCAAAGGTGTCATCTACCGTTGGCCGTAGGTACCACCTTCTTGCTATTTGGATCCCATACTCGTTACCGACCGTAAGTATCGTGATACACGCGCGGATCGATATTAACCGTGGAAGTAGCACCTCAGGACTGTGATGGTAATAATAATAATAGCAACATAATAAACATACAGGCCGGATAGAAGTCTGGCTGGAAAATCTCCGCCCAGAAACGCCCTCGAGGAAGCTATTGGCCCGATAACCCTAACACCGGGAAAGGCTGCCATACTTGCTAGTAATAAACGAACGGTCCAATCGGATTTCGTATTTGGCAAAACAAAGGGCAGACTGCACGCTGGATGAAGAAAAAAAAAAGAGTAATGCATAACGACAATCTCCCTTGGGATAGAGAGGGGATTGTTACGCAAGTGGGACAAGTACAGAGAGGAGCGACCGAAAAGGGAATGGGATACTAGAGTTTTTGATGTATTAGATCGTAAGCTCTACGTGACACAGAATGCTAAGTAAACCTTTGAAATACCACACTCTGGAATCGCGAGGAGAGCAGCCCTCCTCTTGGTGTTTTATTATTATCATCGTTATTATAGTAGCGTTACGGTCGTTCCCGTTGGTCCCGACGATGACAGCCAGCGTTATTATTATTGTCCCACCGCGTTTGATGAATCAAACGACGACGTGTATTTGAGAAACCGGCACATCGTGTATCTTCAATCATCAGCACAGATACGAATTTCCAACCGAATAACGTGTATTCGTCATTCATTTGCACGCCCGTGCCAATTCATTGTACTTGGAGGACAAAATGTTCTCATTAACATTTCGTAAATGTCTGCGCGATGCGCATCGTTGCGATCGAGGGGGCTCCAACATTGATAAATAGTTGATTGAGGTATTGCGTAAGGAATGTTAAGGTATATCGGAATATACCGTTTGTACTTGATACGAATTTACATTTATAGTTTGATTAACGATTATTTGATAATTAAACTATGATGTAGTTGGTGCTGATGATGTATGATTGAATCATCATTGGACCAACGTTCATTTGTTATGAATCTCTGCGGATCTATGTTATTTAATCAAGAAATTATCGAGTCAAGAGAAGTTATATACTGTAAGAAATATGAAGAGATTTTCTTCATCCCTGAATGTGAAGGAATTGATTGTTTTTTTTGGTTTTAATTGATGGTTGTAATCAAGAATAGGAAATTTTCCCCGGAATTTCCCTCCATGGAGGGAAATTCTACAATTATTTTTTCCGTCGTCCACGGATTACAGCAGATCTTGTGAGCCTGAATTTTCATCATTCTCACACGGAAAAAATAATTTAGCTGCAGCAGCTAAGTAGCTAGCACGGACACGGATAGCCATTAAATTAGCTCCTGCAGCTAAATTTTAGCTGTTACCGCGAATAAATTGACCACAAATGCGAATTTTTTTGCTGCAACAGCTAAAATTTAACTGCAGGACCCAATTTAATGGCTGTCCGTGTCCGTGCTAGCTACTGAGCTGCTGCAGCTAAATTATTTTTTCCGTGCAGATAGCATGAAAACTCAAAGGTTTCTCAATAAACGGTAACAAAGTTTCTTCATGGATGGCAAAGAATTCTTTGCTATGATTTGGCAGACTTTCTCTTCATTTGTAAAGCATTTCCCTGGTTAGAAAAACCCATAGAATCTCATGACATGAAATTTAATAGGATTTGGTCAGAACATTGTTAACGTCCAAAAGATCAAACACTCCTTCAAAATCGAGGAAAAATCTTTCATTTTGATGAAAAACCAATTGCGCCACGATCAGGGGACGAGATTCCCATAATTTTTACAGCGAGCTGACTAATTTTCGAGCCCGCATCAACAGCAAACCATATTGAAAATATGTATTTTGTGAACATCTGATCTTTGGGAGAGTTTTCGGGGAAATTTGAAACAGTTGAATCGTTGCGAAAGAATAAAATAAAACAGTGTTCGATACACGAAAATTGTCTTTTCATTGATTGATCGTAACAAGGGAAATGAATTTTGTTTCAGAAATCATTCAGGATACAATTCATTTGATCTGCAAAGTCTTCCGTATACGCGATGGAGTTCATCCAAGGAATCGAGTGGTCGGGTCTCTTCAGAATATCAAGGTGAGAAGTTAATTATTAAAATATTTTCACAGAAATTTTGCAGCACGGCTATCAAAAATTGTTTTCAAAATATTGGAAAATCTAATCAAATTGAATGCGATAGATTTGATGACAATGAATTGAGAGTTTGAGAAACATAATTTCGATCCATTCGTAAGAAATATATAACTGAATCGCAATGATTTCTCTTGGCATTCGAGAAAATGATCTTTTTGCACATTCCTTCCATTTTGGATCATTTTTAAGGAAAGATTAAGGATGTATTACACCTACCCAGGTGAAAATTGACGATTGGCAGTAGGATGGCGCAACACTGACAAAGATTGGCCGAGCCTTGGCGGTGAGCAAGGTGCAAGCTTGAAATGATAACATCGTTACAGGCTCCATTGATGTATTCTGCCAATCACGGACCAACATTGGTACGATTATGGCAGTCAAATCAGCCATCATTGGCAACCCTTGAAAAAATTTGTCGCTCGATCTAAATCCAAGATTGGATCATGCTTGTACTCATTACGAACCAAGACTGATAGACGAATTTTTTTATGGTCTGCCAATGGTCAGATGTTTTATGCATTTAAAGGAGGTGCCATCATTTATTACACATAAATGATGTTGATTGCTAAATTTGAGTCAATACTACAATAGTACTGAGTCAATATTCGGCCAAAATTGATTCAACGTTGCGACAATCCCGCGCCAACGTTGAGCCGATGTTGTGCCGATGTTCAACTCTATGTTGAACGATTGCAAAAATATAATAAAAATTCAGAGTCATATATTCCCGACATCGATTGCTTCCCCTCCACACATGTTAAGAAGTACAGCCCGAACCTGAAATATTTTATACAACCAGGGCCAGAGAATCTCTGTATACATTGAAACGAAGAAACTTATTTGATTAATCCAATACAAGATGTGATTATAAGTTTAATATAGCTCAATGATTACTGGTTACCTTACAAATCAATTACATCAAGTATAATTCAAATTCTGATGTCCACGAGTCCATGGGTCTGCACAGCTAAAATCTCTCCTTCGATGAAGGACTTATGATGAAGACAACAATTTTCAAATCAGAAGGTTATATGATGCTTATATATCAACCGCATAGTTCGTTGAGCGCTTGCGAGAAACGAACCGAGCGTTGGAAACAATACCGGAGGGTGGCGCTTTGACATTGGACGCGGGAATTTTTGTATGGAGACGTATAATTGAGGATCATGGCTAGCCTGAGCCAAGCTTTGACCAAGCTTGGCACTGCATTGGGTACTCATTTCTTCTAAACGTTGTCAACGTTTGGATTAATATTCAGCCGTGCTATGAAATTGTTCGTATGAAGTTAATTTCTCTTGTCCAAACGATATTGGGACAACGATGAACCATGATTGGCACAATCTTGAGCCAATGATGGATTGATCATCGGAAATTATAATTCCCACCATTGGTGCAACATTGTGCCACTTGTCAGTCAACGTTGGCTCGATATAGATTTCCAAGCCTTGGATGTTGGCATTGCGCCTATCTATTTTCCATCGTCAGTATTGGCGCAAGCAAGAAATTTTCACGTGGGTACTTTTAAAAATAATGAAAAACTCACGAAAATCTCCGAAACGATTCTTAATGATCAAACAAATACTCCTGCAAAATTTCAAATCGATTCAGAGCTCCCTTCGAAAGTTACATGAAAATTAGAATCCATTTATTTATAGATTATAGAAACCATATATAAATCCTTAAGGATGAATTACATAGATTTTGAAAATAATACATCGCTGATGGCCCGTGATTCAAAATATGATCCATGGCACAATAAAACTACTGAAGATAAGTTCGAATGACTCTGATCCGAACGTTTTCATGAATATTGAGGAAGATATTTTTTTATTCATCTTCATTTATATATGATTTCAATCTATAATCTATAAATTAATGGATTTTAATTTTGATGTAACTTTCGAAGGAAGCTCTGAATCGATTTGAAATTTTGCAGGAGTATTCGTTTGATCATTAAGAATCGTTTCGGAGATTTTCGTAAGTTTTTCATTATTTCAAAAATAGGTGTAATACATCCTTAATATCATTCCATGCCTTTGTTTTTGAAAAAATGACAGAAAAAGGTTCGGTGATGATAATAATATTCTAGGAATGGAAATTCATAATATTCTAGCGATTAGAGATGTAATTTGCTACGTTAGCTAATTATTTAGCCGTAAACAAGAATTATCTACAGAGGCAGGAGAAGTTTTAATATTATGTGTAGAATAGTAAACAAACTTACCTGGGAGAGTCGAAACTGTTTGCTGCCCCAGCAAAAAAATGTACTGTCTCAACGAAAGTTATCGAGTGGAAGTAGATTTCGCTGTCACAGCAAAATTTTTTTATATCAAACTCTACACGGAGAGAAAAATGGCGGACTGATTCCTGTTCCTGCTGCAGGAGCGAATATTTTGTTGATTCAGCAAAAGGATGTGTCATATGAGCAAAGCAGATTTTTTACATTTGCTGTTTCAGCAAATTTTTTCCTTTAGCATCGCAGGTTTTTGCATTTTCCTGAAGGTAATAATTTTCCAGCTTTATCAGTTAGATTCCAGCTATTATAGCTTAAGATTTTAGCACCCACAGACCAGCTAATTCCTCAGCAACATTAGCTGGTTGAAATTCAAATGATAAAGCTCAAAGTTTGCTGCAGCAGCTAAAGAATAGCTATAGGAGCTAAAAAAATGTCTGTCTATTTCACAGCTAATTACTTTTTTCTGTGCTGAATGGATTTTGAATTGCTTAATAGATCTTTGAGGGGACCATGAGGGAACTGTATTCATTTAATATCAGAGATGCCCTATAGAAATTACATAATTATTATTTCTTTCTTTGAGCCTAGATTACGTTGGCTAATGATGGGAAGTCCCGGAGTAGAGGAAGATTTTCAAGATTTTCTACACGGAAAAAATAATTTAGCTGCAGCAGCTGAGTAGCTAGCACGGACACGGACAGCCATTAAATTAGCTCCTGCAGCTAAATTTTAGCTGTTACCGCGAATAAATTGACCACAAATGCAAATTATTTTGCTGTAACAGCTACTCTCTAAATTCTTTGGAGTGAATATTCACTCTTCAAAGAGTCAAAATACTGCAACTCTAGAGTGGAGTGGGAGCTCAACTCTTGAAGAGTGAAATTTCACTCTTTAAGAGTCAATATTCACTCTTTTTCCTAAGAGTGAGTTTTTCACTCCAAACACCATAGTTGATTTCCACTCTTATAGAGTGAAAATTCACCCTTTAAGAGTGAAATTTTTCACTCTTTCGGGGTTGCAGTATTTTCACTCGGCAAGAGTGAATTTTCACTCCAAGGAATTTAGAGAGTACAATTTAGCTGCAGGAGCCAATTCAATGGCTGTCCGTATCCGTGCTAGCTACTTAGCTGCTGCAGCTAAATTAATTTCTCCGTGTATAATTTATATTTAATTCCATACAAATTGTACTCAATTTCAAAGATTTTTCTACTTGAGTTTATATCCCTTTAGCAGAAGTAGAGCATTTCTCCTCCATCACACTTTTCGCTGCCTCAGAGAACTGATGAAATTGATACAGTGTATATTGAATGAAATTCAGCAAAAACATTGTATAATTCTCTATTACTCATGTGTGTATGGATCGATGGCCCAATGATGGACCAAGCCTGGCACAAGACCTGCCGAGACTTGTCTTGAACAATTTAACAAACTGGGCCCAGACTTGGGAATGATAAGATCAGGACAAGCTTGGGCCAGTGGTTTCGCCAATTGATTTACCAAGCATCAACCATTGCTTCTTTGAACGCAGATATGGAGGAAAAAAGTAATTGATTCATATTTCAGTTCATGACTTTCTCCCTCAGAATACCGTACATGAATTATCTTAAAACGATAGAAAGAATGTGACAAGACTGGGACAAGCTTGTATGATCATTGGAAATTTTGCGTTCTCCGATATCTCAATCAATTTTGATTCTATTGTTGAATTATGCTCAAACTAAACTATCTTATAATGATCTGATCCCGTACGCAATCTAACATTGGAATCCTCTGAGTCACCCGAAAAACTGATGCATCACAATAGTGTGTAGGATTAATTATGGCAGGAAGATCGGGTCAGCCCTAGCCCGATGGTTATCCCCAAGTCTTCAGCCATTGTAAATTCAAAATTCGGTTAATATTTATAAACATTGTGCCACTCATGTGGGCAATATTGGCACAATTGTTCTCAACGAATGCTCGATTTTTACACTTGTGCCAAGCTTGTACCAAATGTAATCATCATTTCAAGAATGGTAACAAATGTACCATGACTGACTATCCATTGGGAACAACGGGACAATCATGGAACAATATTGAGCCAATTGTTCTTCACGGAGGTTTTTTTCTGACACATGTGCCAACTTTGGGACAAGCTTGGGTTTTTTTCAGTCTTTGCAATACCTGCATGGGCAACACTGACCAGATTTGATGGATTTTTCATTGAAGAAGCTCAATGAATCTCATCGAATCTTATTCATAATGATATTTTTGAAGTTACTAGATCCGTCTTATTATCGGTTGGAACAGTACTTGGTGAGATGGGACGTAAATTCCATCGGGAAGAAACAATAATTCCAAAGTCCCAAGTAAACGGATATTCGAAATGATATATTTCTTAGTTCTGGCCGCTTCGACGTTTCGAGTCGATACGACTCTTTTTCAAGAATACAAATCGTAGTGAGGAGAAATCGTTGCTACCGCAACTATCCATTGGACCCATCGACTCGGAAGTGGGTAGTTTTTTACATCCCATCTCACCAAGTACTGTTTCAACCGATAATAAAAAACTACCCACTTCCGAGTCGATGGGTCCAATGGATAGTTACGGTAGCAACGATTTCTCTTTACTACGATTTGTATTCTTGAAAAAGAGTCGTATGGCTCGAAACGTCGAAGCGGCCAGAACTAAGAAATATATCATTTCGAATATCCGTTTACTTGGGACTTTGGAATTATTGTTTCTTCCCGGTAGATCCGTCTTATACCTAGTTCTCTCCCAGACATGAATGAGATAATTGCATTTTTTTCCATCGGTAAGCGAGCAGCATGCCGTGTGTGAGAACAAACTATTCACTATCACTGCAATTTTTCAACTGTTACCGTGGAAAATGTCGACTCCCGCAGCTAAATTTGTTTGCTATTCTATATATAATACTACAGGTACGAATTACGTGCACTGAGAGAAAAAGTTTCCGGGAACAATAAAATATTTAATTGAATAGTCGCCATAAAATACCTAATTGATTTGAATGAATTTTCATTGACTCGATTGAATATTCATTCAATCAAACAAATATTTAATATTTTATGAAATATTTCATCAATGGAAACCGTTATTCAATCGAGTCAATAAAAGTTTATTCAAATCAATTAAGTATTTTATGGCGACTATTCGATTAAATATTTTATTGTTCCCGGAAATTTTTTCTCTCAGTGTGAGAGTTTCTTATCCATGAAAAAAACTGTTATCAGTTTCGAAGAAAGATTAGAATTCATTCATTCAACTTTTCATGACTTATTTTATATGAACATACAAAATATTTTCAGCCGATATTTATGAAATGTTTTTCCTACACACACGGAAAAAATAATTTAGCTGCAGCAGCTAAATGGCTAGCACAGTCATTAAATTAGCTCCCGCAGTTAAATTTTAGCTACCAATGAAAATTTTTTTGCTATAACGACTAAAATTTAGCTGCAGGAGCTAATTTAATTGCTGTCCATGTCTGTGCTAGCCACTTAGGTGCGGCAGCTAAATTATTCTTTCCGTGCACCATCCACATAATATTTCAGCTAAAAATGTGACTTTTCGGCATCTCAAGCCCTCCCTTGGGCCAATTTGGCGCAATCTGGGTCAAGTCATGGTCTCTGACGGTCAAAATTAGGAGAAATGGCAATTTTAAGCCGAGATTATGCTAATCCAAAGTGAATGAAGAATTTTGCTGTGGTAAATGAAATTTATTTGGTTCAACTAAATCTTTTCATGCAGAATAACTACACGGAGAGAAGCTACTTTTCAGCTGTCAAAGTTACTAACTTATCTATAACAGCGAGAAATGTATTCACTCATCTGTAACAGCAAAAAATATAAACCAAAGAATTTGTGCGGTCACAGCTACGATTTCTTGCTGTGGTTGCCAATAAATAGTTATAGCTGGGATTATTTGAGCTACCGCAGCGGAAAAAATGAAGTGAAAAAGCAGGTAGCTGCCACACGCGGCAAGAAATAACCAGCTGCGGAATGTACAGCGATTTTTCAGCTCCTATAACTGAATTTAAATTACCGTATGGAAATTTTCAACTTCACCAGCGGAATTTTTGCTGTTATTGCCAAAAAAAATTAGCTGTCCTGTGGGTGCTAGAATTCAACTGATACTGCTGAAAACTTCTTCCTGCACAGCGAATTTATTTTTGGCTGTGTCTAGAGACACACTAGCCTGTCTCCAATTTTAAAATTCGAGACACGTTAAATTTCCGAATTCTCGTGGATATAGTAAATGCTTGAGGGACTTTCTACAGACACGCAAAATTTCCCGTGTATTAAGTTGAAACTTGCCATGCGAAAATTTTCGCGTGTCTCGGTCTCAAAAAATTCGAGACACGGGAAATTTCACCTGTTTGTAGAAAACCCCTCGAGGATTCACTATATCCATGAGAATTTAAAAATCTCACGTGTCTCGAATTTGAAAGTTAGAGACAGGTTAGCGTGTCTCTAGACAGAGCCTTCATTCTTTCATATGTAAATTTTCTAGCTGTCTAATATTCAACTGAACATTTTTTCTTATGGCATCCTTTTCTGAAAAGATGATGTATTGAGAGAAATAGAAAAAAAAAAGATACAAGTTACATTGTTTATTCGTTGATATTTGGACAGCTCACGAAAACTATTTTTCAGCTGTCACAGCAACACACTTGCTACACCACTGCTACAGTAAAAATATCACAGGTACAGAGGTGTGAAAATTATTAGAATAATTGTGATTTTCAAAACTGTTCCAAGTTTCCTCTAAGGGAATGCAATCATTTATGGAGTACTGGTTTTATTTCTTGATATAAATAGTTCTTAAGCCCTCCATTTTTGAACGAAGGAATATCCCATGATTACTATATAACAATCTCATTTGTACAAAATTCTTTTTCATTATGAGCATCTTCATATGTCTTTAAATAACTAACAATGTGTAATATTTTGATATTAAGAACTGATGTTTCAGTGTATAAAATTGATATACACGACAAGGAATGATAGTTAAGTTACGATGAAACCAATAAAAATCCCGGTCGGAATTTGTTGTTAACTATTTCTAAATTCCTAGCGGGTATCTATCGTCACATACCCTTTAGTTTGAGATCGAGGTGTTGAATTCACTGGAGTGGAAAAAAGATTGGAAAGAAAAATTGTTATAATAATTAACTCAGAAATGGAAGGATGAAAAACTATTATATCAACAAGACAAAATAGTACTCCACAGATAAATGCATAATTTGAGGCAAAAGTTGGAATGATTTTGGAAATAACAATTATTCTAATAATTTTCACACCTCTGTAAATTGTTTTAAGGATTAAATATCAATCATAAATCCTGTACTGCTCTCGCCACGATGTCCAACTGCGGTAACAAATAAATAGCTACAGCTGCAATCATTTTACCTCATTTTTTTTCTCGTACTTTGAAAATATCGTAGAAAATGGAAGATTAATCTTGATATTACTTGAAAAATTTTTAGAATTATATATAGTTTTTATATAATTATTATATATCAATTAAAATTAAACTGTATAAAATTATGTACCGATTATATATAATTTTTTCAATTTTTTCACATAGAAATGAACTTATATTCAGAATTTTTATTCACCCTGACAGCGAAATCTGATTTCTGATTATATCTTCTAAAGCTACTCAAGGCTATAACGGGACTCAGTGTGATATCATATAAATTTTGTATCAAGTTTCTATAAATTTGTATAAAATGTCGATACAAATCTGATACAAATTTTATATAAAATCACATTGAGTCACATTATAGCCAAATAACCAGAATTTTTAAAGAATCGATTGATTTGGATCGCTATTATTTCATAATTGGATATTTAAAATTAAAAAGAAAATAGAATATAATAGTTTCCGTATATCGGACAAATCGAATGAATAAGATCCATGAAGAACGATCTAAACGTATTTGAATGAATATGCAATTCGAAGAAGCAGGAGCAGCAGCAGCAGCAGCAGCACATCGGAACGTGAATTCAAAGCATTTGCCATTGGAAGAGCCCTTCAATAACTGAAGTGCCCTTAGTTATCGCTGAGAAGGACTGCGGTACTTGACAAATCACATTCAATAATTACATCTGTCATATTGCCCAAGAGCTTTTCTTCACCAAGGTGAATGACAACTTTTGTTTCTTATTCGAATTCTCTCGGTTTTTTCGTCATTTTTCTCATTATCAATCACAATTAAATCCGTGAATTAAGATGCAAAAAAACTTCATATTCTCACTCCGTTTGGAAAGTTCTCTTTGCAGCTTTAGAGCGACAAGGTATCAAGGTTGATTAATTATAACGATTCTCATTCTCTCGCAATACAAATTTTCATTCACCTAAAAATGAAGATAGCAAACCTGAATTTAAGACATTTCGAGACAGTTATTACAAAAGTATTTTACGTCCCTGGTTTTAAGAAGTCCCCACCTCACCTTCCAGGTGATTGATTGGAAAATTCGCTCTTAGACTCCTCCCTCATTTTCACGAACATTTCGAAGCACATTTTCGATTATGAAGAGCTAATATTCTGTAAAATAATGAACAAAGGTACTTATCATCGCCTAACGAAGGCTCGGGAAGACTTGGAAACAATTTATTAGCGTAAAAACGATGAAGAATGAATGTTCAGTCTGTTCTCGGAGGTTTATTATATTGTCTTCTTCATTTTTGTCGTTCGAAATTCAATATCTTGTGTAAGAAAGGTGTACGCGACCCCCATGTGATTCAGAATTCATTAAAAAGCTTTTAGTGGCGTATTTCTCGTGAGAAACCAAGAAAGTTTTCATTTGGGAAATTCCTCCTTGAAATGCAATCATCTTAAAATGACGACATTTTCAAGAAAAAAGCTAAAGAAAAAAACATCACATCGATGTATTTTTCAAAGTTATTTTATACTACCTTCAGTTTCCTCTGTCAGATTGGAATTGTAAAAATTTCATCCTGATTTCGCGGAAGAGAGAAATAATTGCAGCCACTATTTATGCACTCAATTTTCTACACGGGAAAAATAATTAGCCATTATTTGGATAGCTAGAAATTAGCTATTTTTCAGCTCCCACAGCTCCTCCCTTAGTGGCAACAACAAGAAATGTAAATGTCACAGCTAAAATTTCATAGCTGAATTATTTGGCTATCCAAATATCGATCACAGCTACGATTTTCTACTTCGATAGCCAATAAATAGCTATAGCAGTGAAAAAAGGGTGCTAAAAAATGAATACACTGGAAAAAAAATTTCTCTCGACCAAAGAAATATTCATTTGGCTGGAAGGAATTGTTTTTTTAATATAGCCACCACAGTTATTTCCTTTTTTGCGTTTACCTTCTACGAAACTAGTGAACTATTGACTTACTAAATACACTGTGAAAAATCATTGTGCAATTTCACCTCAAAAAATGGTGGCCGCAAGATCCTTCATTTGTGAAGGATTTAACACCCAGGAAACAAAATAATTCTTCAAAGTTGTGGAAAAATCCCTCATTTTTGATGGAAAAACAATTTCCCACGATAAAGGAACGAAATTCATCAACAGTGTGAAGAAAAAATCCTCACATTTTTTACAGTGTAATAGAAATCACTTATAACTGTTCTTTTTCTATCGTGTTAAGGAGTAATTGGCTTTTTCCAGCAAAATGTTAATGTCCAGCTAGCACAGTTGGTGAATTCTCATTCAGGAATTGAAGCGCTTGGCTTCAGCAGCTCAAACTTCTTTTCTTCGTGGAATGTGTATCAATGGAAATTCAATGAGAATCTTCGAATAACATAGCGTGTCTGCCGAACCACGGATATCGCTAAACAAAATCTCAGTTCGAACATATGTAGGATTCATCTAAATCACAGAACGCACAATCCCTCTTCCAAATTTCTTCTGCATATAAATAGGTTTCCCTCTCCCCCTGATTTGCAAGAATTTTTATGGAATTCTCACATTGTGATCCCGATAAATATCAAATTATTCTTCATAATAAGAAGTGGCAGCAACGTTACACCTACCAGGTGTTGCATGCCACAACCGCTAGGAAGAATAGTTTTTTCAAAAAGCTCTCACAATGCAGTTATAATGTAACCTCGCTACACGTGACAATAATATCGCGACAATGCTAGAGAGGTGTGAGCCCACATAACAAAAGGTATTGCTTTAACTGGTGTCCGGTTACCCGAGAGGAGGGCGTGGATCTACCGTTTTCTCTATCGTTTCATCGCTATCCGATAATTCTCTTAAAATCACTCAAGATAGTTTCGAAGGATTATACAAAATGACAGACAAATAACTGATACAAACTCTGGATTTATTTCCCTTCATGATATCTTTTACGCTACGACTCTCCATTATCGGCTCTTGGTATTAATTTTTTTAGTATAAATTATCATACGAAAATAAGTGAAAAGAGACTATCCACTGTATCAAAAATGTCAGCTAAGGGAGAATCAATCTTGTATATATCCAGAAATAGTTGATGATTTCGCTAAGCATTATACAACTTTGATCGTTTATAGAATCAGCGAAATCTTTATAATATGACAATTCGTGTGTTAGGATACCTTTTAGACTCCTAAAAGACGTCTTAAACTTGTCTCAGAAGACATTTTGCATACCCTCATCCTGTTTGTGGAATTCTATCTTTGGGCGTATCCATGCTCAATCAATTTCTTCCATTCAAATAGGAACGCCATTTACTTTTCATCTACGTGATTGATTCATAATCTTGGTTTACACGTATATGGACTACGAGAGATCAATTCGAAAGGGTGGTAAGAAAATCGCTTTTTACAATTGTAATATTCTTGTATCGGGTTAGTATAATTCGATGACTCGTATGTATCCAACGAACGCAAGCCAGTCGAAAAGTCAAGGGGTTGTGAAACTGTATGGCGCTTGTTTTTCCGTCTTTGTCGCTTGTTCCCCAACTCTCTCTTCGCTTCTCGTTAGTAATATGATGGCGAAACGGTTTGACGTCACGTAGAGGTAATTCGGCACGCGTTATGATATCTGTCAAATCGATTTCTGTACTGTATGCGACAAGTATGCATGCATTCATTAATGAGGAACAGAGTTGAAGATTTTTATTCTTTTTTCCG
This sequence comes from Gonatopus flavifemur, assembly GCA_018340375.1. NCBI lineage: Eukaryota > Metazoa > Arthropoda > Insecta > Hymenoptera > Dryinidae > Gonatopus > Gonatopus flavifemur. The sequence goes on along the minus strand of JAFFJZ010000012.1, from coordinate 2,406,262 downwards.
CATATATTTATCAACTATTTTTTAAATTGAAAAAGAAGTGATGACGATTGCTTTGCCAACATATAAATCAACGGAAGAACATTCTTTACGCCGCGAGGGCAGGTTTTATATACAAAAACGAAACCATCTGCTTGAGTAGTATTTGTACCAACCAAGACCCTAACTTATCCCAAGGCAAGGCCTTAGATTCGAACAGTTTCATTTTTAGTCGAAAGTTACTCAATCAATTTTTAATAAAAAAAAATATTCGAGTCAAGTTTCAATTAAAATTTACAACAATCGACCGTGTCGTTAGGTTTCAATTTCTAGTTTTAGCTCCATTAGAAATTAGTGTGACTTTTCTTCAGGCCCAGTCTCACACTAAAAAACTGCGTGGAATAATTTTCCCTAGAGACGGTTAAAAATTTTCAACCAAGTACTTGCATTAATTGAGCCGAGTTCAGAAATATTTACATCGAATGAGATGCAAATTGTGACGAAATCGTTTTTTTTCATTAATTATAAACATGTTACACTTATGCTTCACACATAAATATAATGATCAATATTCATATTCATGTGAATATCTTGCATTCTATGTAATATTCTATAATGTCCGATGTGCATATTCTGTGTAATACACAACGTGCATGTTCTATGCAATGTTCGACATACATATGCATATTCTATGCAATATTCAATATACATATTAATATTCAATGTACATATTCATACGTGAATATTCTATATAGTATTCCATATACATATTCGTACACGAATATTCTACATAATATTCAATGTACATATTCATGCATAAATATTCTATAATATTCCATATACATATTCACACGTGAATATTCTATATGGTATTCGATATACATATTCGTACACGAATATTCTACATAATATTCAATGTACATATTCACGCATAAATATTCTATATACATATTCATATTCAATATATATATATATATTATACGTTCTCGTTCCTTTTATATGCATTGAACATACTTTCCAGCAAACGAATAAATTAAATAACACATTTTACTATACAAGAATAATTGGTACTCATTTGCTAGTAAAGAATGTTCAATCGTGAAATTCATTTCACGTATTCTAGACTGTAGTGCGAACTTTCACCCAAACTTCACGCGATAGATAAGACATCGTCGAGTGAACACCATGTACTTGTGATGCGTCATAAGGACAGTTCATGGATTCATCATCGATAGATCAAAGTACATTTTTCTAATCTACAAAAACAAGTCCACCATGATGGATTTTCATGGTATAAAAACCCATGCATTGGGCCCAAAAGTCAGTCTCCGCTCCAGTTTTCACCTCGCGCTCAACGTTCTTCTTACAAAATTTCAAAGTGTTCAAGTTAAATTCTTTTCAAAGTGTTAGAAATATTTTGTATTTCTTCTCAAAGTGTTAGAAATATTTTGTGTTTCTTTTCAAAGTGTTAGAAATATTTTGTACTTCTTTTTCAAGGTGTTTAAAATATTTTGTGTTTCTTCCAAGGATTATTGTGCCATATTTTGGATTTTTCTCTTTGTAAGTGAAAATTTGACTGAGTGAAGAAATCGTAATAATTCCATTTCAATTTGTGTATTGAGCAACTTTGTTTCATCTCATATTCGAATACATTGTCTTCTAAATTCAACCCCATAGTGACGAAAATTGACTACTTGGAAAAATCTAGTTGGCTAGATATTCTCAGATGTCAATTGAGTCTATCACCAATTAATTGTGTGGGAAATTCAGTTGGCTGGAGTCTCACATATTAATTGGTAATTCCAAATTTAACTCACTTACGATTATTCGTGGGGAATTCAGTTGGCTGGAATCACACGAGTAATTGTTTGAATGTCAAAAATTGGTAGTTGTGGGAAATTCAGTTGGCTGGAATCTCGCAACTGTTAATTAGAGACTATATCAGTTAAAGTAATACCAAACAAGACAATGTATGTATTCTAGTAATGGAATATGAATGAATTAAAAACTGAAATTGAGCTTTTAAAAGATCGTATCAAGATCCGAGAAACAAAGTTGCTTCGAAATAATTTAGATTCTAAAATAGCTTATAAAATCTGGTGTGGTTTAAGGAAGGAAAGGAAGAAATTAGAATCTTGTGAACAATCTTACAAAGTATTGGAAAAGAGACAAATAAATAGATGTCGTATTTGTAAATTAACCAAAGTAGAATTTTACAAATGCAAACGTTGTGTAGATTTATTGGAAAAATACACTCAATTCCACAGTGACGAGTTAGGGCAAATGAATTTAACACGTAAGGAATTGGTGCACATTCATATGAATAAACCATTGTTCTAATTCTATTCTTCCTCACCTTCTCTTCATATATTTCTATTTTCTCTCGATGTTGGATCTAGAGATATTCAAGAGACTTATTTTCGTGAATGAAAAGATTAAATTGATTAACAAATCAATAGAAAAGAATAAGTCTAATAATAAGGTTTCGAAGCGACTCCTCGAATCTTTGGAAAGGAATACCTCTCGATCCAATCGACTCCAGATATATATATTGAAGAAAATACAAAAATTAGAAGAATATCAGGCTAGATTAATCAAGAAATTCTATCACATCAATAAATGCAATAGTTGTCAAATCAGTAATAAGGAGTTTTTTGATTGCATAAATTGTATTTCATTACTAGGTAAATATACTGAAATCTCAGACTCTGATTTGAAATTGTTGAGTTTGACGGAAAACGAACGATCTTATATCGATTTATTCAAATGTCTTTCTGAATAAAATTGTTTTTATTGTAATTCACTGTCGTTATTTCAACTTTCCTTTTTCAACTGTTCTGTTTCTCCCCATCCTTGTCCATGACGTAAAATAGGGGAACTTATATTTTTAGGTATTGATATTTCATATTAATCCCTTCCATATGTCATTGAAAGAAATATTCTTCGAATATCTCTGGATGTGACAAAATTATCAATTCCCAAAGCTGAATCACCCAGGCAAGTAATACCAAGACTGACGATTGAAGCATGACTGGCGTCAAGCTTGGTATGCCAAGTCTCGTTAGCCTAGCCTTGGCCAATGCTTGACCCACCGTAGCTGACTGAGCGTTGATAGAGCCTTGGATACCAATGCTAGGACCAAGCATATTTTGCCGTGTTTGATTCAATTTTCGTTAACCAGGTCTCGACTGATGCTTGACCCGTCACAGTTAACTAACCCTTAATAGCACCTCAAACATCAATGCTAGGACTAAGCATATTTCGCTGCGTTTGATTTATTTTTCGTCAACCAAGCTTTAATCGACACTTGGCTCGCTGTAAGCCTAAATATAGCCTATGACGTGGACTTGGAATTTATTCGCATTTCAGAAACTTGAAAGAGTATATACGCCTGAATGTACATCAGCCGGTACATGTACGGGTATCCTCTCAACGTCCTCCCAGATAGCACAAGGGTCCTAAAAGAGTTCTTTATGAATCCATTTAATTAATTCTGAACTCTTTTAGAACTCTTGTGCTATCTAGATTAAAGTGACTGTGTCGAAATCCAATATTCCGAAATTTCATGTGTCGGAATATATTATATTCAATCAAGCTTGGATGCCAATAATTAAACTATCCCACGTGAAAATTTCTTGCTTGCGCCAATACTGACGATGGAAAATAGATAGGCGCAATGCCAACATCCAAGGCTTGGACATCTATATCGAGCCAACGTTGACTGACAAGTGGCACAATCTTGCACCAATGTTGGGAATCATAATTTCCAATGATCAATCCATCATTGGCTCAAGATTGTGCCAATCATGGTTCATCGTTGTCCCAATATCGTTTGGACAAAAGAAATTAACTTCATACGAACAATTTCATAGCACGGCTGAATATTAATCCAAACGTTGACAACGTTTAGAAGAAATGAGTACCCACTGCAGTGCCAAGCCTGGTCAAAGCTTGGCTCAGGCTAGCCACGATCCTCAATTATACGTCTCCATACAAAAATTCCCGCGTCCAATGTCAAAGCGCCACCCTTCGGTATTGTTTCCAACGCTCGGTCCGTTTCTCGCAAGCGCTCAACGGACTATGCGGTTGATATATAAGCATCATATAACCTTCTGATTTGAAAATTGTTGTCTTCATCATAAGTCCTTCATCGAAGGAGAGATTTTAGCTGTGCAGACCCATGGACTCGTGGACATCAGAATTTGAATTATAATTGATGTAATTGATTTGTAAGGTAACCAGTAATCATTGAGTTATATGAAACTTATAAACACATCTTGTATTGGATTAATCAAATAAGTTTCTTCGTTTCAATGTATACAGATATTTCGTGGCTCTGGTTGTATAAAATATTTCAGGTTCGGACTGTACTTCTTAACATGTGTGGAGGGGAAGCAATCGATGTCGGAAATACATGACTCTGAATTTTTATTATATTTTTGCAATCGTTCAACATAGAGTTGAACATCGGTACAACATTGGCTCAACGTTGACGCGGGATCGTCGCAACGTTGAATCAATTTTGGCCGAATATTGACTCAGTACTAATATAGTGTTGACTCAAATTTAGTAGTCAATATCATTTATGTGTAATAAATGATGGTACCTCCTTTAAATGCATAAAACATCTGACCATTGGCAGACCATAAAAAAATTCGTCTACCAGTCTTGGTTCGTAATGAGTACAAGCATGATCCAATCTTGGATTCAGATCGAACGACAAATTTTTTCATGGGTTGCCAATGATGGCTGATTTGACTGCCATAATTGTACCAATGTTGATCCGTGATTGGTAGAATACATCAATGGAGCCTGTAACGATGTTATCACTTCAAGCTTGCACCTTGATAACCGCCAAGGCTCGGCCAATCTTTGTCAGTGTTGCGCCATCCTGGTGCCAATCGTCACTATTTTCACCTGGGATCCTATTCGTTGAGATTGATTGCATATCAAAACATAAAACCAATATTGAATCTTGATATTCAACCAAGCTTGGATGCCAAACGTTGAACATTGTTATCATCCCAAACATCAATCTAACTTGGTGCCAATGTTGGTAACCATGCTAGGCCCAATGTTGACTAGCATTGGCTAAGGCTTGACACCAAGCTTGGTACGTTTGTCAACGCATACCTGGGCAGTCACAAATAATGAATATCTGGCACCTCCTCGTACGAGATACTTGACGCGATCTAAAGATTTATATGGAAATACAGTGAAATATAATATCCGTATATCTGGGAAGAGCTCTGATTTATTTCACGATAATATATTATTCTACTACGAGAACCGTTCAGGATCCATTCAAATTCCTCACTCAGTTCGTTTTGACATGGGTGACAAGCCAGTTGAGCCTTTATCTAAGTTCTTTACACGACATCACGTCTGTCTAACGTCGTTCTGTAATCTCTACCGTTAAGCTCATCGACTTGAAATTGTACGGTTCTGCGTGTCACCTTCCTCGTAATACCTCATAATTATTAACTCATCGTACATAACAATATCATTGTATTTTCCGATAAAATCGAAACAACTGTCAAACACGTCACGCTCGTCGAACGATCAAATATAACGTCCAGGGAGAAGAAAGGAGTGCTGATATAACAGACTACACTGAGAGAAAGTATTAGTTGCCATTATCTGAAAAAATTGATAAAATAACGTCTCAACTATTTTTTTTCCAGTATCACTTACTAATTTTTATGGTACGATGTAACCGAAGGTTGGGATCGAAATTACTTGATTTTTAGTAAACACGATTATTTTTCACAACTACTTTTTAATAGTAAGCTACATTATAATAGGATAATTTATAAATTCTGGTTAAAATGACTTGTAAATGTGTAAAAAATAATAACCTAGATAACAATCTACGATAAATCATATGACAAAGGTTAAAAAAATGACACTAGGGTTCATTTTCGTCTTGTTCTTGAACATGTATCGCAATGTCGACCAGGCAAACTATATCGTTTGATTCCAATTTATAACCTACATCAATACTTGTTACTACGTTTGTACATATAAGGGTGAATGCCTTGTGAAGATACCACTCCCATTGTAGAGAAAAATACGCATTCGAAATCTAAATTGCACAATTTAAAGTAGCAATTTTGACAACTTTGACTCACGCGTCCTATACGTTTGATAGGAAGGAAAGTGTCCAAAGACAATTGAATACGAAAACAAGCTTGATTATATTGACTATAATTTCTTAGTTGAATCATTCAGATTTTTAGTAGCTGTCATCATTGAAAATATTTAGTTGAGACGTTTCAGTTACAGTCACTATAAGAATTTCTCTCAGTGTAGTTACACCTCTGGTTAAGAATTCTTATTGAATGAAATGATTTCCTATTGGAATTTTCTTTGGGAATCAATGAGAAAAGGTTTTACAATGCACAAGGGATATTTTTTTTTTTTTTCAATTTAGTTTTTCTCATGGAAACCATGAGAAAGCTGTGAAGATTCGTCGTGCACTCTGAGTATGAATTATACGATGAGATAATAGGCATCTGGAAATGTATGCACATCATCACAAAGTTTGCTAGAATGTGGCTAAGGTGCTCGCTTCGCTCGGATTGACATATTTCAGATGATGGCTCGCTTCGCTCGCAAAGTTGTGGACCAAAACACGCTCGCGCTCCGCTTACGTCTTTACAATCTTAATAGCGCTCGCTTCGCTCGCAGCTTTGTGATCTGCACCACGCTCGCTTCGCTCGCAACTTTGTGATCTGAATCTCGCTCGCTTCGCTCGCCTTTTCACCCTCTTGTTTTCCAAAGATAATTGCCAAAGCAGCAAGATAAATGATTGACACAACTGAATGTTTTAACTGACACAAACAAATTTGTGAACAGAACTAACTCTTTAGAAGACGCTGTGAGAGTGAATATTTTTACTCCTCTTCCTAATTTGTCATTATTCAAATTAGCGGATTTTGTTACCAAGTATCGTTCGAATGCGTGCACGTAAAATATGTATTGCCGCGTAAGAAAGTTTTCCTCTCGTTCGGATAACAGTAGCAGACCCATTGACTCGATTCATTGATTTTACGTCAATCTGCGTGGACAAAAATGAAAAGAGGGAGAGCGGAAGCAAAACACCCTCGTAGACTCTCCAGGGTGCGTTTACCATAAACGTTGAGTGACGAGGAAAAGATATATAGAGAAAGTGCCAAACGAAGTAGATAGAGAAGAGCGTGTACACTATGGGTGTAGTGATTTTACGTTCACAACACACCCCATGGGAAAGGAATAGAATAGAAATGACCCCCTATGGGATTCGTATTAGGGACACATGGCTAGGTAACAAAGCTCGGCCCTCTACCAACCCCTATAACAGGTCAGGTCTTTTAAGCATGTATACGATTACATCAAGTTACGTGAGGCTACCAGCGATGATGTCAACGACGTTATACGACCCCTTAGCGATCCTCGCATATGGGGTTGGCGAGTCGAGAGGAACAGAGTCGAAGGTTGGCTTATATCTACCGTGTACCACCCATCAAGCCTATGGACGCCATTTTGTACGAGACAAAGACGAAAAACGCGATGGATATTTTCCATATAGAGAATTTGCTTGGTTTCTGATAATGTCAATTGTTGACTACAACGAGTTTCAATGGTTTTGCCTGGGCCCCTAACGATTTTTGTTGCGAACAAACATTCCAACATTTTCAGCTCGTTTCTGCGCGAGATAAAATAATTCTACAATATTTGGATAGCTGAAAGTTAGCTACGTGAGCTATGTTCATTTTCATTTTTCATCCCCATTGAATAAATTGTTTCATTCTCATTCCAAATTACTAGATTTTTATTTACTTCAATTAGAATCTAGCTGGGACAGATACAAGTTAGTTGGCTACAAATTCTTGCGGTAGCAGTGAAAAAAGTAAGAAACTGCCACTGGGAATTCATTCCTTTTGGTGCAAAAGAGAAGACTTGTTAAGCCAAAATGAGCTAAAAATTAGGTAAATTATTGCTAATATTTTTAAACTCATGAGAGTATTTATTCTGTACTTTCAGTGCTTTGACACGTACCGAAGATTCGATGGAGATACTTTTGAGTAGGTTGACATCACCGATTTAGCTGTCGTTAAGCCACTCGCATCTTCTCAAGAAATTAATCAAAGGTTCCAGCTATTTTCGATTGTAACGAAGAATCAATATTCCAATTGATCTTGAATTAAAATATATGGGATACCGTTGACAGATGGCGAGAGCAGTCATTAGCATCGAAAGAATTGAATTGACTTCGACGAATATATGGTTTACTCTTATCGCTCCTCTCCTTGTACCGTGTTATCTTGTGTATTTGAATTTAAACAAACTTTGAACAATCAACAACGTCGCTACGAAAAATGAAATGTGGATAACAACTAGGCCAGAAATTTTCTTCTCTGAAAATTGGACCATCACACATCAAAGAAAAAATCATTGGCTATTTTTTGAGATTTAACAGTGAGAAATGTAACAACCATAGCAACAATTTCACAGTCAAGTCATTTGAACATCCAAATATCGACCACAAAATTTCTATGGGAAACTTCAAATAAATGTTTGGAAGTAATTAACACATACATGCGTTAGGAATATCCCATATTGTACCGGAAATTTACTGTAGAATGATAGTAAAAATGCCATCAAGTTTGGAATTTGTAGTTGAATTTATGGGAAATTATTTCATATACATTTATCAGAAATTGATTTCCTATCGCATAATCGGAATTTTCCGGTTGCTGCGTGTACACGGAGAGAAAAAATTTGCTGACGCAGCAAATCGAGGTATTATATATAGAATAGCATAATTTTTGGCTGACCTAGCTAAAAATTTGCTATAACAGCAATCGTGTTAGCTACGACAGCAATTTTTTAGCTGTGGCAGCAAAATATGTTTGCTCCGCCAGCAAATTTTCAGTATTATATACAGAATAGCAAACAAATTTTGCTGGGATAGCAAACATTTTTTGCTGCCACAGCTAAAAATTCGCTGTCGCAGCTAACAAGATTGCTGGAACAGCAAATAGTTTGCTGTCACAGCAAAAAATTTGCTGCTCTGGCAAAAGGAACCCAGCAAAAGTAGATTTCGCTGCCACAGCGAATTTCTTTTTCTCCGTGTAGGAAAAATTCGATCATTTTTTACAGCGTACACTGAAAATACAGTTTGTTCCAGCCAAACAAAATTTTGGTTGAAATGAACGCGAAGAAACTTTTTGGTTGGCTGAAATAAAATTTATTTGGGGTGAACAAAATCTGGTTCACAATAATTGAGGCTTTCATATAGACAAATAAATTTTATTTCGGCCAACCAAAAAGAGTTTCTTTGCGTTCATTTCAACCAAAATTTTGTTTCGGCGAAACAAACGTTTTCTCAGCGTAGTTGCAGCAGAGACAAAAGTGAGTTAGAAGAGTAAATCCCTACCACAGCGCATTCATTTTTTGCATGTAAGGCCCTTTCTTGGCACAGACCGCTCCAACTTGGAGAGTTTTATTTATAGCAAAAAATTTGACAAATATGTATGAAATATATTTGGGAATTTTTCTTCATAAAGTCTAGCTCCTGCACGTAAAAAAATGAATCAGAGCCATCCCAACCAGAAATTTACAACCGGCGCAGTACTGCACCGGTACTGGCCAAGACTGGCAGGGTACTGGAATTTGTCTGGAATGATAACGCTTTTTAGTACTGGGGATTGAGTACTAATACCATTATTCGCAATCAGTGCAGACCCAGTACTGGATTAGTACCTGGCCGGTATTAAGTTCTCAGTACTGGTTTATCAGTACAGGCATAGTACTGTATCTTTATGTATCCAGTACTGATTCCGTACGTGTTGGCCAAGTGTTGGAGACCCAATACTGGCACCATACTGCACCTGTTGCCAACATTGGCATATTTCGGATTTTTCTGATTGGGATGTCAAAAACAGCCAATTCTTACAGGGCTTCTAGCAGGAATACGACCCAAGTTGGGTTTCTCGTTTCTTATAATTTAGCATTTTGATTAGTGTTGTTATTTAACTTACAGCTCAGCAGGTATTCAAACAATCGAACGGACTATGTCCTAGTTGATGAAGCTAAAACTAGCAACCAAAAGCTAGGGATCAATTGTTGATGCTTGAACTGCGTTCAAGTGTTTTTGGTATAAAAAATCGATCGAGTATCTAAACTATCCCTGTTGAAAGAAAATCTATTGAATCCTATCGAATAATGTGATTTGATACGAACTTTGCAACGGGAAATGACCATTCGAACTCATTCAAACCCATTAAAAATCGTCTTTAAAGGCACTCAATGAGTTTGAATATTCATCCACAATTGCAAAGTTTGTATTACTCAATGAGACTCGATAGGTGAATCTTGGAACCTAATAAATTTTTATTTGAATAGGTCGAAATAAATATTTTTTTCATGTAAAAAAATGTATGCTTTGGAACAAGGAGCAAATAATAAGTTTGTTCGAACTAACAAAATATTGATTTCAGCCAAAGAAATATTTATCTCGATCTATTTAAATAACAATTTCTTAGATTCCAAGAAATACTTTTATCTGTATGGTTTTTGCCAGGGATGCATTTTGAGTGCATGAATTTTTGATGAAATGGTTTTTTTTTAAAATTGCATGATTCGGCTGCTAACTTTTAGCTGCTACACTGAAACACTGAATAGTCATTACAACAGAAGAATTCTTAGTTGTCTTATAATAGTTGGTGCAACAAATTGTTTTTGTTCGAGGAGCTATGAATAAAGTCACATGTCTATAAAATAATTAGTTGCGACAACAATAGAATATTTAGTTATACGTTTTAATTGATGGCACTAAAGATATGTAACTATTAACCGTTAGTTGTATCAACTAATATATTACAGTAAGGGAAAATAAAAATTTGAGTTGATGGAATGAAAAACTTTCAAAGCTAATTGTTTGGTTTTTTTTGGACTTTTTCACTACTTTGAAGAATTATTTTGTTTTTTAGGTATTGAATCCTCTATAAATGAAGGAAAAGTCCATTAAATTATGGTGGATGATGTTCCACCTATGGAGGAACTTTACCGCCACCATTTTTTGGAGGAAAATTCCACAATTATTTTTTACAGTGCAGAACTCATAAGTCCCATCAACTCATCTCAATTATCATGGTTCATGTTATTATATATCTTCGATCACACTGAAAGAACTGTTCACACTGAACAAAATACTCCGGTTAATATATGGACAGCAAGAATTACTGCCATTTTAACCGGAATTCTAGTTGAATGAATCAAGTCTCCGGCAAATTTAACAAGGGCTCCGGTAAATTTAACAAGAATTCCAGTGAAAGTCACAGATATTCCTTGCTGTCCATATAGTAACCGGAATTCTGGTAAAATTAACAGTTCATTTTTTTCCGTGCAGTTATCATGGCGAAAGACTTAATGAAATACAACATCGAACAAAAACTGTTTGTTTCTCGTAAAAGTATTTGGTTATTCTAACTAAAAAAATTTTTGCCACAACAACTATCATTTCAGTTGTGGGAACTCAAATTTTTCGTTCAATGTTGTTCCTGGCCAGGTATTGCATCACTTCGTTTTGTGGATCCGTATTTTACGCAAAAAGTTGTAGCCAAATATCATACATTTCGACTGATGCCGAAGGCGCCATAAACAAAAGAAAAATAACTATGTGGAAACGATGTTGCCTAATTCATTTTCCTGAATATACCAAATATGAAGAATGATTCCAAAAGTCCCATGACTTGCTATGGCTGAACGGATAACGCGTGGACTTCCAATCACGATGGTTCGTCACGCGTGTGAGGGTTCGATCCCTGACTCTCAGTACCCTTTTTTCACAGCGGTAACGCCGTGCAAGGGAAAATGACGGTTGATGCTTCAGATGAAGTCACTCCGGGAACAAATTCGACGAAATAAAAAGAGATAACGATCGATGAGTCACAGAGAATTTCTCAGGGATGGGCAGAGTTTTTTTCATAGTCGCAAATAAAAAAATATAGTATAGACAACTATTTTTCTTCGGTAAAAGTGAGAATCAAATATGGTAAATTCAAAAAATCGAATTTTGTTGCTACAACTTTGAAGGTTCGATTAAATTTATATAGTTGTGGTAACTATACGGACACAGTTGAACATTCAGTTTGCTCAATTATTTTCCAAAGTCTGAATGAAAATATATTTGTAGTTACCACAACTATGAAAATATATTTGATATCGTATTTCACTAAAAAATGTATTGAATTTTTGATTGTGGCAACTGAAAATTCTTTTCAGTGTAGTTTCAGCTTCATGTCCTAAATGACAGACTGCAGAATCATTTTTTCTTTCTTTTTACATCGTTTTCAATTCAAGAAGTTATAATTTTCCATGATGGAATGTATTCGGACTATCAAAATTGTGATTTTAAGCTTCATTGTTTTTTTTAATAAAATGTAAAATTACTTGGAAGAGTATATTATATCATACAAATGCGTTTCATAATTCGGTACTTGGTAATTTCTTTGAATTTGACTTATCTAGCATTGATTACTTTCAGAAGTAAATTATTTGACATATCCACAGATTTATATTTCGACTAATAAAAAAAAAACGAGTGCAATTGCAAATAAATGCTTCCACAATTTTTTTGTCAGCGCCCAAAAGAAATAAATCAAGTATAGCAATTGCTCACCCTTTTAGCTCCTTCTTTTTTCACTGTTATAGCTAAAATAATTGCAGCTATAGCTATTTATTAGTTCCTACAGTAAGAAATTATAGCTGTGATTGCACATGTTTTGTGGTTGATATGTAAATACTTAAATAATTTAGCTGTGAAATTCTTGCTGTGGCAACTACATTTCTCACTGTTATCGCTTACACTGAAAAAGCTCTTCAGTTGTAGCAACTAGAAACAACGTGAAGTAGAAAACTTCAGTTGCTTGAATCAAAATCCCAAGCAGAATAGTCTAGTCATTCACGAGTTTGTAACGCTTGCTCTAGCGAAAAACTAGCCAACTCGCTAAATACTTACGAGGCACTCACCAGGCTCTAGTTTTTCGTTATTGCAAGCGTTACAAACTCATGACTGACTGGACCATTTCTACTAGGGATATTGTTTTTTGCAACAAAAATTTCAAGCTAGAGGGACTATAACTGTACTAATATTTAATTGAGGCAACTAAATTTGTAGTTGGGGTTGTATTTCACTGGAACAGTTTTTTACAGTGCAGTTTTGTACACTGTTAAAACAAAACTGGAATTTTCCGGTAGCCAGGAACTGGAAAATTTCTCTTCACGACGAATTTTTCCGTATTTTACATGAAATTTCATGTTTTTTACTTCAATGTTCTGATACATGTATTGGAATTTTTATGATTTGGATGTGATTTTTTAGCACAAATGTACAGGTTAATAGCTGACAATTAATTTTATCTATCTAAATAATAGCCGATTATTTTTTCCGTGAGGTTTTTTAGAGATATTTGAGGAAGGGTGTTTCGAAAAACAAAACTGAACAAGGTGATTTTGTGCAAACCTTTATTTCGTAGCTGCTAAAGCAAAATTTTAATTGGTGCTGCTACTGAAAAAATGATCACCTCGTGGGTGATAAAATATTGAATTGCAATAGCTAAAATTTAACTGATGCATTCAAACATTTTTCTTTCATGTGCTTTATATAATTAAATTTTAAATACAAAAAAAACTTGTTGGTATCTCGACATTTGTGTTAAATTGAAGTTTAGTAGTATCACTCCGCTTTGAGAAGAATCCCACGATTGCATGACAGTGAAACGATTTGGGGAGTAAAATATAATAAATTCATGTTTTTGGATATTCAAAATGGGAAGTAATGAATCGCTGGTATTCACATAGCTGAAAAGTAGTTACGAAAGCTGTTTTTCAGATATCAGTTTACTTTTCCAACTGTAACAGGAATAGGAAAATCAATCCCTAGAATTGTACTCTCCCACAGCTACGAATTTCCGCAGTGGTGGCTAATAAATAGCTTCAGCTGCTATTATTTTACTTATAACAGCAAAAATTCCATTTTTCTCTGTAGATCCTTCAAGCCCTCCCGAATAAAAGTTAACCATTGGGTCTATGTCCCTCATTTTAAATTCTGTTTTGTTACGCAATTGTAAAAATCAATGTACAAGAGTAATTAAAAAACAAGTTATGAAGAACATCAGAAAGCTTTGTTGAATTCACCGAGTGTAATTTTGAAAGCTCTGCAGGGAGTCTACTTCGAATACATTTTAAAGTTGCGGCTGAGAAAATACCGATGGAAAAGTAATTTATATCAAAATTTAATTACTGAACTAGCAATTCAGAAACATTAAAAAAAAAATTCGTCCCTTGCTCATTGAACCACAAAACTTGTACACGGAGAAAAATTTATAGTTAAATTTACTATGGAACTTTGTAACCGAGGAACAGACTGAACTTACGATGAAATTCATTATGACGAGACAATAGACATATGATCAAATTCACTATGTTTTACAGTAAATGCCATTGGAAAGTCAGTCCGTTTCTCGGGCACAATAATCACATGGCAAATTTAACTACAAATTTCTCTCCGTGTATCAAATATGAAATTGGCGTCACAAAGAATCGATAAAATTTAATGTTGGATAGATTTTTACCTCGAGAATAGGAGCAGACTCTCTAGCAGGCTGTGGTTCCAAATGAGTCAAACTAGACCTCAAAAACACGGACTATTTTAAAAAAAAGGAACCCTTTTCAACCGCTGTAACTAAAATAATTGCAGCTGTAGCTATTTTTTAGCTGCCGCAGTAGGAAATCGTAGCTGCAACTGCACAGGTTTTGTGGTTGATATTTGGATAGCCAAATGATTTAGTCGTTGAATTTTCGCAGAGGCAGCTACATTTCTGGCTTCTATCGCTAAATGAGTAGCTGAGACAGCTCAAAAATAGCTGCCGTAGCTAATTTTTAGCTATCCAAATACTAGCTAATTATTTTTTCCCGTGTAGACATCAAGAAGTACAAGACTCTGAATTCCGCTATATCCAAATACGCCGTATTTGTAGAATTTATTTTGTATTTTGTAGAACCTACAATTTTCGTTCCTAATGTTCTTTCCATCTGTGTTAACCCACATCGAGAGAAAAATACAATGAAAGTTATCTAAATATCATGGTGTTTTCACAAAACGTAGCACAGAATTGCGAACCGTATTATTATTCGTGAAGGAATTGCAAGATGCGCTAAATTCCATTAATCGCCTTCAATGGTGCTACTTTTGCTACTTATTGTACACTGAGAAAGGAGTGTCTTTGTGACAAAGAACGCTTAATAATTATAAACGAACCATCTTTGGGTCAAATAAGATTCGTTAATAGTCAACAAACCTTATTTGATTGACATAAATTTGAAATACTTTTTTTCAGTGCATACTTTCTAAATTCCTTGAACTGAAAATTCACTCTCGCCGAGTGAAAATACTGCAACTCCAAAAGAGTGCAAAATTTCACTCTTAAAGAGTGAATTTTCACTCTATAAGAGTGGAAATCAACTTTGATGTTTGGAATGAAAAACTCACTCTTAGGAAAAAGAGTGAATATTGACTCTTACAGAGTGAAATTTCACTCTTCAAGAGTTGAGCTCCCACTCCGTTCTAGAGTTGCAGTATGTTGACTCTTTGAAGAGTGAATATTCACTCCAAAGAATTTAGGGAGTACGAAAAGACCGAGTTCATTGATATTTAGAAAAATGACTGTCAATCTATGGGAAAGAAGGATCATTGAAAAATATTCGTAATGAATTTACCGAAAATTCGTAGTGAAAATATCAAAGATTCCTCACACTGAAACTATCAGCTTATAGTAAACTCACTACTCTCTGAATTCCTTGGAGTGAAAATTCACTCTTGCCGAATGAAAATACTGCAACTCCGAAAGAGTGCAAAATTTCACTCTTAAAGAGTGAATTTTCACTCTATAAGAGTGGAAATCAACTCTGGTGTTTGGAGTGAAAAACTCACTCTTAGGAAAAAGAGTGAATATTGACTCTTACAGAGTGAAATTTCACTCTTCAAGAGTTGAGCTCCCACTCCGTTCTAGAGTTGCAGTATTTTGATTCTTTGAAGAGTGAATATTCACTCCAAAGAATTTAAAGAGTACGAATATCTTTCAGCGATCCTTTTTTCCCTAAATTGACAGTGGCAGTGTAGTTTGTTGCACCATATCTTTTCTCAGCACATCTCCGATTTTTCCTACTCACGGGATATCTCTACACAGAAGAAAAAGAAGACTTTTTTTCATTTCGCTTGCTAAACTAGTACACGGAAAAAAGAAAACACTACTGGTTACTGTGAATGACAACGATCGGTTGAAAAACAAATGAAAACACTCTTGGATGATAAGGATTATTGCGGTCACAGTGATGGGTATTGTCATGAAATTCGTCAATGCTGTTTGGACAGTAATGAGAACTGGGAAACGCAGTACTGCATGGAATGAATTAGAGTTTCAATGTATTTTTGTGATCCACAGTAACCATTGCTTCTTTCTTTTTTCCGTGTAACAGGGAGGTTTGTAAAATGAATGTTCACATACGGGGGATTACGAATGAATAACTAAATTTTACTATACGTTTTATAAAATTCAACGTTCAGCGTTTAAAATTTCAATTCTACTCATCACTTTTTCTACAGTATTCGTAATCTCCCGTGTATGAACATTCATTTTACAAACCTCTCTGTTTCTAATTTACTCAGAAAAAAAGTCTTATATTTTCGAGCGACATTTTTCTCCGTTGACCAGAAATCATCTAGGCATTCACGAATTTTTTTTCCTATCACAGCATATCAAAACTGTTAGATATCTAGAATCATTTCTATTAGGGATTATGTGGTTTGAAGGAAAATTCGCATTTTTTATGAGCGAACGATTCCAGTTCGAGGTTTGTTGACCATCCACCTTAGTGGGAACATTTTCAAAATCATATATAATTCATATAAAATTCAGTATAGTTCATAAAATAATTACAACTCCAGCTATTTATTAACTATAATCGCAAGAAATCGTAATTGTGGCCGCACAGCTTTTTGTGGTTGATATTTGGATACACTGTAAAAAGTAAAACTTCCTTTCAGCCTGATCATTAGCTGATTTTGAGATTCAGCCAAAACTAGCCCTATCCAACTGAAAGTAAGCACCTAAAACAAATGCCGACACAATAGAAAAGATTGAATTTCAGTCAAGTTTTCAAGTAAAATGCACCCACATTCAGCCCGACTTTTTACTGTGTAGCCAAATAATTTTACTGTGAAATTTTTACTGTTGCAACTAAATTAATAGCTGCGACTGCTAAAAAATAACTTCAATAGCCAATTTTTAGTTGACCAGATAGTAGCAAATTATTTTTCTTCCGTGCAAACCATTTTGAATGTCTATACTGCTGAAAGAAGTTCTGAAGAGTTTTCCTCTTTTGCATAAGGATCACAAACACGACATCCTATCAAAGTTCATCGGAATGAGGATTTTTGAATGTATGGATTCTTTTTTATAAAAATTATATCAAATTTTCATAAATTTATTGAAACTAGATATTTCTTCTGTTGAAAAGAGAATTGATTCTGTTGAAGAATTCCCATCACTAATCAGGATATAGTTGTAGGTTCCTCCATTACCCAACTGTCGAGCGTAACAGTTTTTGTTCAGGGACAAAACATAAATTTTGGTTCCTCGCGCACTGAAAATACAGGATGTAACTTAGAATTTTGAGTTTCCAGTGCAAGTATAGGAGTTCTTCCTCACTACGTGATAAGAATCAAACATAGAGTAAGAAAATTCCTTACGTCGATTGATGAAAGTCTGTTACATCCGTTGAAAATTTGAAGTTTCGTTACATTAAATATCATTTTCAGGTTCCTTCACAGTGTGATTCATTGATTTTCATGGAATATCGACTTTGTATACAGTAGGTATCTAATTTCTATTGGAGATGCCCGATATTTACAGTATCGATACTTTTATGTACAGTATACATCGAATTTTTATATATTTTTATGAAATTTCGATTGAAATTTCATACATCGGGCATCCCCACTTTCTATGAATTTTCATAAAAGATTTTGATAAAATATTAGCAATAAGATAGATTGGGACCAGCGTGTAAAGAAACTTTCAAGAATTGACGAGGTCTCTGGGAGTTACAGATGTATCATTTAGATAATGCGTTAATCTTCTGACACTCTGTATTCACAAATAACAAGGTTTTGGATCGAGTATTGCTCTTGAAATGTGAGATTCGATTGTTCATTTAACGTTCATGCCGTTCGATTACGATGGTTAAAATTCTAGTTGTTGGCTTTAATTTTTGCACAGACAGTTTTTAAAGTATAATAGTTAATGAATGCCTATGATTGTTAATCATTTTTTCGTCTACGATCTGATGAATCTGATGATGAAATATGTGTGGATTAAACGTAGATTGAATGTAAATTGTATACACTGAGAATCCAATACAAACAGAAATATAATCCTTCTTGAATTCGAAGAATATATTTTCAATTCAATGGGAAAATTTGGTCATTGGAATGAATCATTTTCTCCATCTTGTTTGAACAAGAAACAGGGGTGTCTCTCATTCTTGAAAGCTTTGGAAAACCTTGAAATTTCAGGAAAATTGAGTGAACAATTACCACAGTCATAAATTTCAATGTCCAAATGGACAAAATTTCAAGAATTTTGAAAGAAACAATGTATTCATGTCTCCTTTTAAAACTAATTTTTCAGCAATTTTTCATGAATTCATATTTTTTAACAACAAAATAACGTGTTCCATATGTTCTTTCTGTTAATTTGAAAATGATTTTCTGTCAGACATGCTGTGAAAACTGTTCCACGATTTGATACCGTGACACAAAGAAAACCAGTTTGGAAAATTTAGAAATTTTCCAATGGGTTATGTCGTAATTCGGAAGTGGTAGGCTTTGAAAAATGAATTCTCATTCTATTATTGAATAAAATATGCCAAACTAGAAAGACTCAGCAAAAAGTCGAAAACATCAGCGAAATTCAAAACGGTGATATGTTGATTTTCACTGTCCCTTGTGAAAAAAATTGTATATAATTTATGTATAATTGATATATAATTGTATATAAATTATATATAATTCTGAAAAACTTTCCCTGTCGGTGTTCGCTTTTTAAAGTCTAATTATTCAACATTGTGAGTGTTAATGAAAATTTATGGCGTTTTACTTGGTTTTTGACTAAAAAAAATTAGCTGTGAGATGGACAGCCATTTTTTAGCTCCTATGACTAAATTTTAGCTAATGTTGCTAAGAAATTAGCTGTCTTGTGAGTGTTAAAATATTTAGCTATGATAACTAAAATTTAACTGATACAGCTGAAAATTTCTGTCCGTGTAATTTTCTCAAACTTGGCGTCTCAGATTTACACGGAATACAATAACAAGTAATTCAGTTTTTAAGCTGCAATATCCTTCGAGAAAGAATGTTGTACACGGAGAGAAATGTGGTTTTAAATATTACTACATTTTGTACTAAAGTAGCAGCATAAGTGACATAGTATAATTTTTACAACACGGTGTAGTAAAAATTAATGCTTGATGGTGCGAAGTTGCGCCAAGTTGGACGATTTTTCAAATCATTAAACATTAATTTTTACTACACTGTGTTGTAAAATTATACTTTGTCAATTATGCTGCTACTGTAGTAAAAAATGTAGTGATATGTAGACGTCTTTTTTCTCTGTGTAACAGGGACAGATACCAAATTGACGAAACAAAGAGCACACTGTAAAAACATTGTGAATTTACTGCATCTTGGTATTGGAAAATTCCAATAAATTTGTTTTCCAATACATTTACTGACATTGTATGAATTTCGTACTGCAAAATTTCAATTTTCACAGTACAATTCTAGTTAATGTACTAAACTTTTCAGTTCAGTGTCCTGGTTAATAACTGACATTTATTAATAGAGCTAAAACCACACGGGAAAAATAATTTAGCTGCAGCAGCTGAGTAGCTAGCACGGACACGGACAGCAATTAAATTAGCTCCTGCAGCTAAATTTTAGCTGTTACCGCGAATAAATTAACTACAAATGCAAATTTTTTTGCTGTAACAGCTAAAATTTAGCTACAGGAGCTAATTTAATGGCCGTCCGTGTCCGTGCTAGCTACTCAGCTGCTGCAGCTAAATTATTTTTTCCGTGCACATGAAGAAAAAATGGTTTGCTACTATAGCGCCTGCAAAGAAATTTGTTGTCCTTGCAAAAATATTCACTCCAGCAGCTAAGACGTTAGTTCTGTTAACAAATTTGTTTATGTCAGCCAAGAAATTTGGTTGTGTCAATCATTTTTCTTGCTCTTCCAGCTAATGTTTTTTTGCAGGCGCTACCGTAACAGACCTGCTTGTTATGCCAGCAATACTTTTTTCTCCGTGCAACGGCCACAACCTAGCGGCCGTTGTTTGTAACTTTTAAATGAACGTGATTCGAATATCTTACATATCGGCAATTGATTGAATAGCCATTTGATAAAATTTACAAAAATCAGCTGCCAACTATTTGCCGCTTAATTCAGCTTCATCATTAATTATTGAAATCTGAAGAACGACCAATCGTTCATAGCATCTTCTAAACATCTTTCAATTATGAAACTGAACATTATAAACCACGACTACAGTTATTCAAAGGGAGCAAGAGCTCTCGTTCAAACGGAGGACCTACAAATGTGGCATATGGATCATTGCATTGTTGTCAATGGATTAAGAATTTTTATATAATTTCGTAACTTTTCTATAAATTTGTAACCTCATCGGCGTTGGTTTCCAACCGGGATGATAAAATTCGGACCCGTCGCAAGACAGATCTCAAAATAGTTTCAATACTACGTGTTGTGGGCGTTGAAAAGTAATGTCGGATTAAACAAAGGCCGTCGTCGGGCGGAGCTTCGATCCGGGAGATGCACGCGCGCATGTCACAAATTTTCGACCCTCGTCAGGCTGAGAGACCGGACGAAAGCTCATATTCAGAAGACAGAGGGAGATAAATAAAAAAAGAAGAACACCAACAACCCTATTTTTCCTCTCCCCATTGCGACGGCCATTTTGTTCGTCAACTTAATATTCGACGCTCATTTCATATCCTTCCCCATCGCATAACTTTATTTACGCACGATGGGGCTCCGTTGAGGCATTGTTACTGGCGTAATGGTAGCGATAGGCCTTTGTTCGGATAAATATACAACGCTAATCGTGTCAGTTGTACTAACAAAGTCACGATCTTATATAAGACGTTGAGAGACAGTCGATTTATCTAACCAATCGCTTTTGTTTTATATGACAAAATACGTCCAGCTGATGTTATAATAATTACGTTATTTCGAATTCTCCTCTATGATGATATGGATCTGAAGTTTGTGAGAGTTTCGGGAATTAATGAGAAGTATGTGAATGATTATTTTTCTTTCCTTCTTCTGTCTTCAATCCTATTCGAAGATGATATACGATTTGAATTCCATTAAGTGATAAACTTTCATGTTCATACCCGATTATTGATCTCTTATTTGTTTTCTATATCTCATCACGAGACAAGAAAACATTTGAAACATTTTTAAGAGCACTTACTGACGCAGCAAATTGTTTACCAATCCAGTTGAAAATTCGCCACCAAAGCTAATTGGATTGCTAAGAGAATAACATGGCATAACGTAACTAGAAGTAGCAAGCAAATTTTGCTGGAGCTCCAGGAGTCGACATTTTTTGTTGCCACAATTGAAATATTACCGCACAAAACTCATTGTTCGGCATTCATTCTCAAATGAATGCAATTCATAACGTTACTTACTTCTCCTCTCAAAATACAAAGTCGTACATCAATTCGTCGTATAAAATTTTCATCCGGATGTAGCGGATTACAAATCGCGTAAATCGTTCTTAACCTCCTTAATTCCTCATTTCTTTTCTGTTTTTTTTTTTTTTTTATTATTCTAATACACTCTCTCATTTGTATATAATACTCGAAGAAACGCTTATACTTTCGGGGATAAATCATGTTGGATGCGACACGAGAACGCACTTAACACCGACGTTGATACTTTGAAATTATCAGATACGTGACCTTGTCCCTGCGCTGATTTGTGTTTTTGTTTTTGAGAACTATTCTCGAAATCAAAATGTGATTCTTGTCGTACAGTCGTTTGATACTAGATCGAAATGTTTTTTCGAGATTTACCGAGAACATTTGACGACTCGAAAAGTAGAGGATCCGTACGTCAAACGGAGGGATTCGATCGGAATCCTCTTATCAAGATTATTCGTGTATCCAATTTCACGTCTCACCTGTAAACGGTAGGTTTAAGTCTTAGGTTTGGATGATTCGTTTGGCTGATATGTATCCTCGCGCGCGTGCTCGTTTCCGCGTACGTGGGTGGATGTGTTGTAACTCTCATTTAGATTCGAATTCCTCAAATTTTTTGTGCCCTGTTTTTCGTAGATAAATTATACGATCCAAAGTTTGAGTCTCAGAGACCGTAATTTTGTCAATATTCCGTTGGGGAAGAAATTATTCACGTAGAAATTTGAAGAAATTTGTAAAAACTTTTTTCAGAGCTCTTTTGGATATCAGGAATGTTTTAAACGCTTTTTAAATCTGTAAATAGCCCGAGCGGATCCAGATAGCATGAAGAAATCATAAAGAATTCAACAAGAATTGGTCCTGTTATTTCACTCCACACTGGGAGGAAGCGGTCCAGTTAAATATTCGACAACTAGAAAATTTAGTCACTGTAAATTATGTGATTTAAAATTTTAGCTAAATTTTATTTTTCACAACTAAATTTTTTATTCCCATCGAACAATTCGTTTCATTCATATTTCAGACAGCTAGAATTTTATTTATCCTAGCTGTAGCAACTAATATTTAGTTGTCTCAACTAGGCACCTTTCTCTCAGTGCAAAATGAATCTAATTCTTGATAAAAATTGTACAAGAAGTATCCAACAATTCTTAAGAAAACTCATTTCACAATATCGGGAGAGTTCTTGAAGGTATCTTGAAAAATCCATTCAAGAGTTCCGGAAGACCCACCATCCATTCACAAAGGAACGTAATTAATATCATAATTAGAATTATATAGTGTTTTGTTTTTCATTTATTTGAAGCAGCAAAGCAACAATTTATCGAAATGCGTTTGTGACTTCATTTTACACAATTCTAAGCTGAAATCGGGTCGAGCTTCATTTCTCATCCACTCTCTAAAATTGTTAGAGTGGTATTTCACTCTTTTAAAATGATAATCTGAGGTTTGAGGTTATAAACTCACGGCCACTCCAATTCTAGAGTGACTTTTTCAGTCTAGAAGAGTGGGAGTTCACTCGAAACGAGTGAAAATCCCACTCGAAGTGGACTGGCTCACTTCTGAGACTTAGTGGGGTGAAACGAGTGATTTTTCAGTCTTCCAGATTTGAAGAGCAGTAGCAAACTTTCTCAGATAGCACAAGAGTTGTAAAAGAGTTCGCGATTAATATCTGTATATATATATAACGTATTAGCATAGAAATCTTTCAGAATTCTTTTGCTATTTGCTCTCTAAATTTCACTCCGATCAAAGGGTGGAATTTCACGCTTTAAAGGGAGTGAAAATTCACTCTTTAGGAGTGGAATTTTTCACTTCAAGAAATTTAGACAGCGGGTTTTATTTGTTAAATGTTGAGAATTTTTTTTCAGTACGAGAAAACTAACTGAACGAAGCAAATTTTTTGGGATATTTTCATTTATATTCAATCTTTACAAAAAAAATGTTTTTCATTTGCTCCAGTTTTCATTTTATACAATTATTCTCTGGTAAAAATAAAGCGTGCTGGGAAGAGTTACAAATCGTAGAGTGAATGAAGAGTATTAGAAGCGTTTCGAAAGAGTCATTTGGCGGTTGTGAAAGATGCATCAAAGCGTTCCAATTCAATTACAAGAGATGATAATGATGAAGCGTCCTGTCGAGTGTTTTTAATATTTAGTAGGGAAACTTGTTTCAGTCTGCGTTCAACGGGTAATGAGAGTGTTGGTTCTTTTTCTGACAGAAAGTACAATAAGCCCAGCCAGCACAAATGATCAATTTGAATTCATAAAGACTTCCTAAAGACCTCTTGAATATATTCCCGTTATGTTAATCAATATATGTTCATTATGAATATTTTAAAGTCAAAATAAAAACTTATTGAATGCTCGCAAAATTCATTATAAAATCTCGACATGAATTCTTTCTTAACATTGAGTTATTTATTATTTTGAATTTAAAATATTCATAATGAATACATATTATATTCGCTCTAAATCTGGAAGAGTGAAAAATCAAGCGTTTCACTCCGCTAAGTCTCAGAAGTGAGCCAGTCCGCTTCGAGTGGGATTCTCACTCGTTTCGAGTGAACTCACTCTTTTAGAGTAGATAATTCACTCTAAAATTGGATGGCTGAGAGTTTCTAACCTCAAACCTTGAGCTTACACTCTGGAAGAGTGGAAATTTCATTCGAAATTTCGACAAGCTCACTTCTGGCTGCCTAGCGAGTGAAATCTCACTCTAAAAATTTTAGGGAGTTGATTAGCATAACGGGAGCTCTTTGCAGAAATTCTTGTGCTGTATGGGAGCGTTCTCTGTGAATTCCTTGGGGTGGAAAATTCACTTTCGAAAAGTGAAAATACTGCAAGTCCAGGAAGAGTGAGATTCCACTCTTGAAGAGTGCCTTTTCACTCCATAAGAGTGAATTCTCACTCCAACGAAGTGAAGTTTTAACTCGGTTTGAAGAGTGAAATTTCACCTTCCTTTAAGAGTAAAATCCTCACTCCAAAAGAGTGACAAAATTCACTCTTATGGAGTGAAACCTTACTCTTTAGGAGTGGGATCCCACTCTTGTTGAACTCGCGGTATTTTCACTCTTTGGGAGTGGATTTTCACCCTAAGAAATTTAGAGCACACTTTGATTTCTACGCGTTAAAGGGATTAATTCAATAATTTTCAAAAGAAATGGCTAAATTTAACTCAATCGTTTTGGATAAATCATTCAAAAATCAAAGAATACAATCAAAATCTCGCTCTGTACAAATCAATGATTTGAAAAAAATCAAATTCTTTCTTTCGAATGAATAAACAAATTTTGATGGATTCTTATAAAGGATTTAAATGGAGTTTTCCAGATAACACAAGAGTTCTAAAAGAGTTCTTCATGAATATATTGTATTCATGATGAGCTCTTTTAGAACTCTTGTGCTATCTGGGCTTTTATGTAAAAAACGGTTATCGCTGTATCAATTTTATATTCTGTGTGTATAATCAAAACCAACTTGACACACTATTTAAAATCACCCGCCTCGCGACCTCCATGTTACATTCTTTTTATCCCCAACGAGAGTAAAAATTAACGATAAAAATCTTCCTTGATTCGTTTGTGCGAAGAAAAAAATGTTGAATTCCATGAGATCCAATGAATTAACGAATATTGTTTTTGTTCTCTTTAAATCATAAGGGCGATTTAAACCCTAATTTAAATTTTGAACCGACTGAGTTGTTGGATTGGTCCTAAAAACAGTTACCGTCTGTTGAACGTGACCAATCACACGGAGTTGCATTCGTCGCGCCATCTCTCGTTCGCACGTAAATCGTCTCATCGCCATCAAAACATTTCCCTCAACACCTCCTCGATGAAGCGATGAAGTCGCTAAAACTAGGTTAGGAATAATACACTACACTCTCGGCTTTCTTTTCATTTTTCGAAAATAATCGAAAAACAAGTATTTCAATCGATAGAAGAAATGACCGCACTTTGGAAAACATTATTTCACAATCAATTGTTTCAAAAATGTCTAACTTCAAAGTAAGTATATATAAACTTCTCTCGAGTTCGTCATTTCCTACAAAGGT
This sequence comes from Gonatopus flavifemur, assembly GCA_018340375.1. Classification (NCBI taxonomy): domain Eukaryota; kingdom Metazoa; phylum Arthropoda; class Insecta; order Hymenoptera; family Dryinidae; genus Gonatopus; species Gonatopus flavifemur. Next base: position 2,380,401 of record JAFFJZ010000012.1, on the reverse strand, counting down.
TATACTTTATTCGTATTTTACAGTATTATCAGCACCTCTATCATAATACCTAATCGAGAAAAGTGTCGCAAACCCAATACACCTAAAAAACGTGTACCATCATGGTTACCTAAACCAACTCGTGTGGTATGTTAATACATATATATATATCTTTATTTTGTATCCCAATGCCAAATAAGTGAATTTTTATATTTCAACTCAGTTGTACGAAGAAAATATCACTCCAGAAAACAAAGAATTCATTCAAGAGGTCATTCAGACAAAATATGTTCAACCGGACTTGGGATATGGAATGAATTCTCCTTTGAAAATAGAAGCTCCTGCTCTCACGACCGAATGGAACAGTAAGATCAGGCGTACAGGGGTCATAGGCAAAAAGATTGGTATTTATCCTATGTGGTTGAAGAATGGGAAAAAGGTCACCACTACCTTATTACAGGTTCGATAAATCCAAACATTCTTCTTCTCAAGAAATGTTTTTGTATCCCACTGAGTAATATTTTGTTTTAGATCATAGACAATCATGTTATAAAGTACATTCCTCCAGAGGAATTTCAGCCAATTAAACGTGGTAAACACGTTAATTGTAAAAACAAGCAAGGATCTCTCATAGTCGGAGCGGATAGCGCGGATCCTCAATTGGTAAAATATAACACTCCTTGAGATGTTACAGTAAAAATGTAATTCAACATCACGCTTTTTGCAGTTCACAAAAGAATACTGTAGTTTATTCAACGCGAGTGGAGTTATGCCGAAACGTATTATGAATAGATTTATTATATCCCCGGAAGCCGCGCTTCCACCAGGAACTCCTCTCTTTGCAGCTCATTTTAAACCTGGAGACGTAGTTGATATCAGAGGAAAAACGTTTGTTATTTATTTATTCTGAAGATAATTTAGAGTATTTGTATTGTATATACTGAGATATCATATTCATTCCCATAGGGTAGACCGTGGATTTCAAGGTGTAATGAAAAGATGGGGGTTTAAGGGAATGCCAGCCACTCATGGAGTCACAAAAACTCACAGGAGACCAGGAAATATTGGTTCCGGTGGTACAAAAGCTAGAGTTATGCCAGGTACCAAAATGCCTGGTCACATGGGAAATAGATGGAGAGTCATTCGTGGTTATAGGGTAATTACCACCAATCATGTGGTATATTTTTCTCATCTTATACACCATCTGACGTATAATTTTTACAGATTCTACGTGTAAATACTAAATACAATGTCATTTGGGTAATGGGCCACAACATACCAGGAGAAACTAATAACTATTGTCATATTTACGATACCTTATTACCTTTACGAAAACACCAAAATCCACCACATTTTCCGACCTATTTGCCTGGAATAAGTCCTCCCGTCGAGGAAGAATCCTGTGCGGAAGATGTTCATTCTTTCAGAGATCCTAGCATCCAATACGAAGAGAGCTCTAAACAATAAGTAAATGAATGATATTTTATAGCGCAAAGAAAAATGGAAAGAAAAAAAGAAAAAAAAAAAAGAGTAAACAAAACAACAAAATACATTTCGAAATCCAAGTCTTTTTATATTTCCCTTAAATTTTTTCTTCGACTTTTTTTTTTCATAACTTTTCAAAAGATTTTGTTTACAAAATGAAATTTTCTCCATTGGAACATCGCTAACAAAACTTTCTATCTTTTTTTTTTGAAATATGATAATAATAATAATATTAATAATAATAATAATAATAATAATGATTAATTCTAAATCGCAATAGAAAAAGAGAATGATGTTGAATTACAGTTAAATGGCTTTATACCAAATTTACGTTGTGGTTGTTATTTTTTTTCTTCTGGAAAAGAAAATTGGATCGATCGATGATACCGTTAACATCTAATACAGAATAATCAATTCAATTATTCATCTTCGTTAATCAATATTCATTATAAATTTAACATGCCTAAAATATACACGAAGTATTCATTATTTTATCCTTATAAATTGTTAACATCATCCGCTAACCAAGACTCATCCTGAGGTTCGTTACATGCTTTTTTTTCCCTCGATTTCCGATCGAAAAAGTTTTTCAATAAGGTCGATAGAACTTTCGACTATTATGGTCGTCGTGTCATAATTCACCTCTCTCTCGAGGGAGCAAAAATTATATATATATATATATATATATAATTTTGATACACTCGATTTAAATTATTGTATACAAATGCGTTTGATCAATATTTATATATATATATATATACATATATATATATATATATATATATATATATATATATATGATCGTATAAGCTGCCTCGAACATATATTTATATAAAAAAGAAGAACAAAACATCTATACGATGTTACCTCACAATTCTTAAGGAAGAAGAAAATTATATTGAAATCATACAAATTTCATGTGAATACATAAAATGAGTCTTTTCTCGCTATCGTTCATGTATTCTCAATTGTGTCGTGGAACAGTGATTATTCTTGGTTCAGCAGATTAGTGGCAGAGTAATCGTAGGTAATAATAATAGTAGTAGGTAGTACTAATAATAGTAATAGTGATAGTGATAAAACGCCACTTTTCGTCACGATGCAGGAGGATTTTTTTTCCATTTTATTATTATTACGTTTTTTTTGTTTTCTTCATTTCAATTTCATATATTTTCTTTTTCTTTCGCATTCAATAAGGAAAGTAGAGTCGTTCGAAGTTGCAGGGAAAAGCAGAGAATTGAAGAACTTCACATTAATAACGAAGTTTCGAGGAGGGGACGGCACGATCGGATGATAAAAAAATAACGATTGATGATGATGCCCTCTCAGAATTTGAAACCTTCGCTGGGGATGCTCGTCGTTTGATCGAATTCGAACGTTCCTTCGCCTACTTGTGGGGCGAGATTTGCGTCGTCCGGCTGAAAATGATTATTATCATATATCATTTATAATATAACAATTCTGAGTTTCCTTTCAATGATATTCATCCGTTTATCGATACCCTGAGAGAAACAAAAGTATGCCACGAGATAAGCAAAAAACGGAAGTCACGATGAATGAGGTATTAAACGATGCTTGATGTTTTGTTTCAGTTACCCAAATTCAAAGGCTACATTCGGATTCGGGAGGCTTCATTGAACAATTCATTTCGTTTTCTATTTTCGTAACATCAACGCGTTGGAATGTTGCTACAAGGAAGATTGAGTCGATTTCACGTATGTTCTATTGATGCATTTCTTTTGATTTCATGTAGAGGAATATTCCCCTCTGGTACGAGATAACTCGCAATTGAATTTATGAAAAGTATTAGAAGAAGTATTACGAAGAATATTAGAGTTGTGTACGAGAAAGAAAATTCTTCTAGGTGAAATTGATTTATCAATCATCTAATCATCCCGTTACCAAATGAATCATATCGATATAATTAATAACATACCTCTTCTGAGAAATATTGCTCGATGATATCGTAAGCGAGTTTGTAAATATCTACATTTTCATGGTTCTGCAGTAATTCGATTTTGTCCAAACCTGAAACAGGTGAAAAAAAACATACATGAGTGTATGTTACCGTTTTTCTACAGAATTTTGTTAGCGTTGGATGTAAAAAAACTGACCTGCGCATTCCTCAATCATGTTGGCCAATTGTTCAACTTGCGGTCCAGCCAATTTGAGCATGTTATTGATACCGTCTAGAACGACCTGGACAACTTGAGTGTCTTTACACGAAAGAAGATCGCAAAAGGGTCCAATGACACCTTCCCCTATGAGTTGAGCCACCTGGTCTCTGTTACCGCTTATCGTTAAATTACTTATTGCCCAAGCGGCCTCCTTTTGCGTTTGGAACTCCCCTTTGACTAAATTATCGATGATGAGAGGTAAAAGACCGGCATCTATGACAGCCTGTACTTGTGATTGATTACCAGCAGTGATATTCGAAAGGAACCATACGGCTTCTTTGCGTATCTTTTCTTTCGGGTGAACCAATAAATTCGAAAAGTGCGATAGGGCGTCGCAATTCAACACGGTTTGCGTTTGCTCGTCGGTTCCCGTCACTATGTTTCCAACCGCCCTCAAAGCAGCTGTTTGCACTTTAACTTCTTTGTGCGATAAAAGCGGTATGAGTCGTGGAACTACGCCACTGTCCAGTACCATTTGAATTTGTTCGTTACCACCGTCGGTTAGATAACTCAACGCCCATACCGTGTCAACGAGAATCTGAAATAATGTCCATAGGAATGAATACAAGTTGAACAAAAGTGAATGTAAGATCAACGATATTTGGTGTTCTTACATTTATATCTGTGTGATGTATGAGTATATTGAGCGCAGGTAAAATTTCTTTTATCGTATGAACGGGAGGAGGTGGGTCTTTATTTCTACATAAGTTGACGATAACCCATGTCACGTTGCGTAAAAAACTAATTGGGATACCAGGTTTGATAAAAGTTAACAAGGGTTGTACAACGCCAAGATTAATGACGTAGTCTCTCGGTGCTGGACCGTCTCCGATAATATTACCTAAAGTGATGAGAAATATTTGTTAAGCGATACAAAAATGTATATATATATACACATAAGAAATGATATATATTTCATTACCTAAAGCCCAGACAGCTTGTTCGCACACATTCTGTTGACTGGAACATAACAAATGTAAGAAAAGTGGGACTGCTCCGGCTGCTACGACAGCTTGCGTTTGAGCCGACGTGCCACTGGCAATGTTTGTGAGAGCCCAAGCTGCTTCGAATTGTAGAGAAGGACTGAAAACAACAACAGAGACAATGACATCAATTCCAAAATTCATAATATAATATGAAATATGATATTACCTATTGTGCTGTTCCAAACAATGTACTAGTATTGGGAGAATTCCACTCTCGATGAGCGGATCTATAGGTGGGTTACGATCCGAAGACAATAACTTCCTAGCCGATTGAACTGCTTGCAATTGTACAGCTGGATCTGAACTTCCAGCATTCATAACCAGCTCTTGTAAATTAATTTTGGATAAATTTTTATCGATGTCATCCTCGTCTGGAAAGAAAAGGAAAGCACGAACATTAAAAATTTGGATCCCACGTCGGGCACGTAGAAATACTGACCGGTAGAATCTGTGATAGGCACGTTTCTTCTCTTCTGTAGAGTCTCGTCACGTTTGTTTTTTCGTAACTCAACGGTTACTTCGTTTCTCCTTCTCCTCATCTCCTGCGACAAAGGAGAAAAGAATTTTATTGGTGCAAACGAATCATATTCGTTGGAAGAATAATTGAATACAGTGGAATTGAATAATAAATAAAAATATAATCAACGGCGAAGGATGATGACAATAATGATGATAATAATGATAATAGCGAATTTTTTTTTCCCTTCCCATCTTCTTCTCTCTCCTGATGAGATAGGAATGTTCTGAGAGAATGAGGAGAGGGAGGGTAAAATTATGCTTTAGAATTGAAAGAAAAACAACGAAGAGTCGATATAACGTCGAAACGATTGAAATTCGCGTTCAACTCACCTCTTGGTCTTTGCCTTTGTTCTTAAAAACCATCATGCGATTCTTGTTTTGCATTTCGGCCGCCATTTTTCCAATAACCAATCTCTCTCGTGTTCCTCCTTGTATATATAAAGATTTGTCAAATGCCGGCACTCGGATATTCCTTCCGCTCTCGGTGTACTTGGGGTAAAAAAAAAGAACACCCTGTTGTCAATCTCAATCCCGATCTTAAGACTTTGTCCGAGAAATACTATTTCGACAACTGCATTCCGTCGTTCGCATTAACTCGATTCAATATATATTCCGATATGCAATATCATGCATAACACACGCACACATAGAGACAAGGGAAAATAAGATAGAAAAGAAGATGGGAAAAGAAGGGTACACACTGAAACACGGGATATTAATGATATTTTCCTCGTTTTTGATTAAACCGTTCCTTCTCCTTCTCGAATTATCGCGTGGATACAGTTGATCGAAGGTTCGCTCCTTCGTCGAGTATTAAGAAGGTACACTTCTCGTCATACGGTTTTTCACGTAGTATCACGTTTCTCGACACGTTTGCGCAGCGTGACATATATATATGTATATGATATGTATATATATATATATATATATCTGGTTTCGCGTGAGGGTTGATTTCAAACTCGTTGGACGACGACGACGACGACGACGTTTTCATGAAATCCGTTCGTAAAGTAACCCCGGGTACGGTGGTATGCGATAAGCCCGAATGGCACTTAAGCCCGACTGGCGTTAGCCTGACCGGATTATAACCCGAATGACAGTTGACCCGGCTAATTATAAAAATATAATCAAATAAAATGGAAAATTAATCGAAATCAAAGCTTATTCAACCTTTTACTGTAAAGATGTATAGATTGAAGGTTGATTACGCTTTGATTTCGATTAATTTTTCATTTTATTTAATTATATTTTTATGATTAGCCCAGACAGCACAGAAAGTTCTTTGAACATTTTGAAAACGTGCTCTTGGTTTTGCGTGTTTTGGTCCCGCTGAAGCAAGTTTTACAAACATTGAGAGTACCTTCCCATTTGATATCCTTGAATACGTTCTAAGCACGTTCCTTTGATCTACTACCAGACGTTTTCATCATGTCTTCTAAACGTACTTTCATGAAAACTAACCTTGAAAAACCACAAAGTCACAGGGGGACATAGATAGAACTAACCGAGACATTTGCATGTCCCTGGGACATACATCCCGTACAGCACAACCACCGATCCTCCACCTCGAACTTCGGTGGACCGGAGGTGGAGAATTGGTGGAGAAATGGGAGCCGTGGAAATAAGGGAGAAATAAGGGAGAGTCTCCGTTGAGGCAACGGAGAGGCGACGGAGAAATGTCCGCCCCCTGTATTTTCGGAATAATTCTTATTGGTGCATTTACGTAACCAAATCTGAATGTATGAATTCACGAATTTAAGTTTCACTGAAAATACATGGGGCGGACATTTCTCCGTCGCCTCTCCGTTGCCTCAACGGAGACTCTCCCTTATTTCTCCCTTATTTCCACGGCTCCCTTATTTCGACAGTCGCTAGCATGAGTACCCGGGGTAAGGCACATATTTTCCAAATGTTTAGAGTACCTTCGCTTTTGATGCACATGAATACGTACCGAGCACGTTCTTCTCATATACTACGGGACGTTCTTTCCGCGTTTTCTAAATGTGCTTCCATGAAAACTATCCTTTTAAAAACATATGTGCAACGCCGCGGAACGTTGTGGAAACCTTTCTTTGAATACGTCCCAAGAACATTGCAAGAAGACACGAATAGAACTAAACCGGACATTTGCATGTTCCTGCAACATACATGCGACCTTTTTAGAACATCATGAGACGTTACCCGTACAGCACAACCACCGATCCTCCACCTAGGACTTCGGTGGACTGGAGGTGGAGAATTGGTGGAGAAATGGGAGCCGTGGGAATAAGGGAGAAATAAGGGAGAGTCTCCGTTGAGGCAACGGAGAGACGACGGAGAAATGTCCGCCCCTTGTATTTTCAGTGAAACTTAAATCCGTGAATTCATACATTCAGATTTGGTTACGTAAATGCACCAATAAGAATTATATTGAAAATACAGGGGGCGGACATTTCTCCGTCGCCTCTCCGTTGCCTCAACGGAGACTCTCCCTTATTTCTCCCTTATTTCCACGGCTCCCATTTCTCCACCAATTCTCCACCTCCGGTCCACCGAAGTCCTAGGTGGAGGATCGGTGGTTGTGCTGTACGGGTATTTGCACATTCTCTGTGTAACCAACCCTAACAGCACAATGTGTCTCTGGGACGTTTTCTGAACGTTTAGAAAACCTCTCCTACGTTCTATAAACCTTCCATAAACGTTCCAGTGGCATGTTGTGCTGTCTGGGAAGCACGTTTTCGGAACGTTCAGAAAACCTCCCGGTGCTGTATGGGTTAGAGTAAAATACATGATATATTATACACAGTTTTTGACACGTAAAAAGCTATGTATTTTACGTTGAAAAATCGAAAGTAATCGAATTTTACACCCGCGAAATTCAAAATTCAAAAAATTGCATTTCTATATATTTTATAAAGTTGAATCCATAATTTATAAGTTTTCAGTTAATTGTCGGGAGAAAGAATGATAATTATTATTTCAAATTCAAATCTGGATGAGAACATTGAGTTTTCAATCCATAACGTATAAACAGTGGGTTCAAGTAATCTTTTCCTTTCTTTTCGATATATCCCTGCTGTCATCCCTTGTGGAAATATATCTACGCACAATTATGCCAAAAAATACGACAAAATTGTGCTCAAAAGTACAGCAAAACTATACCTAAAACTACGCTCAAGCACGCGGTTTCGAACACATCTGTAGAAAGGCGTGAAAAAGTACGGTCATTTAAGTTGACCAAAAATTACGTATTTTCAAGCCAAATCAAATATACCCATGCCAAATAATATTAAAAAATGGCCCGAATCACTTCCCAACTACTTCTAAGCCCTTAGTTTAAGATATTCCCGCAGAAGGGCGTAGAAATTCATGGCTATGTTCTGTTGACTAAAAATTACATATTTTTGAACCATGTCATATATATGTACGCTAAACAAAATCGGCAGAGTTGAATTCAAATTACTCCCAAGTGCGCAGTGTAAAATATTTTCGTAAAAGGGCATAGAAATTCATAGTATTATACGTGTTTCCACACTAAAATACGCCAATATGCATTCACTAGCCGGACTGGAATAATGTGACTTGAGAATACCCTTGAATGCATTGGTTCTCGCCAAATCTCACTTTGTCTTACCGAATTTCATTGAATCCCAGACAATGTTATGACCAAATCTCATGAAATCCCATTTTTCAAATTCAATAGATTCTTCTAATCAGGGTACTTAGAAATATTCAAAATGGCGTAGACCTTAGAGTTTGTACGCTGAAGTATGGTTTACTATATTCAGTCATCATGAGCAAGTTTATAGTATTCCACATAGTTCTACGCCGAAGTACGCAATTCTACAGACGAAGGCACAGTTCAGCGATTATAACTCAACAAGACGTAGCAATGCGTACAAGAACGTAGAAACGCGTAGAAAATACGTATTTCTACGAAGAACTACGCTGAAACGAATTGTTAACATGTCAAAATCCGTATATATTTCTGGCTTTCATGTAATTCTCCGTAATTAAGTCATTATTATTTTGGTTCCTACGCCGAACTACGTATTTCTACCCCTTCAGAGTAATTTTGCATAGTTTTGAAACAAAAGTACGTGATTTTATCCACGTCCAATTATATAATTCTATGCCAAGTAGCATGGCACAACATACCGTAATTTCTCGTAGTTTTTGGCATAGTTTGGCGTGGAAATATTTCCACAAGGGATCTCATTCTTAATTGATTAGAAAAATTTTTAAGTGCATGAATATGTTCAGAAGAATATTTCTCACATATTTATCCACTTGAAAATGTTCCTAATCAATTAACAATGAATTGGCATTAAGGATCTATCGGAAGGAAGGAAAGAAAACCCCTGATAACACACGAAGAATTCTTTTTCAAAAATGAGAATAGTATTCTCAAAGAACTCTTTTTGAACTAATGAATCCGTGAAGAGCTCTGGAGGAGTTCAATGTTTGGGACATTAACAGTTTCTTTGAGAGTACTAAAACAATACTTTGAATATTATCAAAGAACTCGTTAATGTCCGAAAAATTGACCTTTTCCAGAGCTGTTTATGAATTCATTGGTCCGAAAAGAGTTCTTGAAGATTTCCATTCTTTTTTTTTGAAAAAGAATTCTTCGTGTTATCCCAGATAGCACAAGAATTCTTAAAGAGTTCTTTATGAATAAATTGTAGTCTTTAAGACCTCTCTAAGAATTCTTGTGCTATCTGAAATCTGGGACGTTTGTCTACAGTATTAGAATGTACCCATACAGCATACCAGTTTAGAAAGAGTTCGCGAAGAATTCATTATGAATTTTTGAGAATTCTTTTTAAACTCCTGTGCTGTGTGGGTAGCCTACCAATAATTAAACATTAATAACAGGCGTTCAATCAATCGAAAAGTATTATCCATTCATGCCCGGATAGCATCGGGAGGTTTTCTGAACGTTCAGAAAACGTACTTGCTCTCACAGAAAACGTTCAAATAAAATCCCAAGACGTTCTAAAAACGTCACATGTACATCCCAGGGACATACAAATGTTCTGTGATGTTCAATTTATGTCCACCGCGCGACGGTCTAGGGACGTGTTCAATAAAGATGTCAATTACGTTCTGCGATACTACACATACGTTTGTAAAGGTTGATTTTCATGAAAGTACGTTTGGGAAACGTAACGAGAACGTCCCGTGGTAGATGAAAAAGACGTACTGGGAACGTATTCAGGTGCATCAAAAATGAACGTTCTCTGAACGTAATTGAACCTACTCCCCGAAGACGAAGCGCGCAGGACTAAGGATATGTTTCTAAAACGTCCAAAGGACTTTCAATGCTATCTGGGTGACCTGTAAGTCACATAACCTGAATAATTTGAAAATTGAGTATTAAAGTTCATGTATTGCTCAGAATGAGCAATAAAGTCAATTACTAACTAAAATTGAGTATTTTACGTTTTTTACATATAAGGTGTAATTTACATGATGTATTTTACATTTTTCCACATGTAATGTAAAAAACCGTTAGAATCGTGTATTTTAACATCCCTGGTTGAGAATGTATTGTACATAGTATACTATTCCTACTTTTATACAAGTATTATACATGGATAATACAGTGTATATTACTGATGAGGTTTTATACAAGTTTAATACATCATAATGGCGCCCTTAGGAACCAAATGTGATTGGTCCATCAAAAAATTCACTAGAAATTACCAACAATTACCTTTTATACGTATAATATATGTATTATACGTCAGGAACCTCACTCGACATGTCAAATTCCCAACCCTGGGTGAGAGTGCGCACGCACGGGCACCTTTTCGCTGCTATTGAAAGTTCCACCACCGGCCCTCTGGCGGTTGGATCATGGAAATGATTATTCCTTTTGTATATTTTCTAATACGTATGCGATTAAAATTATTTTATGTATTGACATTGAATGCACAGTATTCTACATTATTATGAATAAAATAAAATGAATGAGAAATACTCTCAAAACTATGAAAAAAATATTACTAGACAAATATTGTATGAATATAAATAACGGCAAAACAAAATTCATGATTTGTACAACAGCGAAAACATCAAGAAGAACGAAAATCAAAATAGATGCAGAGACAATTCAGCAAGTCAAGGAATTTAAATATCTAGGAAGCATAATTACAGAAAACGGTAAAAGCGAAAGAGATATAAGAGCAAGAATAGCACAAGGGAAACAGGCTTTCCATCAAAAGAAACAGTTACTATGTTCGAAGAATATTAGCTTAGCAGTAAGGAAGAAATTCTTGAAGAGTTACGTTTGGAGCACGGCATTGTATGGTTGCGAAACTTGGACAATTGGACAAACGGACCAACGAAGACTTGAAGCTTTTGAAATGTGGTGTTATAGAAAGATGCTTAGAATAAAGTGGATAGAGAAAGTAAGGAATGAAGAAGTACTTGAGAAGGTAAATGAAAAAAGAAGTCTCCTGAGACAGGTCGTGAAAGGAAGAAGTAATCTGATAGGACACACATTAAGGCATTATAGCCTATTGAAAACAATATTGGAAGGAAAAATGAATGGTAAAACTCGAAGAGGTAGACCTAGATTAAGTCATATGAAGCAAATTATACAAGATAAGGGCTGTCGTAGATGTGCAGAAGTTAAGCGGTTAGCGGATAATAGACAGGGTTGGAGGATTTCATCAAACCAGTCATAAGACTGATTACTTCATGATGATGAAATGAAAAATAGGAGAGGAGGTCGGTGTTGTAATCGGTTCCGTGTTCCATTCGATGAGAGGGCGCTTCAATGTTTACTAGCGATGGAACCCCGGCCATGCGCACTCTCATTTTCTCTCTGGCCAGGCTTAATGCGAGCAATGGTTGAAATTGAGAATACGATTGGTTGGTTATACAAGATACAATACTAGAAAGTAGTGGATGCTTCCGATTGCAGGCAGGGGCTAGCCGGTAAACACCCGTTGGGCCGAAAGCCCGTTAGGCCGAAAGACCGTTGGACCAAAATTAATTTTACCGAATGACAATAATCCGAAAAAATCTTGGTGACATTTTGTCTTATTCACACATGACTAGTAACGTATAGTAAGATTTCAGATTGTCATTCGGTAAAATAAATTTCGGTTCAACGGTCTTTCGGCCTAACGGTCTTTCGGCCTAACGGGCTTTTGGTCCAACGGGTGTTTACCGGGCTAGCCCCTAGGGCTAGAGTATTGGATTCCCATTGGCTGAATCATGGCCCCTGGGGATGGAGGCCAAAGCAACGAAAAGATAAATCAACGGAATCAGTGTTTGAAAACAGAGAGTGTGACATATCTCTCTTTTCAACCAACTTTTCGTTAATTTGGCCCCCATCCGCCCCTGGGGCCAAGAGCTCTCGCAATCGGAAGCATCCACAAGGTGAGAATCAAGAGCGATAATGAGATCATTCGCTTGTTATTGTCTAAGGACTGGTGATTTTCAGTGAAATCACTAAACGATCCTAGGAATTAACTAATGATAGTGGAGTCAGGCTTATATTACATACTAAAGAATAGGCTCCCAAATAGCACGAGAGTTCTAGAAGAATTCTAAACGAATACACAGTATTCGTTATGAACCCTTTTAGAACTTTTGTGTTATCAGGAGAGGGTGTCTAGTATGCAACATGCCCGACTCCACTATCATTGGTGGGTCGCTAGGAATATTAAGTAATCTCACTGAAAACCTCTAGTTTTTAGCTAATGACTAGTAGTCGGGCTTTTCGCACACTATCTGGAGCTTTCCGAAGTGTGTGACCCGGGGTGTCAGGGGCGTGGAATGAACCAATAGGAATCCGTAGTTCACGCCCCAGACGCCCCGGGTCAAACACTTCGGAAAGCTCCTCTATCTAGTAGTTCATCGCAGGGTTGGGAATGTATTATACATAGTATAATATTCCTACTTTCATACAAGTATTATACATGTATAATACAGTGTATATTACTGATAAGGTTTTATACAAGTTTGATACATCATAATGGCGCCCTTAGGAACCAAATGTGATTGGTCCATCAAAAAATCCACTAGAAATTATCAACAATTACCTTTCATACGTATAATGTATGTATTAAGCTGTAATTTCATGGGGCGTCGAGCATCGAGCGTCAACATTAGAAAGAAAGAGAGGTCACACAGTTTTTCTCTTTCCTTCTAATGTTGACGCTTGATGCTCGACGCCCCATGAAATTACATCTTTATACAGGATATGTATTATACGTCAGGAACCTCGGTCGACATGTCAAATTCCCAACCCTGGTTCATCGTGACCAGGGGGCATAAACTCAATAAGAGAATTTTTAGAATGAACTTCAGCGCCACCAAGGGAAAGGGTACTGGAATTAATCTCACACATTGAACTATATAACATACTGGAAAGAGCACTGGCGAAATTTCCTATAGGATGGAAGAAGAGATCTTTTGTCAGTGTGAAATGCAAGATGAAATAGCGTTGTTTCTTTTCAATACATGCGTCTTAAAAAGGGTAGGGGGTCTTTTGGCCGAAAAAGTTTTTGACCGAATCGAGATGATTTGACATTCGCTAGTCGCTTTCAGAGAACACTAGAGAATGACTAGCGATTGTCAAATCATCTCGATTCGGCCAAAAGACCCCCTACCCTTAAAAAGGGATGATGAGTGTAAAGGGTATCTGCTTCTTTTTCTTGCACAGTGTACTCGACTGTCTCTCTTTGACGAAAAATTTTTGAATGGTGCTCATTCCAGTATATTACACAGTTCAATGATCTCACATGAATGCACTAAAGATGTAATTTCATGGGGCGTCGAGCATCAAGCGTCAACATTAGAAGGAAAGAGAAGAACTGTGTGACCTCTCTTTCTTTCTAATGTTGACGCTTGATGCTCGACGCCCCATGAAATTACAGCTTAACACAAATGCTGAAAACAAATCATAAAAGTATTTGAAACAGTATTATCCTTGTAAAAAAATGATTCATATATGGCCCATATATGAACTGTATTTGATTCATATATGGATTTGGTACGAATCATATATGGTCATATATAAATCATATGTAATTCATATATGTGGCATATATGACCACATAAAATTCGTATACGATTGTTCAATCCATATATTGACCAAACATGACCCATATATGAAATGTATATGGCCCATATACGAATGTCCGAAATCATATATGGCCCATATATGAATTATATAGGGGTCATATATGAATCTGTGAAATCATATATGTACCATGTGTGGTCATATATGCCGCATATATGATTCATTTTTACAAGGGTAGCGCCTTCATGTGAAATTAGGTCAAGCACCCTTCCCCTTGGCGGTGCTGAAATTAGTCTAAAGAACGTCTATTTGAGTTTATGTCCCCTGATCGTGACCAACAAAATCTTACCAGATTTGCCTGATGATTGATCGATTCCTATGTAGAGGAAAATCAGATTGGATGATTGCAAGAACCAGCAAGAACTAAGAACCAGTAATCATCGTCTAGTAGGATTTATTGGCAATGCTACTCTAGTCCATCCCAAATAACAACGCACGAAGAATTCTTTTTCAACAACAAGAATAAAATTCTTCAAGGATTCTTTTCGCACTAATGAAAATTCATCAATAGCTCTGTGGGAGTTCAATTTTTGGGACATTAACAAGTTCTAAAACAACACTCCTGGTATTCTTAAAGAACTCGTCAATGCCCCAACATTCAACTCTTCCAGAGCTCTATATGGATTCATTAGTTTGGAAAGAGTTCTTGAAGAATTCTATTCTTGTTCATGAATAAGGATCTTAAGGGTGTCTCGTGGCTATGCTGATGCTCTATTTCTACACTGAGAGAAAAAATTCCCGGGAACAATGAAATATTTAGTTGAATAGTCGCCATAAAATACAGTCGGTGGATTTAATCTGTTCCCTCCCTATTTCATCAATTTGACAACACCCATATATAAATTTCGATTGTCATCATAATATTCAATTTCAAAACTTTCAAACCATATCATCAATCAACGTAAATTGTTCCTCGAATGTTTAGTTGGTTGAATTTCAATTTTTATCAAGAATTTGTGAATTGAGACATAGTTTTCCACAACTCATCCAAGATGGGAGCGAACGGATTAAATCCACCGACTGTGCTTAATTGATTTGAATGAACTTTCATTAGGTTCGTTCGTTCTACGTGCTCTGAGTTGCTCCAACTTGTACCAAACCAATCATTTCGTTGCTTAAACTGGAAGTAGCGAATCCAAAATACTTGGAGCGAGTTGGGGTAACTTGGGACATCGGTAAACGAACTTAGCTATTGACTCGATTAAATATTCATTCAATCAAACAAATATTTAATATGCTATGAAATATTTCGTCAATTGAAACAGTTATTTAATTGAGTCAATGAAAGTTTATTCAAATCAATTAAGCATTTTATGGCGACTATTCAACTAAATGTTTCATTGTACCCGGAAATTTTTTCTCTCAGTGTATGGAAAAATTTATTGTACTTCAACAATAAAGGTTGAACTACACAAATACGTAAACGTGAACGTAAAGAACGGAAGGATGAGCATTACGGAAAATTAGCTCTGTGCACAGCCGTTTACATTTACGTTTGTCCACCAAGCTTGTGTAGCTAAAACTTAAAATGATTACTGATTATTCGGCTTCTCATTCTCAAACTTTATTCAGGGGGTATACTCAAATGGAAATTTTTTAAGTGAACCCGAAGACGAAGTCCCAAAGGTCAGTTAACCTGAAAACTGAAACCTCATGCCGTGTTCACATATTATTGCGGCGAAAAGATGAACAAAGATAGCGACATGATTATGGGTGTGAAAACGCATCATGAGGTTTCAATTTTCGGGTTAACTGACCTTCCAGACGCTCGTCTCCGGATCCATCGTGCATCGGGCCAATTGTCTTTCGGGTCCATTGGGGTCCACCCATTTTTCAGACTGATTTCGGCGCTCTCAAGGGGAGGAGTATTTGAACTTATTTTACATCGATGCAATAATACTGTTCCAAAAACTTTTATGATTTGTTGAACATTTGTTGAGCGTACCCATGTGAAATTGGTTCCAGTATCATTTCCTTTGGCGGCGTTGAAGTTTTTTCTCAAAATTTCCCAATTAAATTTATGCCTTGAAAGGGATACCAGCGATCCCCGCTGATGCAACCCGCCATACAAGCGTACCGACTGAGTAAACATTTTCTCGGCAAGAATACTCTGAACTTATTTCATGAAGAAGTATGCAATTTTCAGGAATCAATCTTCAGTCCTTCATATATTGCTGTACATGGTCCGAATTCTGAATTTCGAAGAAACATTTTTTTCTCAGTCGGTAACACCAACTTTTCTTCCGAAATTCAAAATTCGGACGATGTACAGCAGTGAATAAAGGATTGAAGATTGATTCCTGAAAATTTCATCCTTCTTCATGAATTCAATTCAGAGTATTCTTGCCGAGAAAATGTTTACTCAGTCGGTAATTTTGTATGGCGGGTCGCATCAGCGGGGATCGCTGGTATTCCCTTAACGGGACACTGGCGTCGGTAACGGACCTCTCTTTCTATCATATGATTCTGTCCCTTTCTAAACAATGACGTGAGTTACCGACGCTTGTGTCCCGTTAAAGGGACACTGGCGTCGGTAACGGACCTCTCTTTCTATCATATGATTCTGTCCTTTTCTAACCAATGACGTGAGTTACCGACGCTAGTAGCCCGTTAAGTGGAAATTATTCAATTTTATTGTGAAACTTAGAAATAATCTGTGAGAAACATTTTGACTGCTGCCACGCCGCCTAGTATCCTCTTAACGGGTTACTAGCGCTTACCAACAGAGCACGTTGGATAGAAAAGGACACGCCTATACGATAGAGAGAGAGGTTTGTTACCACCGCTAGTATCCCGATACTCTCCTCAGTTGGTAAAAAAATTTTTTCTTCGAAAAACAAAATTCTGGCTCTCTACGGACCTAGATTAACCCAGAGGGCATGATGTTAAACGGCTGGATTTCAAACCGATTTTGACATCCATCTATTGAGCCGCCGTAGTACTAATTATGTAGTGGAGGGAATACTCAATGTGAGATATATATATATACTGGGTGATTCAAAATTGCCGTACACTTTTCTGAGAGCAGATTCTTGATGAAATTCTAAAAAGATTTTGGTCCGGAATATTGGATTCTCATCCTCAGATCCGGAGAAATGAGTATTTTTTGATTTTTTCAAAAATCCAAATACCTCGGGAGTACCATATTTCTGACTTTTGAATCCAACACTATTCTCTGAGTTAGATCACGGGGTATCCCTGGAAAAAAATAAATCTCATTTAGCTTCCTTCGTTGTGGAGTTATAGCGATTTAAACTTGTTGAATTCTGATTGACTAGAATACAAAAAATTTCGAACCGCTATAACTCCACAACGAAGGAAGCTAATAGTATATTGTTCATCAAGGGGGGAAAGTGGGGAATTTCCGACGAGTGTGAAGTTTGGCTTCCCGAGCCGAAGGCGAGGGAGACAATCACACGAGTGGAAATTTCCCACTTCTCCCCGAGGTGAACATACTATTTTTTCCCACAACTGCAAGGAAAGTGAAAATCATCTGTTTAATTGCATATAAAATATTTATATGCATATTTCAGAACAAAAAGATAGTTTGTATTTCCCTCCCGCTGTGACACATTCGCTTGGAACTCAGCACTTTCTTCCCTAAAAATAGGTCAGAAAACATCAACTTTCCGTGCAGGTGTGGGAAAAATGAGATTTATTTTTTTCCAGGGATACCCCATGATCTGACTTAGTGAATGGTATTGGATTCAAAAGTCATAAATATGGTACTTCCGAGGTATTTGGATTTTTCAAAAAATTGAAGAATGCTCATATCTCCGGATCTAAGGATCAGATCTGAATATTTCAGACCAAAATCTTTTCAGAATTCCATCAAGAATCTCTCAGAAAAGTGTACGGCAATTTTGAATCGCCCAGTATATGTATATCATATAACGGACAAATTCAAACTTCAAAAAAATTTCAAGTGGCGGTCTATCTGTTCAGCGTGGTATAGCGACCATGGTTTGTGCAAAAAAGAATTTGTTCTATTTTATCGTGTATTTTTTTTCCCGATAAAATTATATTTTCTTCAATATCTCAATTCCCAGCATTTGAAAGTGCATAGTACATTTGACTGTTCCATCAGAGGTAGGTGAGGTTAGATTGTTAGTGTAATAGTTTTTATATAATTAATATTATTCAAGTAATAATTGAGCACTTCTACTTTGAGAATTCAGAATAATATGTTAATTTTCCATAATGTATCTAATATTATATTGAAGCATTCCGTATTCAATAATCATAGTGTTACAATTATGAAATATAGTAATATGGAGAAGTGTAATTATTTTTTAATTTCAACTTTGATTGTTTATGCAACTTATGATAAATTATTATAATAATATACGATTTTAATATGAATTCATGTTTTGTTTGAGTGAAAAATAATTTCTTTCAACCAGTACAGAAATGGGACGTAAGGCTTCATGTGAAAATTCCTAAGGCTGACAAAACCAAATGTGATATGTAACTAAATATACTCTCTAAATTCTTTGGAGTGAATATTCACTCTTCAAAGAGTCAAAATACTGCAACTCTAGAACGGAGTGGGAGCTCAGCTCTTGAAGAGTGAAATTTCACCCTTTAAGAGTCAATATTCACTCTTTTTCCTAAGAGTGAGTTTTTCACTCCAAACACCAGAGTTGATTTCCACTCTTATAGAGTGACAATTCACTCTTCAAGAGTGAAATTTTTCACTCTTTCGGAGTTGCAGTATTTTCACTCGGCAAGAGTGAATTTTCACTCCAAGGAATTTAGAGAGTATAAACATATAATTTTACATGTGATTAAGTGTGTGCAACTAAAGAACGAGTAAACCGTACCAAAATATAGATGCATATATTCATTTTCAAGGAGCATATAATTGTGCGATAATTTCTTTACTTCTATACATATTATTCCAATATACAGGGTGGCACAAAAGTCTGGAAACACCCCCATAACTTTTGAACGGGGCATGATAATTGGATCAAATTTTTTTGAATTGGAGGAGGGGTCAATGAGTTCCCCAGCCCTGTAGGGATGGGGAGCAAAATCTCAAATGCGACGGGAGGGCTTATGATACGTCATTCGATAGGGTTTTTCAACCCGAATCCAGCGATTTTTTGTTTTTTGAAATCGGATCATGGCATTACCAAGAATCAACAGCGTGGACGTGTCGGGAATCTGATTCCTTGTGTGTGTGGGGGTGGTTGTTTGTGATTGTGGATGTGCGTGTGCGTGCGTGTGGTTGTGTGTGTGTGAGTGTGGGTGGTTCGATCGTATGGGCCTGTGTGACCCACACACAACCACCCATACCCACACACACCGACGCCCACACACACACACACACAAGGAATCAGATCCCCGACACATCCACGCCGTTGATTCTGGGTAATGCCAAGATTGGGATAAAAAAAACCTCCGATTCAAAAAAAATTTGATCCGAATATCATGTCCCGTTCAAAAGTTGAGGAGGTGTCCACAGACTTTGCCACATCAGAGTATTAAAATTATGATAACTCAGCGAAAAATGAACCGATTTCAAAAAACAAAAAGCCACTGGATTCGGGTTGAGAAACCCTATCGAATGACGTATCACAAACCCACCTGCCTCATTTGAGATTTTGCCCCCCCCCACACGGTCCCCTATAGGGCTGGGGAACTCGAAGTCCCCCGTTAAGATAGCCCTCCCCCCTTTAACCTTGATCTCTCCTTTCAGTAAAAAAAAATTTGATCCAATTATCATGCCCCGTTCAAAAGTTATGAGGGTGCTTCCAGACTTTTGCGCCACCCTGTATATGTCATTGTATTCAACAGTACATTGTTGAAACTTTATATTTTCCATTAAGAGGATACCAGAGTTACCATCGGAGCACGTTTTCTTGCACTAGAATACTCGAAACTGATTTCATAAAAAAATCTGAAATTTCCAGGGATGATTCTTTGACACTTCATCTAGGTCTGTACAGAGCCCAAATTTTGAATTTTGAAAAAAAAATTTTGAAAGAAATAATTTTTTTATGAATTCAGTTTCGAGTATTTTAGTGCAAGAAAACGTGCTCAGATGGTAACTATGGTGTCCTCTTAAATATCTTTTATATTCTTCTACAACATGTTACCATGATTTAATGCATCCTTCTTCACAGTTCATTTTCAATATACAGGGTGATTCAAAATTCCCGCACTCTTTTTTGGGAGTAGATTCCTGATGAAATTCTAAAACGATTTGTCCTTTTGCACAATGCTCTCCGACGCATAATTTCCGAGATATAATCAATTAAAGTTGACTAATTATGAGGTGGATCCATCGGTCATTCAGGAGCGTCATAACAGAACAAGAGAGGAAGGTGCTTGCAGAGGGCGCTCATACGATCAGCTGATCGGTATAATTGATACGATTCACCAACATACAAATTGGTAAATTTTCTATGTAGAACGATTGAATTCGTCGACACTGTGGAAAAATTGATTATTGTCATGAATTCTCATCACGATATGCTGTAGGTGAAAGTTGTCATTTCAGTAATGATTTTTATTACGCAGACGAATGTAAAATAGTGTTATTTCGTAGGGATAGGGATTCAAGTGGGAGAAAAAAGTATAACTACTCGTTTTCAATCAGAATTTTCATGTAAAGAAAAAAACATGAGAATTTTCATTCATCCGATACCCAATTTGAACGGTTTGATTAGTAAGTTTAACACAAGAGATTGGATTCCGAATCCTGTATTCTGATTGGTCGAGAATCAATGTATGTTAGATCGATCCTCGGCCGTTTCAAATGATTCTTCTGAAGAATGTGTTTTCGACTTATCCCAACCACAACATTGAACAATGATGAATTTATTCGAATTCACCTTCTTTACATCATTCGATGATTATAAAGGGTTTATCGAACGTTAATAACTTACTTCAACTTGCAGAATCCATCAATTTTGACGAAAATACAAGGTGTGACATCGTATACGACCCAATCTTTGCACTTGATTGGCATTGTAATCACATACGGTTTGTTTAGCTTAAATCAACCATTCGTGATACGAAGCAACCAATCAGGTGACAGCTCGAAACAGTTTCATTTAAAGCACATATGGCTTCAAAGGGCATATTGTTATTTCAAATGGAAAAAGAATTGTCTTTGAAGATTAACCAAATCCGTCCTTTTACGACGAATACATTTTCTAAACGTAGAAACGCGCTCGAACTTGCACACAATTTGAATGAGATTTTGATTTAAACATGAATGATCTTGAGTGATCTCAAGTAAGTTATTAACGTTCGATAAACCCTTTATAATCATCGAATGATGTAAAGAAGGTGAATTCGAATAAATTCATCATTGTTCAATGTTGTGGTTGGGATAAGTCGAAAACACATTCTTCAGAAGAATCATTTGAAACGGCCGAGGATCGATCTAACATACATTGATTCTCGACCAATCAGAATACAGGATTCGGAATCCAATCTCTTGTGTTAAACTTACTAATCAAACCGTTCAAATTGGGTATCGGATGAATGAAAATTCTCATGTTTTCTTTTTCACATGAAAATTCTGATTGAAAACGAGTAGTTATACTTTTTTCTCCCACTTGAATCCCTATCCTTACGAAATAACACTATTTTACATTTGTCTGCGTAATAAAAATCATTACTGAAATTACAACTTTCACCTACAGCATATCGCGATGAGAATTCATGACAATAATCAATTTTTCCACAGTGTCGACGAATTCAATCGTTCTACATAGAAAATTCACCAATTTGTATGTTGGTAAATCGTATCGATTATACCGATCAGCTGATCGTATGAGCGCCCTCTGCAAGCACCTTCCTCTCTTGTTCTGTTATGACGCTCCTGAATGACCGATGGATCCACCTCATAATTAGTCAACTTTAATTAATTATATCCCGGAAATTATGCGTCGGAGAGCATTGTGCAAAAGGACAAATCGTTTTAGAATTTCATCAGGAATCTACTCCCAAAAAAGAGTGCGGGAATTTTGAATCACCCTGTATTAATATCAATTTCATAACATTCATATACTTGATTATAATTCTTATTTTACATTACGTTTTCAATATTAAATAATATAATTATTTTTAGTATTGAATATATGATTAAAATTTTTGTAATAAAATTCTCAACTTAAATCTCATAATGTGTGTTCATTTCCATACAATTTGTATTTTCTTGAACACCATGAGAAATATTTAATTATTCTTTATGGAACTTTCACTTTGGGAAAGATTATAGATTATTTGCGGATATTGGATAAATAAGAATTATAATTTGTACTCAACTTCGATATCTCAATATGCAACAAATATTTACAAACTTTTTTTAGATTTTATTTTTTCTATTTACTTTTTTACAAATTTTCTGACAAAATTATTCTGTGACTCAACATATGAATTGATTCATCAAATTCTTGGAATTAATTCATGTATCGAGCAACAATGAAATAAATAATACATTTTATCAAGTATTATAATTTTTGAACCTACACACATGGAAATAGGATATGTGTGTATGGGAATTGATTACATTTGTAGTGGTGGATATCCATGAGATCCCCCACTCCGATATCCATATAGTACCACTGGCGGGTCGCTAGATGGCATGTCAAATGCGTTAAAATTCCGTATCGTGGACATTATGCCCCCTGGATTAACCTTTGAAGATTCATCCCCAAGAATTTTAAACCTTTTTATAAGCCCAGTTTCGAGTATTTTGGTCAAAACAAAAATGCCACCAGATGGAGCCACCTATGCGCTGGTATCCTCTTAATGTCGCCATTTGAACTCATCCGCAGCGCGGCGTTAAGTGTTCTGGTGGGCTGCATAAAATATACTTATCGCTCAGTCATCCAATCAAATTAGGAGGAAGAGCCCACGAGTACAGCCAGCGCTATCTACTGGTTTGATATTTTTGGCGACAGTAAAAACACCTCATTTGCTATAGTTTAGTTAGAGAGCAGGATAGGGCTGAACAGTATTAATGTTTCATTCGAAATGAGAATAATTTTAAAATTACCTCGCTCTATCTGGCCGCCATTTTGATTTGTGGTTCTCATTAAAGTCAACCTTTGAGAGGGCGCACAAATACGTCTCAAGTATTCTCATTTGAGTTGCAGCTCTCTGCGCTAAACCACTACCGTGAGTGTGAATCCATAAGACAAAATATTTGATTCAAATATCAGTAAAATGAATAGTTTTAATAGTTTGAATGACGATTGCTTGGAACATATATTCACATACTTGACAATTCCCGAAAGGATAATGATTGAAAGAGGTTAATATTTTATGCACTTTTCCCGCCTTGGTGGAAATACTTCTCTGAGAATTCCTGAGAGTCTCTGAAACACTCTCAAAATTCGAACATTCTCTGTAAATCTCTGCAAGTCTATAAAATTCAAAATAATTTCAAAAATCTCGGAAAATATTCTGAGCATTTCTGAAAAACTCAAAATTGGAGTTTCCACCAGGGTGGAGTATTCAAATTCCAAAGTTTTAGGCCAAACTTTCTAATCAAAATGTCGAATAATAATTTGTATTAGTGATGTTGAAAAAGATCGATCTTTTATTAAAAAAATATTTAGTTTTTATAGATTTTTACAAAATATCGATGAAAATTTGATCAATTTTCTATAAAAAAGGATGAATTGTTTTTCACATCACTAATCTCTATGGAACAATTTTCAAATGTTTTAACATTTCGCTGGAACTTGATTTTTTTTTCTAGTTTGTAAAAGGTGGAAAACAGTCAGTCTGAGTTCTTGGCGGTGTGTAAAAGTACTTAATCTATGGGACGAAATGTGGGTATTTCTATTTTGGTTAGGAGGACAAAAAGAATTGATATTTCGTAAAATATTGAGAAAATGTGGTAAATTCGTTACCCATGTGATATTATTCCCGCTAGACCCCAGCATGGTCCTCGTATGGTTCAATGGCGAATATCCATCCTTAACAATGCTAAAAGATTTAATTCGACTTTGTCCCAATCTAACAAGGGTGGAAGCTTATACTCCTTCAGAATTAATGGAAATTACTCTACTCGAAGAACTCACTAGGAAAGCTGCAAACTTGAAAAGTTTTACAATTAAAAGATCATGTTTATCGTCTTCCTTGACCGATAATTTCGAGCGTCAGTTGATTAAATTACTTAATAAATGTGAAAATTTACAGCGCTTGATGCTCTCAAATCTTGAAGCGACCCCTCAAGGGGCAAGTGAATATTTATTGCATTTGCCAAAAAAAATAAAAGAAGTGATTCTAACTGGACAAATATATGAATGCAGTTCTTTGGACGATATGTTGGTAAGTTTCATTATTACAAATTATTTCTTTCTCAATCAACTTTGAAATATTTATTCTTTTGTCGTTATCGATAGGTCCGCCTCGATCCTGATAGTTTACAGACTTTTGGGTTGCAAAGGTGTACAGAGTTATCCTCGAAAAATATGACCAGCTTATGGTATATTCTAGGAAATCGCTTTACTCTGAAAAATTTGGCCCTTGGCGACTATGACGAAGATTTCAGTATTTGCGATCCATTCTCCAATTTCAGTGCATTGGAGTACATTAGCCTATATCGGAACAATATAGCAAATGATTATACAATTCTCAATTTGTGTCATCATTGTGAAAAACTGACTACCATTGATATTACAGGTATCTTTGAGAAGATACAAATGCAGAGGTGGCTCCATTTGATGGCATTTGATTTTTTAGATATGAATCTTTGAATTACGAGTCAAGATCCGAGTGTTTTTGTGTTTAGAAAAAAAAAATGCCACCGACTAGAGCCATCGGTGTGCTTTTTATACTATTAATCGATTCTCTATAGACATCTGTTTTATGAGAAGACTCGAGTGATCTATGTCCTTTGAAAATACAAAACCTCTGTATGATTTTTGTAGGAGCAAGTATCACGGATCGAAGCATCGCAGCATTAGTCAGACTACCTAATCTAACAGGTTTAAACATATCGTGCATCAAAACCATCTCTGGAACTGGATTACGTAACGCAAAAAAATTACAGTCGTTGATATGTCATCATTGCTCATTCATATCCGATCTCACAATTTGTGATGTATTGAGCAAATGTCCTGAGTTGACGGTTCTGGATGTAACAGAATGTCCACAAATTTCTAAAGCGACTTACCAACGTTGTGTTCAGGTTTCATGGCGTCGATATATCAACGCCATATATTCACCGCTCAAAATTGGCATTTGTGATGAACAAATGGATGCAGAAGTTTACAATTTACCACCTATTTTAACCCTGTATGTCAAAACAAAAGGAAAAAACATCTCGGTGGTGCATAACAGGAACATTAGGGATTTTTTTGAATTCCAATTTTTTGAGGCACGAATTTTCTGGAAATTTAGCTGGGTGGGAAACAGAATTGAATTTCTACAGTTGTAGCGAAACAAAAATTATTTATTAAATATTTATTATGTTCATTATTAAGTTTATTATGATGATTTTTTAAGTTTTCTCTTTACAATAAGCAAAAGTGTTCTGTATAATAAACCTAAAGTCATAATACATAACTTCTACGAGATACAAAATGGATTTGAATGTAGCTGTTAACAAAATTGTGATACATTAAGTTTTAGAGTTCAATCTTGATACGGGTAATATACAATTATGATATCCTCGTGTAAACGAGGGGGCGGCGATTTGGTCTTACCAACCCGCACTTTCGTGATATTACATTTCTTTCTTGACGAGGCAAGTACAGCTCCGCAATAAGTTCTCAAAGTAAAGTAATAACCGAATTCGATGGTTGTCAACAGAGAGTAACCCAAAAATAAACCAGCGATGCCACCGAAGGACACTATCAAGTCCAATACTCCGAATCTGACCTCTCTTCTGTACCTAGCTTTTGGCCATGAGGTAATTTGTATTTTACACGTATCGTCGGAACTCTTTTTCACGCTTTTACAGTCATAAGCCGTGAAGTCGCACAGTATCGTACATTTACATTCGTCTTCTGGACTCTTTTCTCTCTCGGAATGCTCGTTTATCATTTTGTTGGTTACGCAAGGATATCCAGCGATCGTACACTCTTGATTCGAGTTGGGCGATAAGAACCACGGCAGGCAGTTGCATTTTTTCATTATCCTCCTAGCTATGCAGTTTTCCCAACAGGTGGTATAGGAAGGGCCCTCGTCATCGTAATGGCATCGTCTTTGCGAGATGAATAAATATCGTAATTGTGAAGCCGTGTACGTTATGTGAGCGTCTAGAGTCACTATCGTTGGAGAATCTATTTCTTGAAGGGGTATGTCGTCGCGATTCGGACCCTCTTCACGTTTCGTTAAAACGTACAATCTGTGGACAAAAAGACTAATGAAATTAAACTTTGTAACGTCGAATGACCGGTTTCAACGGGTTTGAATTTATAAGTTTATGTTCAGAGAGAAGTTTTCCAGTCAAAAAATCAAATCTTTGAACATGTTTATCACCTGAACCGTGAATTATTCGAGATAAAGGTGAATTGCGCTGGCATGTTGTCCATGATAAATTGCCTAGATGCAAATTTGCAACACAAACCAGCTGGCGTTATGACATTCTCCAACATATCTTTACACGTTTCCGTTTGATTTTTTTCTACATGAGAACTCATTTCGGTCCTGCACAATTTAAGATTATTCTATTAAGGCGTAGAAATATTTGGAAGAATTATTCAATTTGCGGACAAGTAAACTAGATTGCGTTAGAATAATTGAGACTTACATCGTGGTGGAACATTTTTGGAACATCCTCCCACAATCGGGTGCTAGTTTTTTAAACTTATCGAGGAAATTCTTCTCTTGCTTCAGTTTTTCATCTTCAACAAGTATATTTTCTCCCCATTTCCAATTGTATAACTGCGATAATAGCTTTTCTTCGGACTGGGAAAGAAGAATCCACTTTTCAGGTGAGTACATTTATAATAAATAATTTGCTTGAAAAGTTACAAGTTTTGTATTGATGAAGGGGATTGAAAAAGTATCTCTTTTTATAAATTTCTATATACAAATCTTTGAATATTGAATTTTTATTTTATTAGGCCGCGTATGAAGAATCTCTAAGATTCTGAGCCTAAATCGTTATTCTATTCAATAGAAATTTCATATAATTTTTATTGAATTTTTTTCAGTGTCGACCTCTGTCATGCGTGATCACCGAGAAGTCATCTTTATCGTCTTCACCCTCGATACACCCTTGCATCGGACCTACATTTTTGCTGCCATTCAAAATATGTACAGGTAACCATGAATTGTTTTGTTCAAAACATATTATTCGATACCCAGTAAACACAATTCTTGTCTGAAATTCGTCTAAAAAGATATCTCCCACGTGTTTTACGTTTAAAAGATGTTCTGGAGACAAGTTTTCGTTGCGGCGCCTGTCGATGATTTATCCCCCACACACCTTCTGATTGCTGTTCTCATTAGAAGACATGTGACCTAATTCATATAAGTAGGGGCGGGGGGTCAAACCTATCTCGACTTGATCTCCGATAATCTTCGCAGATCACTTTGGCAAAGGTACATTGTAACCAAATCACGTTTGTTCTGTCTCCCCTCGATTCACGCGATATGGATACATTTCTTCCCTCCGGCACGCGAGACAGTAAATTCGAATAGATTCTTTTTTTTCATCACCCTCGGTAGACGTTTATGAACAAAATGTTTTCTATCGATTCTCTTTTTTCTTGTTAAATAAAGTGCTCGTCGGGACTTTCGTCGTCCCTTTTAACGAGGACAGTCTTCCGCGACGTGCCGGTTCTACATTCTTTACGTCGGCCACCACGACCCGTCAAGATCTGGTGAGTTTTATATAAATTATGTATAAATTGGATGTGGATATTGAATTTAATTGCTTTTTCCATCAATGGTTGAGCCAGAACACAACCAAATTTATTCAAATCTTGAAATAATGTTAAATAAAATTGAATTAAAAAACTATAATGTTCAATGAGATTTAACAAAAGTGTTCATGAAGTGTTTTGTGCGTCAAGTATCCAGTTTATTACGGGAAATTTTGTCGCAAATCATTTTGATCTGTCGTGAATTGTGTATCATGTTTCACAAAAAATCAACACAATTCAATACATATTAATATGATTCATTGAACATTTATTATGATTTATAATGAATATTATTGATGAGGATTTTATAGATTTTATGAGAAATTGTATTGGAATTTATTATATTTCTTTCCAAGGATAACAAAGAATTGAAAATTTATCTAAAAAAAAAAATCAAATTGAATTGAATCCTATTCGAATAATATGATATGGAATGATTATTATTCAATTAAGTTATTTGGTTTTATGTTTCGCATTTAATTGTATTACTTTTTTATATGAAATTCCATTGAAAATCATACACAGAGAAGAATTTGCTGTAAAATGTACATGAATGTCCGATAAATATAGGGATAACATTAAATTGCTGTAATTTATACTGCAATATCTATTAGATTTGTCGCAATTTATGTGACCACTGCAACAAATTTTCATTTTTATCGGAGACTTTGGTTGATTGATCAAGAATTTTGGTATATTTTACAGCAATTTAATAAAAAAACAGTAAAAAGTAAATCTTAATTCCATGATCGGCTGATTTTCAGATGAGGCTTAAAATCAGCAGTGTTACGATTTCAGCCGCAATATGGGATGAAAAACAGTTATGGCCGTGTTAAATTGAATTAAATCGGGCAATGTGCTGATTATCAGCAATGCTTATCTTATTGTCAGTCAGGTAGAGTTGGATGGATGATTCAGTCAAAAATATCTGAAAATAAGATTAGAATTCTTTCATTTCCAGTATGTGGGCAAAAAGTAAGGTGAATTTGTTTGTAAAATGAAAAATCCTAATTTATTCTTCTATATCAATTTCATCCCCTTTCGATAAAATACACTTATGCCAACGTTTTTTCCAATCATCGAAACATGCTAAATAGTCCCTTTCCGGTATAGCCATCAGCGCCTTCTTCGATTCAGCTTTTATCTCTTCAATCGACTCGAAAAGCTTTCCCCGGAGTGGTCTCTTGATTTTTGGGAATAGCCAGAAGTCACACGGAGCCAAATCAGGCGAATACGGTGGTTGCGGAACGATATGCGTCGAATTTTCGGCGAAATGGTTACGAAGAACGAGTGCAGTATGAGACGGTGCATTATCGTGATGCAAAAACCAAGAGTTTTTGGCCCATAATTCTGGTCTTTTTAGACGAATTGCTTCACGCATCATATCAGTAAGGTCTCTAACAGTCAACCGACGATTTTTGAGCACTAATTCCTTCACTTCATCGACGTGTTGGTCATCTGTTGACGTCGATGCTCGTCCGGAGCGCTCCAAGTCATCAACACGTTCTCGACCCTCTTTGAAGTCTTTGTACCACTTATAAACATTTTTCTGTGACATGGTAGAATCACCAAAAGCCTTCCGCAACATCCTCAAAGTTTCCGCAGCCGAAATTTCATTCCGCAAACAAAATT
This sequence comes from Gonatopus flavifemur, assembly GCA_018340375.1. Classification (NCBI taxonomy): domain Eukaryota; kingdom Metazoa; phylum Arthropoda; class Insecta; order Hymenoptera; family Dryinidae; genus Gonatopus; species Gonatopus flavifemur. The sequence goes on along the minus strand of JAFFJZ010000012.1, from coordinate 2,350,694 downwards.
TGATTGCACTTCTCTGCTCAATTAACCCTTTGCGGCATACGTTTTTCAGATGAACGGTTTAATGAAACTTGGTATATATGGGTTTTTGAGGTCGCTGATTACGAATCTGGACTCAGATTTGCAAAATCAAGATGGCGGATTCAAGATGGCGGCGAAAAATTTTAAAATATGGGGGATTTCGCTGAAACTCACGTGTCGGGGATTTTTCGGGTCGCTGATTACGAATCTGGACTCAGATTTCCAAAATTCAATATGGCGGTGGAAAATTTTAAAAATTGCGGAATTTTGCTGAAACTCACGTGTCGGGGATTTTTCGGGTTGCTGATTACGAATCTGAACGCAGATTTGCAAAATTCAAGATGGCGGTTCCAACAGGAGTTTAATTTGTTATTTGTCATCATTTTTGATTTAAGCGTCCCAAAAAACATGGAAATACACATAGATTTGAATTTTTCACGTGAGTTTCAAATTCAACTCTCGTTCGTGGGTGGTGAGAGGGTGCTAGCGGGTGAAAGAGGGGTTGAATTTGTTATTTGTTATCATTTCTTATTCAAACATCCTAGAAAACATGGAAATACATATGCATTCAAATTTTTTTACGTGAGTTTCAAACTCAGCCCTCATCAGGGGGTGGTAGGAGGGTGCTAGCGGGTGAGAGAGAGGTTGGAATTCTTTGTCCTCATCATTTTTGGTTTCAGCATCCCAAAAAACATAGAAATCCACATACATTCGCATTTTTTATGGAAATTTAAAATTCAACCCCCATCAGGAGGCGGTAGGAGGGTGCTAGCTGGTGAGAGAGGATGGAATTCATTTTTTCTTATCATTTTTGGTTTCAGCATCCCAAAAAACATGAAAATCTACATGGATTTGAATTTCTTACGAAAGTTTGAAATTCAACCCCCATCAGGAGGTGGTGGCAGGGTGCTAGCGGGCAAGAGAGGGGTGGAATTTCTTATTTGTTATCATTTTCGGTTTGAGCATCCTAAAAAAGATTGAAATCCACATACATTTGAATTTTTTACGAAAGTTTAAACTTCAACCCCCATCAGGGGGTGGTAGGCAGGGTTGGAAAAAACCCGGGTTTTTTCTTTAAAACCCGCCCCACTGGGTACAATCAGGTTTTTTCGGGTTTTTTCGGGTTTTATCAAATTGGCATCAGTGATGCCAGTATTTCCTAGAAAAATCTTCAGATTTTTTGTCATTGGTCATTTCTTTCCAAATTGAAAATATGATTGGCCAGTTGTACAAGAAATGACCAATCATCAGTTGCTGAAGATTTTTCTAGGGAATACTGGCAATGCTGATTGGCGTTGGTTTTCTCTGATGATTCTTAGTATGACCCACTAATCTTCATTTTTATCGTACTATGTTACCATTTTTCCTATATGATGATATAGAATAATATATTTATATATGTATATATCATGGTAAGCGGTCTTTTGGCCGAATGAACATGATTTGACCACCGCTAGTCATTCCCTAGTGTTCTCTGAAAGCGACTAGTGATTGTAAAATCATGTCGATTCTGCCAAAAGACTCCCTACCATATTCCATTTTACTTCATATTGTCACCAAGAGATACCGAATAAAGTAAAAAGTTACTTTTTATATAATCTCTCATGTGAGCACCAATCTGGAATCAATTTTTGTTCGACTTTGGCCTGAGCTTTCAAAGTTGGGCCTCGATCAGATTGAAATTGGACCAAGATTTGTGTTTACATGAGCTGATATCAAGTTTGAAACTAGTGAAATTTCCAAGTGAAATTTACTCCAACCGTTAACGCACTTTACTGCAATTCGATTAGCATCGCCACAATTCAAATTGGACGTTACAAATCCTTGTATTTTGTGTCCATTCTAATTTTGATGCAAGACCACACTGCACATCAAAACAATCTACCAAGCGGTTTTGCATGTTTTTTGCCAAATTGTTAAGGTGTCCACCTAGCAGTGCTGGGATTGAAAAAATTTTTTCTTCATTCGGGCATATTTAGAATAGTCTGACGAATAGACTAGTTCCAGAAAGGGCCACTGAATTAGTTAAACTATATAAATTTTATCAAAATGAACAACACGATGATCAACTACAACTAAGACTTTCTAAAATAGGGTGAACTACCCAGTAGATGAACGATTTATGAAAGAAGTAATTATTAAAAATTTCTGCTACATTGAAGTAATTTGATTGTTTCCATAAAAAGTTGTTACTATTTTGAAAACAACCGAATTATTTTAACGTAGTAGAAATTTCTAATAGTTACTTCTTTTATGAATCTTTATTCCATTAGGCCATCGTTCATTTACTAGGTAGTTCACCCTAATTTTTACTATGATATTTTTCTTGAATGAAAAAAATACAAAAACCCCATATAAGTACACTGAGGGGAAAAAGTCATTGAGGCAAGAAAATATTTCATCCAATGGTATCTATAAAATATTTCTTTGAACCAATTGAACATTATTCGAATGAATGAAATGGTTTTTGACCGCATGAAGTATTTCATCAATTGAAAAACCATTCCATCCATTGGAGTAAAATTTCATTGATCTCAAGAAATATTTTATAAATACCATTGGATGTAATATTTTTTTGTCCCAATGAATTTCTTCCCTCAGTGTATAAAAAATAAACAAATAGAGTTATCAAACTCATTTATTATGTAAAAATTAAGAATGAATATGTACCGTTGTATTTGTACCGAAATATGAACATTCATATTCAAATTATAATTTTATGCTATTTTATTGAATCATATTAAATGCTGTCTCGTCATAATTAAAATCTACATTGTACAAATTGTTTTCCATTGAAGTCATTTTTAATTATTAATGTTCATCTCCCATATTTTTCTATACTTGAAGGAAGTTATCACATTCTATTGACTAATAAGTGGAGGTGTGGTTTTTAGTGGAAACGTGTTTTTTGAAATTTTTCAACATTCCTCAAGCGTTTATAATCTGGCTAGGCAATGCTTCGGAAGGTTTCGAGAATACAAAACGACGATCCAAAACAATGGCTAGTCATACCACATATGCATGAAAAGTTTTGGGCCATTTTCACGGATTCGTTTTCATAAAAAAAATTACACTTTAATGAACAAGTCTTTCAACGGTATTCGAGCAACATTTGAATAAATCTCAATTAAATAACTTCCTGTATTCAGATCAATGGAATGCCACTGGACCGCGATTATTAGTATTTCACCCCAATGCACTCCATTGGTGAATATCTATCCACCGAAAAAAATTATTAGTTACCCTTACTCCAAATTAGTTCCAGCAACTAGATACAGTTGTTGATATTTGGATAACTAAAACGGGCGTTGGCTCAACTAAATTCAAATTTAATTTCTCTGACTTTAGTTGCTGTGACTAATTTGAAGTTGCCTTTACTACAGCTTTTATTACCGGCTTCTATTCTTTTATTACTCGGAACTCATTTTCAAAACTAACTTCAGTTCATTCGATCAAATAAATAATTTTTTTCGGTGTTGAGTTTCCCAATGAAATATGACTCATTTCGAGCTTTAGGTAAGCTTTCACTCACTAGATAGTAAGTATCAATTGATAACGTAGTAAAATTCATCCAATTCTATCCAGTGGGATACTTATAACTGTAGAATCAATGAAATTCTACGGATTCAAATTTAGAAAGAACAACATGGAAAAATACATTGTATAAAATAACCATTCAATTGAGCACCATGTGGGTTTTTGACTGGGTTTTTGAGGGTTTTTTCAATCCGTACCCACCCAAAAAAACCCACTGGGTCCAATTGGGTTGGACCCACAGATGCCAACCCTGGTGGTAGGAGGGTGCTAGCGGATAAGAGAGGGGTTGGAATTCTTTTTCCTTATCATTTTTGGGTTCAGCGTCCCAGAGAACATAGAAATACACGTACATTTGAATTTTTCCGAATTTTTCAAATTCAACCCCCATCAGGGGGTTGGTGAGGGCAAACGGGCGATTGAAAAAATTTTTCATGGTCATATTCGGTTTCAGCGACCTCAAAAACGTAGGGATAGTGGGGTCTACCCTCTGGTTCATGACAAATTTTTGTGTGTGCCTGTGTTATTCAATGAATACGGCTTTTTTTCATTGTTTATTCATTTAAATCACAATTTGTAAAACGATTGACAATGTATACGTGATGCCGAATACTTCCTAAGTCCTTATCTGAATCAAATTGAAAAAAAAACTGGGGGAAAAAGCGTTATATTGTCTCTGGTTAACTGTAAACTTAAAACACATTGAGGTGGCTATTATAATAGCCACCATGCCGCAAAGGGTTGGATCAGACATTGTAAAAATCGAAAAATGCACTCTTGGTCTTTTGGTAAACACAAGCGTAAATGTATTACTGATGATGACATTGACATGAAATTTGGCACAGGTGTCATTAACAGTCCTGCCAACTTGAGAAAAAAAGAACTAGCCTGAAATGTCAAGCCCGCGAAGTTAAAATTAAAAATTCACCTTACTTTTTGCGCACAGTTGTATGTGCATATAATTAATTACAGCTTCAATTCAATGAAATTATTTCAGGTGTTTTATTTATTATTCAAGGTATCTAACAAATTCACTAGCAATTTGTAATACCAACTTCGTGAAAGCTTGTTATTGAATTTTCCGCACTGTTAATGGATTCTTTATTTCGACATTTTCACTTCAACATTACAACACAAATTGGAATTAATTCAAACTTTTGGGGGTATTCACATTTGCACTAATTCTCAGTTTTCCAAATTTATCTTTGACTTCACACTACACATGCTATCAAATTATATTATTATGAAATTATTTATCACGTCCGTCGATCGAAACGGTACCATGGCGAAGTGGTTAAGCGCAAAGAAATAGGACAGGTCATTACAGCAACAAACGTGGGTTCGAATCTCTCGATGAGGGTTCAAAATGTTCAATCTTCAAAAACTCTGATAACGATATAATTGAGCAATCAACAAGTGAAGTGAAGAAATTCACACAACATACACAGTAAAAAGTAAAACTTGAAGTGATCCCGAATATCAGCTTAAAAATGCAGCCAAAAGTAGCGCATATTCCAACTGAAAGTAAGCAATGAAGAAGACTGAATTTCAGTCAATTCCATCTTACTTTGGAATGAAGATAGAATTCCATCTTAATTTCCAAAGTAAGATGGAATTGACTGAAATTCAGTCTTCTTCATTGCTTACTTTCAGTTGGAATATGCGCTACTTTTGGCTGCATTTTTAAGCTGATATTCGGGATCACTTCAAGTTTTACTTTTTACTCACTGTAAAAAATTTTTGTATGAAATTTAATAGAAAAGTATGTGAAGTAATTAACACATACATTTGGTTGTGAATTTTCAAAGAAACAATTTATTAAAATTCAAGAAGAGGTTTTGAGAATGTGTGAATCATTTCATGTTAGTATGAAATTTCAAAACGATTGTTGAATTTTCAATAAAATCCTTTTGAAAATTAATTATGAATAGGTATCAAAATTTCAAATGATTATCGTAAATTTTATAACCTATTAATTGAACTTTCATATACTGGGAAGTATGAAAAATCAAAATACTAATTTTCATATTCAGTATTGATTTTTTGACTATCGTATTTTCAATACAATTCGCATATCTGTATTATAGATATGTAAGATTATTTCTAAATTAAGGAATAAAATTCCGGAATTCTGGGATTGTGAAATCTCGATTCGAGCTTCCTTCATATTATTGTACATCTTTCTTATATATATTTATATATTTATATATAAGAGAGATACAAAGATCATATTGAAGACATTGTAGTTCAAAAGTTAGTATTGGAGATGAAATTCAGTTTATGGTTCTCATGTGGATATACATCAATATATCAATCCAAAACTTTGTAATTGAATTCTGAAAAATATTTAGCATCTTAGTGAACTTGATTATCATCAAAACAGATGATTTTCAATTAACAAATTATCACCACGTGATTTATCAATTTTGCCGAAGAACGTTTTATCATTTTGCAGGTACGATTATAAAGCGTGGATCTGCAGAAGACATGCGCAGTGACTTCCGCGCATAGTGAATTCATACACTTGTGTATTATGTTTCAACAAAATTATTGAAATTTCATAAATAAAATTGTGAATATTCAAAATGTGATTGAAATTTCATAAATGAACTTTTGAATATTCAAAATGTGTTTGAAATTTCACAAAAATGATTTGAATTTTCCACATTCATTTAGAATTTTCATATGGTTGTTATTGAAATTTCATACTACACTGCAAAATTCAACCATGTAAAAGAAAATTCAAATTGTAGAACTGAATCTTACAAAGCATGTTGGAATTTCAATTTTAATAAAGAATTTTAATACAAAATATTTTGAATTATAATAATACTGATCAAAATTCAAATACGTTTGTGAACATTAAAATAGTAACATGAAATATTAGTGCTATTTTATATTAAATACGATTCAACTTGCATTTATTTGGAATTTCATAACCAATTTTATATTAGAATTCAAACCTTTTTTTACAGTGTGTGTAGAAATTTTTTTTGTATCCTCCGCATAAACAGAAACATATTTCTCATCGTCGATAAGTAACGCCATGTTGAATAGAATAAAAACAAAAGCAATGGACGAACCCATCTATCATGAACAATTCGCTTTGAGTTTCAGTTCAAAATCAGTTTTAATTCAAGCTGTATTCTTGTTTGAGTTTGAAAAGGTTGTCCAGTGGCTGACTTTAAGTCAACCGAGTCTTCTTTTGGTTGCATCTTAAATTCAGCTCATATTCTAACTGGAATTAAGTTTTTCTTTTTACCGTGTTTCTTTCTATGTGTTGAACTTCCAAAGTTTTTTCTTTGACAAAATTTTATTCGAAATTCAATTTTTCGGATATTGGTATTCGAAGATTTTTCTTGAAACTTAGATTCTCTGTAAATCCGAATCAGTGAAAAATACTGAGAATCAGTGAATTTCACTGGCGAATCAGTGCTAAGTATGCCACTGATTCACCAGTGGGTTTCACTGATTCTCAGTACTTTTCACTGATTTGGATTTAAAGAGTTCCTTGAGAACCGTCCATTGTACTAATCCCAGCACTAAAACGGAAAGAGATGCATCGATTGGACTATTTACAAAATATTCTATTGACTGAAACCGAGAAAATGGAAAATAGTTGGAAACTCAGGAAGTATCCACGCTAAAATAACTGGTAACGAGTAGTGAAATCGATGTATCTCCTCGAAAAAAAATACTAACCGCGGATAAACCGGTGTGATTGAGTTCAGACCAATCAAAACAGAATTGTAATTGTGGGAAATCCACGACGATATCCTCGGTCTCGGTATCCAAGCCGGTCAATGTTGGATCGGTTTGAAATTTATTCCATATCGTTATAATTATTACCATAGTAGCGGCCACCGATAGCATTGTCAACAAGAACCACGTTATTCTGCTTGAGAAAAAGAAAAACACTAGAATATTTACTTGAATTTTTATACTCGTTTGAACCCCGCTGTACAACAAATAATATTGCTGAAATATTGTCGTGATCTAAAACCGCGGACATTGCACACAAATTTTCGTTGACCAGTATGTCGGATCACTTCTAGACGGAGTACAAATTCGAGAAGAATTGGTACACTGGATTTTAATAATTCGTTCACTTTGTCGATTGTTCCACCAATGGAATTCACTTTTTATTTTGGATTTTGAAATAACGGAAAGAGTTGACGAATTATTAAAATCCAGTGTACGAATTCTTCTCGAATTTGTGCTCTGTCCCAAAGTGACATACTAGTCAACGAAAATTTGGATCACTGATTTTTTCCGTGTATCAGCTAAATTTTAGTTATTATAGCTATTTTTCAGCGCCCACGGGAAAGCTAATTTCTCAGCAAGATTAGCTAAAATTTAGCTGATGAAGCTAAAAATTTTACCGCAGCAGCTAAAATTTAGCTACACGGAGAAAAATGCAACTCGGCAGGATAGTAATCTTTAATAGAAAATTGGAGAATATTTCTTAAAATCTGAGAATATTTCTCAAAATCTAAGAATTTTTCTCAAGTTCGTAATAAACATAAAACGGTTCAGATTTCTTTTGAATATTGCTCGAAAAACAATGAAAAATTGTCAATACTTAACAAATCATAAAAACAAATATGAAGTTTCCAAAAGTCGCGAATGAAATTTTACAAAGTGAATAACAAAATTCTGTAATTTGAAAATAAGATTCCAAAATGTTGTTATTTACTTTGTAAAATTTCATGCGCGACTTTTGGAAACTTCATATTTGTTTTTATGATTTGTTAAGTATTGATAATTTTTCATTGTTTTTCGAGTAATATTCAAGAGAAATCTGAACCGTTTCATGTTTATTACGAACTTAAGAAAAATTCTTAGATTTTAAGAAATATTCTCCAATTTTCTATCCTTTCGAGCTGCATTTTTTTCCGTGTATAAGAGCTTAAAAAAACATGGAATTTTGTGCTGTGTGGGTTATCAAATTACATGTTCAATCATCTTTTAAGGTAGCTCTGATAGAGCACAAATATCGAAGTTCAGATCTTGGTTTGGCGGTTGAAATATTTCTCAGTTTTGATAAAATATGGTGAAAATAGAAAGTTCCATTTCATAGTAGTTAGCCCTGGCGGAAAAAATTCTCATAATTTTTGATAGTTTCTCATATGTCCTCATAAATCTGATAATTTTGCATTAAATTCCATAAAAACTCCTAGAACTTCATAATTCTTCTAGGAATTGGGACTATCATTATGAAAAATATTTCCTCATTGAAAATCATGATTTGTCATAAAATTTCATATTTTCACACAATACTTAAATTTTCCTAATTCTTCATAAAAGCAATCTTTTCCATAAGAAGTCATAAAATCTCATAATTTTCCATAATGTTTCAGATCTGTTTGTATGAAGAATACATTTGCAAGAGAAACCAACCAATTTTTCATAAAATTTCATCATCGAATACTATATTTGTCATTTTTATTCCCTCACGCATTTTAATCAAAGTAACTCAAGAGTGCTGATGAAGAGTTAGAAAACTTATAACTGGTTATATTCATTTGACCAGTGAAAAAAATTCCTAGATGAAGTTGTAACAAAATTCTGAAACAAACTAATTTCAACTTCCAATAAAACGTAATGTGCTGCTTACATCATATATGTTTGCTCTGAATCAATAGCGTCACCATACTGAACAATTTTCTTGAAATATTGAAGTTGAAGGCAAGGATAATAAAATAAGAAAATCGCAATTTAAAACAATTTCGGAATTTTATGAACCATTTATGAGGAAATATGAGGAAAAATTCCTCATAACACTGTCTGAATTTCTGAACAAATCATGAGAGAAAGTATGAACATTTATGATTTTTTATGAGAAAATTTTCAGAAAAATTATGAGATCTCATAAGAATTTATGAAAAACATTATTCTAACTTATGACTGTTCATGATAAAATACTTCTCATAAAACAGTCCCAATTCCTAGAGAAATTATGATATTTTATAGGATAAATTATGAGAAATTGTGAGAATTTATGAAAAACAATCAAAAGAAATTATGATCAATTTTTTCCGCCAGGGAGATGTTATGTATTATCCATTAAAATCAAACCTTCCCTCAGACTAAACACCACCCACACAGCAAAAAATTTCATTGCAATATATCACAGTGATATTACAATTTCCGCGTTTTCAAATTACTGTAATATTCCTACAATATTGATGCATCATTCGGTATTGTGTGGAAAAAATGGTTTAAATCTCTCAGTTAAGTTCTTAAACGAATGTAAAATCCATTTACCGTTCCCATTTGGGTCTGGTACGATCCACGAAGTAAGGTATTCCGTGAAGAGTATTTTCCCACAAATATTCTTTCGATCTCGTTACCAAACTCTTACGCAGATCACCCATAGACGGTTTGTAATCGTATTTCATTTTTAAACCTCTCTTTCAATTCAATTTCCCTTGCACACGTGTTGCATTTGCATTGCAACAACTTGGAATGCAAATCGATTACATACTAAGTACCGCATTCGCGTGTTGCGTCATACGCGAGCACGGATTCTTTATGCGATAAAAATCTTATGATTCGGTATTTAATTATTCAACGAACGGGATTGTTAATATTTTACGACGTGGGAAGGATAAATCTGTATGAATCAGATTTATAATCATTTCTAATATGGAGTGGACTGTATACGCGTGTATACATATATTTACGTACGCATATTTCTATTAGAATTGTAATTACAGAATCAATTCTAATTCGCTGTTCAACAGACAAAATTTTAATCGAGATTCATTATTTGAATCGGAATCTTGTACGCTTTGATGAACAGAATGAATGGGATGTTTTGGAGGGAAGTATTGGGAGCACAAATTAGTTCGGTCCGGTTTGAAAAGATGACTCTCGCTCTCATGAATGTTTCATAGTCACAACCGATTTCAATTGTTTCAGAGAGGTTAGACACCTGTGAATAATATTCAGTTGATATCACTCCGAATTCCTTCTAGAATCCCGATTTTTACTCAGTGAAGTATGTCAAATTTCGTTTTAACTGAGCAGCATTTGCGGGAGGTGCTAGTTTTCTGTTTTAATTGGAAAAAAAGTGCAGCTGGAGCCCATCGAATGCTTGTGGAAGTTTATGGTGGCAATGCTCCAACTGATAAATCATGTAGGGAATGGTTTCGACGTTTTAAGAATGGCGATTTCAGTGTCGAAGACAAGCCTCGCTCGGGACAACCACAAAAATTCGAAAACGAGGAATCGGAGGCTTTACTCGACGAAGATCCGAGTCAAACGCAACAGGAGCTTGCGGAATCATTAGGAGTTACGCAACAAGCAGTTTCCGTACGATTACAATCCATCGGCATGATTCAAAAGCAAGGCAATTGGGTGCCTTATGACTTGAAGCCTAGAGACATTGAACGGCGATTTTTCACTTGCGAGCAGTTGATTCAAAGACAACGAAGAAAGGGGTTCTTACATCGGATTGTGACAGGAGATGAGGAATGGATATTCTACGATAACCCGAAGAAAGGAAAATACTATGCTATGCCCGGTCAATCGTTGCCATCGACTTCAACATCGACACCAAACAGGAATATTCATGGTTCAAAGATCATGCTATGTATCTGGGGGGACCAAAAGGGTGTTATACACTGTAAAAAAACTGAGTTACTATGCAATTGAATTATACAGGTTTTGAACTGCAATTTTCAGGTCGTGTGATGGAATTTTCCTTTCAAGTCTTAAAAATTTGATTGAGATTTTTTTAATAAAATTAAATTCTGGCCAATGAAATTTGATATATGAGTTTTCCAAGACTTATCCTCTTGTGTTCTAGATATGAAGCATTTCAAATCCTGTTAGGTAGAGACATGAGTTTCTGTCCCCAAATGAACGATCAAAAGTTTCTCAATCATCTTGGAACACAAGGACCCTGCAAAATCACTCAATTTTCATGGATTTCAGCATTAATTTTCCAGTACATGTCCTGGAAAAGTCAGTTTTGATGCGGAAATTCCATAACGTTGCACTGAATTTTTGCAGTACAAATGTGCTGAAATTTACAGTGTATACTATGAGTTGCTAAAACCTGGTGATTCTATTACGGGTGATCGGTATAGGCTACAATTGATTCGTTTGAGTCGTGCGTTACGAGAAAAACGTCCGGAATACAAGGAAAGACATGACAAAGTTATTCTCTTACACGATAACGCTCGGCCTCATGTCGCAAAAGTAGCGAAAAATTATCTGGAAACGTTGAAGTGGGATTTTCTACCACACCCGCCGTACTCGCCGGACATTGCTCCTTCTGATTATTGGTTATTCCGACATATGCAGCACGATTTGGCAGGCCACTGGTTCACTTCGTTTGAAGAAATCGAAAATTGGCTCCTAACTGGGATCGCCTCGAAAGACGAGACGTTTCTCCGTAACGGGATTCGAAAATTACCCGAAAGATGGGAAACAGTGATAGTCAGCGATGGACAATACTTTGATTAATTTGATAATTTATGTTCTTCTGAAATAAAAACATCTTCAACTGTAAAAAAACGGGCCGAAATAATTTGTACTCCCAATACACGGAAAAAAATTATGTAGTTGATATTTGAATAGCTAAAAATTAGCTATGCGCCGAGAAAAATTTATATTAAAGGTTACCATATTTTTATGGTACTCGTGGGATATACTTTATTATGAAGCTCAGAACTATATTTATTTCAAATTATAACATATTTATCTTCATCTTCACGAAAGAGTATGATGAATGCTCGTATACACGGAGAAAAAGGAATAGTGATAATCACTGAGCGAATAGTAAAATATGGACAGACCAAACTGCGCAATCAAAATAACTAAACAGCTCAATCCAAATTACGATATGCTTAGTTGAACCAACGATGCGTTCAGTTAAAATAACGATGCGATTGATTGTAGTGACCAAATGTTTGGTCCGTCCATATTTTACTATACCAATTTTCTCCGTGTACTTGTGGTTCCGAACAACATAATCAAGTACATTTCAAAAGTACAATATAAATATGGTAATATGTAATATGAAATTTTTACTGTGTGAGAGCTATTTGTGAGCTGGAATAACAAAGATTATTGCTATAGCAACAAAAAATTTAGCTATCGCAGCAATATTTTTAGCTATCCAAATATCAAATACACAAAGTAGCTACCACAACTAATTCCTAGTTACCATAGCGAATTATTTTTTTCAGTGTATTTCCTTTAGTTTATTCCCGCAGCGTTGCAGCAGCCAATCCTGGTTAAAAGAATCCATTGATTCTCGCGCCAAATGTCATTGAATCTTGGACAATATTCCGATTGAATCTCATTTGGCGATTTTTCAATAAGATTCGGTCAGACGAATAAATTCCTTCAATTTGAATCTGATTGAATTTCTGACAATGTTCTGACCAGATCTTATGAAATTATATTTGTCAGATTTAACCAGGAAAATCGTTTATGATAAACTACGGACAAATATAATTTGTTCCATAATTTATTGAGGATCTCCGCCAGTCGGTGGCGAATCAAATTATTCACTTGAATGTAGCGTTGAAAGTACATCAAATTATGGTAATTTGAAAACCAAGTTGAATTTCATAGACTGGCGCTCATCCTCAATAAATTATGGGATTTTTCGATACATTCGTTTCCTCCGTGTACTTGAATTCAAGGCGTGTCGTACAGCGCGATGAATTTGATAAAATGTAAGCGTTTTCGCGCGGCTACTGTCACACCGCTGGTATCTCCTTAAACTTGCCAAATCTATGGAACGCACGCAGACCACACAAGTAGTTTTTCCTGCCTCCCGATCACATCCGGATCCGGTATAGGTTACATATCAAAAATATATCCCAAGCTGTCCATGAGTTACGTACGTCGCATATGTATAAACAATCTTTATATGGGTCACACAACGTCCACACACGCAACGTTCTTCGTCATTCTCAAGGATACGGCATTATATTAAAAATGTTGGACCAATCGTATACCTCTCATATGCGTTTTAACTGAATTTAAATCATCTCGTTCTTGAAGAGGATGAGAAAACAATATGTACCAAAATGAATAATGAATTTCAAGCTGACGTTATCTTTTTGGAGATCATCGATCGAAACATCATCGGGAAAGGAGCCGAGGTATCGGATGATTCTCAGATTCCGACCGAGAGAAAGAAAGACGTCGAAGTAGATGGTATAGAACAATAAAGATTTCTCTCTCGAGATGGGATATCGAAAAAAAAGAAAAGAACATAAATAAATGAAGTTAAGAAGGATGATGATAATAATAATAATACGAAAGAGAAATGCAATCTCTTTTGTGATGAGATCTTTGACGTAGGTATAGCGAGAAGGGGAAAAAGAATGAGAAGAAGAAAAAGAAGAAGCAGAAGGAGCAGAAGCAGCAGCTAGCTGGCGCTAACTATTCTTGTGTCCAGGTGCGAGGCTGTAACGCCTGTAACATAAACATACAAAACACTTACGCCATTTCGACAGAAACTCTTCGAAAACTATTAACGTACCCACGCGATATGAGTTCTTTTCTTTTTTGTTTTCCTTCATTCCGATTTGAAGGTTTTTTCAAAAGAGAGAATCTGAAACACGTTAACGATTTGATGCCCCGTTATGCTGATATAATATAGAACGATATCAAATAACGCAGAGTACTCTGGTAATATTTTCATATGATCTAAGAGTACGAGGCGCTCTCGTCGCTTATCGCGATCGAGAGCTGAAAAGTCCAGTTGTTCTCGAAGAGACGAAAGATCGAGAAGAGGAGGTAGCATTCAGAATGATAAATAACGAACTATGAGAAGTAATTAGAAGTTATAGAATCTTATTTCAATGAACCTCATTGTACATTCCAAGAGCAGAGAAAATGATCGGGAACGATATTGAAAGTAAAGTTTAGACGCAAACAACTGTCCCGACAGTTGTTACTCGTCATTTTGAGGATCGACCCAAACGACTCGCACGAAGAATAGAAATACAAACACACAAAATCTCGTGCCCCGCTTTATTATTTTAAAAGCCCACCCTTTGGCTTTAAAAGTACACCCACCATCTGGGCCCATACACTCGCTCTCTACCGAGTTTCAACGCGTACGTGCGCCTGGGACGGGTAAAAGCTAAAAACACAAAGTCTTACAAATGAGAGTTGATACTCGAGACGATTTTGTACCACCCTGTAGTTGTATGTACATTGTACTCTCTTCGCGCATCCTATCAAATTACTTCTTAACTTCTTTTTTCTCTTTGCCGACGGAAGTGGGAAATAGAATGGAATAGAAACCCCTTGAATTCCTTTACAGCTAGAAGAACATGCGCGTGTTGTTGTTTTAATTAGGCTAGGGAAGAGAGGTATCCAGGTGTGAGGGTTGAAAGATATATTTGTTTTGTTGTCGAGGGATAAGTGGGAGTAGTTGAAAGTTTCGATATCTTTCTACAAATATTTTGAAAATATTCTTCTCACTCCGTATCACGCGAGGCGGGGCGGGGCGGGGGAAAGACAGTTCACTCCAAAATTTAACTACAGTTGATTTTTATATTCGATATAGTACGATATTTCTTCGCGAACGACGAGGATCAATTGATTTATTCGAACGTATTATATTATCCGAACGATTTTACTTTCGGATAAGATATCGATGTCCTTTGACCCAAAGGCTTTGAGCTAATTGCTCGAGGCGACAGAAGTCGAAGATAACCCAAGTACGTAGAGATAAATCGATGATTTACTTTTTTCTAACTTTGAAATCTCTAATTCTCCGATATGCTTCTTCTGTTTATTGTAATTTCATGGCTTTCTTTTTTCTGATTCTCTTACATTCGTGGAATACAAGGGATTGAAAATCAATGACTAAATAATGTTGTAGTACGATGAAAAGAAGTAATAAATCTCTCTAAAATTGTTAGAGTGGTATTTCACCCTTTAGCCAGCCAAAAGTGAGCCTGTCGAGATTTCGAGTGAAATTTCCACTCTTTTAGAGTGCTAATCTCTAAAGTTTGAGGTTACAAACTCACATCCACTTCAATTCGAGAGTGAATTTTTCAGTCTAAAAGAGTGGGAGTCCATTCGAGACGAGGGAAAATCCCACTCGAAGCGGACTGGCTCACTTCTGAGACTTAGTGGAGTGAAACGAGTGATTTTTCACTCTTCCAGATTTAGAGAGAACGTGATCGGTTAAAGGAAATCAATTTTTCGTGAAAGGTTTAGCATATTCAAAAATTGTAGCTAGTTTCTTTAAACACCTTCCGGGAGTTTACGCGATGATCCGATTGGAATTTTAGAGAATTAGGGCTGGGGCTGAAATGCGACTCATGGTGATGATTTTATATAAAATTTGTATGAAATATCGAGAGCCCCAGTCCTAGTGATAATTGCAATTCTTGGAATATGGCATATTCTTTGATTTAAGGGTAATTTTCGCGTCCATGGAGCTTAAACTTCCACATTGAGGGAAGAGCAATTTGTAAGTTTGGTAAATAGTATTATACTTGATCGATAAATTTGAATATTACTGAACGATTCCTAAATGTTCAATAACTGAGTGACGCACAGCGAGTTTGGTCATGAATCTTATATTATATAATAACGATTGAAGAACACTGAGCAATGTGGAGCCGAATTTCAGTGATGCTTCTTGAAATTTCATGAAACATCGCTGAATATTCAGTAATATTTAAATTTATCGAACAAGTACACGGAGAAAAAAATAATGTAGTAAAATAGTATTATTATTTCGTCAAATGTCCACTGTAAAAAAAATTTGTTGAATTCCAAACAAAAATGCTTGGAAATTTACGAACTTGGTTTGGGAATATAATTTCCGAACCTTTTTTGTAAATTGCCGAACAAAAGTTTGTGAATTCTAAAAAATCTTCGTGAAATCACAAAATTTTTTGAATGTTTACAAACTTTTGTTTGGTAATTTACAAAAAAAGTTTGTGTAAAAAACTTCTTTGGCAGTTTAAGAAGTATATTTATTACAGTGTCGTCACAATTACCTGACGGTCTCAGAGGCTTTCTCACAGAATGTAGTGAAAATTATTGCAGTTGTATGATAGTATTCTATTCCACATTTGAGAAGTACTTCTCAAGACACCCTGGTAAAAAAATCTCTCTGAATCTCTCTGAAAATTTCACGTTTCAAAGAGATTCAGAAAGAATCAGAGAAATTCAGAGCAATTCACCGTGTTTCAGAGGATTTCAGAGACTAGTGGATTGAGAGAACTTGTGCTTTGAATTTTTCAGAAGGATTCAGAAAGATTCCGAGGAACTCAGAGAGATGCAGGGAAATTCTGGGAAATTCAGAGAGGAACTCATTCAGTAAAATTCTTGGTTCTGCATTTCAGAGGCGTTCAAGGAGTGTCAGACACTTTCAGAGATAGATGAATTCAGAAAGATTGTGCGTAGAACTTTTCAGAAATATTCAGAGGAATTCAGAAAGATTCAGAGTAATTCAGAGAGATTCAGAGAAATTCAGAGAGGAATTAATTCAGCTAAATTTTTGGTTCAGGATTCCAGAGGTATTCAGGGAGTGTCAGAGACTCACAGAGACAGGTGGATTAGGAAAAATTGTGCGTGGGATTTTTCAGAAAGATTCAGAGAGATGCGGGGGAAGTCTGGGAAATTTAGAGAGGAATAAGTTCAGTAAAACTTCGGTCCTGCATTCCAGAGGCTTTCTGGAAGTTTTAGAGACTTCCAGAGACACATACATTAGAAAAATTGTGCGTGGAACATTTTAGAAATATTCAGAGGAATTCAGAAAGACTCAGAGTAATTCAGGGAGATTCACAGGGATTCAGAGAAATTCAGAGAGGAATTAATTCAGTAAAATTTTTGGTTCATGATTTCAGAAGTATTCAGGGAATGTCAGAGACTCACAGAGACAGGTGAATTAGGAAAACTTGGGCGTGAGATTTTTCAGAAAGATTCAGAGTAATTCAGAGAGAAATCAATTCAGCTAAATTTTTGGTTCAGGATTTCAGAAGTATTTAGGGAATGTCAGAGACTCACAGAGACAGGTGAATTAGGCAAAATAT
Organism: Gonatopus flavifemur; assembly: GCA_018340375.1. Classification (NCBI taxonomy): domain Eukaryota; kingdom Metazoa; phylum Arthropoda; class Insecta; order Hymenoptera; family Dryinidae; genus Gonatopus; species Gonatopus flavifemur. Next base: position 2,333,109 of record JAFFJZ010000012.1, on the reverse strand, counting down.
GTGCGTAGAGCTTTTCAGGAATATTCAGAAGAATTTGGAAAGGTTCAGCGTAATTCAAAGAAATTCAGAGAGAAATCAATTTAGCTAAATTTTTGGTTCAGATTTCAGAGGTATTCAGGGAGTGTCAGAGACTCACAGAGACAGGTGGATTAGGAAAAATTGTGCGTGGGATTTTTCAGAAATATTCAGAGGAATTTAGAAAGATTCAGAATAATTCAGAGAGATTCAGAGGAATTCAGAGAGGAATGAATTCAGTACAATTCTTAGTCCTGCACTTCAGAGGCTTTCTGGAAGCTTCAGAGACTTCCAGAGGAAAATAAATTAGAAAAAATTGTGCGTGGAATTTTTTAGAAAGATTCAGAGGCATTTAGAAAGATTCAGAGTAATCCAGAGAGATTCAGAGAAATTCAGAGAAATTCAGAGGAATTTAGAGTAATCCGGGGGGGGGGGGGGTCTGGGAAATTCAGAGAGGAATGAATTCAGTACAATTCTTAGTCCTGCGTTTCAGAGGCTTTCTGGAAGCTTCAGAGACTTCCAGAGGAAAATAAATTAAGAAAAATTGTGCGTGGAATTTTTTAGAAATATTCAGAGGCATTTAGAAAGATTCAGAGTAATCCAGAGAGATTCAGAGAAATTCAGAGAAATTCAGAGGAATTTAGAGTAATCCGGGGGGGGGGGTCTGGGAAATTCAGAGAGGAATGAATTCAGTACAATTCTTAGTCCTGCATTTCAGAGGCTTTCTGGAAGCTTCAGAGACTTCCAGAGGAAAATAAATTAAGAGAAATTGTGCGTGGAATTTTGTAGAAATATTCAGAGGCATTCAGAAAGATTCAGAGTAATCTAGAGAGATTCAGAGAAATTCAGAGAAATTCAGAGGAATTTAGAGTAATCCGGGGGGGTCTGGGAAATTCAGAGAGGAATGAATTCAGTACAATTCTTAGTCCTGCATTTCAGAGGCTTTCTGGAAGCTTCAGAGACTTCCAGAGGAAAATAAATTGAGAAAAATTGTGCGTGGAATTCTTTAGAAATATTCAGAGGCATTTAGAAAGTTTCAGAGTAATCCAGAGAGATTCAGAGAAATTCAGAGAAATTCAGAGGAATTCAGAGGAATTCAGAGGAAGCTTTGAAATCTGAATACATTAAATTCCCGGAGATTTAGAGGAATTCAGAGAAATTCAGAGGGAGCTTTGAAATCTGAATACATTAGATTCCGGGAGATTTAGAGAAATTGAGAGATATTCAGGTAAATTCAGAGGGAGCTTTGAAATTCAAATATATAAAATTCTAAGGGATTCAGTGATATGCGGAGAGATTCAGAAAAAGTTGAAGAATTCAGAACATATCACTATCGGAACAGTCTCTACCTTCCTCTGAATTACTCTGGAATTACTCTGAATCTGTCTGAAATTTGTCCCAAAATATAGAGAGATTCAGAGAAATTCAGAGAGATTTCAGAGAGATTCAGAAAGATTTTTGTTACCAGAGCATTAGACATGTAGTATTAACTCACTAGAAAATATTGTAATTTTTATTGTATTATTTTTCTCCGTGTATATTACTATTTATCGAACTTCCAAATCGCTCTTCTCTCAGTGCAGATTTATAAATTAGGTTTTAAAATTCAAGATGACGCATCCAGGATGGTATCTCAACACCAAAAGTTATATGTCGCGTCTAAGAATTTTTTCTATTGTTCTCTCCCATGCAAGATTTATCCACTTTTCGTCGAGTTTATGTTCTTTTGAAACTTTTTTGACTCAGAGCTCGTTCTTTTCTCTTCCCAAGAATAAGAATGTTGTGAAAACCTTGTGCAAAAATTCACGAACGTGTCTTCTGGAACGTTGAAAGATTGAAAAAGAACTTGAAGAACGATCTTTCAATGATCTCATGAATCCCATTTGAATCCAGTACAGGGTAAATTCTTTTTTCAACGCGGAAAAGAGATAACAGAAATAAATCTTGGCTATTCTTCGAACGCGGAAAAACGCACTTTATCGTAAAACGACGTAAGTCGATACGCAGAAAGTACTTGAATTTCAATTTCAAGATCCACGGGTTTTGAATCCAATGAAATAATGGATAATTGAAAATCATGAAAAAGTGTGTCAAGTAAGGAATTATCGGATTTCCTCATTAACGAAACATATTGCATTATTATCGTTGTTGTGAACTTGAAGATGAATCAATGTACTTAATCTCCTAATCTGCTGTAGAGGGAGTGACTAAGAAGAATCACAACAAACAATCATTGACGAAAGGAAAAGAAGAAAAGAGAAAACCTAAAGATTACGTGGAACCACTTGGTCTCTTCGTACACATATATCTTGTAACACTCGATAGCGTGGGTCGTAACCAGAGAGATGATGAACCACGTTCATCGTTTCTCGTTTAAATCCTCGGCATACGAATGGCGTGTTGTGGCTCACGCACACGCTTATGCAGGCATATAAACACAAAATAAGTGTGTAATACGCGAACGAGGGAGGAGTTAGTTCTCCAAGATTATCTTTAGTCGGTCTTTAGCCCAGATCGAGCGCGCTCATTCAAATAGTCGAAGAAAAGAAGGAAGAGGAGGAGCGGATTTACACTTTCCGACTTTTCTTTCCCCTCCTTCTCTGCGACTCGACCAACCCTCTTGTCGATGTCTCTTCCGGATTTGACATCGTCTATCGTCGTCCCGTCATCCGCGTACGCGCTCCCGCGCTCGATGTTTACAACGCACCCTTAGAATTTTCTGAACTTTTCATAAAAATGAATCGAAAGAGAATACTCTTCGATTCAAGAAAAAAAAATACCACGACCGAAGAGAGGAAGTCCTTTTTTTCTCGTTATCATTGTTATTATCACGTTGTTACGCAGAAGAGCGGCAATAGTGGTCTTGTGAAAAGTTAACAGATTGTGAACGATAATTGGATGATCTTGTGTCCGGGTGAGTTTGTGCATCCGTGCGAAGTGAAGTGCGAGAAAAAAAAGAAAGAGATTTTCGTTGAATACTATTACAGGATGGATAATCGAAAGTACAGGATACCACGAAGAAGAGGTCTCTCCTCGGCGGAGATTCGAACTGTTGCGGGTAATTATTGCATATTTTAATATACTACGCAGCATTTGATACATTCATACAAATTCCAAGAAAGTATTTTCAAAAGCTTCAAAGCTGGTATTCGTTCCCGATACGATTCTATCTCGAGTAGCAGCGGTAATAAAATTGACCCGGCAGACGCTGCGATTGAGATTTATCGAGTGCATTCGTATATTGGTAACATCAAAGGAAAATACTTAATGAATAATATGTTACGCAAACGGTGTTGTGCCGGCATCCATTTCGCGATATACATATACGTATGAAGAAGAAGGCAAAATTTGATTTGGTTTGCTGTTTCATTTGTTGTATCCTTGAAGACCTTAGGTTTAGTAACAATTAACCAATTGCGTTGTTTTTGCGATAAAACGTGTTGTTATGTCAGTTCAAAGGTTAGATTTTCTCAATTCTATCAGAGTGTTGTTGGCCTTTATCGACTCTCAATTGTATATATGTGGTACGATATACGCGGCTGATGTGTGAAATGGATTTCGATCGTATAGAACGAGCTGTGTGTTTGTGAGAATTTTTTATTGATATTTTATTTCAGAATTTAAAATCAATCAATTTTCCGGAATACATTTCTCTTCTGAGAAAGGATCAAACTCAACTTAATCGAGTTCGAGGTTGATGACTGTTTTAACGAAGTCATCAGATTCAATCAACTCTCGTAGAAAATGAGCAATAATTCTATTTATTTCAACTATCTTCGTAAGTCTTACGATCGATTTGGAATGTTATCAGCCGTACATTTACGATCCGCCTCGTAACTTTTGCCCTCTAGAATTTCCCGCCAATTCTTCAATTCCATCTATTCGTCCCATTTCAAGCTGATTTCTGAAATAACAAATGATTTCTTATCACTTGAATCGTCTGTTCTTTGAATTTCTATGTTGTTCCTTTTTTTTGAAAAGGGGAATTTCAAGAGGAACTTTGAACTAAAATACTAAAGAAGGGAAAAGTTTGAGAGATTGAATGAGATAAAGATGAATATGATTATTCCAATTTTTTATAATCAGGAAAAAGCAAGGGAATTATAACACACGATGGCGTATCTCTCATTTCGATACGAATCAATAGAAATAAACGTGGAGTGAAGAGGATTCGTTGTTGTCAAACGAGAGGGTGAGAATCGGAGAAGAGTAGGTTCGTATATGCACGTTGGAGGGTATAAAGGACGATATAATATAATAGGTAGAGTATATAAACGAAGAAGACTCGTTGTCGGGGAGCGCTGACCGCAGAGATAACGCTTTGACCCGTTACAAGCTCGAAGTACCAAATGAATGCCTTCACTGTTTATATTGCGTAGCCTGGGCTCAAACCAAATACGATGCCCATTTTCTTTTTTAATCGGCGCCCTTTGCTGTCCTTCCTCTCCCCCTTCTCTCATCGCTCCTACTAATCGTGGGGATCGCGAATCGTGGTTACGCACGAATTATCATCGTAAAAGTTCCCATATTCCAATTATTTTTGGGAATTCATTCTCAAACGAAATTTCAAGATTCCTATTGGAATGAAGATGTTACGTGTTTATTAAACCATTCAAAGTTCACGAATACTTTGCGGAGAAAACAACACGCGGAAGATATAAGGGAAAGATATAAATTCTATCTCTCCTCTCTTTTATCGTATCGCCCTCTCAGATAAACTTGAGATATTATTTTTCAAACAAATTCCTTCAATTCGAGTGGTAATTAACCGATAAACTCTAGGAACCATGTGGACAAATTTTTTATATAAATCATATATAATGATTCTAACATTTTTTCCACACCAGGGAGGAAATTATTTAGCTGAAACTTGGTTTCATTTTACAGAATGGTTCATAAGATATACACTGTGAAAACATTTGATTCGTTTGTTGAAACAAATTGGTAATCGAATCACGAAATACTCAGCTATCAAAGACTTAAGAAATTGCAGCACATTGTTCAAACGATGTTTCCAGGTTCGCACAGTTAATTAGAGAAGATAAGCACCGATGGTTTATCAAATTTAGCAAGTTTTGATTTTCGTTTCGTTTTTATAAACCATTCGAAGTTAAAAAACATGGAAAATTTCTATAAATTTATGCGAAGTAATGAATATATACATGCATTAGGAATTTTCTGCATTTGTCCGGAAATTTCCTGTTAAAAGATAGTAAAAATCCCATAAAATTTGAAATTTGCAGTTGAATTTATGGGAAAATCCGGTGATTGGAATTTTCCGGTGGCCGTATACAGGATAATTCCGATTATTTTCCACAGTGTACGTTAGGTTAAGCATATTTTTAAACAAATCTGAGATTTCTAAGTAAAACGTTGAAAATATATCTATGAGGTATCTCGAGACATGAATTTTCAATGCACTTTAGAACGTAGATAATATTTCTGGACACATTTAACAGGGTATCTTAGAAAACTTGTGAATCGTGAAGGATATTAGGGACAGCAATTTACTCAACGAACGATAGATGGATCGTTTAGATTAGAACTTGGTCTGAAAAATGTGGAGAAAATTCGTGAACGAGTCATAGGACTCGTGATAGAGTCTTCTGACTCATGATCTTGAAAACAATTTGGAGATAACCTTTTTGCCGAAGAAGAACTTCTGTATATTTGTTTTTCGAAGTGATAAAATGATTAACAAATTAGTACTCGTAAAAATGTATTATCAAATATTTTATTTGATCGCAGCAACCTGAGTTGAAGAAAAATGTTATTTGATTTGATTCGAGTGACAACTAAAGTTGTAAAGGACAGTTGATAGAAGTGGCAACACAACGGTTAAACAAGGATAAGTTGGTGTTTGTGGAAATAAAATTGCATGTAGAAAATGAATTTAACGTAATAACACGAGGAGAAGTAAAAGTATCTATCGATTGATGTAAAATACTGGTAAGAAAGATATTTACTTTCAAATACTTGAATATGTTTCTCATCCAGCCTTCATTACGATGGACATAATCTCTCTGATAACATCTTCACATTTGTACTTGGTAATTTTTTCTTACGATGCTGTAATTGTTTTTACATTCTTTATTGAATCTGATTCATCTTATACGATACGATTTATGCGTTTGGATGAAGAAAAAAGCAGAAACTTTGCAGAGTTCTTTTACAAAGAGTAGAAATTGAACTGGAGTCTGTTGAGAAAGTCGTGTCTTTGAGTCTGGCCCACAGGGAAAAATAATTAGCTATCATTTTGATAGGTTAAGATTAGCTACGGGAGCTACTTACTTATAGCAGCAAGAAATGTAGCTGCCGCAGTGAAAATTCAAGAGCCAAATTATTTGGCTATTTGTGCAGTTACAGCTACGATTTTCTACTGCAGTGGTTGAAAAATAGCTACAGCGGTGAAAAAAGGGTGCTAAAAACGTGTGTGAGTCCCACAACCATTTCCTTCTTTTCCGTGCGCTTTATAGTAAAACGTATCACATTACTTTTTAAAAAAAAAAACGTAACCCGTATGGAAATCTCTGTAAAATTTCTGAAAAATTCTGATGTCCCTTCGCAAAAGTCTGAGAAACTCTGAGATTCCGATGAAAAATGTAATATTTTTTGGACATCGTTCTCAGAGTTTGTCAGGGTTTTTTCGGAGTTTTCCTGGACAAGTAAGTGAAAATGATGAAAAGCGCGTAATGCTTAGAACTTTTCCCGTAACTTTGGAGTTGAAACTAGCAGCCATAAATCTAGCAGACGATTGTTCTGACTTTGTATTGGATCACGTCAGATATCACTCATGTTTCGTGGTTTTTTATAGCTTTCGGAGGGAACATAGACACTAGGGTGATTAAAAAAAAAACTTTTTTTTGGAATCCAGTCACGCTCATGGAACCGGATGTTCCTTTCGGTTAAAAATGGACCTCCTATTTTTTTCAGATTTTTAAAACAATATTTAGAGGTCGCCCAAATCACTTTTATGCCATAAATGGTGTTTTTATCGGTTTTTGACGTTTCAAACATAGATATTCCAAGGTTATAAAATTTTAATGTACATGAAATTTTTGGTAAATGTACAGGGAAACAAATTCTGTACATTTGAGATGAAGAAAAAAAAAATTGGCGCCCCTACTGGTTATAAAAGCGGCAATTTAGCGAGAACGTCAACATATAATTACACATTTGTTTCCCTACAAATTTTTCGTAAAGATCGGAAAAATTCAGAGGTATTCTTTAGGCATCAGGGAAGAATTTTCTGAAGAATAGAAGGATGAAACATTGGAAATATAGCTGTGAAAAACCACAAAATCTCCCGTATATCAATAATATCAATATCTATCCCTGGAAAGATGAATGCCCATTACACACAAAGAGTGATAATTTAGCAAGAAATAACAATTGAAAAACAAGAACTGGTGATTTAGCATTGATTGATAAATTGTTGGTGTTACTGTTTTCAATATAGAATTAAATATTTGTTATTCAGTTATTCACTCACAAATCTGCGTACCTATTGTGTCCACTGCACAAGATTGGATTTCTTACAAGGATGCTGTGTCCGATGTTTTTCGACCACCTGGAGCAGATACTGTTTCTGACTTTCCTGTCATAACAAAACAATCTTGTGCAGGGAACACAATAGGTACGCAGATTTGTGAGTGAATAACTGAATAACAAATATTTAATTCTATATTGAAAACAGTAACACCAACAATTTATCAATCAATGGTAAATCACCAGTTCTTGTTTTTCAATTGTTATTTCTTGCTAAATTATCACTCTTTGTGTGTAATGGGCATTCATCTTTCCAGGGATAGATATTGATATTATTGATATACGGGAGATTTTGTGGTTATTGAATGAGAAATTAAAAAACAATAATATTCTTCGATTTTTCACAGCTATATTTCCAATGTTTCATCCTTCTATTCTTCAGAGAATTCTTCCCTGATGCCTAAAGAATACCTCTGAATTTTTCCGATCCTTACGAAAAATTTGTAGGGAAACAAATGTGCAATTATATGTTGACGTTCTCGCTAAATTGCCGCTTTTATAACCAGTAGGGGCGCTAAATTTTTTTTTCTTCATCTCAAATGTACAGAATTTGTTTCCCTGTACATTTACCAAAAATTTCATGTACATTAAAATTTTATAACCTTGGAATATCTATGTTTGAAATGTCAAAAACTGATAAAAACACCATTTATGGCATGAAAGTGATTTGGGCGACCTCTAAATATTGTTTTAAAAATCTGAAAAAAATAGGAGGTCCATTTTTAACTGAAAGGAACATTCGGTTCCATGAGCGTGACTGGATTTCAAAAAAAAGTTTTTTTTTAATGACCCTAATAGACACCCATACAAACATTGTTGGGCTTCGCCAATGCTGACAATAAAATATAGCGTGGCGCAATATTGACAGACAAGGTTTGGCAATCTATAAATCTTCAATGTTGATTAACAATAAATAAAATGTTGCACCGATGTCGGTGTTCGACGGATTTCGTTTGTCAGCTTATTATTGTGGCGCAATTGCGCCAAGCTTGGCTCTTGCTTGGTTCATCCTTGGCTCAACATTGACTAAACGATAGATTCCATTCAACGCCAAGATCATGTAAAATGTGGTTCAATATTGCCCCAAACTTTGACCTAGTTTCGGTAGAAATTAGCTTTCAATGTAGCGCCGATCATTGGTAATAGCATGGCTCAATATTGGCAACCTATATGATATTTTTGCTACGTCACTGATCAAGTGTTTCTCGCGAGTGTTGAAACGCGTATGCGTGAAAAAAGGGTGAATTCGAATAAATTCATCATTGTTCAATGTTGTGGTTGGGATAAGTCGAAAACACATTCTTCAGAAGAATCATTTGAAACTGCCGAGGATTGATCTAACATACATTGATTCTCGACCAATCAGAATACAGGATTCGGAATCCAATCTCTTGTGTTGAACTTACTAATCAAACCGTTCAAATTGGGTATCGGATGAATGAAAATTCTCATGTTTTCTTCTTTACATGAAAATTCTGATTGAAAACGAGTAGTTATACTTTTTTCTCCCACTTGAATCCCCATCCCTTCGAAATAACACCATTTTACATTTGTCTGCGTAATAAAAATCATTACTGAAATCACAACTTTCACCTACAGCATATCGTGATAAGAATTCATGACAATAATCAATTTTTTCACAGTGTCGACGAATTCAATCGTTCTACATAGAAAATTTACCAATTTGTATGCTGGTAAATCGTATCGATTATACCGATCAGCTGATCGTATGAGCGCCCTCTGCAAGCACCTTCCTCTCTTGTTCTGTTATGACGCTCCTGAATGACCGATGGATCCACCTCATAATTAGTCGACTTTAATTGATTATATCTCGGAAATTATGCGTCGGAGAGCATTGTGACAAAGGACAAATCGTTTTAGAATTCCAAAAAAGAGTGCGGGAATTTTGAATCACCTTGTATAAGGCTTAAGTAAGTCTTTGGAAGAATAGTCAGTCTCTCTTTACTATGAGTCACACTAGAGGGCTCCTACTGCTGAGCTACATTGTGTCTACTTCTCAATTTCTCATGGCAAAATTTACCGACAAAAGACGCCGAGTTGTTCACCAACAAATGAGGGAAAAACAAATAAGACTTTCAACAACATATGTCAGAAATTGCGGAATGCGCATCCTTTTTATGTACATATTTCTGGGTTAAATATTTTTTACTTTGATCATTGGCGCAGCATTGACAAACAAAATTTCCAATTGTTTGCCAATGATGGTATATTTCTTGTCATGGTTTTATCGATGATGGGACTTCATTGAAAAAACACGTAGGTGAATCATAAAATGATGTTATCATTCCAGGTTTGCGCCATGCTTGGTTGCCAAGCCTCGGCTATACTTTATCTACGTTGCACCATACTAGCGCCAATTGTTAATTTCTATATGGGCATTTACAGTAAGACCTCGCAATAAGAACGCTTCCCCGCTTTCCGCTCGTGGGCCATTCCCCACTCCAATTACCGGTTCTAAGCTTAAATTACATTTGTGGGTGACCTCTCAATAAGAACATTCAGTCTCAGAGCGTTGAACAGTCAAAATTTAAATAAAAGCTCAGTATTTTCAAGTTATACATAATTGAATACTTCTCTTTTCCCTTCATTTGAATGAAATTCAATATTATTTGAATATTTATAAAACGAAACTCTTCAATTACCCTTGAAAATAATAATAAATATATGAATATAAATTTTTGATTGATGATCATGAATATGTATATTTCGGTCTTTTTGAAAATCATTTTAAACTGCGATGAGATGAGACAGAAATTCTTAAAGGATCCCTCATAGCAAAATGTGTCTCTAGGACGTTTTCTGAACGTTCAGAAAACCTCCCCTACTTTTTTTAAACCTTCCGTAAACGTTCCAGTGGTACGTTGTGCTGTCCGGGATGTATTCAAGTGAAAAAGAATTGTCTTTATTAGGAGTAACAAGGGTGACTCCTGGAGCTAAAACAAAAAATTTGTGACTCTTCAGATCCCTCTTTCACGAACATATTTAATATTCACAACATTGTTTGATAGTTTTAATAAAAAACTATTTTTGTAATCAATATGTATCGTCAGGTCAGCGCAACAAAGGGTCTTTTTGGAAGTGAAAGCAAGAAAGTGTTTTCTAATGTTTCAGCGCAAACGTTCTTATTATGAGGTCGCAACCTAAAATGTGAGAGAGAGACAAAAACTCAGTAATTGAGTGCAAATGTAGGGTTGGTAGGGGAACCCTGATTCTTGGAAAAACTCTTCCCCTTGGGGGCTTTTGCGTTCTTATTGAGAGGTCTTACTGTATTATACTTTTTTCAGAGTTTTATCGGGAATACATTCATAATCACCAATCTGAAATTTCGATGAAAAATCTCGGATAAACTCGAAAAAAATCCGAGAAAATTCTGACAATCACTCATATTTCATGATTTTTTTATAGCTCTCGGAGAAAACACGGAAATTTGTCATAATTTCTTTAGAGTTTTATCAGAAATAAATTTGCAGTCATCTATCTAAAATTTTAATGAAAAATTTGTGATAAACTGTGAAAAAACTCTGAGACCGATGTTCTAAAAATATTAGATTTCTCATCGAAATCTCAAACTTTCTCAGACTTTATCAGACCCTTGCAAAGGAGAATCAGAGTTTTCGAGAGATTTTACAGAGATTTTCAGAAATTTTTCAGCAAAATATTTCCATACGGGAACCGAAGTAAAATAACCCAAGAGCCAGAGAAGCCGAGATGGGGACGTTTTTACATTTTGTTTTCTCATGAACGTTGATTTTCACCAAGAAAGGTTTTTATATTCGCCAAGTTGAGCTACCCCTTCGGTTTAGTGAAACAAAAATTGAACGATAACTTACCATTCAAAACTATTGAATCCCCATGAAATTTAATTGATTTCACCGGTTTCAATGGGTTTCATTTTAAAGTCAAAGTAAAATGATGGAACTTTTTCGTTTTGTCACGTTACAGATGTGTCGCCGGTCGAAGTGGAATCGGAGATAATCACGAGGTTACAACCGATAGACGATGCCGTGGAAATAACAGGCTGTACACACCGGCCTGAGGTTTGCGGCAAAGAGGCAGCTTGTCGCAGTTTCGACGACAGTACATCGAAATGCGTGTGTCCCCACGATCTGTCCGCACCCACATCCGATTTAAAATGCCCAAATCGATCTATCGGTGAGATTTTTTTCTCAAATTTAACAAGAAACATGATTTTTTCGCATCCATGGAACCTAAACTTCAATTAAATAGTTTTTTGAAATTCGAAATGACATATCCAATATGGCCTCTCAAAGTAAGAGAAAAAATTATTTTAATTTGCTGTGACAGCGAAATCTAATTTTGCTGGAGTTAAAATTTCTTGCTGTGACAGCAAACTATTCGTTACCGTGACAATCTTATTAGCTACGAGAACGAGTTTTCAGCTATGGTACACGGAGAAAAAAACTAACAATAATATTGCTGAATTGACAATAAAATATTGTTATATATCAACCCACAATAAAACTGGCAACAATATGATATTGTCAACATTATTAACAATTCAAATATTCAGTTTTGCAATATCATGTGGTTATATCAATAATTTATATTTGCCTTTTTAAAAAATATTACTTTTGACTGAGGAACAAAATTTCTCATCCGGATTTATCCCTACAAACATTCTATTACGATGTGGTTTAATTCATATGTGAAGAAAAAGCGATTGTAAGTTCCGATGTTGGAAAGTTGCCTTAACGAGATTCGAACCCGGGTCCTCCCAGTGGGAAACAAAGCATTTATCTCATCAGCTGACACTTGAATCGTCATTTATGGTAATCCTCGACTTTGTTCAGAGTTAACGATGAAAATATATTCAAGACAAACATCAAATTGTGCAGATTGAATAAATCCTTGAGTCGAAAAATTTGGACGGTTTTTGTCCTTTTATTTTATTTTTAGACTGATCTCGTCCTGATGGTTGAAATTTTCCTCCAGCGATTAAAAGTGATTGAGGACAAATTCAGACCACAATCTTGAAAAAGTACTGTTTTTGTCCGCATTAATCAAGCATCAGGACAAAATCAATCTAAAAATGAAATAAGAGGACAAAAACCGTTCAAATTTTTCGACCCGGGAATGAATTAGGATTTGAACCACAGGAATTTTTTGGTTTGTTAATCAATTGGAAATTGGGATTGATTTTTATGTTTGTGAATTCAAGAAAAACTGCATCGAAGAAGGATTTGTAGAAGAATGTATATCACTTGGATATCATTTTTAACTGTCTCCTGAAGTGGATTCAATAATTCCTCACGGGAATAATTATACCGCTTTATAAGTTCAGAATATATAGTTGTTTTGACAATAAATGGATTTTGTTGCGACAATTTTTTTTTTTGTTAACTCTGCGATACTTATTGTTGTCGCTGCTTGATATTGTTTTCTCAAATCAACAATGTTCATTGTGAGTTGGAATGGCAACCCATATCGTCATTTCAACCAGTGATTTTTAGCAATACAATTCTTGTTAACGAAGCAATCTGTTGTTGCTGTACGAACAACAAATTATTGCATAACCAGCAATAAAATGTTGACAATTCTTATATTGCTTGTTCTATCACACACATTTTTCTCCGTGCAACAAATTTTGGTATCATATATAGAAAGGTAAATAAATTTTGCTGGAAACTGTCATAGGTAACAAGATGGCTGTGATAGCGAATAGTTTGTTGTCGTTGAACACGCTGTAAAGTTTTCTGAAAGTTTCCAGGAACTCATGAATTGAAATGAATTAGCCGTGAAAGAGACAGGAGCTTTTTGGCTTCTTCAATCCAATTTCAACTCTTGTTGCTAAGAAAATAGCAAATTTAGCGTTGTAATAGAAAGTTAAAGAATTCACGAATCAAATAAGACAGATTAACATCTCAATAATTACATGCTTTTAGTTCCCCTTACGCCTCGCCCAATTCACAATATTATCCCGCCAAGTGGCAACGCCACGACCAACGGGACAAACATCACCAACGGGACGACAATTTTTCCCGAAGCCGAGCAGGTAATTTTTAACAAATAAATTAGGTAAATAAATGAAAACTCAAGCGAACAGTAACAAAGATATTTGTTTTAGATCCCACGGATCAGACCGAGAGTACCTGAAATCATTGGAATATCTTTAGCCTTGTTTGTTGTATTGATAATAATCTTCCTAATAGCTTATTGCATTAGAAAGCGAAACTACGGTGTCAAATCGCAACGAAACTCTCTAGATGTGAGTAACAACGAAAGCTATTTGGTGTACAACTTTGCTTCCGCCGTTTTTCCCCAAAATTTGAGACTTCATTCTCAAAAAATAAATACATACTGTGATTCAAAGTACTGGCCGTCGCTATTTTGGCCACTACTATTTTTTCCCATCATTTGGCAATTGTCGGATCCCATCTCGGAAACACGATGCATCTTTTGAGGCGATCCACGAATCGATCCATTCTTTAACTTCTTCATGAGAATGAAAATGCTGATCACTCAGGCCGTGTGCCATCGATCGAAATAAATGGTAATCGGAAGGAGCAATGTCTGGAGAGTACGGCGGATGGGCTGAGACTTCTCACTTTAGTGTTTCCAAATATGTCTTGACCGGTTTTGAGACATGTGGCCGAGCATTATCATGTTGGAGGATGTCGTGTCTTTCTTGGTACTGTGGCCGTTTTTCCTTCAATGCTCGGCTTAAACGCATTAACTGCGTTCGACATCGATCCCCTGTAATGGTTTCACTCGGTTTCAATAGCTCATAATACACGACACCGAGCTGATCCCACCAAATGCAGAGCATAACTTTGGCACCATGAACATTTGGTTTAGCCGTCGCCGTGGGAACATGTCCGGGCATTCCCCAAAATTTTCTGCGCTTGGGACCCATTTTTCGTCGTCGGTCACAATGCGATGTGAAAACCCCTTTCGATTCTGTCTTTGAAGCAGCTGTTCGCGAGTAAAGAAACGTCGTTCAACATCTCTTGGCTTCAATTCGTACGGAACCCAATTCCCCTGTTCCTGAATCATTCCCATGACTCTGAGGCGTTTCGAAATGGTTTGTTAAATTACTCCCAATGATTCTGCCAATTCTTCTTGCGTTTGGCACGATTCCATGTTCCACCGCCATGTCGGTCCTCGACATTAAAATCACCTTTTTTGAAACGTTGAAACCATTCACGACACATTCTTCCACTCAAAGCAGCCTCACCGTGAGTACTTGAGAACATTCGATGAGCCCCAGCCGCAGTTTTCTTCAAATGAAAGCAGAAAATCAGAACTTCCCGCGAATGACGAGAATTCGGCTCAAAAACTAACATCTTTGATCAAGTAAAAATTTATGATGTAATCAAAAATTCACTAATATGACGATGTTGTTACGTTGACAAATGTCCAACCTTACTGTGTGACATTCATTACCTAACCTATTTCGACCGCCACCCACCGACGCAACCATATGTATTGTAAACGGTGGAAACAAAGTGGTACACCTAATACGCAAAAGTCTCCTTAGTACTTTTTAAATACTTAATCAATGTTATTAATCAACAGAGGACGCCGATGAATCTACAAAGAAGTTTATTATTGGCCAACAAGTACACTCCAAATCCGCACTACTTGACGAGCAGCACGTCCCCAGGGGTACCGATTTTGAGACGTGAAAATCTGGCGATCCTGGAAGTGATCGGTCAAGGTGCTTTTGGTAAAGTTCACAGAGGTAAGAGAGGCGTTGAAATTTCCGTGAAGCCATGAAAATATAATAATTTTGTTTAACAGGCAAATTACAAACCGAAAGCTCGGAGGATACCGTGGCGATCAAGATTTTGAACGATTTCGCGTCACGGGAGGACGAGGAAGACTTTACAAGGGAAGTCGATATTATGTCGACTTTTCATCATCAAAATATATTATCTTTGAGAGGAGTCGTCTTGAGAGAAGACGATAAAAGTCCGTGCATGGTGTTCGAATACATGCCGTACGGTGATTTAGCCGGGGTCCTACGGGCCAACAATAATCAACTGAAGTCACCCACCGCGATCCCCAATCATGGATCTCCGCGATTAACGCAGGTTAGTGATCCTTGTTTTTGGTAGCTTGTCTCTTTATCCATTCTATTCATCGTGTTTCTTTTATAGGATTCTCTACTTTGGATATCGATTCAAATCGCAGCGGGTATGGCGTATCTTTCGTCCCAAAGATTCGTTCATCGAGATTTGGCTTGTCGAAATTGTTTGGTGGGCTTGGGTTTGGTGGTTAAAATCGCCGATTTCGGAATGTCTCGCGACGTTTATACGTGCGATTATTATAAGGTGAGACGAAGGCTTTTTTTTTATTCTTTTTTCTCATCTTCTTATCGTATTTTATTATTGTAGACTGGAGGATTACGTAAACTTCCAATTCGATGGATGTCACCGGAAAGTTTGGTGTACGGTCGATTCACTTTGGAAAGTGATATTTGGAGTTTTGGTGTCGTGCTGTGGGAGATTTATTCTTACGGAGCTCAACCGTATTTCGGACACACCAACGAAGGGGTGAGTGGAAGACCAGTGTTTTTAAATATTTCGCATGCTGCGCTGTTCTTTGGTTAAAAAGATTATGAGTGGGAATTCATCTGTTCGGTTATGGATGAAATTGACACTGGATGACGTTGTCACCTGCAGTGCTTTTAAATTCTGCTATCTTATACCTCGAATAACATTCCCTCGCTAAGTGACGCATTTGGATGAGATAATAATGTACTGGTACGCTTAAAAAGTGACGCACATGAATCACATTCTGCATGAAACGCTAGAGAAACTGCTTTGATAAGCTTGAGATTTGAAATTGAAGAGAGATCGATTGGAGAGATGAATCGGTTCTTGAAAGGTCACACGAAATATAATTTCTAGGTCAGATTGCTACTGTTGCAAGGGGTACTATTGAATCCCCCGACCGATTGTCCACAGTACATCAGTCAAGTGATGAACGAGTGTTGGAAGAGAGATCCCAAGGACCGGATCAAATTTCCAGACATATTGGAGAGGCTTGAGAAAATACAAAGTAAACCGATCGTGCAACAAGCGTCTTTACCTCGTCCACCCCAAGGACCCGTCACCGTTCGTACCCCGAACGTTCTAGACCCAGACGGTTATCTACTTCCATCCCCAACGATTCATCGGGAATACTTTAAACCCCTCCCAACGTAAAAGAAAGGAAAACCGCATCGTCCTTTAACCAACATTTGAGAAATCCTCACGTTTCCGTCGTTAGGAAAAAGACGTGACGAGCGTCCAAAACTATAGTATTAATGATCCTTCGTTTTCGTAGAAACCTCAAGAAATCTTCAATGTATAAATATGAATGCATCAAATTAACGTTTAAGTTTGATAATTTATTGCGTATATTATATTATATCCACCGTTACAAATTTTCTAGTAGTACGGTGGATGGCCAAATGTTGACTGGTCGTTACAATAGAATTTTGTAAAATAACCGAATATACAATGTACTTGGAAAAAAGAAAAAGAAAACCCACAAAGTTCAAAGTTTCCCTCCTTTTTCCCACCGAACAGTGTTTTGTTTCAAACGAAAAAACAAACGAAGGAAGAATTTCGAATAGACAAAAGACGGGTAACGTGTACGAATCCAACGTTTAGTTCCAATTACGCGTATTCGTTACAATTAATCGTAATTTATTCTTAATAAAAGAAATTAAAAATGTGCGACGAGAGTGGCGATTATACGATAGTTTCTTTGAAATTTCCTCAAAAGTTGTGGAAAATCGTTGAGGAGTGTAAGACGGGGGCAATCAAGTGGAACGCGAGTGGTAATTCGATTCTTTTGGATTATCAAAAATTTCAAAAAGAGTATTTGGATGTGAAGGATTCGGCGTTCAAAACTAAAAACGTAACTTCCTTCGTGAGGCAATTGAATCTTTATGGATTTCGTAAAATTACTTCGCACAATCGTCATCTCGCCAACCATGGTTCTTATGATCCAAACGTGCACGAGTTCGTTCACGAATTTTTCCGTCGAAATCGAATGGATTTGTTGACCAAGGTGACGCGAAGAAATGTAATGAAAAGCAGATGTTCCTGTTCCAAAAACACACACCCGAAGGTTTATAAAAACGATAACAATGATGATGATGATGATGGTAATAGCGTGAATAACAGCGACCACGAAGACAACGACGACGACAACGATAACGACAACGACAACGATGAAGATGAAGTTTGTACGAAAAATGAAAAGGATAACTTGTCTCGATTGCAAATGTGCCAGGTATATCATATCGTGCTCACGACATCTTCGAATTTTTTCTTTGGGAATTATTAATTTGTAGATGGCGTTGACCGAAACCCTGCAACAAATCACCAAAGAACAGAAACGTACGAAATCGTTGAAACAGAACAAATCGAATGTTGAACGCGGGAAACACGTTAATCCTTCCGTTCATCGACTTCTGAACAAAGGTAAAAATGTTGAGTGAATTGAATTTTGTTCACCCTCACGTATATATTGATTTATTTTATACAACAGATATATCCTTGAAATACGTATACGTGATTCCCAAAGGCGTAAAACCGGAAGATCTAGTATTCGAAGTACCTTCCATTCGAATACAACCTATATAGGCTGTGGAAAAAATCTTTGCTTCTGATTTTAAATATAAAATTTATTGATTTATTTTATGTACAAAGCGAATAGAAAGTGTATAATTATAAAGGTAATAAACTAAGTGCTTTTACTACTACTACTCGTACTTGGTTGAGACTGTTGCTGCTGCTGCTGCTGCTGTTGTTGTTGGGAAGAAGCTCTTTTCTGTTGTTCCATTTGATGTCTCTTTAGAAAATTTTCAAACGATTCTGCTTCTTTTTTTTCTACATCATCCTCATCTTCGTAAGGATCTTCGGTACCATCTTCATCTTCGCTGGACTCATTTAGAGAATGTTTCAAATAAATTTCAGATAATTCGCGTCCTGAATTTATGGTAGACACGAAGGGTACGTTTTCCCCGGCGGTACTCTTTTTTGCTTTTTCCAATTGTTCCTCTTCAGTCTTCTTTCTCTCGGCTTCTCGTTTGACTTTCATCTCCGCCCAAATGGTTTTGTAGTCGCTGTGAAATCATTCTCAGATTATTAGATATTGGATATTCTATATTCTGGTATAGTAACACGTACCTTTCGTATTCTTTCACCGCGTCATCGACAAGTTTGAAAAATTCGGGTATGCCCGCGCCGGTGACAGCGGAAACACCGCAGCTACGTAAATGACTGTAGAATTCGTCTAGAGCGAGGGCCATGCTCCGAGTTAGATTACTGATGTAAGAGGTTTCGGAATCCAAAGCTTCTTGAAAAGCTTCGAAATCTTGCATCCATTCTACGGCGTAACTATGTTCGACTATGTCGATCTGGAAGAAATTTTATTTAGTGGATCGAACGGACGAGTGTAAATGACGAATAACGATGAATACCTTGTTCATAGCGACGATAAAGGGTAATCTAGTTTTATAAAGTATAGAGCAAGCGTAGAGCATGTTCGACATGAAAGTAACAGGGTTCACGCTCCTCACCGTGTCCAAGACATACACGATAATGGTTGGAAATTCGGAAGCCAAAGCTTCAGTGATTATCGTACCACTGGCAGACCATGTGAAGACTTCTATCTGACCAGGAGTGTCCAAGACGACGTATTCGCAATTTTCAGCCTTCTGAATTAGATCTATGACTTCGTTAAATTTGGTAGAAAATAAATTGAGAGTAGTAACTATCCCTCCGTTGGGGCCCAAGCAGTATTGTTTCATAACCTCTTTGTAGTTGACGGCATCTCTTATATCTGGAGAAGTAGGCATGTGAATTTTGTTTGCAATATGTAGTGGGTTGAATTTGAATGGATTTTATTACCTATATTGGCGGGATAACGAACTTCGTTACACGCGGGATCTAAATTTATGACGTACGGTTTTGTCCTTTCGTATAGGTTAGAAACAATTCTTTGCACAAAGGTAGTTTTTCCTGATCCTGCCATTCCTAGGATGATAAGACATACTGGTTTTTTTTTATCGGGTTTATCCGATTTTTCTTCAGGTTTTGTGGACATTATGATGGATCTGAAAAATAATTATTCGTAACTTCACGCGATTCATAAATAATGCACGATGGAAAGGACAACAGATTAAATGTCAGTCATTTTTATGTGTTTCATCAAGTACATTCGTGTATACGTACTTCAAAAACGAGTTTTTTCATTTATTTAAATTGTTTTTCTACCTGTAAATTTATCATTCATGACACGCCGGTAGGTATAGAGTCAAAACAGTTTACACCAGGGTGGTTTACACTGTTCATTACGCAGATCCCACTCTTCAAGGTCTGGGTCTGGATATACACAAACTACGAAATAATGCGCAAAAACCGTAGACGAAATCCTACTAGCTCATGATTGACTAGTTCTTCTAGCGCCACCCAATCTCATTTTCGTTTTCATAGGAATTAATGAATTAGCAAAATCTGGTAGGATTTTATTAACCACGCTGCTGATCTGTGTCACAAATAGCATAAGAGTTCCAAAAGAGTTATTTATGAATATATTGTATTCGTTATGAGCTTTTTTGGTATTATATACCATGGATAGCGGATACCAAACATTCCTTATGACGAATCAAAGACGCGCCATTTTGTTTGTGAATTGGTCATTTTTAGCGGTAAATTCAACCTGTACTCAAGTATTTTCAACAAAATTCATCAAATTCATGATTTACCCTTTCCACTGTGATTTAAATCTCATTTTAATTGTACATAAACATAAGATATTCCTCATCATTGAGCTTTTTTTCCTAATTCGATGTAGAAATTTGTATTTTAAATTACAAAGTTAAAACTCATCCAAAATGTAATCTCAGTCGTCATTTCTTCAAATTTTTCTTCGTGTTGAACAATAATGTGTCTTACGAACGTTGAAATATCGTTTCTAAATGCTTTCAGGAAACATAGAATTCATATTGATTCATACGAATATCTAATGAATGAATTAATATAAATAAGGCTAAAAGAAATTGATGAACGAACACAAATTTATTTGCAAATGTATAAAAATTAATACGCTTCATAAATAGTATAGAAATATTGTATAAAAAATGTATAATATAAGTATATAAAATATCAGAGTATAAAACTGCTAAGTATAATTCATAAGCTAGTCATGGCAGGAGGACGGGCATATGCTTTAGGAATGAACCCATATTTTCGAGTTTTCGGCGCGTACGCCCAAAGCCAACCATCGACCGTTTGATTTCCCAAATCCGCATATATCCAGTCAGCCCGTCTCACAGATAAATCATCCGGCGCCTGCGCCTTATAATCATAAAGAACAACCAATTCCGTTCCAGTAGTATCATCTCGGAAATCACGTAGATCTTTTTGTTGTAACTGCTCGTTTCCAGCCACATTTCCATTGTTGATGCCTTCAAATTAGGAGTGAACAAATTAAACAAAGAAATTATAAGATATCCCAACAAGTCTTTATCTTTTGACGCTTGAATACACTCGATAGGGGAATATCTTTTTAACATAGGAAGTTTTTTCAACTTTCCTCCAGAAATTTTATATTCATAAATTACCTAAATTGTGCGTATCGGCGGTAATGGTGGTAGTTGTATTGGTAGTTGTAGTCGTAGCGTAAGAATGAAGTACATGGCCAGGATACACAAAACCGGATGGAACAAAACCTTCGTTACCATCGCAATGACGTAGAACCCAAAACCAATCTGGGTCATCACGATTCAACACTGTGACAAATTCTCCTCTTTCTACGCTCACGTCGTTTTCATCTCTAGCCACAAATGTGTAAAGTACAATATACCTTCCTGCAGAAGGATCCTAATAATTCATAGAAATACATCATTCGAATAAGAGTATGGCATAGAATTATTAAAGACAAAACGATTGAAAATACCTTGAAAAATGGATGAACGTCGGGCTGCGTTTGAACAGTTTGAATAGAATTTTGTGATTGATTTATACTAGAACGATTGATATTGATGTTATCCGTAGCGGTGATGTTTCGAGCATAACTTTCACAATCGGAAGCCGAACCGGTATCGTTTTGTTGCAAATCCAAGGCTTGGGGTCGATTCGCGTTAGTAAGTTCACCTTCGTTATCGCTGGACCTTGGCAACTTTTTCTTAACGTTATTCATGAGAGTCGCGAGAGTCGATTCCGCGAGCTGAGATGTGTAGGGAGCGCAATACGAATGAGGAACAAATCCTTCCATTCGTGTGTCAGCCGCTATCACATATACCCAATCGTTCTCTCTGTACAAGACATTTACAATTTGACCTCTTTTAACTTGAAGTTCGTCATCGACGCAGGGTGTGAAATCGTGGACGATGACCATCTTACTATCCGGGGATAAACCATTTTCTTTTTCTATACCAACCCTGACTAAAGTTTCGATACTAGCGCTTCCTGTTATACGACCAGGGGGTAACGACGTTCTCGCGCTAAGACCACCTAGGCTCGTGTTACCACCTGTACCTACTCCTTCTTTTTCCAGATTAAAATTATGCGCCCCAGCTGTTGAATAAAAATTTTGTTTTATATCCACATCATATATATATAAATACATAAAATATTAACGATTCAATAGCAAATTGTCGATTGATCGTAAATTCACGAACTTCGACTTACGTTTCTTTTTTTTCCCCCGACGTATACGTACTGGACACAAGAAAGCCATTCTCGATAACTTGGAATTTTTCCAAAAAACACTCACATGTTAAACAATCGCTCCGTTTGTGTATCAACAATAAACATTCATTATTGAGGAAGTTCAAGGTGAGAACAGGAGCGAATACATCGATTCCAACAAATTTTTGATCTTGGATATCGATAATTGTCTTATGTCAGGAACGTAAACGGTAAAAATGTAAGTGGTATTTAAAGGTTCTTAGCATTCGAAGAGGCGAGAGGGGTTTCGACGACCAGACCAAGTCTACTGCACTGGTTATCGTTGGTAACACACAGGTGCATACAAATCAAAGTGGTTTCGGACGTTGACACACCTGCATCAGAATGGTTTTTTTGTTTTTGTAACTTGTAACATCGGAGAACGTTTAGTCGTTGGCCCCACAGGTAGATGGTGCTACTACGGTACATAACCTCATTATGGATTCGCGTATCGATCGAGATCAGCCCTCTCTGACTAAAACGAAACCTACAGAGAGCGCTATCATCGACTTGGCCCGTTGATTTGGCGGGAAATTTGTTAAATCTTGACCCAGATAGCAGACAAGAATCCCAAATCAATTCTGTAAAAAGAACTTTAGAAGAGATCTTTTGGAATATAAAGAATTCTAAGAGAACTCGCGAATGTCTGATGAATCGAATTCTTCTTGAAACTCTTCAAGGGGATACCAGCGTACCGACCGAGTAAACATCTTCTCGGTAAGAATTCTTCGCACTGAATTTATAAAATAGTCTGAAATTCGCAGGAAATAATCTTCAGTACTTTATCTATTGCAATACATCGCCCAAATTTCGAATTTCGAAGAATACGTTTTTTTTACCGACTGAGAAGAAATTATTATTATTCATTCATCTATTCATTACCAAATAAACGGGGAAAACCCTTTATAAGTCTAGACACATAAGTTACGTAAACGTGAGAACGGATGCGCAGAAACCGTATACGACATCTGCGCAGCTTTCCGTTCCTTACGTTCACGTTTACGTAGCTTGTGTGCTTAGGCCTTAACAAAAAACAGAGCATTACAAAACGTGGAAGATATCCCAAATAACACACGAAGAATTCTTTTTCAAGAGCAAGAATAGAACTCTTCAAGAACGCTTTTCGAACTAATGAATTCATATAGAGCTCTGGAGAAGTTCAATCTGTCGGACATTAACGAGTTCTTTGAGAGTACTCAAACAATACTTCTGATATTCTCAAAGAGCTTGTTAATGTCCGACAGATTGAACTTCTCCAGAGCTCTATATGAATTTGTGCTCTTGAAAAAGAATTCTCCGTGTGTTATCTGGGATAGGTTACAAAAAAAGTATTACAGCCAACTGAAAGTTGTAGGCTTGCCAGAAAAAAAACCGCCCAACTCTGATAATTAGCTGCTTCTTGTGTAACCAACCAATCTTATTTTTGATGTCAAAAAAATTCATCAATGATCAAAGTTTGAGCGATTTTTTCTGGCAACTCTACCAACTGTTGGTTATTTCCATTTTTTTTCCTTTTTACGACACGGATTCCGTACCAAAAAGCACAAGAAGTTCTAAAAGATTTCGAAAAGAATTCTACAAGGATATCGAGAGTAATCAAAAGAATGGTTGCAGACTACTTGAAGATTTCGCAAATTTCTGAAGAATATAATTCTTTTAGAATTATTTTTTGGATCCAATGTAACTTTTAGAAGTCGTCGCAGAATTCTCAAAGAGTTCTATATTATTATGAAAAGGACTTGGAAAATACGATCGGATTTCTTATCCTAATCAGCAGGAAAATTGAAAGAGAGTTCAAAAAATAACTCGTAATGAATTTTGAAAAATCGATGAAATGAATAGAATGTGACATAACATAAGACTGTTTTATGTACGAATAATTTGATTGAACATGAAAAAGATCCTACAGTACAGCCAGTACACTTTTTCAGTTTCATCACAAAAAGACTACAGCTTGGAGATATATAAAACTTTGCATTTAATTTTCAACTTCAATTTGTTTTCAATAAAATAACCCTGGTGGAAGGGAAGCGTGTCATAAAGAGTAACGGAAGCGTAAGAATGTCTCAGATTACGTTTCTAATACTTCTTACATGCTTCCTATCCACTCTTCGATTACGCTTCCGAGTGTAAAGCTCGGTTTCTATGAAATTGGTGTTACTTCCGATACGCTTCACACACTTCAAATATACGTTCGAACCACTCTTAATGTTCCACTTGACGCTCAATATACGTTTAAATCCACGTTCCAAATACTTTCCAACTACGTCCCTGACACTTTCTATTACACACTTCCCTTTCACCAGGGAACAGTGGACAAAAATCTTCAGCCTTCCGAATTAGATCTATACAGGGATGGTTTCTATGCGCAGGCGTTAAGCAATATGCGTTAACTATGCGCAGATTATGCATAAAACATGTAGAATACGCAGAAAATGCATGGAACTTTCTAAAATTAATTTCGACTTGAAATTCAGAATTCAAAATATATGAAATAGATATTTATGAGTGTTGAAATGGTAAAAAATTCATAATTTCAAAATTATAATCAAACGGTAGGGGGTCTTTTTGCCGAAAACGTTTTTCGCCGAATACACTAATTTGACAATCGGTAGTCACCTCCAGAAATCACTGGGAGATTTCGTAATGATCTCTAGAAATGACAAGCGATTGTCGAATTAAGTTTATCCGGCGAAAAACTTTTCCGGCAAAAAGACCCCCTACCTAATCCAACTGGGCCATAAACAAAAGGTTATGCAGAAAACCCCCTTAGTTATCTGCATGAGTTTTATGCGCACATTATTCCTTGCATAAAACCTACCGTATTATGTGTACCCAACCCTGGATCTATGACCTTGTTGAATATAACAACAAAGAAAACAAATGAAGAGAGAGTGGTTATTATCCCCCCCGTTAAGGGGATTCATTACTCCCTGCAAAAGTTACTAGATTCCAAATTTCTCCCCCCAGTTTTCTCAGAAACCAACACATGAAATGAAAAATAATGAGTAGCTGCATTTTCTTCAATAGCCTAAGAAGATGCACCTGCTCATTAAAATTGATTCCATCAATTGATTACTGAGAAAACTGGGGGGAGAGATTTAGTAACTTGACTTGTGGTGAATCGCCTTAAGGCCTGAGCAGTATTGTTTCATCCCTTATACCTAGAAAAGTATGTATGTGAATTGCTTTTGCAATTTATCGTGGGATGAATACGAATGAATTGCATTACCTATATTGGCAGGATAACGAACTTCGTTACACGCGGGATATGAATTTAAAACGTGTGATTTCTTTGTCCTTTCTCAGATAACACAAGTATTCTAAAAGAGTTCATAATGAATACAATGCATTCATACAGAACTCTTGTGCTATCTGGGATTCGTGTAGATTAGGAACGATTCTTCCCATCCAGACAGCACACAAGAATTCCAAATGAATTCTGAAAAAAGAACCCTTGAAGAACCCTTTTAGAATGCAAAGTGTTCCAAAAGAGTCTCGAAAGAAATCGATTCGTCAGACATTTGCGAGTTCCGTTAAAATTCTCAAAGAGGTCTCAGAATTTTAACGGAACTCGCAAATCTTTGACGAATCGAATTCTTTTGAAGCTCTTTTGGAACACTTTGTATTCTAAAAGAGTTCTCCGAGATTTCTTTTTCAGATTCTTGTGTGCTGTCTGGGGTAGTATGCGAGAAGCCCAACTGGTAATAAGCCCTAATGGCACCTCAGCCCGACTGGCGTTAGCCCGACTGCATTTAACCCGAACGACTTTAAACCCGAATGACAGTTGACCCGACTTATTATAAAAATATAATCAAATAAAATGGAAAATTAATCGAAATCAAAGCGTAATTAACCTTGATTCTATACATCTTCACAGTAAAAGGTTGAATAAGCTTTGATTTCGATTAATTATCCATTTTATTTGATTACATTTTTATAACTAGTCGGGTTTAAAGTCGTTCGGGTTATAATCCGATCGGGCTAACGCCATTCGGGCTTATTACCAGTTGGGCCTCTCGCATACTACCCTGTCTGGGCACCAAGGTGGATTTTCCTGATCCTGCCATTCGTAGGACGATAATACACACAGGTTTTTATAAGTATATAATGTATTACTTTTCGATAGGTGAGCAGTATCGGGATGCATCACTGAAATAGGAGTACGCTGAATTGAATACGAAGACTTGGCCGATTTCGGAATTGCGTATGATACGAATTAGAGAGATGTTGACCAACCTAAGGACGTCACCTGGAGCTGAAAAAGATCGAGAAGAGGACCGCAGAAGTTGAAGACAGAGAGAGAGAGAGACAGCAGTGTTGTCACAATGGTAAAGCTGCAGATTCATCCCGGAATAATGTGGTAGACCCCTATTGTCCCGAATGCCTGCAAGCCCAAAATGTCTCGATTAGTCAAAAACTAGGACTTTTGAATTATTTCTCTGGAAATGACCAGTCTCAATCAGGGGGCATAATCTCGGATAGGAAATTTTCAAACGGGTTTCAGCGCTGCCATACGGTAGTACAGTGAACTATTTTACATGCATACACTAGCACTAATTCGAAAATCGGTGTGATTTGTTCATTGTTTGTGTGAGTTGTATCTATGGCGAATAATTCACTGTACTATCGTACGGCAGCGCTGGAATCCGTTTGAGAATGTTGCATTTGAGATTATGCCCCCTGATCTCAATCGAATTCGGAAATTTCGGGCTAACAGTCATTCGGGACAACAGGGGTGTATCAATAATGTATCCCGAAAATTTTTCCATCAGTTTGTGACATTGACATCCTCAGACGCGATAGTGATCGGATCTGATCGGATCCATTATGAGAACAGCAAACGTATGGACGCGGTTTAAATTAACAGTGAAGTGTTCCGAAGTAGCCAATTCAAATGATCCGGATCACTTTTTAAGCTACTTCGGAAGGCTCCGGTATCTATCAGTGTAATGAATCCGTAGCTCCGTTCTTCCATCAATTTGAGAAAACACACATAAAGAAATTGTAATCATATGGGAGCTTCCCGCAGTGTGTGACCCGGGGCGTCAGGGACATGGAATGAACCAATAGGAATCCGTAGTTCATGCCCCAGACGCCCCGGGTCCAACACTTCGGAAAGCTCCATAGTATTCAGTTTACAAACTCTTGAATCACACCATCGATCAACGTGGTTGTCCCTCAAACGTACAGGTGCTTGAATTTCGATTTTTATTAAGAATTCGTGGTAGTGTGCGAGGAATCCGAACGGTAATGAGCCTGACCCCACGATTATTGGTTGATAGCTAGGGATGTTTGGTGATTCCCAAAGTTCACCAGTTTTCAGTCAATGATGAGGGTCGGGTTTCTTGCATCCTACCGAATTTTATTCAATCAACATTTTGTGGCTAATTTCATGCTATACTACATAAATAGACAACTTCAGACTTTCAGTAATTTTTTTTTCCGTTGATTTGGTCTTTCGTTGATTTGGCCTCCACCGAATCCGATCACTTTTCGACCAATCCAAAAGCTGGAAAAGTGATCCAAGGATTAAGATCAACTACTTCAGAAGCCTCTATGGTTTTCCATAATTCATCAATGTGGGTGGCTATGGATTCATTACACCTACTGTAAACACACAATCCCTGCACATCCGTTCTAACGTTTACACAGGTTTCAGTTATGTAAATTTTTGCGCAATTAAGCCGTTTCCTTCATTTCGATGAAACCTTGTTAGCGATCCCTTGTTCTTTTTCACTGGAGAAACATTTATGATCAGTTCTTCATGTTTGAAACATTATCCTTCACATATTCATTTATTCAAAAATGGGTAGTATGCAAGAAGCCCGACTTCACTATTATTGGTTGATCACTAGGAATATTCAGTGATTTCACTAGAAATCACCATTTTCCAGCCAATGACAAGCAGTCGGGCTTCTTGCATAATACCCAAAAATGTCCCTAATTGATTAACAATTGATTAGGAAACAAGGATCTATCGAAAAGAAGGAAAAGGATTGATTGAACCGGTGGAGTGTGGAGAAAATTTCGTTCCTACATACATTCCGTTCTTACATAATTCCTGGTTATCCATAATTCCTGATTCTACATAAATCCCGATCCGACATAATTCCACCTTTTACATAGACCCACAAAATTTTTTGACCAGAAGTTAGATGTATGTTAATGGTGTGCTGTCTATTATAAATTACAACATAATGTATGAACAGGTATGAATTTTATAATAGGGGTATATCAGGAATAAATGGAAACTTCGAATTCGAACAACTTGATTGTTTTATTCCCACGATCCCAGCGATGTTATTCGTACATAAAATTGAGATGCGGTTCGGATTTTGCTTCTCCGTTAGAGGGAAGCTTTGTAATCGTTTCCGGGGGCCGAAAATTTGTTTGTCTCTAAACTCAAAATAATCTCTTAGGCCAAAATGTTGCTTCGATTCGGGGAACTTTTTTGGTTTTGTGTCTGCCTGTCTGTTTGTGTGTGTGTGTGTGTGTGTGTTGTGTATGTGTGTGTGTACGTGAACAGAATTGCGACCGCGCATATGTTCGGTTCCTATTATCCAGTCCTTATGAAATTTTCACCACAGTTACATGTGGGGGTGATTTCGCGCCCGTCCATATATTAACTCCCTATTAGCCGATTGCAATTCCAGATAACACACGGAGGATTCTTTTTCTTTCAAAAGCAAAACAGAACTCTTCAAGAATGATCCCATCATGATGGTCCCATTAGGTTTCATTACAATCGGTTGAGAAGAGTGGAAAAAGAGTCTTTAGCAATCTGCATTGTTTAACTATGTTTCCAAAAGTTCAATCATAATTGATTGATTAGGAACGAGGAAGCCGTGTGCCGATTGTAAGAGTTCTTTAATTTCTCTTGAGAATTTTACAAAAATACGATTTTGTATCAGGAGACCATGATAAGCGAAGAGGTAGTCCAGATTTTGGCGGAAAATGCAAAATTTCAGAAAAAGTCGCTTCTCTCAGGAAATTTCACAAAAATACGATTTTGTATCAGGAGAACATGATAAGCGAAGAGGTATTCCGAATTTTCGGTAGGGAATTCGAGAAATGGCGGAAGGTTCGAAATTTCACACAGTTTGAATTCAAAAATGAGTTTTATTCATCATTCACATATATATTCAGTATTTCAATTTTGTCTACACTCAAATAACCTTCTCATCTACAATACGTCGAGTTGAAAATTTTACGAATGAAATACAATACTCATATTCTATAAATGTACTTGTATCGTAAATCTCAGTCACTTCCACACATGATGTTGTCTATGAAGCATTAACCTTTGGTTCCAATACTTCCTCTTAGCACTCGTCTAGTCCTACGAATTCTTGAGCGTAGAATTGCTACCCTCAAACTCTCATACACATCACAACTTCGTTGTCATTGCGCGGCATTATGATCTGCAAAAGCAACAAAAGTCACAATTGAATTCGTCGCATCCGAAGTAGCACTACAGTTTAGAATTGATGTACCCACCCAGCACAGGGGATCAAAAAAAATTCTTGAGAATTCATAATGAATTCTTTGAATCTCAGTTGGAATCATAATCAACTCTTTCTGAACTGGTGTGTTGTAAGGGTATATTTATGTAAAACTCATCTCAGTCGTACAAGTTGAAATTATAAATCATCTCAGCGCCGTTTACTTCATTTCTCGATACAAGTCAATTTGCACCTCCTTCAAATTCTCCTTTGGTGTCCTTTCATCCTCTGGACCGCTGCCACGCGATCGTTGTGGTAGTATGCAATAAGCCGAACTGGTAATGAGCCCGATTGGCGTTAGCCCGACTGCATTTAACCCGAATGACTTTAAACCCGAATGACAGTTGACCCGACTAATTATAAGAATGTAATTTAATCAAATGAAAAATTAAAAAGTTCTGGAGCTAGAGCGATTTGAAGTTGCTGAATTCTGATTGACTGAAAGCTAAAAAAAACTATCAATGGTAAAATAGTTCAATTTCTTTCCACAAACCCGCCGTTTTCCAACTTAGCGAATGATGTTAAGCTCATGTATGTAGCATACAGTGTTTTTGAATGATTTGGATTCGAAAAAAAATCTAAAGATGCTCATATCTTCAAAACTGAGCGTCGAAAAAATTTTTTTCAAACGGCAAATCATTGCATTTTGACTGCAGAATATTAGTATGCAAGAAGCCCGACCGGTAATAAGCCCGACTCCACTATTATTAGTTGGTCACTAGGAATATTTAGTCATTTCACTAGAAATCACCAATTTTCAGCCAATGACAAGCAGTCAGGCTTTTTGCATACTACTGATCAACGTTTTTGGCGAAGGTAAATATGGGTGGGGGATGAATCAACGAAACGAAAAATTACTGCAAGTGTGAAGTTGGCTATTTATGTGGTATATAATGAAGTTAGTAATAAAATATGGATTAAATAAAACGGAACATGAAGAACAGTGATTAGTTGAAACAAAACACATAACCTCATGACCAACTTGATTTTTCCGAGTTATGAATTTGATTCTCGCTGGTACGCTGGTACCATTCCGGTTTGTGTTGCTTCGAAATATGATCGATGTTTCGTTTTATTTAATCCATATTTTATTACTAACTTCATTATATACCACATAAATAGCCAACTTCACACTTGCAGTAATTTTTCGTTTCGTTGATTTTGATTTTCGTTGATTCATCCCCTACCCGGTAAATATCTTGTACAGTATCTTCTCCGTTGTCGCACGAAAAACCGTCTCTCTCTGCGCGCAATATTCTAGGAAGTGCTCATTCCAGTATGTTACAAAGTTCAATGTTCAGGAGAATTAGACAGTGATGCCAGTATTCCCGAGAAAAATCTTCAGATTTTTTGGCATTCGTCATTTCTTTCCAAATTGAAAATATGATTGGCCGGTTGTACAAGAAATAACCAATCATCAGATGCTGAAGATTTTTCTAGGGAATACTGCCAACGCTGCACGTAGAACGAACATGTCGGTGTAACAGGTGGTTTTACCAGGTGGATGAACGTATGAACGTGTCTTCACGATTTCCTTCTGGATTTCTAACCATAGAGAATAGAGAAAAGGACTGCGAGATCAAAGCCTGGTTTCTCCAACGGAAAGTGTCCGTGAAATTATGATCCAGGTAGTTTATAATTTTACCACTGATGGCGCTGGCGACGATAAAAACCGGAGTCTTATTGGTTAAGCAATTGGTTCCCATCAGGGGGTACAAACTCAAATGAACAATTTTCAAACGAATTTCAGCGCCGCCGTATGGTACCTTCATTGAAGTAATTTCCATAGGAGCTTTCCGAAGTGTGTGACCCAAGGCGTTAGGGGCGTGGAATGAACCAATAGAAATCCGTAGTTCACGCCCCAGACGCCCCGGGTCAAACACTTCGGAAAGCTCCATAGACACACTAACACTACTTCAACAATTTTTATGATTTGTCAATCATTTGGGTTGGCCTGTCCATGTAAATTTACTTCAATGGAGGTACCGTACGGCGGCGCTGAAACCCATCTGAAAATTTTTCATCTGAGTTTATGCCCCCTGGTTTCCATGGTTACTGGGCTCATGTTTCAAAACCTTACTCTTGTACTCTGGGGTATCGGTTTTCTCTATGTTCCTGATGAATTGAAAAGAGTTACACTGATACTCTAGAGTACGAGGGCAAGGTTTTGGAACATGAGCTGGTTGTACAAACTGGTACACACGTACGACAGCGCCAATTTTGAGACCAATCTAGGTTACGTTTTCGAGGACACTTCAAAAGTATTATGCAGTATCGTGCACGGGGCTTCAACACTTTAGGATGACCCCAAATCACATTTTAATTCAGGACAAGTTCCCTAGCATGATGGCGCTTCGATCGTATTGAATCGAGGTAACCTCAAAATTATGCCGATCAATTTTAATTTTGAAACATCAACAGTATTTCAACAACAAAGTGTGAACAACAATTCTAAAAACAAATTAGATTTTTTAATATATAATTTGGCTTTAGAATTTTCTGATTTTCGCACTTTATTGTTGGAATACTATTGATGTTTCAAAATCAGAATAATTTTGAGGTTACCCTGCTACACGAGGTCGCCATATTGATTTTTAGTTCACATCAAAGCACTCGTTCAAGAGGGCGCAGAAATCAGTCCAAATTTATTTTACTTTTATAACGTTGAGTTACACCCCCCTGGTGATAGCTTCGTTCGTTCTAAGGTGTTCTAAGTTGCCCCAACTTGCACCAAACCAATCAATTCATGTTTATAACTAGAAGAGCCAATCACAAATATCTGGAGCACGTTGGAGCAACTTAGAACACCCTTGAACGAACGAAGCTATTGTGATCGTACTCCTTTCCTCCATTCTCCATGCTTCTAACCTACAAATCATCCTAGTCTATAACTGTATTTCTTACCGTTTATGTATTGCAAATTCCTGCAATAAAGTCAATTACTACTACTACTACTACTACTACTACTACTACTACTACTACTACTACTACTACCGGTCTATAACTGAAACAAGATAGAAAATTCGCGTATAGGTCCATCCAGACCCCTCCGACTCATGCATTTTCCCCTAGAAATCCTGTTCACGTATTGACCAAGAAATGCCCAAGAAATCCAGATGGCGATTTCATCTAGTTGGCTGAATCATAACCTCAAAATATCAACGTTGCAAAGTTTGGTTCCTTGTAAGTTAAAAATTTATAAATGCAATAGTATGATCTGTAATTATTGGTCATTTTCTCACTATTCACCTTGAATTTTCGCGATAAATGATTCATTCTACAGAATCAATAGCCCCACTGACACGCGGAGCCCTCTACAACTTTCTGATCAGTATATGAACAAAAGTTCTAGACAGTCGGAGGGGTCTGGGTCAGCGTTGCCAGTATTCCCTAGAAAAATCTTCAGCATCTGATGATTGGTCATTTCTTGTCAAACCGGCCAATCATATGCTCAATTTGGAAAGAAGTGACCAATGAAGAAAAATCTGAAGATTTTTCTAGGAAATACTGGCATCACTGGTCTGGGTCCATCAAAGACCTAAGCCATTTATAACCACAACCATAACCTACAAATCACACCTGCGTGAATCTAAATATTTTCATCGGTTCAATTCTAACCTTATCATTCAAGAAAAACAACAGTATATTTCATATATTGCAAAAACCTGTAATCAATAACAGTCATTAAAACACAAATTAAACAACGTTCATTGTATACAATTCACTTCAAAATGAAGTTCATTTTTCATTTCAAATATGATTCTTTTCACATTGTAAATATATGAAGAGAAAACTAACCCCTTGTTGTGCAAGATTGTGTGCTTGAAAATCACAGAACTTGAAGCGAACGATAAATCAATCGATGATGAATACAATAAGCAATTTTCGTTGCTCGAGATTACGAAGAGTATGCAAAAATTGGATCAATAAATATCCGTTGTTATTCAAAGATGGACCCTGTGAATTTCATCGCCCAAAATTCTTTTCTACGTCGGAAGATACAAAGAAGAGCACGATACCTTCGGAAGAGAGTACCGTGAAAGATGGACCTGGTTTGACATCCTTTTTGAACGAAGTTATTAATAAGTCTATTTCCAAATCCGTTGAAAATTCACGATATTTTGGAACAAGTAACGGTGGAAATCGATCAGGTAAAATTATTTGTCAAAACATCGTTTGCTCGAATATATTTTTCTGATATGTGTATTTCTAGTTTATTTTGATGTTCGCGGATGTCAGATGAACGTAAATGACACCGAAGTGGTGTGGTCTATATTGCAATCACAGGGGTACCGTAGATGCAATACCATGGAAACGGCTGATGTCGTTTTATTAATGACTTGCGCCATCAGAGACAGCGCGGAGGTGAAAATATGGAATAAATTAGATATGTTGAGTGCTCTGAAAAAGAGGAAAAAACATATGAAAATTGGTTTGTTGGGTGAGTCAATTGATTGTCGAACGATGTATCGTATCGCTAGGTTATAAGAAGCGTTTGTCAAATTTTTAGGATGTATGGCTGAACGCTTGAAGGAGAAAATACTTGAGAAGAGAGATTGCGTGGATGTGATAGCGGGGCCGGATAGTTACAAGGATTTACCTAGATTATTGGCTGTATCGCACGACAATTACCAGACCGCGGTGAATGTAATGTTGTCGTTGGATGAAACTTACGCGGATATAACTCCCGTTCGGTTGAATCCAAACTCTGTGTCGGCTTTTGTGTAAGTATAATATTATTCATCAATTCTTTTGAAAATTCATGAATTCCCACCAATAGATTTTGAATACTTACAGCACTATAATGAGAGGATGCGACAATATGTGTACTTACTGTGTAGTTCCGTTCACGAGAGGAAGAGAAAGATCTCGACCTATCACCAGCATAATCAATGAAATCAAAAAATTGTCCGACGAAGGGGTAAAGGAAATAACTCTTCTTGGACAAAACGTCAATAGTTACAGAGACACGTCGATATCGGATTATTATACTGGCGGGGAGGGCGTTAGAAACGAACCCACTCATCTCAGCGAAGGATTCAGAACTGTGTATAAATCCAAAAAAGGAGGATTAAGATTCGCCGATCTGTTGGATAAAGTTTCTCTGATAAATCCTGAAATAAGGATAAGGTAAAGATAGGGATATTTTTTTGTATAATCTTAGAAAGAATCTCAGGAGAGGAATCGAAAAATTGTTAAATTTTAGATTTACCTCACCCCATCCGAAAGACTTCCCAAACGAGGTGTTGGAATTGATAAGCGAAAGATCGAATATTTGCAATCAATTGCATTTACCTGCGCAAAGCGGCAACGATGCCGTCCTGGAGAGAATGCGACGAGGATATACCAGAGAAACTTATTTAAATCTAATAGATCGCGTGAGAAGTATGATACCCGATGTATCGTTATCCAGTGATTTTATTGCTGGATTTTGCGGGGAAACTGAATCGGAATTCGAGGATACGATTAGTTTGATTCGACACGTCAAATACAATTCCGCGTTTTTATTCGCTTATAGCATGAGAGAGGTAAAAACTTGGAAGAATCGATAGATTCGATACGTTCGAAAAATCAACTTGGTTAATTATTGATTTTTCATTGATAGAAAACCACGGCGCATCGTAGGTACGAGGATAACGTGACGAATACAGAGAAATTGAAAAGACTTCAGAAGATGATAGCGGTTTACAGAAGCGAGGTTAATAATCTCAACAGGACGCAAATAGGTCAACAGCAATTGGTATTGATAGACGGGGTAAGTTTTATGTCTTCGCGATGACGAATGATGGATTTTGCACTCTTTATGATTTTTTTTTGACTTTCCCAGACCAGTAAAAGATCGAGTCAAGATTTTCAAGGGAGGACCGACGGGAATATCAGAGTTATCCTGCCTCGAACTTCCGTTCCTGTAAATAAATGTAATTCAAAGACTTCAAAGTCCATCGAGATTGGAGACTACGTTGTTGCACATATATGTAATTCCACTTCTCAAGCCCTCACCGGGATACCTTTGTATCATTCCTCGATAGCTGATTTTTATTCGAATGAGTCGGAAAAACGAGCAATAGGACACAATGTATTGTAATTATTGTTTAGAATAAATAATTATTATGTAAAAAGAAAACAAAGGGAAGATAGTATGTAACGTAGAGTATAATATTGTTTCATGGCAATCGTCGTTATCGAATATATATAATATATAAATTTTGTTTTGTCATATATTTCAATTCGTACAAACGAGAGTTAGCGATTAGAAAACTCTGTCTTTGGGAAAAAGAGAGACACGATTATACGAGACTGGCTGTGCCGATGTTGATGACAACGTTGTCGGCTCCTCTTTCGTAAACCGTAAGATCGTGACCTCGAGGTTGTTCCAGGAGAGCGGCCAATTGTTCACCGGTTGGGAATACCCCTTGCGAGGACGGAAGTATCACGTCGCATTCTAATTGACCTAAAATCAACGATATCGTTTCAATGATCGAGAATAATCGTACGTTACGAGTCGAAGCTTATCCAAATATCGTATACCGGATAAGGAAGGCGAAGCCCCTTTGCTGGATCCGTACATTCGCGTACTGTAACCGGAATCGTTGTGAGCGTCGTGCGGGGTCGGACTATAGACTCCGCTACGAGATCTATACGGCATTTTGGCGATACTCTCGTAATGCACGGTTTCCTGAACCACGACTTTTTCTGCACCTCCACCCCCCGCGACGCTATTCAAAGCTTCCGGTTGTTCGTCCTCGGCATCGCTGCTCTCGCTATTGTTACCTGGGAATAATCATCACATACGGATTCGTTATCCCAATCTTCTGTCGGCGCACAAAGAAGTGTTGAAAAATTCTACCTTCGCTCTCACCGTGCCAACCGTTACTCATCCCACCTTGGGGCTGTACTCTTTGATTTTGAGAACTATGTTGACTATGTTCGGGACTGGTGGCGGGATCGCTGCTCCCCGACCGTGGTGTTCCTCTCCAACCGTTGTGCATCCCAGGCACCTGTTGGAAACGTTTAATCATCTCGTGAACGCTCCTCCGTTCTGGTTTATCCTCTTCCATCTGCTTTCGAGAACCACTCTTCCCGTCGTGACAAGAGTTCAAGCCTAAATCGTGAGACATCGAGGTCTGATGGAGAAAAACAAAACATCAGGATTATCGTGATAAATCGATCGCGGAGAAGAGAATAAAGTCTCTACTGACGCGTTGTTGAAGATTACGTTGTTGTCGACTACTGGACGAAGGGGAAGCAGCGGCTCCGAGAGGAGAGGACCGATCCTGTCTGATGACTCCGTCGAAAGTCTCGTTCAATCTACCGGGCACGTCCAACACGCGGAGCGTGGATCCGGCTATCGCCGAGCCGGATGGAAGATCTCTCATAGATTTGCTTAGTCTCGGAATAGCTGGAATATCAAGATCGTCGAGACTGCCTCGGTGCAACGGGGTCTCACCGGGGATTTCGAAACTACGATCGTGAGGCCGATCGTCGAGAAGATCCTCGAGAGATCTAGCTCGAGCTGGGGTTAACGTATCGTGCCGATGACCCTCGTTCGAGTTGATCCTAGGTGGTCTCTCGCTGTGCCGTCCTTGACCTCCTCGGGATAACCATCGCTGTAGATGACGATGTCTGTCGTCGCAACGCGATCTCTCAGCCGCTACGCATCTCGTTAATTCCGATATCTGCCCTCTGGTTCGTCTCTCCAAGTTTGCCACTTTCAGATCCAATCTCTCGTGAGCCTGTCGATATTATTTTATTATTTATAAATTCATAAAATCCTCAGAACGAGATTTAAGAAAAGAAAAACGAAACAGAAACAAACCTGATCTATGTGAGCTTTCAATTCGGCTTTATCTCGTTCCAATTTAGCTTCCATGTGACGGAAAAATGGAGCGCAATAACAGGTATAGCCAACACCCACCGGACCTTTTCTGATATTGCCAGCGAGATCGAGATAATACTGTTCGCCTCTCCCCAAAGGATCCGAAGGTAACGAATCTAAACGAGGCTGGGGAAAGGCTTCGGGATCCGGATAATAATGACAACCGTAGGGCGACCATTGCCTTCCCATAATAGCCTTCTCGAAATGGACCTACAAATTTTCAATATATAAACGCGATACGTGACGAACGTATGAGCACGTTGTGTACACAAGAAAGGGTAATACCATACAATGAGAAGGAATTATCGTACCTTATGCGGTTTTCCACCCTTGAGTTTCTTTTTCTCTTTCTTGGAGCATCCGTCCCTGCTCCCACTCGTTCCGCTACCATTTTTCTCCCTCTTTTTCTCACCCTTGCCGCTTTTACCGTCGACCTTGTCGTCCTCTGTTCCAGCAGCACCAGCAGCAGCAGCAGCAGCAGCGGCGGCAGCGGTAGCGGCAATCGTCTCTCCCTCCTCCTCGTTCTCGCGGCTTTTGCTACGGGTTTTGCTCTTACCACGGGCCTTGTTGATGATCTCGAGTATCTCGGCCAGGTTCTTACGCCTTGCTATATCTTTCGCGGTTTCTCCTTGCTTATTACGTAATGAACGATCGCAACCCGCCTCCAACAGAATCCTCGTCAATTTTCGTCGGCCCATCGCCGCTGCTATGTGAAGTGCTGTATCTCCGTTCTACCGGGATAAACAAACATCAGAAAAAGAACAAAAATAACTCAAATATCGCATAATGATGATAATATTACCTTATTCTGATCCGAAACTCTGCACAACGCGGATATCAATATTCTCGTTACTCCCGCGTGACCGTATCTCGCGGAAGTGTGGAGCGGCGTATCCCCGTACTGGAAATAAATGAAAATTATTTAGAACAATCATTTGGAGAATAAGGAGAGATAATGATGATAATGATGATGATAGAACTCAACGTTATTCTGAAG
The DNA here is from genome assembly GCA_018340375.1 of Gonatopus flavifemur. Lineage (NCBI taxonomy): Eukaryota > Metazoa > Arthropoda > Insecta > Hymenoptera > Dryinidae > Gonatopus > Gonatopus flavifemur. The sequence goes on along the minus strand of JAFFJZ010000012.1, from coordinate 2,294,454 downwards.
ATCGGGATTACATCCAGCCAAGAGTAGTTCTCGGCAGCTTTGGTTGTGCCCGTTTTGGCAGGCAAGATGAAGCGGCGCAAATCCAGCGAGATTCCTCGCGTGCAAAGGTGCACGTTGTGTCCCGAGGGCTTTTGCCAAGGCGGCCACGGTTCGACTGTAACCACGCCACGAAGCCTCGTGCAACGCCGAGTTTCCATGCTGTAAAACGATGAGATATGCAAATGATTATCGTCCAAGTTCATCGAATATGAATAAAAAATGAAAGAAAAGGGATAACTTTACAATTACAGAACCAATAAAAATAAATTCAATAACTACGAAGGGATTTTAATGATGTTTGATCTAACGAAAAATCATTCGTTAAATCTCACGGCGCGGTTAGAAATATTTTTCACGCCCTTTCCCTTTTGCCTTCTGTTTCATACTTTTTTCGGTACTCTGCGGTTTCTTTCTTCTGTAAGTAAAGAAAGAGAAAAGGAAAATAAGAAAAAATTATATGCTGTTATGGCGTGTCGGACAATAAAATTCAACCGACCGCAAAGGCTTAAATCATTCTCCCTTTTCTTTCGCTTTTTCTCTCCTTCATTTTTACTTTGTCTTCTTTTTTTTTGCTCCTCTTCAATACTTATTCAAACGTCGATAAATACGTGATATATTTTTTCAACCTGACGCTTCCTCGTTTCCGTCCTTATTTGAAATAACTGGTGAAAGATTGGAGTTACCCTTCGAAATCACGATACATTTTGACATTATCAACGATTTAACGCGATCACTTTTCTTCCTATACTTTCTCTCCAGGAGAGAAGACGGGTTTTGAGCGAACTTACGACTCTTACGAAGAACTTCAAAAGAGGAGAAAGAAGAAGAAGAAGGCAAAGAGAGTTCCTTTAGAATCGATAGGTAGTACGTTGGATGAAGAATATGCTCCTCGAACATAGGATACGCGTCGCGTTGTGCCGCGCGTCTTGCCTTTCATCCACGCTACTTCTTTCTCTTTCTTCCCTCTTTCCGTTCATTTGTTCTCTTTGTTGGCAATTTGCCGCCGGTATCCTGGGGCGAAAACGTCCGACCGACAACACACGCTTGTGCATGCACAAGCGCATACAACAACATATAACGTATCCGCAATTTTCCATTGAATTTTCTTAAAAATGATTTTCCGATCGCCTCAAAGGACTCGAATGAATATGAATATGGTGCCGCGTTTGCGCTTGCGAACCAAGATTTCCCAAGAGCGTATCATTCTCAAGGGAAAACCCGATGAGAGGTTGGTCGCCGGGTCACGAGACGATCCTCGATGACGATCTTATCGTGGTATCGAGACTGGACTGCATTTGAAACAACAACAACAACAACGATGATAAGAACTGAATAAAGAAGCAAAAAAAGTACTATTCCATCTATCTATCGTTGAAAAGGAAAAGGAAGAGAAAGAAAAAAAGCGCAGAGAAGAAAGGATTATCATGATGTTCTTGAATTTAGCCTCAGGAGGAAACTTGGACGATAACTGCAAAGATGGAAAGAAATATCCTGCGGAGCGACTGTAGTTTTGCCTTGATGACTATCACGTATCTGTACGAGAGAGTACTGCAAAACTTAAGAGAGGGAAGGGAAGGGAGTTCTTGAATAGCTTCGTAATCATGAATGCAAAACCGATTTTATCGGCAAATGGCTGTACTTTAACAGAACCGACGTAGAAGCGTTAACCGACGATTGCAACACCGCTGTACTTTGATTTTCTCTTTTGGCCGGCAAAAAGTTCAGCGACGCTTAAACGATGGGAAAATATTGAAACATTAATCCGTTTCCAAAGTTCGATCTTAACGATATATCATCGACTGTAGGTAAAACAGATATTCGTCCATGATCGATACTTTGCGAAGCGAACCCAGATTATACACAGATTTCGTACAGTTTAATTGGAGTCATATCATAATTACAGATGATTCTCCAAGTTTCTCAGGATGAAATTTCAACTTACTTTAAAGAGTGAAATTCTATTCTTTTATAAAAGCGAAATTTCGGGTATCTCCATGTATTTTCGCGGTACGTAAGAGAAATTTTGGGTCCCGGATTATCCGAGTTGGAAGTAAATCCCTCTTTGGTCCACAAAATTGGTTTAGAATCAGCTCAATGGATCCGTAATTGAATTCTCAGGTTTAAATATTACATCCCGTGTTTGGACACGGAACCCCTTGTAAAAATATTTCTACGCCAAATTACGCTAAAAACTACGTCCCACAGCTTGGCATAGTTTTACGTAATTGGGCATGGACAAAAATATGAATATTTGTGCCGAAAATACGCGAAATTGAAGCAGGGGAGTAGAAATACACTGTGAAAAATATACTTCCTAAACTGCCAAAGAAGTTTGGCAGTTTTTTACACAAACTTTTTTTGTAAATTACCAAACAAAAGTTTGTAAACATTCAACAAATTTTTTGATTTCACGAAGATTTTTGAGAATTCACAAACTTTTGTTCGGCAATTTACGAAAAAGGTTCGGAAATTATTTTTCCAAACCAAGTTTGTAAATTTCCAAGCATTTTTGTTTGGAATTCAACAAATTTTTTTTACAGTGTATGTAAACTTGGCGTACAAAGTACGAGAGTTTATGCCATTCTACGTATTTCTACACCTTTTTACGCCACAGTATACGGGTAAAACTCTTGGTCATAGATTGGCGTACTTTGACGTGGAAGTGCATAGAATTTTCTACGTTTTTTTACGGGAGTGTCCGAAATGCAGTATTTAGGCGTAGTTTCTGGCGTAATTTGGCGTAGAAGTATTTTCACAAGGAATATTCCTTTAGAGAATCTATACAAATTCTTCGAGAATCCTTCAAAAGTGTTGCAGAAGTACTCGATGATTGACTTTTTGGGAACTCGGCAAATACTTCTGAATTAAACGTTGGGTTCAATACTTCGTGAACTGCCTTCCAAAAGTTTCATTTTTGGCTACCCTGCACGGAGGGAAAAGACATTCGCGGTGACAGTGAAATCCAATTTTGTTGGATCCCTTTGATGGGAGGAACTATTCACTATCACAGCAATTTATTAGCTGTGGCAGCAAAAAATGTTCCCTCCTCCAGCAAATTGTTTAGTATTGTACATAGAATATCAAACAAATTTTGCGAGAGAAGTCAAAATTTTTCGCTGTTCCAGCAGAATAAGATTTCGCTGCCACAGCGGAGTTTTTGTTCTTCGAGTGGTGAAAAAACTTGAATCATTGAAAAAATTGTGGAATTTAATGACAATTTGTTGAATTGTGATACGATTTTGGACAACGTTTTCAACGAAAATCGACAAAATATTCAATGGAATTGAACAATAATGTCCAAAAGATTCCAATGATTCTTAACATTATTCATTAGGGTTCACGAGAAAAAAGGAAATAGCTGTGGAAGAGGATCTACTCACTTTTTTAGCACCCTTTTTTCACCACTGCATAGTGGGCCGAGAGGCATAAAAAAGCGGACAAAACCCAACTTCACAATTGAGTTATTTGAAAATCATAGTCATAATGTATGGTAATTGAAGTAACTTTTGGTAAAGTTTTATGAAAATCGATGGAGTATTAAAGCCTCTATAGTATTTTGAAAGTGAAAATCACCAAGAAATTTTGCATGTGCTGTGTGTTGACTTAGAACTGATTTTATCTTTCCAAATCAATCAGTTTTCTAAATTCAACCCTATTGTTCCTAAACTAGGAGCAATATTGTAATGAAATGCGAGGAGGATACCCTTATCAATGTCTCCTCACACAATTTCGAAAGGTTCTTATATAGACGAAAAGGCAATTTTTCAACATACGTTTGCTGTCGTTTGTCATTACTGCTAAATCCCACCACGTAGAATAAAAAGTAAAAGTGGAAAATGTTCAGAATGAAATGTACATCAAATCCAGTTTGCCCATTTTTGCCCGTTTTGAGTTTCCCCATGAATACAGATGAATGTTTCACCATATGTATCGTATTTCACCATATACGAGGTGTGTTAAAAAAATAACGAGAATTTTCGTTTTATGAAAAAAATATTTATTTATTGATCAATATCTATTTTGTCCCCTTCAAAATAATCCCCCTTGGATATAATACACTTGTGCCAACGCTTTTTCCAATCCTCGAAACACTTTTGAAACTCGATCTTTGTAATAGCTTTTAGCTCTTTCAGCGATTCGCTTTTAATGTCATCTATGCTTGTAAAACGACGGCCTTTTAATGTTCTCTTTATTTTTTGAAATAGAAAAAAGTCACATGGAGCCATATCTGGCGAATATGGAGGCTGAGGCATCGTTACAGTTTTGTTTTTGGCCAAAAATTCACGAACAAGCAATGAAGTGTGAGCAGGTGCATTATCGTGGTGCAAAAGCCATGAATTGTTTTGCCACAAATCCGGGCGTTTTTTTCGGATTGCTTTTCGACTGATATGCCAACATCATCAGCGACTCCTCTGATTGTGATTCGGCGATCGTTCATAACCATTTCTTTCACTTTTTTCACGTTTTCATCGGTTGTTGATGTGCTTGGGCGTCCGGGTGGTTCGTCATCTTCAACGTTTTCGCGGCCATCTTGGAAACGCTTATACCACTCGTAAATCCTTGCTTTACTCATAGCGGACTCACCATATGCCTTCGTTAACATTTTACAAACTTCACTACACTTCATTTCATTTTTTACGCAAAATTGAATACAAATTCTTTGATCCATTTTTTTTCACAAACGAAAATCGCCGAGCTCGAAAAACACGTCATAACGTTAGCGGCTGCCACTTAAAAAGTAAGCAATGAATATTGCTGAAAATTTTATCGTACTCCAGGGGCATGTGTACCAACATAATAAAGAAAAATTTTATACAGGCGGACTCTCCAAACCCGCGAAATTTAAAAATTCTTGTTACTTTTTGAACACACCTCATATCCCAGGTAGCACACGCACGTTCTGAGAATGTTCTGAGAATATACGTTGAGAATATTCGAATATTCTATGGAGATTCTTATTTCGTGCGAATATATTCCACGCACATTCTGAGAATGTTTGAATGGGACTGTTTCAAATATTCTCAGAATATGATGCCACGGATATTGTGGGAATATTAGAAAACACTGCTGTTAAAATAAGAATTCCCGTCAATATAAACTTCTGCATGTCACCGAAAACTACTTCACAATCAATTTTTTTCATCATTAGACATCTGTAATCATGAATGGTTACCAATATTATGAATTCACATAGATGGATGAGATATTTATGATCGCAACAGGCAATCATAATATATACGGTATTTCTTAATATTTTATTACACTTTTGAGGATTATTTTTCACACATGGCACTCTCAGAGAACATTTGCGATATTAAAATGCACATTTATAAATTTTTCATTCCCCAAATACAAATTGAAATAATATATTATCCAAGGGTCTGTCGCCTGTTAACAACATTATCCGCCATTACTGAATTCATGTCATTAAGATGCTTGCGCATCAATCTACCTACAAACTTTGTACGCATATTGTACGAACATTCCTAGAATATTCGGAACAGTCTCATTCATATGTTCTAAGAATATTCTAAGAATATTTACGAATCTCCTACGCTCTTTGTAAGAATATTCGATCAAGTACATTTTACGGATGTTGTGAGAATATTCTCAGAATATTCTGTGTTACATGGGATAGATCATATTTTTCATGTCTGGATACTAAATCCATTAATTTATCGATAATAGGCATGACTTATCAACGGCTAAGAAAAGATTTAGAAAAAAATAATAGATTGTTCGCATGGTTATAGTTTAAACAATTCAATAAAAAATTTATTGACGAAATGATGAAGTACACCATTATATACGATGATTTTATGGGGAATATGTATAAGGGAGGTCGGGGCAAGACGACCCACTTAAGCTCAAACAGGTGGCTATAGCGCAATTTTCAATCAAATTGACTGCAAATTGGTATAATGTTCGTCAGAAGCAACCACTACAATATTGTAATGTCGATGTTCTGAAAAAATACATATATTGGCTGAAATTAGGGGGAGTACAAATTTATCAAATGGATCATCTTGCCCCATACCTGGGGTAAGATGAACCACAAGACGGGGCAAGATGACCCAGAAGATAATATTGAGAATTCAAATGACAATTCGTGGTTATATCTATCAAAAAATAATATATTTCAGAATCTAAACAGATTTTATTCCCTAAATGATCGAAATGATCACAAAAGTAATTTATTTTTCACCATTGAATACGCTATCGTACCGAAACATGATTTCTACAATGAAAATTCTTCTCAGCGTATTCTTTCAATAACTGCCTTTTACAGGATGTTATATTTTTCACTCAGTGGTCAATTATTGAAGAGTCAATGAAAAACGTAACTTTTATATATTTGAAATAACTATCACCAGCAAACATACTTAGGAAAAATTGAGTATTCTGATAATCACAAATGAAATATAAAATATTATTTACTTTTCTACAAATTATATTTACTGAAAAGTGAACCATTTCTAACTGAACACGACGCGTATTTGAGGGCACCCGAGTGTATACCACAAGTTTCTCTTCTTCCAACCTATTTATTGAGAGGACAAAATAATATGTTGGAAAAGCATGAATAATGAACCGCTTGAGCCCCCTTAAGGGAAATCTACATTGTTAGAAATTTCTGCATGAAACTTCTATGACATATCATGAAAGCAATTTTCTTTCACGTGATTGAAAAATTGCTTGAAATTTCAATTACATGTAGATGAAATTACATTTACTGAACCATACAGATTGGATGATATACTAAAGCAAAAACTGAAAATTCATTCACATGTGATTGAATTTTTCATCTAATCACTAGAAATTGAACATTTCATTTGGAACTGTGATTAAAGAATGAATGAATTTTCAGGGTACAACGTACGTTATGCGTTCATGGTTCATACTAATTCAGAGGTCATTATAACCACAAATTCTTTATTCGTGCGTACGAATACCAAAAACACTCGGATTTTTCTCCATGTACACACGAGTAAGATGAAAGTTTCACGAACAGATGATAATGTGCAAAATGATACTATTTTGCGATGTGGTTCATCTTGCCTCTCATCTTGTCCCAATAGGTCAGTTGTTGGTTAAGTAATTTTGATTTTTCCTCACACAAATAACTTTAATCGAGAAAAGTATCATAAATTACCTGATGCTTTTGAGAATAGAATGGGATATTAGAATCATCCAATTATAAATTTACATCAAAGACATAATGTCCACAGTGAACAAGGAAATTTAGATCAAACCCACAATTTACTGGAAGGTGACCTTTGTTTACAATTTGCATGACATGAAATGTGACGGAGAGTCGTGTAACTAACTGCCCGTTGATATACAACTGAGAACTTGCTAATTTCGTGTTGAACTACCAGAGGGCATCAGTGCCTTGGCATATTCAACAATTCGATCATCATGCCCCGCGGTTCATCTTACCCCGGCCTCCCCTACTAAACTTCTCTTCACAGAATACTTTTATTGTGAAAGAAATTATGAAAAATGGCTGACGAACCAATCTACAGGGTGATCCAAAATCATTGTACTTCCTTAACCTTTTCATGCCCCCGGTAAATCTATCACAGATGAAATCAGAGTTAATAAGATCCGGGAGGATTGGGATTGCTGAATCCGAATCTAGAATTGAATTTTCAGAATTTAAAATGATGGATCCAATATGACAGAGGAAAATCTTAAAGTCATTCTAATCTACCCTGGTGAAAATCGAACGTGCTTGAAATACCGTCAAAGCGTGCAATAAAGTGACAGAAGCGTTTGTGAAAAGTTTCGACCGCCAAATGACTCTAAGGCAAATTTGGTTGAGCGTGCTATCACCAGGGTTGGGTTTATTAAGTGATTTTTCAATTTCTTACGTATCATACTTGGTTTCTGACACGTAATATATGTAAAATACTTGAACCCTCCTGTCCCCCCGAAGGCAAGGGGTTGATTTTATGCGTAAGATACTCGGTTTCTTACGTGTCGTAAACTATGTAAAATACTTAGAAGTATATTACGTGCCAACCCTGGCTATCACATTTCATTGAACGTCCAACGCACCCTTCTTACTGAACACTCTTCTCCAACTCTTCAATAACTCTTTCCTGATGTTTACGATGTTTCGGTAGTGAAGGTTTTCAACACGCTTATAGGACTTCCCTTGTGTATATGTTTTGATTGATTGAGAATTATATGATTTTGAGGTTAGAATGTTTAGAGGGTATTCTTTATCTTTTATACCAGTTGTTAAGCTAAAAAATTTTATTCGTATTCAAGATACATTGACCAATATAATTACTAAACAACAATTGTTTTGAATTATCGAACTGTAATTTGATGATGTTTGATATGTGCAAGTAAATTAAATTCTTTTGCACATTTAATGATTACACATGGGATATTGAAATTGATTTGTAAACTTTCAGGATGAAAAATCATTTTAATTCAACGAGAAAGATTGAATTTAAAGCACATTCCCTTATAACACAGTTCATCAGGGAAATAAAGTTCCAAATTTTCAAACACCGATGTTAGCCTAGCGGTAAAGGACTTTCTCCCGAGTTCAGAAGTTCTGTGTTCGATTCCCCTTTGCAAATTCTTTTTTTTTTACTTTCTTTGGGCTCACTTTCAAGCACGCTTTACATCCGCCAAATGACTCCTCCGAAACGCTTCTGATACTTTGAATTGACCCTTCGATTACTCTTATAGGACTCTCTAATAACGTCTTTATAACTCTTCCCAGAACGCTCCATTTTCACCAGGGTATTTAAAACATGTCATGCGGGGGTTTTCGGGGTTGTTAAATCCAAATTTGAAGTCAGATTCTCTGAAAAACTCTGAGAAAACTTGAAAAGTTTATGAACTCGACAAACTCTGTCTTGAATTTTGATTTTTTTAACATGAGATTCGTTATCAGCGACCTTAAAAAATTCGAGATCTCGAGTTTTCATCATAATTCGCTGGTAATTATATTATTCTGACCGCCATCTTGGATCCGCCATTTTGAATTTTGATTTTTTAACATGAGCTTCGTGATCAGCGACCTTCAAAACTTCGAGACCTCGAGTTTGCATCAAGATTGAATGAAATTCCGAATTTTGTCCGCTTCTGTATGCCTCTCGGCCCACTGTGCACTGTAGCTAAAATAATTGCAGCTGTAGCTATTTTTTGGTTATCGCAGTGGAATATCGTTGATATTCGGATAGTCAAATAATTGAGCTGTTGAATTTTTGCTGCTACCGCTAAGTGAGTAGCCGTAACAGCTAAAAAATAGCTCCCGTAGCTAATTCTTAGCTATCCAAATAATAGCTAATTATTTTTTTCCGTGTTCAAAGTTCTCATCGATACCAGGTTTCATTGAGATCGGTTGGACACAAGTTGATTTACTCTGAGCGAATCGTATTGACATTCTCAGGGGAAGAGTTTTATTGAAATTTGTTGAGTTTTATGATTTTTCAACACAACTTGGATGAAATATGTCGGATCACACAAACCTAGAGGAGTCAATATTTTTCGCTATCAGATCAAAATAAGATTTCAGACCAAAGTATCTTTTACTCATCTCGATTTTTCGCTTCTCGAGGCTCTTTTTAGCAAATCCTGTTTCTCCAAACGCTGTAGAAACAATAAAACAGGGAGTACCACTTTAAAAACGAGGAAAAATGAGCTATTCTCGATGAGAATAACCCGAACAGCTCATCAGTCGAGTACCACAAGAACGGATTATTTTCAAATACACTTTGATTGTTTGTTAATAATCAGTCATAGATTATGTAAACGAGACGGTTATTTTATGAACGTGCGCAACATGTAATTATTCAAAACAGTCTCACAGGACTCGACTTTCCTATCTTTGACGTCGCTAAACCGCGATTAAGCAGCAGAATTCATCATTAAAGAAATAAGTTTTCTATAAAATATTTACAACGTGCGGTACTTAAGCGTTAAAGTAATCAACCCTTACAGGCAATAAATTTCACATATATAGAACCTCGACTCTGTCTTTCCTTTTAACATTTTTTTTTTCTCTCAGAAAATTTCCAAGAAGTTATTCGATCAAAGTCGTTAATAATAAAACAAACAAAAAAAGTGGCGTACAATTTCTTATTTCTCGTCGTTAAAGACATTACGTATCATATGTAATATACTTGCCGCGTTTAAACCTCGAAACACTTAACTACCATACTATGTAAAAACTGAAACCCTGCCGGTGGTTTATAATTTTCATTCTTTAGTGTAATCAATCTTTTCGTAATTTGACGTATAAAATACGCACGTGTGAGTTTTCAAATACAGAAGCGAGACAATAACGATTCCACTCACTCACGGGGAAAACAAATTTCTTTTTGCTGATCTAGCTAAAGAATCGCTGGATCAGGTAACATGTTCAAATAAAACAGTAAAATTATTATTATTATAATACAAAACTCTCCAAATTCAAGATAGCGAAATCTCAAAAATTGCAGTGAAAAGTCGACTACCGCAGAATAAACTAATGTTGATGGATTTTGAGAGTGAAAGGTCTCACTTCCTGGTGAAAATGGGAGCGAGAAGAAAGAGTAAACGAAGCGTATGCCGAAGGGTAACAGAAACGTTGATGGAAAGTATACGAAACTTGAATGGGAAGGATTGTTATTTTCCAATATTTGAATAATGCAGCATAGATTTATTGAATAAGAACATATATAAATGGAACAGGTTCACTAAGGATAACGTGGTATATCCTATGTGAACTAGATTATGAATAGAGTATTGGAAAATAACAAACTATAAAAAAACCACGAATATGAGACGAAAAATTAAAAAATTTTTAATTAGAAAAAAATAGACTTTGGAAAAAATCTTTACTGAACAAAAAGGTCTAAGAATTGATTGAAGAATATGCTGAAATTTTTTCAGAATTTTCTAACGATTTTTAAAAATTTTTTAAATTTGACGATTTTTAAAATTCAAAAAAGTCGTTGAAAAATTCTGAAAAAATTCCAGCGTGTTATTTGATCAGTTTAAGAACTTTTTGTTCAGTAACATTTTTCTCTAAAGTCCATCGTTTTTGAATGAAAAATCTTTGAAGTTTTTGACGTCTGTTCCGCGTTTGAACCGCCATTTTGATGGTTTCCACATTGATTTTCACAATTGTCAAAAGCATAAATCAAAGTTTGAGACAAATTGACGTGGTTTCTGCAGTTACAACAAGAATTCTAAAATGATTCCAATGTGAAAACGTGAGATAAAGAAAGAAAAAAAGGTTGAAAATTCGTGTTTTTTTGGAAAAAAAAAACCCAGATATCTTGCCACAGGGACATTTTTCGGAAAAACCGATAGCAGATTCTGAAAGATGAGTCAATTTTACATCGACAATGCTTATTCTAGAATTTTTCAGGAGTTTTTTTCTCACAAAGTGCAAGCGTTGAAAAACGCAACCAAAAAATGTCATTTTGGGACTTAATGGGTTAAGGGGGGCTAACCACTGTGACACTATTAAAAAATCAATTTTTTTACTTTTTTCAACAGTTTTTACCCTTAAGAATATCCTGACAAAATTCCAACGCCGTATCTCGAATATTATCCGAATGCCAGCCTGCTAAAGAGCAAATGGTTGCCTCTCAAATTTACACGCAAAAAAATCACTTGTTGTAGTTACCACAATTTGGAATGAAATTTGTGACAGAGACAATTTGGGAGTGTAATTTACTGCACTTGACATTAAATGTACTCTAAATCAGTTGAAATCACCACATTTTGTTTGAAATATTGATAGAAAGTGTTCCGAAGTGTGAATCAATAGTGAAATCTGTAAACGAGTTTTTCTCGAAATGGGATTTTTCAAATTTGCTGCCATCATAACTTGAAGAGCAATCAACCGATTGACTTGAAATTTTAACTGAGGGTTTTCGGGTGTATTTCTCCTACGGTGAACCACGATCTTTTTGATTGGATAATAATTCTCGATTTGAAATCGGACAAATGACCATTTTTCAGGCAAAAAAACATAGTTTTTTTCTCAAAACACTGCCATTTTGTCAGATTTCGATATTTTTCAAAAATCCTGGTTCACCGTACGGAGTATACCTTCTAGTTTAACGTCATTTTTGTCTTTTTTCATTTCAGCCACTTAAGGGTGTGCCCGGTTCATTTTTTCCCTAGAAAACTACTAGATCGTTTCAACGGTTTTACGTCGTTAATATTTAATCAATTGTATTGATCTTTAGATCAAAAGATTCAGAATCGATCAAACAATCCGGCTCTGGTCTGTTTGTTGTTGAACAAAGTCATTATAATTAATTACAACGAAATTTCGTTATTAGCCAATGAGAAACCTCTATTTCGTTTTTTTAATATTATAAAAAACATAGCCCATCTTCAAGTGTTTTGAGACCAGAGCCGGACTCTCTGTTTGATTCTGAATATTTTGATCTAAAGATCAATACAATTGATTAAATATTAACGACGTAAGACGGTTGAAACGATCTAGTAGTTTTCTAGGGAAAAAATCGAACCGGGCACTCCCTTAAGCGACCGGTATGGCGGCAGCAGTTGGGGAACTTTTTTTTTACGCCTCCGAAGGCAGCGCATAAGTCGCTCGTATGTCGATATTTTTGTACCAAAAAATTATATAATATAGTTAAGTTATAAGTGAATATATCCTCAAAGTTTCAGAACATTCGATGGAATACTTTTTTTTTCAAAAAATTCCGAAAAATCACCTAAGTTTTAAGCGGTCACAGTGGTATAGCCCCTCAACGAGAAGTACTTCCCTGGTAGAAATTTGTCTGGACGTTCCAATTACCATCCATGTACTGGATGGGACCCATGTGGGTCCTCTGATGAAATGTTTCTATTAGAGAACTCACTTTCAACTTGAAAATTTATCTAAATTGTACACTATTCTGGAGAAATTTTAGAGTTCCTCGCTGAAATGACTATAGACCCTACTGCTGAATAAAGTGATTATATACAACTAGGCTTGTGTTCCAAAACTTTGCTCCCGTATTCTGAAATATCGGTTTTCTATGTCTTTCTGATCAACTAAACGAAGCCGTCTCGAGTCAAAAAATAAAAACTCACTTAGCTCTGATTTGTTGCGTATCATGGAGTGAATCAGGGTGGATTTCATTCTTCACCCTGATCTCGCCCTGCTCTCAACCTGATCCTGCTTCAGAAATTCTCACTGAACCTGATGTTAATCTTTTTTCGACCTGGTCCAACTCTGGATCGTTGCGTATTACGAAGTTAAGGGGAGGTTTACATTTTTATCGACCAAAACAACAGTTTTTTCTTGATTTTTTTTTTCATAGCAAGAAATAAGTAATCAACTCAACATTTTGGCTACTCGTTTACCAGGTGTGTAAGTATGAAACCGGAATTTTTGTACAGAAAAAACACGTTTATTGTAATGATATGATACAAAGTAACTTATTCAAAGTATTGTCCGTCGCTATCTATACATTTTTTCCATCTTTCTGGCAATTTATGGATTCCGCGCCAAAAGAACTGTTGCTCTTTTGAGGCAAACCAGTCATCGAGCCATTTTCGTACATCTTCGTAAGAAGTAAAGCGCTGCTCAGCAAGTGCGTATCCCATCTATGCAAACAAGTAGTAATCGAATGGAGCAAGGTCCGGTGAGTAAGGCGCGTGCTGAAGAATCTCCCAACGGAACGACTCTATCGTTTCCTGGACCTGTTTTGCTTTGTGTGCTGGAGCATTGTCATGCAGCAAAATCACCTTGTGTCGTCTTTGTTGGTATTCTGGTCGTTTTTCACGCAAAACTCGATCCAAATCGATCATTTGTTGTCGGTAGCGTTGAGTATTGACAGTTTCCCCAGGTTTCAGCAGCTCGTAGTAGATTACGCCCTTCTGATCCCACCAAACACACAGCATTGTCTTTCGTCCGTAGCGGTTTGGTCTTGCCGTCGATGTTGATGGTTCACCCGGAGTAACCCATGACTTTTTGCGCTTAGGATTCTCGAAATATATCCACTTTTCATCGCCAGTCACAATTCGATGGAGAAATGACTTCCTTTGGAACCTGGCGAGCAGCATTTCGCATGATGTTTTGCGGTTTTCCTGCTGTCTTTCGTTGAGTTCATGTGGAACCCATTTCCTCACCTTTTCTATCTTTCCCATGGCTTTCAACCACCAGTTGTTGTTGTGTTTGAGCGTCGTCTTCGTCCAATAAGGCTTGCAGGTCAACGTCTTCAAACTTTTTCGGTGGTCTTCCACGTTCTTCGTTCTTGACGTCAAAATCGCCACTTTTGAACCGTTTGAACCACTCGAAACATTGTGTTTTACCGAGAGCATGCTCACCAAACGCCTCCACAAGCATTCGATGCGATTCGGCTGCGGTTTTCTTCAGATGAAAACAGAAAAGTAGTGCTGTCCGCAAATCGTAATTTGTTGGCACAAAACTCGACATGTTCATCTCTAATAAACTAATGCTACTGAATGAAACTCGTGTTATTGTGAGTTGGAAATCTTTGTCGGATATCAATACAATAACCAGACACCGCTGACGTGATGTGTCGGTAACTGCATCGACATCTAGCGCCACCTATGGGAAAATTCCGGTTTCATACTTACACACTTGGTAATACATTAAAGACTACAAAAAAATATTTTTTATATTAAAAAATAGCGTGACTGTATCCGATGACGCGTCCCGTAAAGTGACCGTCTCAGAAAAAGGTGGTCTACTGTTGGCCACTTTAGCACCTGCAAAAATGTTTGGAAATTGAAAAATTTTCATAAAATATATGAATGTAGTTGGAGCCTGAACTGCAATCATCGCTGAAAATCAAAAATTAAGAAAATAGCGGGCATTCGAATATTTTTTTCGTTTTTTTTGCTATTTTTCGCTCTTTAAAATTCTGTAAAAAAAAGTTATGGGTATAACATCTTGATTGTAGTTCAGGCTCCAACAAATCTAATAAACTTTGAAACAAAATCAAAAAAAGGTGATCCATCGAGTAGTTTTTGAGTAATCGTGGCCAACAGTTCAAAAAACATGGTTTCGGGAGAACGCATTTAAAGATTTAAAGCACTTTTTATTTTTTCGGAATCATGGCCCATGTGTCGACATTTGGTGGCCCATATCGTGCTTCTGCTTACTATGGTACGAATATATGGGCGCCCAATTCAAAAATATGTATGTAACATACACTTCGCTCGGATTACCGTTCGATTTCAATTTTCGAGACGGAAGATAGGTCTCGTTGTTGTTCCATAACTTTGAAAAAAAAATATATTCGACCAAACGGTTTTGGTAATGTATTCTACACATAATTTATTACAAAAAAAATGCCAAAAGAATTGGTGTTTTGGTCGAGAAAAAGGTAAACCTCCCCTTAATCAGGTTTCAACACGTATTACAATTTTTCGACTCGGGGTGCTGTTCATTTGACCAGCTGATACTGCTACACTGATATTCAGAGTATAATGGTGGAGTATTGTTACGTTTATCAAAAATATTAGGCGATGCCAGAGTCGAAAAATTGAAACCTGATTTCGAACTATTCAAAGACTGATCTTATCCTTTTGAACAGTATGAGATCAGGATTAATGAGAACCTGTTCTGATCCGTAATACGCAACGAATACGCATTCTGTCAGGTCGAATTTTCAAACCTGATATAGCTCTATTTTTCCTTCACCCTTATTTTCACCTGGTTATGGAATTTTGTGGATTCTATTCAGAAAATACCAGCAGCGAGATACCTGCTGAATATAATTTTAAAAATTATTAAAAAATAATGATATATAATCAAACTCCCGAGATGTACAATTGTAGATTTGTAAAATTTCCTTGTCTAAAATGAAAACGATAAATTCTTTCTCTTTTTTGTGTTGTGATTTTTGAATCGTCAATTTCATACAACAATCAGGGAAATTTATTGTTTTTTATGGAAGATTTTTAGCAAGGTAATATACGTTCACAATTTGTACATCTCGATGATTCAATTATATTGCATTATTTTTTTATAATTTGTAAAATTAGTTTGAGCTAGTATCTCGTTGCTGGCATTATCTGAATAAAATTTACAAACACATTATTATTAACTTTATTATTATTACTATTATTATTATTATAGTCTTCAAAATATGAGTGTGAATGAAATTGTTACACCTAAAATATATTGTTGAATTAGAATAGCAAGTTCCAAACATTGAGGAATTTTGAATGGATATCGAAATTTGAATATGAAAATTGATTGGATATGTTTATATGGATGTAAGCTTATTATTCTAAATAAATTTCAAACATCTTATTTTCTCATGAAATTCATTCGATTTCATTTTCATTATACTTTTTCAAGTCTCATGTTATAGAATTTATTGACATTTCATTATTCTCAGAAATTATCAAAGTTGCAAATGCGATTAAATTTACCTTATGTTCATTTAATGTAATTTTTTAATAATAAAATTATATTGATTAATTGATACTCAACTTCATCATCCATAAATGATACATACATTTGAATTTCATTATACATTTGCGAACCAGGTTAGAATCAAGATGAAAAGAACATTATCAGGTTGAAACAGTTGTGAGCAGGATTTATTTATAATTTTTCCTTCAAATTCCAACAGATTGAGATCAGGTTGTGACCTGAATTTGAATCACTATGTATAGAACAATATCAGGTTCAAAAGGAATGAAATCAGGTTGAACTGAATCAAATCAGGTCGAATACAATATGAGATCAGGTTAAACAGACCAAGATCAGCTCTTAATTTTTCGACTCGGGTACCGAGTCCAACGACACCGAGACGATACTCGCATCTGATAGTATTTCTCGATCCTGGGACGAGGCTTTCAAAGTATCGTCGAGAATCTCGTCTCGTGCACCCTTAATTCAGTTGGTTTATTTAGATTTTTCATGCGTAAACTGATCGTACAGTAACATTGATAGTCCATGAACACGGTCAGAGGAATATCAGGAAGTCCGAAAGTTTCAATTTGCCACTCGGAATTATTTTATGGAAATAAATTCAAAAGCAAAATTCTTGACTTGAGATTACATGTCAAAATACATTGTTATCTTATTCATAGGTGTGATTTTACTGAGAAAACATCATTTCACATTTCTAATCAACAATTTGAACTACATTCTAGAACTTCCCTGGGATTTGAAAAGTAATATTCCTGATCATTCTCGCTATTTATTGCTTCAAATTCCTACGAGGGGGGCTGACTATAGTCAAAACTCTGCATATATATTTACAAGATGAAGACAAAATTTCGAATTCGATAAATATTGAAGCTTATTGAAAAACGTTCCTAGATGTGTCCTCAAAAATATCAAAAGTGCGTTACAAAACTACATAGAAACCAATTCAACATATGGGATTACTCAAATTCCTATAATCATAATTTCTACTAGGGTTTCAACTGTAAAATTAGTGACTATTCACTGATCCAATTCAGTGGTCAACCATTCCGTGGCAGCAAAAAATGTCGACTCCTCCAGCAAAATTTGTTTCCTACTCTGTATGTGATACGAAAAATGTTGCTAATCTAGCAAAAAAAATTCGTTGTTTCATTCAATCCTGTTGCTCTCTCGGCCATCCGGTTAGCTGTGGTAGCGAATTTTTATCAAGATCGGTAAAAACCTCCTGCGAAGAACATCGCACATTTTATAATTTTCCTTTCTAATTGAGATAAGAGTTGTTTTGTCGGAGGAAGAGACTACAACAAGAACGCCGCTTCACCGCTTTTTTGCGTAGGCGGTGGGCACTTTATCGCATCCATTGGCCTGATAATTCATTAAAAGCCGTGAAATAATCTATCTCGATTAATAAAATCGATACCACTGATCGTACAAATATCTCGAAGAATGATCATCTCCGCGTATAAAATGGAATGGTACAAGTAAAATAGTTGGAGCAAGGTAAAACAAGGAAAATTTCTCTTCGGATTTTTATGTGGGATAAATAAACACATAGGCGAGAGGAAACCGACGATGACTACTGCATTCTTCTTCTTATATTCCCAACGTCTTCTCGCGGATAAGAGTGGAATCTCTTGTGGTAGAAGAAGAAAAAAAAGCTCCAACTCTTTTTCCCTACGTGATTTTTTCCTCTCTTCTCTTCTCTCCTTCAGTCCCAACTGTATATTAAATAATTCACGTATTAAAATAATTTTTATAGCATACTTGGCACAAAAGACACATACGAGATCCAAGAGATTTTCTTGTTCTTTTATGTTGTAAACGGATATCTTTTCTCCGACACGTTGCATCTCCTCTGGCAATGTCAGAGTTAACAATGGGAGTTCTGCGGATGATTTAAGGTCGTGTCGTGGGCGTACGTGGAAATGTTCTTCCAAGGTTCAAAGGGATTACATTTGTTGTATATAACAACAACAAAAACAACATCCCCAACACAACACATCCAGCGAATGAAAATGATAAAACTTGTAAATTAAAACAAAGCGTTACATCTTTTTCTGATTCTTTCATTCTGTTTTTTCAGGGATAGATCGAGGGAATGTGTGGTTCATAATACATCCAGGTAGAATCTCAAGGAAGTGATTTATGTAACTTATTATTCAAGGTTTAAGGTACCATGGCAAACTTGTCGATCGTACGTAGTTGACTATCTATCAACCGACCAGTCATTAGAGTCGGTGAATACTCTTCTCATGCTCCTCTCGTGTTTTTTTCCTCCTTCTCGTGCAGCAAGATCATTACGAGGGTTCATCAGTGCTCCCTCCCCCCCATTCTGCATATAAAGCTCATACACGAATAACAAAACCCTTGAACCGCAGAAGAAGATAGAAGATGAAGAAAAAACCCAAAAAGACACCCGGGGATGGAACAACAAAGTATTTAGCGTTAGGATTCAATTATGAGAAACGTAACGCTGTTATCGATGCACAAAGTGCATAATTAAACCTCTTATCGAGCCGAGAGAGTGTCGGAGAGTGTTGGAGAGTGTTGGAGAGTGTCGGAGAGTGTCAGAGAGTGTCAGACAGTGTCGGTAGCAATACATTTCTTGACTCGAACAGACCAAGGGACGAACCAACGAAGCAACCAAGCAACCAGGCAACAACGAACCAACCAACGGACAAGGTCCATTTAATGAGACTATAATTTATGCTACCTGATCGTGGGTAGCGGTAACCGTGTCACGAAAATATTTTATCTCTGACACGCGACACGGGATTAGTACGCGATTGTATTTGAAACGAATTATTATCGATGTCCGTTCACTCATTCGATAGGCAGTCGGTTTTATAACACTCGACAGAGGCTCTTTGATATACGCTCTTACATTTATCACTTACAAACTTTCTTCGGAGCCCAGTTAATTAGATTCGATAATTAATGAAGTATCATTTCGTTCGATATTTCATTCTCTATATCTCGTTATGTGTGGGGTTTCAATTCGAATGATCGAGAGGAGGAAAGATTTCTTTTATTCCTAGAGAATGTATTATCCTCTACGTATAATATAATTGTGTAACTTTATTAAGAACGAGTAAAAAGGTCGGCCAGGTCCAAGAGAGCGGGGCGGGTGGTCGGAACAGCTGCAACCGTATAGCAAGGCTCGCACGTATATGGAAATATAAACGTGTAGTGGGTATACGAATGAGCAGGTGATCCGGTATATACATAAACTCAGGTACGATTAATGCGAAACATTTTTCGCCGTGTCCAGGGTATAATACCTCGATTCCCTGGGGTACTTTCCGCACTTTTATCGCTTCTCTTCAATTTACAATCCTTTATTCAAACCAAACTAACATCCTTCCAGGGCTATTATTATTCGAGAAAATAATTTCCAAGCGGTTCCATGAAAATTCAACGTAACTCTTTGGTATGAGAAAAAAATCTTCTTCCTCGCGTTCCACCAGAATTCCTGAACAATCCCGACCGTTGTTGCTCGTTTGGAATTCAGTAGCTACCTTGTTACCGCGTTGAGAGTCATCGCTGGGCATCCCAAGATAAAGTTGTGAGAACTTTATCTCAAGCTTGGAAAGTTCTTCACGAATCCTCGTGTTCTATCGGCCAAATAAATTTTCCTAGTCCAAAAAGGGAAAAAAGGGGAAAAAGTGAAAACGTTATCCATCATCGATTACCGTGAAATTCTTATGTATCTGGCACGTGTAATGTCTGCGGCGCTCGTAACGCTTTAAGTACGAATGGGCTCCGCTATTAGCTTCATTTATGTTTTTGCTCGTTCCGAGCAGGAACTACAGTGTACAGAGAAAACTCTAGGTACACGAAGCGTATGGTCGGAACACGATAAGACGTTCGCGATGATGAGCATGCGTTACCGTATATTAACTCCCCTATTTCTCTAATCCTCTTTTACCGCCTGTTTTCGTTGCAAATAGAAAACACGGGTAACGACAGGCAAACCCAGAGGTCAATAATCATGTTTACTTCTCGTTTTTTTCTTGTTTCAAAATTCAGCAAATAGATGGCGTAGGGAAGATACATTCAACCGGGGATAAAAATAAATGAAATATATGTATTTTCCTATCCCCTCTATAATTATATGAAGAAAGAAAGAGAAGAAAGTACAAGATTATTAGGAGAATCTTTGATCTAAGCGCGATACAGGCGCGAGACTAATTTGCGCTTAAGATATAAGATTCTTCCTTCTTCGCCTTTGGGGACAAAGGATGAGGCACGATTTCCTTATTCGTTCTCTCTCTTATTAAGCCTTGCATCGTATCGCGAGTTGTAATACGAGATAACGTTATATTTTTAACATGTATATAATTCTTTCGTTATAATTGTCATTCCCTTGACTATCGTTCTTTTTTTCCCAATGATCGAAATCGTTTAATCGTCCCAGTCTTCGACCAAACACAACCAACCGCACACATATCTACACACCCGGTCATTCTAAAAATGGCATAAACCGCCTTCGGTCTGCACGAGCCTTTAGTAACTCGATTCGTACGCGTAGCGACTTGGTAAACCAAAGGAAATACTTGCACGAAGTGTTCTTCGTTTCGTTTTTCAATTCCATCCCTTTTCCCGCCTTGTTCCGCCGCTGAGAGACGGAGACGGATACGTGTACGTCTATTATCCGCAGGAACCAAATCGAAAGTAATTTCCTATATTCGTTTTATTTGGTTTACTACTCGACGCGCGAAGAGCATCGCCGTCGTCATCGATAGCTTATGATTTCATTAACATGCTACTATGCTACTATATACTGCCGAGAGACGCAAGGAATCTCAACGAGATAAAAGGTGGTTCGCGTACGCCTCGATTCCCCGTATCTCTCTTGAATATTTTTATTATGTTCAATTCATTAAATACCCATTAACGTCATTAAAATCGTCGGTATTCCTTAGGAATCATTTGCCTCTTGTCGAGAATGTTAAATATTCTCGAGGAATTAAAAACATCGGCTCAAGGAGGTAACGGATAATCGGAACACAAAGGGCGAGGAGCCTGGAATATGCTACTATATACTACGATCTACGATGACATGATATATTTAACTTGAAAATCACCGGACGAGAAATGAGAGTATAGCGTGTCGTGTGTTTGACATTTGAGTAGATGTAATACCTATAATTCAGCGGATAATTCCATGTCATTTGTTAGAGGAGGTTATTGTGGTTTATTAATTCGATCCTGAAACACATTCGTGGATTATCCTTTTCCTGGATTTTTATAATGAGAAATCTTCATTGAGAGGAATGAGAATTCTTGTGAATTTGTAAAAATAGGGAAACTAATGAATCTGAACGTGAAATCATCTCGATACGATTATAGAATTAAATATGGAAGAAGTAGTTATTATGCTTACGGTAATTGTGTTTACAAGTGCTAAGATTCTTGCTCATTTTACGATGTTGCATAGTGGAATGCATTCCGTTTATGAATGCTTATAAAGTACTTTCATATTTGTTTCTACAACCGTATCGGAATGGTCTCTTTATTGCTATTTTTTCACAATAATTTACAACTCTTGTCGTTAATCGAAATAAACACGAACGAGCATGCGAGAAAAGAATCTATCGACTATTCTGTAAATTTAAATCACTGATTTAATTAATCTAATAACTTGTATGCTTAAGGGGATACGAGCGGCGTGGCAGCAGCCAAATCGTTTATAACAAACTATGGACAAACACTTCATATTAATTAAAATATCGCTCTGTACAGCACTTCTACTTGAATCAGAGAAAAGCTGTACAGAGCGATATTTTAATTAATATGAAGTGTTTGTCCATAGTTTGTCATAAACGATTTGACTGCTGCCACGCCGCTCGTATCCCCTTAAAGTGACTGTACCGCTGGAAAAATAAGTTGAACTCTGATTCACTGACGATTCAGTATCATTTGTCTTTTGAAAAATCTGTATTCCGATAAGTTCTAACAGGGTATATTTTTTACCTTTCATTTTGACAAATTTTCTTTTCTCGTTTTGCTGTTCTCCCGGATCAGAAATTGAAAAAATTTTATTTGAAGAGGCAGAAAATATTCCATTCAAAAACTTGATATTATACAATGAATGAATAGAAAGATGTTTATTATTTATAATCCGCTCTTTATAACTCTTCGACATACCTGATCGGTACCCAATGATGTGAAACAAAACCTTCTATATCGAACGAATTTTCAATTGATACGAAAAAAAATGGAAATAGATTTTTACACTTGCATTTTCCAAAACCAAGGCTTTTAGAATAAACGTGAAAGAATGAGAAATGAGTTTTGAAAAAAAAAAGAATTGAACATTTTCACGTTCCCCCTCAAATTATTTGACAAGTCTTGAAGGATTTTAAGAGAACTTTAAAATTTCTGATGAACTAAATTGCACGGAAAAAAATGACTTCACTGTAATAGAAGGAAATATATGGCTGATGGATTATAGCCAGACTCACAATAAATTCATTTACAACTGCAAGAAGGAATAAGTATAATGCATTAACCGTTTAGCTGTCATTCACGACAAAATTAAAAAACGTATTTATCACTGTTTGTAATGCAGTTTATCAATCACGAACATACAGCATAATTCTAATTGGCTCCCAGTATTACACGGAAAAAAATATAATTGAAAAAAATATCTCAAAAAATTGCGATAAAAATGTACTAAAAGGGTAAAAATAACTTTGGGGTTTATAAAGGGCTTATCAATTTTGGGGATGAGATATATTTTAACCGAAACCAACCTTCAACGTATTTCTTCACCCCATTTTTGTACTCGTACGACTATAAATAAAAGCTTAGCCGCTCATTACAGAATGAACAGCGTAATGAAATTATCCTTTACATTCTAATTACGCTGTTCATTCTGTAATGAGCGGCTAAGCTTTTATTTATAGTCGTACGAGTACAAAAATGGGGTGAAGAAATACGTTGAAGGTTGGTTTCGGTTAAAATATATCTCATCCCCAAAATTGATAAGCCCTTTATAAACCCCAAAGTTATTTTTAGGTTTACTCTTTTAGTACATTTTTATCGCAATTTTTTGACATATTTTTTTCAATTATATTTTTTATTTTATTGTTAAATAAAAGCTTTGTTAAAAAAATATTTTTTTATATATGTTTATTTTTCATTTTTTAGTAAATATGACACCCTTTCAATGTTAAGGAGCTTTTAAGAGCTCTTTTTGGCTTATCAAGCCTTTTCATTCGATACCCATATCGTAAAAGTTTTGATTTAGTGGGTGGGGGGTTGGGAGTGGGCTGGAGGGCATGGGGGTGGTTATTCGTGTATTGTCACCAGAATCAAACATGTGTGCAAAATTTGAGCCCGATCGCTCCAGTGGAAGTGGGTGAAATATTGATCGCAAAATTCCAGGACGTACATACAAGTGAAGTTAAATAAAAGCTTTTAAAAAGGAAATAGCTGTGGCAGCTACTCACTTTTTGAGCACCCTTTTTTCACTACTGTAGCTAAAAAAATTGCAACTGTAGATATTTTTTAGCTATCGCAGCAGGAAATCATGGCTGTAACTGCACGGGTTTCGTGGTTGATATTTTCGCTACGGTAGCTAGATTTCTTGCTGCCACCGCTAAGTGAGTAGCTATGACAGCTGCAAAATAGCTCCAGTAACTCGTTTTCAGCTATTCAAATGATAGCTAATTATTTTTTTCCGTGTATATGACTCACACAGCTTCCTTGTTTGAGAACTACACCTAAACGAGGATAGCTACACTGAAAAAAAGGCAGGTCACAGTTATCAAATGATATTCTTGAATATGACCAATCAAATATTCGATAACATTAATCAAATATCAATAATATCTATTAAATATTCGATAATTATAAACATAATTTATAAACATTATTGAATATTCGATTAATGTTATCGAATATTTGATTGGTCCTATTCAAAAATATCATTTGATAACTGTTACCAGCCTTTTTTTCAGTGTAATGTTTGAATGTTTCTTTGGTTTCCACCACTCTACGCCAGTAATACACGAAGTTTGTACCGCGAAATTATTATTAAACTTTGAATATGTTCAATAAATTTCGAGATATTCGTGAATTGAAGTTCCTTCGAGGTTAAGTATTTCGTTGGTCGTTACGTGAAAACTGAGACATCACGAATCATGGAAAAATATGTTGTAGAAGTTTGAATCGTTTATAGAAACGAAACGAAAATTCAAACTCACAAAATTTGATAAATCACCGTCGTTTATCTTCTCGATTCGACTACTTGGAACTGGAAATATCGTTCCAAGATTCACTGCAAGATTTTTTGATCTTTAACAGCTGAATATTGTGTTATTCGATTATTAATTCGTACCAATAAACGACCCCAACTTCAGCAAAATGGGAAAATATAATCTAGAGATAAACCTCATTCACCAATATTACGGAATTCATCGAATCAATTCGAAATATGTGGAATCCTGCGAGCAGTATAGGAATAAGCTTTCGATTAGGAGTACACTTGAAGTTTAACCCTTCGACTGCACACAGGTGCGAATTCGCACCAACCATTTTCATATTTTTCGTTTTTCTTCAAAAATTGATTTCATTCTCACGTTCTTTTTTTCACTAATCAAATGAGATATTTGTGAATTTTCTTTCATACCACGTTAATCTGCGCAGTTTTTTTCCTTCAAATTGGTCAAATAAAAACCGAGCTATTAATTGGTAAAGTTGGGTGATGCAAATTTGTGCACCTGCCAGTAATCCGAAGGTGTGGAAGGATGTGTGTACTTGGAGGGTTGAAAAATCACTCTATTTAGTTTGTTATCAATTTTTCAATCATTACTGAGCTGACTACGGTCAAAGTATTGAAGTAAAGTAAGTTGGTATGTGAAGTTTGGGATATGAGGGGCAAAAAAAATAAAAAACTATCATTTTACTTCGTAGGATATATTTATTATATATAATTTTATGTATTTTATATAAAATAAAATGACAGTTTTTGTTTCTTTTTGTGTTCCTCGTACTCCAAATTTCAGATATGAACTTGAAGCATTTTGACTACAGTCAGCTCAGTGATTATGAAAAGTCAATAGAAATTGAATAACGGAAGAGTACCATTTTTTAAACTCCAAGTACGATGCACGAACTGAAGATATCATTTGATTTGAGCTCGATGAAAAGAAACTTTTCTGATTTATTAATGAACAAAAATTATTCTCATTCTGTTGATAGTTCCCTAGTAGAACTTTGACAAGGAATTCTCTATTAGAAGCATGACCCTCGTAAGGCTGCAATAGGGAACTCCTAATTGAGGAAAACTTTTAATTACCTTATCAGGTCCTGACATAGCATCCTGTTTAGGACCTTACAACAGTGTAACGCAAGGTTGTTGACAGGTCCCAGTCAGATTTTCCCTTTCAGTAACTCAGACATGGTATTCCCATCAGAACCTGATCAGGATTGCCTTGACTCATCCGTATTTGAGTCGTGAGGTAACTGTCAAGATATCTTGATCAGGACTTGATCAGGATTGCCTTGGCTCATCCTTATTTCAATCATGTGATAACCGACAAGACAGCCGAAAGGGACCTGATCAATTCGGAACGATGAATGTATCAAACTATTCAGAATTTTGACATGACTCATTAGAAATTTACTTGTCTTTTAAAAATGTTCAACTGAGATCTATTTGGATCATCAGTAGAATTTCTTCTGTTGGGGGAGTTTCAAAAAATTGTATGAAAAGTGAATTCCATGAAAATTAAATTGAATGATAGAATATAGCTTAGATGAGGGCGTGATTGGGAATTCCGCTACCATCCGGATCAGGTCCTGAATGGGAATCCCATTACTACCCTGATCAGATCCTGATTGGGAAACGTTTGGTTTTCCTAGACAGGACCTTGTCTTTTCCCTGCGTTACATTTTCATCAGATACTCAAGTCAGGCCCTGAACGGAAATCAGGCATGCCTGATCTGGACCTGATGTTTTCCATATCAAAATTTCTACTAGGATTATACTGTAAGAGTTTTCTCCTACGCGATTCCCACCCGAGGTCAAACCACCACTCAACAATCTCAAGGGAAAAAGCAACTGATTGGTTGACCCCCATATCGTAAACCTATATCAATATGGGCCTCTTGGGAAGAGTGACATTTTATCATGGACACTCTAACTAAGCACAACTGGTGAGGACAGTGGAGGCGGCATAAGCGGGATGAGTGGGATAAGCAGGCCATCAACCCAGTTCCATCCACACTGAGAGAAATTCTTCATTAAAAATTACTGGTTTTCCCATTAGACGATATACTTGACATACAGTTTGATGTACTTGGTATGAGATCAGAAATCAATGAGACAAAACAGTAATTTCTCATACTACGAAGTTTGAAAATTGAAACCAGTGGGAATTCATGTTGAAAAACAGTAATTTCTTATGACCCAATGTAGAAAACAAGAACTCTCAGTTGGTGAGATTGATATAAATTGGAAGCCATAACATTTTCAAGAATGTTCCGTGGCTTCGGGGAAAGAAGCGAGGATCGTGATCACAAACAATCATGTTCGACGCTGGTAACGATAAAAGTTTTTTTTCTCGGTTATTATAACGCTAGGAAAAATTATTGGTATTTTCCATCAGTTTGTAATCACATGTCAAGTATATCCCTCGCTTACTGACAAAAATCAGTAATTTTTAATGATACATTTCTCTCAGTGCAGCATCCCGGTCAAACCAGGGTTGGCACTAATGGGCCCAACCCAATTGTCCCCACTGGGTTTTTTTCGGGTAAACCCACGTTGAAAAAACCCATGAAAAACCCGTGAAAACCCCACTTTATACGAGGAAAATGAATTCAATAAAAGTAATATAATTGCAAACTTTTATTCAAGCATTTATTGTATCTTCATACATATTTGTTCAAAAAATGATTGTGTTGAAGAATTCAATACTATGAAATTATTGCACACATTCATTATATCAATTATATTCGAATTTCTACATTGGAATTGAATAAATGCCCATGAGAAGAAAACCATTATTAAATTATACATCTTTTTCAAGTACACTTGTAAATTAAATTTCCAACTCTTGGTGATTGAATTAAGAATTCAGTAACATGTTATTGATTTTTCAATTTTCACTACATTCCATTGCTCATAATAGTATAGGGTGGTGACTGACATTTCAATTACATATGAATGAAAATTCAATTAATAAACTATACTGCTATGGATAATATAATATATAATGCAGTAAAGATTTAAAAATTCAATTAGATGTAACTGAATTCCTTATTCAATTAATAAAAATATGAAATCTCATTTACAAGTGCACTTGAAAAATGAATGAAATTTCAAGAAATTTTTAACAGTGATGTTACAGTTCAACATAGAAGCATTATGTTAAGATGATAAAAACATTTGGTTGAACTGTTTGAGACATGTTGAATATGTGAATTTAAACATAATGAAAATTCTCAACTGTATAATGACTTTTTATATGCCAAATATAATTTAATAATTCCAGAAAAATAACAACATGAAGTTGATGAATTAATCCATTCGATTTTGAATCCAGATCAATCCAATTCCAATCATTCACTGTGAAAAATTTTTTTCAATTGCCAATGTCTTGACAATATTGAAATTAGACGCCAAAAGTTAGTGATTGAATGATGTAATTCTTGATAGTTACTCTATGAAATATTCTTGAGAGCCATTCAATCAATTTCTGATATAAAAATCAGTCGAATCAAGTTTAATCAAAACATTACTAAACTGAAACTGAGAATAGTGCATTGAGACTTATAATTGTTTCCTTCCTGTAAAAATCTACGATTAAACAAATGATTTTCATTCAAATGATTAAAAATAATTTGTTGAACGAAAAATTCTTTTATAAATTAATAAATAGAGTCAATGTAATAAAACCCAGAAAAACCCGGAAAAACCCAATAAAGTCCTATAAAACCCGCAAAAACCCACAAAAACCCAGTGGGTTGAATTTTCAGAGGAAAAACCCGGGTTTTTGCCAACCCTGGGTCAAACACGATTCAACCTTCGAATGGAGCAGTTGGGAGCTAAGGATTATTGGCAGGGAGCAGTTATCGCCAAACAGGTAAGTGTTTTATCCACAGAATTCATTCAGATCTAATTGGATATATTTCGAATATAATAATTCGATAAATAATTTTTTGAGGGAACAAAATTGGTTTGCAAATTTCATTACAAACTAAATTTCCTTCAAAAATTATGAAACAATAATAATAACGACAAATGATTCAATTTTAAATGTATATTAATAAGTTGAATTTTAATGAATTCAATATTTATATTGTTTGTTTAGCGAATCAAAGGGAACCCACGTCCCTGCTGTTGCTCTCTAAATCTGAAAAAGTGAAAAATCGCACGTTTCACTCCACTAAGTGTCAGAAGTGAGCCTGTCCGCTTCGAGTGGAATTTTCACTCGTTTCGAATGACCTCTCACTCTTTTACAGTGAAAAATTCACTCTGGCGTCGAAGTGGTTGTGAATTTCTAACCTCAAACCTTGGAATATCACTCTAAAAGAGTGGAAATTTCACTCGGAAATTCGACGGGCTCACTTCTGGCTGGCTAAAGAGTGAAATCTCACTCCAAAGATTTTAGAGAGTGGGCGACGAGTAAGTGGAATTTGGTTTGATTCTTCTTTTTATCATCAACTCTGTAGAAGGAGTTGTTCAATTTTAAATTCTTCGATTCAATTCAACAAATTCAACATTTATGATTGATGAATTCGTTAAACAACTTCTGAAGCAATTGCATGTTATATCAAGCTATGCTAGTTTGATTTTAGTGAGATTTTATTTCATTTGCAATAATAATAAAGATTCCTAATGACGCTACCGATGTTATTTCATTGTTCTCGTGAAAATTCATCATTCTCGAACATCCCTGAATCAGTGTTATTCATCCCGTGAATAAATATTAAGTTTCACTGAGCAAAAATTAACTCAGAATGTAAATGATCAAAGTAACCCCATTTGATTTGTAACTTTGATCCACGGTGTAAGAAGAATAGGTGATGCAACTTCAATTCATCGGTGTGATTATTTTATCCGGTTTATTCATTCCGCCAGACATAGCGGTACCATCACTGGTAGGTAAATGTAAAGAAAAATGGCTACCCCCATACACAAACATAACCCAAACTGTTTCAGAAGTTTTTAATTTAATACTACATTCAAAATTGTATTCATTCAGATCTGTACCACTATGGAAGTTATATTTCAAAAAATTTTCAAAATCTTCTAATCTTGTGTACATTATTGCACAATGTGTGAGAAAGAATATTTTTGTGAACGTGTTGTTGAATGGTTTATTCAAATAATTTTTGAATAGAATAAAGAAACATTGCAAAATGAGTATTCACGCTTTGTTTATGCAGTGCATAATCCGTATTTTTAATTCTTAAGCATTAAATTTTTGTATATTCCATTAGATTGAAATACATTTTAAAGAAACCTTCCAACTTCGAATTCAATTTATAATTTTCATGTATTAACTAACTTAGATAATTCCTTCTTCTCTTTATTTTGTTTTGTGATATCTTGATTGAATGTTTTAATATATTGACGCATATATATGCAATAAGGAATCACATTTCTTATTATATGATAGAGAAGCAAAATATTTGGAATGGTTGAGGTTATCAATATGTATAAACATGCCGCCATTACTGTTTATAAAAACCTTTGTCCTACATAAACGACATCTGAGAACGAGAACTGGCAACCGGATCAAATAATCACATCCCCACCACTGCAATTCGACGAAGTTCGATCACCTATTCTTCTTACACCGTGCTTTGATCATAGGGTTTTCAATTTTTCAAATCGAAACTAACCAGCCGAATTTTTTGTAATTGGGAATGCTGACAGTACTATAAAAACCGATTATTATACTATTTTCGTGAAATTTCATCTGAAATAGTTTGACTTTTACAGCCATATGAATTTGAAAATTGATCAAAGTAACCTCACACCGAAAAAAAAGTTTTGTTGAAATGTGAACAACTAAAAACTTTAGTTATGGTAACCAAATTTTTGTTGTTGCAACAAAACATTTTTGTTAACACATTGAGGAACAAAATAATTTTGTTGAAAGCACAAAAATTTAGTTGAAGGAACCAAAGTTTTAACTTGTTCACATATCAACCAAAATGTTTTGTTGTTTTAACCAAACAGTTTTCTCGATGCATTCTACGGTATTGGAAAAATATTTGCAGATATTCCCTCGAATGCATGAATACACACTTTTACTTTCAAGGGGATTCATTACTCCCTGCAAAAGTTACTAGATTCCAAATTTCTCCCCCCCAGTTTTCTCAGAAACGAACACATAAAATGAAAAATAATGAGTAGCTGCATTTTTTTCAATAGCCTAAGAAGATGCACCTGTTCATTAAAATTGATTCTATTCATTGATCACTGAGAAAACTGGGGGGAGAGATCTAGTAACTTGGCTTGTGGTGAATCGCCTTAAGATTAGAAATTTGTAGCGGAATGGATGTGAGAGCGTGTGTTTTTTTAGCAATAGCGAATTATCGTATTCTTCGTTATAACGTTTCATAAATTCATATCAATTCGCAATATTTTTTCGTGGTTCGTTTTAATATCGATATGTGTCAAATTTCCGGCATTCGGAATACGATAGGAAGAAATAGCAGCGGACCCCTGCTATTTTTTCCAATTTAATTCACTCAGTTTCAAGTACTTTTAATCCTCTACCATCATCATCACCATCATCTTTTTATTCTAATCGCAACCTTAACTTCGTTTTATTGATCGGAATTGTTTTCAAGCTCATAAAGTTCTTTCCATGACAAATGGAAGGTTTGGTGGAAGGGAAATCGGTACGTTGCTGAAGTTTGAATCGTTTATTGAAGCGAATTAGTATTCGAATAAGGAGATACTCAGCTGCCAAAGACCCAGAATCTTGCGGTACTCTTGTTTCAGTCATGCTTTCGTTTCCGAATAGTTAATTTGAAAAGTTAAAAAACGATCATGTATCAGGTTTTGTGGGTTTGAATATTCGTTTTGTTTCAATAAACGATTCAAACTTCAGCAACATAAATCGATTCCTCTTTTTGAATTCGATACGCGCAATCAACTATAATCGTTGTTCATAATAATTTTTCTCCTATTTAATTTTCACAGGTCCTTCTTGATGCTCCATCCTTCTCCACGTGTGGCTTGTAGGGACCTGCACGGTTTCGGTTACACAAGTTTGCGGTGGGGCCAAAGGAAGAAGTTTCACGACGGCACGCGGGTAGCTTCATCGCGGTAGCTTCGATGCCCCTTTCATGTTTGTTACCACATAATATGCATATTATACCAATTAGATCATATCCCTTGCACCAAGGTTGTATTCTCTTCGTATCCGGTCGATTGAAACTTGATCCCCTAATAACCCAAGTAGCAACCGAATGTTGTATATGTACTATGAACGTTCATAGTATATCTAGATATACTATGAATGTGCATAGTATATATACAACATTCTGATGCTACTAGGGAAGCGCGCGGTGATCGTAATTTCGCGTTCAATAAAACGAGTCTAATGGTAAAGTCAGAGGAAAACTTCGAACGGGAATTCGATTATTTCAATGCAATTCTAATTCCGTTTCATGCCAGTTTCCGGGTTCGATATTTCGTCTCATTATTATAATCGCACCAAGTTCCGGGTAGTAATGGGCAATGCAATTATCCCTAAGTGGACAAACGAATCCGTCAAGGATTCATGTAAATCTGCTTAAACCGTTGAGAATAAATTCTCATCTTAGCCGTAGAAAAAAATTTCTGTATTCGCTTCTATTTTCAGAATTTCATCTTCTGATATTTCAAAATGTCGTATAACTTGTGAAATATCGGGATGCAATTTTTCGGGGAAAAGAATAATGTGAAGGCCCTCTCTAAAATCTTTGAAGTGAGATTTCACTCTTCAGCCAGCCAGAAGTGAGCCTGTCGAATTTTCGAGTGATATTCCAAGGTTTGAGGTTAGAAATTCACAACCACTTCGACGCTAGAGTGAATTTTTCACTCTAAAAGAGTGAGAGGTCACTCGAAACGGGTGAAAATTCCACTCGAAGTGGACTGGCTCACTTCTGACACTTAGTGGAGTGGAACGTGCGATTTTTCACTCTTTCGGATTTAGAGAGCAGATGAGGGGGTTGGTTCTCCATTGGTAGTAACTTCCACGCGGTGAGACCTGGGAAACCTGCATTTTTTCAATGACGCTAAACAGTCGGTTGGCCAAATACGAATTCATTATCGGTTTGACCAATTTGTTGATCGCATCATTGAAATTATGAAGGGCTAATGGTTGCTAAAAAATGAAAAATCATCGCTTTAAATGCAAGATGGATTCCATTAAGAAAATTCGACTAGAATCCTTCGAGCTCAGAATTCTTTCTCGCTTAAGCTTTGAAGTAGTGACAATATTGTCATTCCTCCTACAATAGTGACAAAAATGTTGCAGAATAACAAAAAGGCTTCGCCATAACCATATATCCCATTCAGGGTTCATCAATTGGCCCAATAATGGCACGTTACTGGACCACAAACGGCGTTCTTCGCCCGTTCATGGCGCCCATAATTGGCTCATCAATGGTTAATTGCTGAATGATAACGTGGGTCCAGTAATGGCAATAAATAATGGGCCATGTATAAAATTATTGATTGGCTCAGTAATGGGGCTAAATGATCCCGATTTATGGCCAGAAATTTCGGGATAATGTTCGAATGTCAGCCATCAATGGCAGATTACTGGGGCATAATAATAATGATATCCAATGGTGATATGACCGCGTTCCAGAATAATCGGTTCAGTATTAGTTCAAATGGGTGGTTAAGTGTGACCCAAAACACTTTTTTGTTTTTGTTTTAGGGAAATTTGTCATTCCAGTTTTCACAAGATCAGAAATGGATGGTTTTTTTTCCTAAATAGATTTGCATGCCCGATATTTCCATAATCTCAAATGTAAAATTATACGAGTCAAAAGCACTCTCGATAAATCAGTTGAATTCAGTTGCTTATTCCTCCAAATTTTTTGTTATTTACATGAGAAAGTAATTGATTATCTATATAAATAAGAATTCATTTGTATCATGTAAAACGTATTTGATGGATGGGAATTATTTATTCAGCGTAATAGAAATAAGGCCAAAACAAACCTTTTTCACGGGTGATTACGAATACAATACATTCAACTTTGAAATCCATTTCACTTAGTAATAGACCATATTTCAGCCAGTAACGGGGAATCAATTTTATCGTTGGCCGTTTACCATAGCCGCACATCGGCTAATTATCGGCTGTTTTCATTGCTGGCCTTTCTTATCAGCCAGTGGTGGGCATGGTAATTGGCATGGGCATTTAATGTTAGCCATACATGGGCCGATTATTGGCTGTGTTTACATTATCGGGGTTTCCTGTATGGGTACATAAATCCCCCGCTGCTAATTTTATAAAGTGAAATTTCACTGTCGAGGAATTAAGTTTTCCACTTAGCTCGAGTTTCAATGTTCTCCAATCAGAAAAATCCGTAATATGCCAATGTTGACAACATGTGCAGTACAGTGCCAGTATTGGGTGTCCAACGCTTGGTCAACACGTACGGGATCAGTACTGGATACATAAAAATACAGTACTATGCCTGTACTGATAAACCAGTACTGAGAACTTAATACCGGCCAGGTACTAACCCAGTACTGGCCCTGCACTGATTGCGAATAATGGTATCAGTACTCAATCCCCAGTACTGAAAAGCGTTATCATTCCAGACAAATGCCAGTACCCTGCCAGTCTTGGCTAATACTGGTGCAGTACTACGCCTGTTGTAAATTTTTGGTTGGGTCCCTATTTCTTCCCGAGCAGCTTTTACTCTAGGCATTCTCCAGCGCATTCTAGGCCCTAGACAGGCTGAGACTCGATACATCTAGTTTGGATATTCTATCTAGCTACTGATGAGTTTCTAAGCAGCAAACAAGAGTAAGCCAAAAATATGTTCAAACTAGGATAATTTTTCTAAACATTCACAAAACGTACTTGCTCACGCAGAGAACGTTCAAATGAGATCCCAGGACGTTCTAAGAACGTCGCATGTACGTCCCAGGGACATACAAATGTTCCGTAATGTTCTATTTATCTTCACCAAGCGACGTTTTGGGGATGTGTTCAATAAAGGTGTCAATGACGTTCTGCTATACTACACATATGTTTGTAAAGGTTAGTTTCCATGAATGTACGTTTGGAAAACATACTAAGGACGTTGCGTGTGAGATGAAAAGAACGTACCAGGAGCGTATTCGAGTGCACTAAAAATGGAGATTCTCTGAATATATCAAAACCTACTGCCCGGCCATCAACCCGCGCAGAACTTAGGTTATGTTGCTAAAACGTTCAGAAGACTTCTGATGTCCCAGACAGCACTGGGACGTTCTTCGGACGTTCAGAAAACGTACTTGGTCACAAGAAGAACGTTCGAAAAATGTTCCAGGACGTTTTAAAAATGTCGCATAGACATTCCAGGGATGTACAAATGTCCGGTATAGTCCTATTTAGGTTTCCATAGAACGTTTATGAAACATGTTAAATAAGAATTTGTTAAAGATCAAACCTGTGCCAAATCTTTGGATATTCTCCACTTCGAGGAGATGCAAATGAACTGCGGTGAAGCCTGTATCGATAGATTTGATAAATTACATTTGCATCTCTTTAATACATTGCAGGTAGTGAAATTTTGTTTCGCGTCAATTTTGAGGTTATGTGAATTTTAATATATTGGCTTAATTCTTGATAACTTACATTCTGCCAATAGTTTTGAACTTCTGGAGAGGAATCTTTCAAAAAATTCGATACAGAACATATTTTTATGGTTGTTTGGTACTTTTTTCCCTAGTAAAACTATAAATATACATTTGTATAGGTTAGAAATAAAATACTTGGTTTTCGTATAACATCTCGAAAACGTTCTGAAAACGTACCATAGCATGTGTAAACAATATCCCCAAAACGTGCTTCCCAACACATTGGATGAATGTTCCTAAGACGTTTGGAAAATGTGCTTTTGGAAACCAACATCTGTGGGACTTTGGACACGTTTTTGAAACGTTTTGAGAACTTTCGGTGCTGTTTGGGGTTATCTGGGCGAGGACTTGAAGACAACTGGAGGAGCTCTTAAAGAGATCTTAATGTCATCCAATGCGTCGATTAAGGAGATCTTACAGAGCTCTTGTTTGAGACCACTTTATGTTATCTTTATGTTATAAATGTTCTCTTTAAGATAACATAAAGTGATCTAAAACAAGACCTCCACAGGATCTCCTAAACCGAAGCATTGGATGACATAAAGATCTCTTTAAGAGCTCCTCCA
This sequence comes from Gonatopus flavifemur, assembly GCA_018340375.1. Classification (NCBI taxonomy): domain Eukaryota; kingdom Metazoa; phylum Arthropoda; class Insecta; order Hymenoptera; family Dryinidae; genus Gonatopus; species Gonatopus flavifemur. The sequence goes on along the minus strand of JAFFJZ010000012.1, from coordinate 2,258,636 downwards.
GTTGTCTTCAAGTCCTCGTCCTCATAATGTTCATTGGGGTACTTCACAGTTGGAATCTATAACTCCACTTTTGAGGTTATGTTTTGTTCACCGTTAAATTATAACACATCTGCTTATTTATAAACAAATGAGTTGATACTGAATGCTTGTTCCAACAAATATATAATTGTATATAAGGTTACAAAAGATCAGTGCAATTTTAAGTGGTTTTGATATTTCTCGTCATTCGTGTGATTTGTATGAAACCCCTTAGATTTTTCTTTTGAATATTCCAAAGGCGTAATCTGTCATATCAGAGGCCATCATTTATTATGTCTATTGAGAATCATTTGATACTGATGTAGTGATAATATCGAGCGAGTATTTATTTACCTAAATCTGTTCAGAAACATGATATAATTGCTGATAACAAAAAAATATGGGCAAAACAATCATTCAAGTCAAGTAGAAAACAATATTGTAATCGAAATGTGTATATTTATTGTGATTTTCAGGATTTCTATCAGAAAACACGGTGAAAGACGAAAAATCGGTGTTAACTAACGCGGATTATGAAAAGGCGCTTGGAAATATTTTACCAAATGTGAAGGATTGGGATGGGCATCGATCCAAAAAAAACAAAAATAAAGAAAATCATCATGAAAAAAAACGGAGAAGATGAATAAAAACCCACTGGAATGACCATGCAAATAAAGTTATTGCAAATCATAAATATGTTATTGTTTATTTGATCTAATGAATTTCATAAAAGTTGTGAAATACACGAAAATATTTGGAATCATTGAAAACATAGAAAAATCCAAGCTCAAATTACCACTAGTATAAATCGACTATTTTCAATTACATCGTGTAAATGTTTGTTCGATTTAATTAACTTAAAAATGTTCATATTTTCAATTAATTCAAATATTACGTGTATCGTATCACATCATCTGGTTTCTTAACAGCAGTGATGCCAGAAAACTAGCAATAAACCGGAATTACTTCCTGTCCTAACAACAGCACTAGGAGGTTTTTAAAACGTTTAAAATCGTCCTAAGGTGTTTGAAGCATTTTCAGGACGCTTTAAAACCGTTCAAGAAATTTTGTGCTGTTAGGGTTTATGAATCCTTCGCATAACACACGCATGCTATAACTATGTATGTACATGTTACAGTGTCCTTGTATGCGATGAGTTCATGGAGGTAGTAATTCCGGTGTATCGCTAGTTTTCTGATATCACTGCTCACCAGTTCTTCATTGAGTACTACCGAATCCCTAGCCGATTCCAAGCTAGGGGATCATTTGATTCTAGTCAGTAGCTAGTCATTCAAATCTAGCCGGAAACTAGCTAACCAGCTAGCTGGTTCGTCACTAGTTAATGACTATTTGCAAAAGTTACTCGGGTTCTATAGCATCTTAATCTGACTTGGCCAAGATAATTCGAGTCATAACCAGAGGTGGGTTGACTCAATTACTTTTTGTACTTGAATTACTTTCTTCTGTCAAGTACTCTTCTATTTCCATACAATAGAGATTTTGAACGTCAAATTATGAATTACTTGACAAGAGAAAGTACTTCAAGCACAAAAAAAAGTGTGGTCGTGGGAGTGACTTGTTTTGTGAATGAAAGTCACTATTTTGTAACTATTCTCATCACTGGAATCACTTTCATTCACATTGTTTGAAACCCAGGAAAAGCGCTGACAACTCTAAAAAGCTCGCACGATACAAAGAAACATCATTCATATTGCTGAGCTTTGAATCGTGTATTGAAAAGAATTTGTGAACTAATAACAAAATCCTGAGCTGTGAAAGACCCGAAATTTTGCAGTATATTTCTTCAATGTTGTTTTCAGTTCGAAGGAGTTGATCGAAGAAGATGCACTCCGATGATTTCCTAAATTTGACGCGTTTGGATTCTCGTTTCGTTTCAGACTTCAAAGAACAGATTTTTGCTCAAAAGTATAAAACTGTACAGAGCAGAAATGAATCTACATTAAAAATTTCAATTCTTATTCGAATGATGAACTCTGAAACAATCTATATTCCGTATACCTATCATTAACAATATTCATCTATCTTGTTTGCATGATACCCGATCGCGTGACGATAGATAGTAAATAGATACAATATAATACGCGATAAATGAAGTGCTCAAGATGATTTCGATCGTAAGAGTGGAGTACGTTTGAACAAGTGTGATGAAAGAATTTTTCAATTTTCTATTTTTTCTCGCAGATTTCCCTCTGCAATTTACAAGATTATATTCGATACTATACGCGACTGTACCGTGGATGTACTGTTCAACGACATGCAAATAATCGAACAGAAGAATATTGAATAATGTTACAAACACGCTTTACTCTTGAGTAAAAAAAAGCTAATGTACGCGTTATTATTTTGAAGAACAACAACAAGATAACGAGGCTTACCACCGATCGATGCATCGAAGGGATCATTTTTCCATGAATAATTCGTATATAAAACTTCAATATGAGATCATGCAAAACGTATACGATTGGTAGATGATTGGTTCATGTTTTGCTCTATTCTCGCATCTCATTTTCCAGCCTTATTGAATTTTTATTGCTTCTTTTTTCTCCATCTCATTTTCCAGAGGTACTTTTTATATTTCATTTAAATTTGTATAATCGAAAATTCAATTTCCGACCATTTACCGATTACCAATTTTATTGAAAAACATTTCTACGAATTTTGATCGCGAGGAGTCGAAGAGGATAAAAGGAAGGATTGCGAATCGAAAGCGTGAAATTCCACACAAGTTGTTGGGATTGTCGCGTGTTTGAGGAGTGAAATACATATCCATATCAGTAGCGTAGTAGAGATGTGTAAGCACGATAACATCGCACGTGAGAAAATTAATCATGAGCAGGAGAAAGAGGAAGAAGTTCCATGAAAAGTCGAGGAATCGTTGAGGATGAAGGAACGGAAAGAATTTGACTTATCTTTCTTACTTCTATAATTCGAATATCATTTTATCCTAATCTGTTCGTAATCATGCATATCGTTGATGAAACAAAAAAACAAAAGAACAGGAAAATCATACACAACAAAACGTGAGAAATACATAATGGAGGGAAAAGAAGGTGGTGGCAGAATTGGATTGACGATGGAGAAGCGACGGGAGCTGTTTTCTAGTAGATCCAGATGCCTACTCGTTCATTTTCTTCTCATCCAAGAAACTAGTATAGTTGTGTTGTATATTTATATAAGGACACATTACTAGTTCTCACATATATACATACATATATATATATATATATATATACATCATCTACTCTCGACTGCAGATGAGCAATCCTTTCCTCTCTGTCTCTTCCTCGTGTGTTGCCGCGTGTGTTTTTCTGCTGCTACGTGGATGTCAGTCTCGATTCATGTACTACTTTCTGTACTTGAAGTATAATTTATATACTCGTCTCTCGAAGATAGAAATTTATTTCGTAACAAAGATATTTTTTTCCCCTTTAGAATGAACATTCCCATATAAAAATTTTTAGGTTCCACCAATGCTGACAATAGAATATAGCTTGGCGCAATGTTGACAGGCGAGGCTTGGCAATCTATGAATATTCAATGTTGATTAACAACAAATAAAATGTTGCGCCGATATCGGTGTTCAACGAATTTCGGTTGTCAGCCTACCATTGATCCACAATTCAGCCAGGCTTGGCGCTTGCTAGGCTCATCCTTGGCCCAACATTGACTGAACGATAGATTCTATTGAAAATTAGGATCATTTGAAACGTGGTCGAATATTGCCACAAAGATTGATCTAATCTGGGTAAAAATGAGTTTTCAATGTAGCGCCGATCATTAGTAATAGCATGGCTCAATATTGGCATGCTCCTGAATTTCAACATTTGATGGCTGAATCGCTAACTACAAGTTACTGATCAAGTGTTTCTCGCGAGTAGTGAGAGATGTGTACGAGGAATATATAAGACTCACATAATTCTCTGGAAGAACAGTCAATCGTTCTTTGTTACAGGTTACACCACATGGCTCCTACTGCTGATCCATACTGTGTATACTTCTCATGACAAACTTCAACGACAAAAAACACCGAGTTGTTTACAGATAAATAAGGAAAACATAATAAGATCCCAAATAACATATATTGGAAATTGTAAAACGCGCTTACTTTTTACATATTTTTGGGTTGATTATTTTTTAAAGTTTCATCATCGGCGCAACATTGATAAACAAATTTTCCTATTGTTTGCCAATGATGGTCTATTTCATTGCCACTTCTGCACCAATGATGGGGCTACATTGGAAAAACACATTGATAAATCATAAAATGATGTTATCATTCCAGTGTTCCGCCATGCTTGGTTGCCAAGCCTCGGCCATACTTTATCTACATTGCGCCATGCTAACGCCAATGGTAAATTTCTGCATGGGTTATTTTGAAATTATTTACTCACTTCCAAGGAAAATGAAGTGCCTATTCTTTGCAATTTTCAAACGATCTTCACGCTGTCGTGACAGCAAAATTTGATTTTTCTGGGTACCTTTTGTCGGAGTGGCAAATTTTTTGCTGTGACAAAGCGACTTTCAAGCTTTGTCAGCAAAAAATCTTTACTTTCTTCAAAGACCTAGCAAAATTGGATTTCGCTTTCACAGCAAACTCCTTTCTTCTCCGTGAAGCAGCATATCAGTTATAACAGGATTATAACAATGTTTTATTTAAGAGTACTATACCTTGCTAATGACGGAACCTGAGTATTATTTCTAGATCAAAGGGAACATATCATATCATGAGTTTTTGTTCAAACCGTACATTCTTTCCATCGAGTTGATCGACCATTCGTCTACTCGACACCTCTTCTGTACACCACAGATACCAGGTGAGGGTCAGAAAAGAAAAGAAAAAACAGATTCTATCATCCGATATCTTTAACTCGATTCACTACCAAGTCAATATCTTTCTTGTGAAATCATGTAAAAAAGTGTCGAGTTACCGGATAAGCGATCCTCTCTACCATGCCCTCCCTCGATTACTCTTCTTACATTCACTCTTTTCACGGTTCATGATACCGTGGTTGAACATCGAATTTGATAATAATCCGCGTGCTTCTCCTCGTCTCACGTGCGATGACGTCAATCTAATCTGCGAACGGCAAATCGATCGCAATACCAGGGAAAATAAGAAAATAAGTGACAAGTAAAATATGATTGATCACCGTAGTTGACGCGTCAACCGTCGAATGCCGAGTATTCGATTTAATAGATCGATTTGTAATTAAAAAATTCTTTTCATTATATACCATCTTTGTTGGGATCAAATCATTGAAGGGAATGTCTTCATTATTCTTCTTTTTTCTCACCTCGCTTCCCCAAGATTTCTCGATTAATTTACCTTGATACACTTATATGTAATATGATAATCTTTCATGAATTGACAGTTATCGCAAATTACACCCCGACATGGTTCGATTAAACATTCATGACATTAGGCGCCTGATGGTAATTTAACCTACTACTATACTTGCTCCTACTGTATCGAAGAAACGCAATTACTCATGTTTCGAGATATTATCGGTTTGAGAAACAGGAAATCATATTCAACGGGACGCGTCAACGGGCGTATCATATCTATGCGAATATGGCGCTGACGTAAAGTATGAAATCTAAAGTATGTTTGTTATTCGAGGCGATTTGAACAAAATATCGCGTCGGGATTCTCATCGGCTGGACTTTTTTCGAAAGGGATAAACCAACGAACAACAAACCCAGGACAGGGTGGCGACAAAAATCTCATTTTCAAATTCCCTGAGAATTCCCCATACAGGGTTCGACAATTGGCCCAATAATGGCACGTTACTGGACCACAAACGGCGTTCTTTGCCCGTTAATGGCGCCCATTAATGGCTCATCAATGGTTAATTGCTGGATGATAACGTGGGTCCAGTAATGGCAATAAATAATGGGCCATGTATAAAATTATTGATTGGCCCAGTAATGGGGCTAAATGATCCCGATTTATGGCCAGAAATTTCGGGATAATGTTCGAATGTTAGCCATCAATGGCAGATTACGAGGGCATAATAATAATGATATCCAATGGTAATATGACTGCGTTCCAGAATAATCGGTTCAGTATTAGTTCAAATGAGTGGTTAAGCGTGACCCAAAACACTTTTTTGTTTTTGGGATGTTTGTCATTCCAGTTTTCACAAGATCAGAAATGGATGTTTTTTTCCAAATAGATTTGCATGCCTGATATTTCGACAATCTCAAATGTAAAATTATACGAGTCAAAAGTATTCTCGATAAATCAGTTGAATTCAGTTGCTTATTCCTTCAAATTTTTTTGTTATTTACATGAGAAAGTAAATGATTATCTATATGAATAAGAATTCATTTGAATCATGTAAAACGTATTTGATGGATATGAATTATTTATTCAACCTAATAGAAATAAGGCCAAAACAAACTTTTTTCAGGGGTGATTACGAATACAATACATTCAACTTTGGAATCCATTTCACTCAGTAATAGGCCATATTCCAGCCAGTAACGGGGAATCAATTGTTGGCCGTTTACCGTAGCCGTACATCGGCTGATTATCGGCTGTTTTCATTTCTGGCCTTTCTTATCAGCCAGTGGTGGGCCACAGTTGTGCCAATGATGTGAATCCATTATTGGCCATTAAATGGTAGCCATGCATGGGCCGATTATTGGCTGTGTTTACATTCTCGGGGTTTCCTGTATGGGGATCCCGGCTTTCCAGGAGTACTTTTTGTAAATTTCCCTGAGGTTTGTGAATTTTTATATTATGTACAAATAAAATGTTTTCCAACGCTCAAGTATTAATTATTTTGACTCAGCAAATAGAATTTTGATGATAAGCATAAAATTTGATAATTTTCATCGTTGGACGCACATGGAGAGATATTTATAGTTAAATTTACTACGTGATTATTGAAACCGAGGAACAGACTGACTTTGCAATGGAATTTACTGTAAAACATTGTAAATGTGATCAGGTGTCTACAGAGTAAAAAATTTGGTATATTTTTAACACATGCGCATGTCCCAAACGGTCCACTCAAAATTTGTTTTAAATATTGATACCAAGACTGTGTGGAATTGACGCGAAAGTGTTAATTTACATTGAAACTCTATCAATTTGATAATTTTTGGTGTTGACTTTAAATACGAATATTGAGTGGACAGTTTTTAATACAAAATTTTTTACTGCGTATTGTTTCGTCATGATAAATTTTATTGTAAGTTCAGCCTGTTCTTTGATTACAAAGCACCATAGTAAATTTGATTCTACATATCTCTCCGTGCAGAGTTGATATAGTAATATACTTCCGAGTATTTTATATGGTTTATGACACCCTCCGTCAAAAGTCACCGCGAGTCACACCTAAGATTGCCTAGGAACCCACATGGAAATCAATGGGTACCCATGAAATTCCCATGTAGATTTCCATGGGACTCACCTGGATTTTTTTGATAGGGATGTGAAAAAAAACTGAGTATTTTACGTGCAAAATCAACTTCTTGCTCTTGAGGAGGGTTAAAGGATCTTACATACATTATACTTCAGAAACCAGGCATATTACGTAACAAACTCAGCTCTGGTAAAATACATGACAAAATAAGAGTAATACAGTAGAACTCCAATCGTCCGAATCGCCGATTTTCACAAATTGAGGATGTTGGTGGCTTGGACAATCCAACCAAATACTGAAGGAAAACATCTTTCAAGGGGATAGCCTGGCGTAGAACAAGAAAAGACAAACACCTTTTTTTGTTTTTCATTTCAGAAAAATTACTTTCCAAATTTTTTGGAGTGAAAATCCACTCCTAAAGAGTGAAAATACTGTAAGTCCAATAAGAGTGAGATTTCACTCCTAAAGAGTGAGTTTTCACTCCATAAGAGTGAATTTTCACTCTTTTTCCATATTTGCTGCTGTACCTTGCTCAAACTTTCACATAATTGCACCAAAAAATTAATTTGAATTCTTCAATGTGCGAACAATAAATGCTGCAAATTGCAAAACTATATGCTGAACAGTTGTTTCTGAAATACATCCACAAAAAAGTGCTTGTTTCTGATGTTTTACACCAGGCTACCTCCTTAACCTTTAGAGGACCGGGTGACTCAAAAAATTTTTTACCATTTCTCCTGTGTTCAACACACCAAACTCCCCCTGAGAAACCAGAGAAATGGTGTTGTTTCCCAGGGTGGTCCCTTTTGGGACTAGTCCCGTCCGCTCAAGGTTAATAGATTTTAATTGGTTTTAAAAAGAGAGTAAGGACCACTTGAATACAGGTGAAAGATTAGCGAGATTTTGATCACCTCATCCTTGACGTAAACCGATCAAGTTCAGGCAAAAATTTTCTAATCTGTTCTAATAGGTCTTTTTAAGCAGGGTTATTTCCCAATTTATATGATGAAAGGGAACCCAATCAACATTTTCGTGGAAATCTTACGGGACATAGATATCTTAAACGTATATAGAAGATGTATTATGCAACATTGTAAGGCATTTTTTGGATCGCTTCAATGTATCTTTTAGAGTGATCCAAAAGAGGGATTCAAAAATGTTTACTGGGAAAGTATTCGTGAAAATTTTCGAGAACTACAATGCGATTCGTGACTGTATATAAATAAAAGGTTTTCTGGAGATTTGTTTCATCATTTTTTGTATTCTTCTTCCAAACCAAGCCAAATCTCATACGGCATAAGGATATAAATTGGATATCTAAGATATTTTCGACATCCAATGCAGATCCAATGGACGTCGAATGAATATTAGACGAATATTGGAATATCCATTGAATACTTGATATATGCCATATTTACTCTCTAAATCCGAATCGGTGAAAAGTACTGAGAATCAGTGAATTCCACTGACCAACCAGTGCTAAGTCGTCCACTGTGGACGACTTAGGACTGATTCGCCAGTGAAATTCACTGATTCTCAGTACTTTTCACTGATTCGGATTTACAGAGTAGACGTGCTGTATGAGATCTGTACCCAGATAAAACACGATGGATTCTTTTTCAAGAACAAGAAATAGAATTCTTCAAGAACTCTTTTCGAACTAATGAATTTATAATGAACTCCGGAGGAGTTCAATGTTTGAGACATTCACGAATACTATGAGGGTACTGTGAGAATATTTTCAGAATTGTTTCAGTATTCTCACAGGAATCGTTAATGTCTCAAACATTGAACTCCTCCAAACTCTTGTTGAATTCATCAAATTCAAAAAGAGTTCTTGAAAAATTCTATTTCTCGTTCTTGAGAAAGAATTTTCCATGTGCTATCAGGTTATTGACTGATCTTTCAAATTTTTGTGTAGTGAAAGTTACAAACTCACTTTCTATGTTCTACTGGATAAATTTTGGTCAAATATGATTTTTTGAAAAAAGCACTGAAACTTGTTTCCTTATCAGAATAGAATTGAATGAAAAGAACAATTAACAATCAACAATTTTTCAATACAGAAAATAGTTCAAATTTATTCACTAGAGGAATACAGATGAACTGTAAGAGTTAGATATTCTCGAAATATTCTAGAAAAATTTTCAAAAATCTGACTGATTATTACAATTCATTTATATTACTTTAGATATCAGCTATTTCCTGTATTGAAAAATTGTTGAATGTTTCCTTTATTCAATTTCATTTTGATAAGAAAAAAAAAATCCAAAAATTATATTTATATATATTATTTCCAATGTGAGATTTCCATAAGAATCAGTTAAAAGTTAGGTAAAAGTAAAAAGAAAACAATGGCAATACCGAATCTCAATTTGAAACTCGACTTCCCACACATTTCCCTGAGTTTCCAATTTTATTCTCGAAATTCCCTGAGATTTCCCTGAGATTCCCAGAATATTAAAAATCCCTGAGATTTCCCTGATTTCCCTGATTTCCCGAGTCTGTCGCCACCCTGCAGGAATGTCTTTTAATTGAATACAATTCATGTAATTTGATTAAAACGTGGGAGAGTGGAGTCACGTGAATGGAAAAACGATTTGTTATATATTATACACTGAGAAAAGTGTATGGGATTGATTACCATTTTCTCTAGTTTTCATCGGGGCTTTAGAATAGGAATTGAGTGCCGACTCCCGATTTGGTGATCGTTCCTATGTTAACCTATCGTTCCCATGGTAACGTAAACAGTTAATCGCACTCACTTCGATTTTGAATGGTACTTACTACAATTTTAGAATATCTGTCACCTAATTCCTATTCTCCCTAGTAATGGTTACCGTATACTTTTCTCCGTGTGTATGTATTAAATCGCGTGAGGAATTATTCATATCCATGGAATATAAGAACATTTTATAATATATACGAGCAATTGAATTTTCCTCGACATCGGTAACCCGCATTTTCCTTCTATTTAAGGATAATTGATCGATCGTAATTGAAATAATTTCCCCGGTTCAATGAAAAATTCTTATTCCTCTTCATTCTCTTCTTATTCTTGTTATTCTCCTCTGGTACAAGTTTATTGCACGATACGGGGATAAGAATTATCTCCCCTTCCATTAAATTGAATTTCCTAACGACAGCTTGGATACGACAAAATGAAATGAATGAACCTCTTGATACTACTAGGGAGACACGTTTGATCACACTTGTGGATTCTGAAAAGATGCATTACAGAAAGTTGACGAGATACGCGCTAAGTGAATCCCCAAGGGGAATGAGAATAAAAAGGATATGAAGAAGAAGAAGAAGAAGAGAAGGAGGAGGAAAATAAAGAAGGCAAGGGAGAATAAGGTAACGCGAATAACCCTCTAAGTACGCTTTTCGAGTACCCTACCTTGATTATGCATCTTTCTCGTTTCCCCATTACCATAACTCAACGACGTTGCTAAACATTCGCTAGCTATCCTTTTAACTAAAATGACGATTCACTCAGCGATGTTTTGCAATTCCCGTTAGAAACTAGTAACAGGGTTCCTAGTTTTCTACTTCTATTAATCAAGATTAAAAACAAAATCCTCTAGGCTTGATGAATCATCGAATTAATAATACATTAAATTCTCTTCAGTTTTGATAAGGAAAATTAATTATTGGTGAACATACATTCTTGATATATAATTAAAATTTACCAAAATAAAGATAAGCACCGTTTGGAGGTTTATCTGACGATTCGTGCTGTTTCGAGCATACCCGACACCACGCATCGATATTTCATAACAGTTAAATACGTGTGTATCCAATCTTCACGTGTCACTTTATACGCATATCTCATTCTTTATCGGAACAAGTTTTATTTCTCCAATGATTTGAGAGGGCAAGAAAGAGATAGATGAGAAACCCTCGTTCGTTCCCGAATCAATTTATCAGAACCTGAGAATCTCTCAGTGGGAGAGTAGAGCATTAAAAGGAGAGGAGTTTATCAACTCATTTCACTTTAAAAATAGAAATAATCCTGTCTAGGATTTTAAAATGATCTTAAAATTTCAGTAAATATACTGAGAAATGAGTTGATATTGGAATTTACCAGTTAATATATGTTTTTCACGGTTTAAATTCCGAAACGGCGAATTACAATCGCAAGCGTTGAGAATTGATTGAATTTCGTGGGAAGGTATAATCAATTTGAGAAGACTGTAAAACGTAACATTGAAATTTACACCAATGGCATTGATGACGTGACAAAGTCAAGGTACTCTTACTCTTTCAACGGTATCTACAACCGAGATACGTAGGTTTCAGTCGGTGAAGTAATTAAGCTACCCATTAAGTGACCACTCTGACTCAGTCGGCTCATTACGATTCCACAATAATTGCTTTCTTAGGCAAGGTACGTACACGTACGTGTACGTAATGTGTCCTGCAAACGAGTAACTCGCTTTCTCCTGCGTCTCCTCTCTTTCTTTTGCTACTTCTTTCAGAAATCTTATCCGCAACGATGTGATCATTTTCAATGTACGTATCCGGATACCTTTGTACCGTCTTCTCCACGTCCTTTCGAATGACTGGTGTGAAAAGCTTCGAGTTACATCGCGGGAAGATGATAGAGCAAAACACATATAAACCATGATTATTTCTTTCCCGAGGAGGGAGTAGAAACGGTACGATATCCAGCAACGGTATATGGTATCCGCATGGGAATCGACATGACCTACAACGAATTGTAAACTCGCTAAGTGAAAGTTTCAGTATCGATTAAATTAGCGGGAAATAAGAGATCAGGGGATTTACAAGTCGCTTTTGTTTCTTGTATTATAAAGTACACTTCGTGAGGCAGTAATTAATTTTTGTGCTCTCACGTTTTAATTAATTGTGCATTTCCTATCTTTCGGATTCTCCTTTTGCGATTATCTTACAGGAATTGCGGTGAAAATCGAACGTCTTCGAGAACTTGTGAATGACATTTGTTTCTTATTTATAATTTCAATATACTATTATCACTATGAATATCATCACTTGTTAGGACAAATTCAACATAGGTCTTGAGGAGATACACGGAGAAAACTACTTTTTCTTCTTTGGCTTGCTAAATCAGAAACAGGAAGGTTTGTGAAGTGGATTTTTATATAAAAATAAGAGCGATTACGAATCAATCACTGAATTTTACTATATGCTTTATAAAATTTAACGTTCAGCGTTCAAAAATTCAACCCTACCTATGACTTTTTCTACGATATTGTTCATTCGGATGATACGCTGGTATCCCCTCAATAAACTCTGATAAAATGTTTCTATCAGAGAATTCACTTTCAACTTGGAAATTTCTCGAAATTGTATACTATTCTGGAGAAATTTTAGAGTTCCTCGCTGAGATGGAGACCCTACTGCTGAATAGAGTGAATATATACAACTCCCCATGTGGAAATTGCTAGAGTTGACAAATGGCCCAGTACTGGCAAGTTTGTATTTGCCATACTTAGGCCAAAACAACTGGCCTCCGTACAGTGCGCCATTACTCTTTTTCAACTGGCATTAGTCGTTTGACAGTTTTCAGACGGTATTGGTTTGCTTGGGCAGACAGTCTTGGATCAGTACCGAATCAATATCGATTGAAGAACACCTAGGTTGTAGAGAAACGAAACTGTGCCAGTACTGACCCGGAGTTGGTAATATTTTCAAACGTTACGCAGAGACGGTACTACGCCAGCATCGACGCTATGTAGTTTTCCGACAGAATTGGTAGTGGATCGGGGGTCAACCCATCTCTGCGGAAACATGGTTATTTTAGTGAGCCAATACTGTGCCAGTACTGACTCAGAGTTGGTAATATTTTGAAGCGTTACACAGAGACGGTACAGCGCCAGCATCGGCGCCACGTTGTTTCACGACAGAATTGGTGGTGAGTCGGGGGTCGACCCATTTCTACGGAAACATGGCTACTTTGGTGAACAAACACTGTGCCATTACTGACTCAGAGTTAGTAATCTTTTGAAATTGCACGAAAAGACAATACTGTGCCAGCATCGATGCAACAGTGTTTCACTACAAAAGCGATTGTGGATTGGGTGTCAACTTACCTTCGCGGCAACATGGCTACACTGAGAGAATAGTTTGATTATCTATTTTAAATTAAAATTCATCATCGAGTAATTTATGAAAAAATTTGGCGCAAAATTCCACCCAAGGCCACTATTAACCCTGCAGTGATCTATTTCAGAATTACATGTTGGTTAGTAAGAAATTATATATTATATATTATAAAAATTCAGTTTTTTCGTTTCAACACAATCGGGACATACATGAGATAATTGGTAAGCTTTTTTGATGTTATGAAAATTACTGTAACAGCACACGCAGTGTGGATGCGTGGAGTTTACATGGGATCGATAACTTTGCCATTAAAAGTGCCAATAGTACGCCATGGAGAATCCCCGTGGAATGCATTAAAGGTAGAATTCAAATGCCCACACTGACACGGTTGAAATGCCAGTTCAGGGAAAATTGAAATCCCAATGTTGACTGGATTGGAATGCCAATACAGGCAGGATTGAAATTCTGATTCAGGTACAATTAAAATATCAATACGGGTAATATTAAAATATCAGTTTTGGCTAGGTTGAAATGACAGTACTGTCTACGTTTGAATGCCAGTACTGTTTACGTTCAAATGCCAGTACCGGCAAAATTGAACGCCAATAATGGGACTTATGTCAGACATTGTTATCATCCCAGTATTGGTTTAGTACTGTCAAACCACCTGGGCCGGTAATGGCATTCTAAATTCGACAGCACTGGCAGCTATGGCAGCGGTACTGAACCAGTACTGGGGCGTTCGTTAATTTCCATATGAGTAGGCTTGCACTGTAAAAAAATTTCACCGGAAAATTCCAGTACATGTACTGGAAGTCATTAATCTGTACATGTACCGGAAAATTCCAGCACATTTGTACTGCAAAAATTCAGTGCAAACGTTATGGAATTTCAGCATCAAAACTGGAAATTTTCTGAGCCTCGGTACTGGAATTTTTCAGTACACGAGCTGGACTTTTCCAGGACATGTACTGGAAAATTAATGCTGAAAATATCCATGAAAATTGAAAAAAAATTGCTCACGCAAAGTGATTTTGCAGGGTCCTTGTGTTCCAAGATGATTGAGGAACTTTTGATCGTTCATTTGGATGGACAGAAACTCATGTCTACCTAACAGGATTTGAACCCACACTTTTCTACCTGCCTACCAACTGAAACCTAAGACCTAACCGATGAGCTATAGCGCGACATGTTGGAAGGCCAGCTTGGGTTACTACATATGCTTCATATCTAGAACACAAGAGGATAAGTCTTGGAAAAACCTCATATATCAATTTCATTGGCTACAATTACAATTATTATTCAAAATCTCAATCAGGAAATTTTTAATATAAAGACTTGAAATTTTTCCTGCCAGAAATGACGAAGTCCAATAGAAGTGGAAAATTTCAGTGCAACAGTGATTAAATTCCGTTGCATAGCAACTGGAAAATTCCATCACACGACCTGAAAATTGCAGTTCAAAACCTGTATAATTCAATTGCATAGTAACTGGAAAATTCCATCACAAAACCTGAGAATTGCAGTTAAAAACCTGTATAATTCCAGTATACCAACGATTAGGTTTTTTTTCTAAATTCCAAATTTTTTCTCAAGTCCTTTTTGAGGGAATATTTTTTTTTGGTGCACAAGAACTATAAAATTGTAGTACGAGCCGGTAAAATTTTCGCGAAATCATGGCAAAATTTCAGTACATCATCTCAAACTTGAAAATTCCAGTACAATGACTGAATTTTCAGTTATGCTTGGTAAATTTTCAGTAACGTAACAACAAAATCTCTGTACATGTACTGGAATATCCATATTCCAGTACTAGCACTGGAAATTTCCAGTCCAGTTGCACAGTAAATTTCCAGTTTTTTTTTACAGTGTGTGTTCCAAAACTTTGCTCCCGTCCTCTGAAATATCGGTTTTCTATGTCTTTCTGATCAACTGAATAAAGCTGTGCTGTTCATTTGACCAGTTGATACTGCTACACCGGTATTCAGAGTATAATGGTGGTGTATTATTACCTTCACCAGAAATATTAGGCGATACCGATACCGTGTCCAACGATACCGAGACGAGACTTTCAAAGTATCGTCGAGAATCTCGTCTCGTGCACCCCTACCGAAAATATTCTATATTGCCCTCAGAGAAAACGATTTCATAACACAGCAAAGTTTGTGCAGTAACAGCGAACGCTAAAAATCGTTAATTCAGCGAGAATTTTCCTCCGCGCGTGGTTGAATATTTGGAAGGTCTCGATATGTTTCAGATTACTTACGATACTCTTGAAAAGTTCTTTTGAAGATCCGAGAATTCCTTATGGATTCTCTAAGAAATTTTAATACGCAATAAATCTTTTTACGGGAAGCTTTTTGGAACACTGTAAAAACTATATTGGGTGTTGTCCGAGCATTGACTGAAGGCCCAAAAGCGGCGAATTTCACAACATATCCTGAGCTTCGAGTTCTTGAGTTATCTCTAAAAATTTGCACGCGCGATTGAGTTGCGCTAGTGCGATGGCACAAATCACATTTCCGTTCATTCTACGATTCAATCAAGCGGATAAAGAGGTTCTGTTCATTTCGACGTTTTGAAACTACTCTTGCGTTTCCCATTCGAGATTTATAGTCCTGAAATAACATCCTACGTTCTTCTTTGTCTTCGACGTCTACTAATATCTACTACTGTCGTTCAAAATTCTTCGGCTTGAAAATGTTGGATATGCGAGAACGGGAGGCGATGGAAAACATATGTAGATCAGACTCATCGAGACAGAAAAATGCTTGGGAGACGGTAAACAATGATTACGTCCATAATAACTGTCAGAACGTACTAGTAAAAAGAAGTGAAGAGGACGAGTCCTCGAAGAAGTTCCAACTTGATGAAGCGAGACGAGGGAAGAAGAAGAGGAATGAAAAAAATGAGAAACAACAAAGAAGGAAGATAGTGTATGTGCGTCCTGTAATACAAAAGCTTACATAGAAATTTTCTCATTGCTCTCCATCTCATTTTCTCTTTCTTCGAGCTCGACACTTGAGACACAGGACGAGTACCTTTGCTACGAGGCAGGCGTAGAGAAAAGAGTTGAAGCTCATAGGAGGCGAACGAGCATACAGGCAGGCAAGCGAGCAGGCAGACAGGTCACGACAGCCAACCAGGATCACAAGTTCGTTGTTTACCTTGTCGTTTTGGCCGCTGCATTAGCAATGCTGACCTCCAAGGGGTTCACCGTGAAGACATTATCGGACCCCGACTGACTGTGAAAGTATTACTTCCGACGTCTTTTATGCAGCATCGTTATACTCATTTCACCTTGTCATTGAGCTCTCTGGTGTTTCATATTATCTTACCTTTTCCAGCCTGATTTGAGTTGTCTTCTATACGTCCCTATATATATATCCTTTCGAAAAATTCTATCATTCTTTTCAATAAATCTAAAAATCATTTCGAGTTTTGAAATATCAGAAGGAATGATAAAAAATGTAGCCTACGAGTGAAAGAGATATTAAACTTGATCGAACCTGCGGTATTACAGGAAGCGTGGGCAGGCACAGTTCCGAGATAAATCTACTGAAATCGCTGAAGGTTGTGACAATTATCTCACCGTGATTATCAGAGCGAATCGTCAACCGAGACTCGCAGCTCCGCTCCATGCATTTCAATATCTAATAAAATAATAATATCAACAAGAAAAACATGCGATGCAAGATGTAAGAACTCACACTACAAGTTCCTTCCTCCTTGAAAGGCAGAGACAAAAATATCGCGTGTTAAAGACCCTCAATGTCACACGTAGTAAAATTCTTGACGTAATTAGCTACGAGTGTGACGACCTTGCAGTTTCTACAATGTCAAGTGCATTACGTACAACATCTACACGCATATTGCGTGACCAACGGGCTGAAGAAATGCATCAAATCACCTTTCATACTCCCGGTAAACGTCCGATGCCAACCAACAAGTATTTTCTTTTTCCTTCCCTATCTACTTTGTTCTTCACTTTGTTCCCCTAATTACTTCATTCTCTCTCGTCCCGTCCAATTAAATTCCCTCGAGTAGAACGAGATCACAGGATACCCCGTTGTACGACGACACCTCCTCCTTTTACTTTTCGAATGAAATACTTGAATTATACACTTTCGAAGGATCAAATAAAATTCCTTTAATGAGGGCAATGAGTGCGAGTGGTTCAACTTGGTTTCGAAAAACATCAAGTAATGTTATATTATTGAGGAAACTTATACGAAATGATGTTGTGCGTGAGGAGGTATATAACGTGGAACGGGAGAGAGAGAGAAAGAGAGAGACTCGCAAATCAGGCCCGGGTAATTTATCGCAGGGACTTAAGAGGCCGCCGATTTACGAGCAAAAGAAGGTACGAGTACGAGCTAGTCGTTCCTCGTTGTATAACTTGAAAATAGCTCATCGGAGGAGCGTGAGCATTGAAACGAAATAAAAGGGAACTCGAATGGTGATAAGGGGATGGAAAGGACTCGCGCTACCAGTACGATACTAGAGTTTTAAATACTATTCTTCGCTTCTTTTTATGAAAAACGAGGAGACGAGGTTGTAAATTTCTCAGTCTCTTGGAAGAGGATGCCGTTATGAGTCGTCGGCAGAGATTATACCTATATATTCAAGGATTATGCGTGGGGAGGATTTCAGAGATATCTATACCTCCGGTTACTCTTTGTAACACTCTTCGTGGTTTATTTTCTCGTAAACACGTTTATTGCTATGATTTATGAAATCGAGAGTTTTTATACGATATATTTATACCTTGTTTTAATATGTTTGAAATTAGGAAATGATATCGTCTTTTCTTGTCTTAATATTATTATCGAATCGGTATACCCATTCATGTTCTCGCGTTAATAATGATGTTGGGAGATACAAGTCGATTCGCAGCCCCGAGCGATACCTTCTCGTCGACCTCTCCTCGTCTCGCACGCAGATCAGAATATAATTCACGACGCGAAAAGAGAAAAACAAGTATTTCGACTGTGTTAGCGAGAAAAGGAATTGCGCCACAGCGTCGTGTAGCGGGAGTCCCTCGAAGTACGAACGGAAAACAAAGGGCTATTTGTTTTTTCCTCTGTAATACGAGATCAATAATAATTTCTGAGGGAATACAAGAAATAATGGGAAAGTAAGTAGTAGAATAATACAAGTTTCTTGATTCGCAGCTGCTCCCTTAACGGAGCAAATCTCCGACAAGTCGGCATTATTCACGATTTATCACCCATTCAAACACACAGTTCTCTCACAATAATACACGTAGAGGCCTCACCTCGTTCTCCTCCAACGGATTGTGTCTCTGCTACGCGTATTATTGCACGTATAGCAAGGGCCAAGTCGTGTACTCGTTGTATCTTGTCCAACGATAACAACAACTATCCCCATATACAAATTTTTAGGATATAGCTTGGCGGAATGTAGACAACCAAAGCTTGGCAATCTATAAATATTCAATCTTGAATAACAACAATTGCAATGTCGCATTGATATCGGTGTTCAACGAATTTAGGTTGTCAGCCTACCATTGATTCACAATTCTGCCAGGCGTGGCGCTTGCTGGGCTCATCCTTGGTCCAACATTGACCGAACGATAGATTCTTTTGAAAGTGAGGATCTTTTGGAACGTGGTTGAATATTGCCACAAACTCTGGTCTAGTCTGGATAAAAATTAGTTTTCAATGTAGCACCGATCATTGGTAATAGCATGGCTCGATATTGGCATGCTCCTTAATTTTAACTTTTGATAGCTGAACTTCTAGCTAAGTTACCGATCGAATGTTTCTCGCGAGTAGGGAGAGATGTATATAAGGAATATATAAGGCTCAAATAATTCTCTGGAAGAACAGTCAATCGTTCTTTGTTACAGGTTACACCAGAGGGCTCCTACCGCTGATCCATATTGTGTATACTTCTCATGACAAACTTTGGCAACAAAAAAGACCGAGTTGTTTACAGATAAATGAGAAAAACACAATACTCTCCCAAATAACATATATTGTGAAATGCGCATAATTTTCATACATTTTTGGGTCAATTATTTTTGACAGTTTTATCGTTGACGCAACATTGATAAACAAATTGTTCTATTGTTTGCCAATGATGGTCTATTTTATTGCCATTTCTGTACCAATGATGGGGCTCCATTGGAAAAACACATCGATAAATCATAAAATGATGTTATCATTTCAGTGTTGCGCCATGCTAGCCCCAATGATAAATTTCCATATGGGTCCCTATAACCCTATTCTCATCCCACTCCTCCTTTTGTTTTTCTATATTTTGCTGTAGATCGATAATAGTATTAACAATAGATATTTCACGGACATCTCCATTAATGGTATAAAATTCACATAGTATTCAATATGAAGTTTATACCTTTTTCACATCGGTCTAACACACGGTAAGAGAATATTATTACCAGAGAGAAAATCATATAGCGGTACCGAGCATCTCTCCGAGTACTTAACAGTCTGTTCACCTTTCTCATCTGTTCCTCATCCTCGTGTACAACCGCATCTCGTACATACATAAAGAATCTCGCAAACGTACAAATGTCGTCTCGTGTCCGTACAGGACAAAGTGAATATAAACTTTTAGAAATAAAATTTACAACAATATAGGAAGAAGGAGAAGAAGAAGAAGAAGAAGAAGAATAGATCGAATTTTAACGAACTAGTTCCTAGTTCTCCTCTTCCGTGGGGCTGAAAACATCACGGGAAGATAAAACGAGTCTTTTTCTCTCCCGTATAAAGAAGCGAAGAGAAATCTGGGCCGCTTGCTATTACGCTCTTCTGTGTGGCAAAGTGTAAAGTAACCTACGAGAGGACCGGGACCGCTTATTTCTTGGCTTTCCTCTGTCTTAGCGTTTGCGTCTCTTGTGTATCTATGGCGTCGTGTCAGGTTAATTGGATAGAATCGCTAAGAAGAAGAATAAGAAAAGCAACAAGAAAATCAAACAACAAAGAAGAAGAAGGATCAGAGCCTGCGTCTGTAAGGCAGGGTACGTTTGTACCTTTGTTGTTTACTATGTGATGTTCCTATGGCTATTGCTTCTGGAATATCAAGTGTCGATATATAGATGCGCTTGCTTTTTATCCATCTTTTCTAGATTTCTCTGCAACTCGGTCGCAAGAGCCGGTGTTAGATTGATAGGATGATTGTGTGATTGCAGACCTCGGAAAAGTAGTCACTTTCAGAAGAGAAACTTTCGATTGATTGAGCGATTAATTATTGTTCCTTGCTTCGATAAAAAAAAATGAAAGAAAAAGTGAAAGAAGAACAGGAAAATATCGAGAATAATAATGCAAGATATACCCGAGGGACTACATCATTTTCTTTCTTCTTTGAGAGTACTTTGAAATGCCATTGGTTGTCGAATGTGGTATTCGAGGGCAGAGTTACTCCTGCGCTCTCTGCGAAATAGTCTCTTTCTCTCTCTGGGAGCCACGCCCACGTTGAGCCACCTATTCTTAAACCGTGAAGAAGGTTGTAAAATATTCCACCGTCGGTCGGAGATCCTAAACTATTATTCTTTTATTCTTTTTCTGCCATCTCATCACTGACTTTACACAAGGCATTCACATTTTTTTGAAATAAATAAATCGTGGCACTAAAAGTAGACAAGAGATGCGATAAATCAAGTTTTTATTCGTGTTATTATTAAATTTATTTCAAGAGAAAAAGTTAAGATCTATCCATTGGTTTCTATATTCCACTGCGCATGATAGACGAGTCGAGGAGGTTGAGAAACGAAAGAGATACGTCGTTCGTGTCGGTCGAATTAACCACGAGATCGAGCTGCAGTCACTTGTACGTAAAATTCGTCGATCGATTTCAATTGTCAGGATGGCCGAGCGGTCTAAGGCGCCAGACTCAAGGTATCACACGCCTTGCCCGTACAGTACGGGTTCCACGAGCGTTCTGGTCCTCTCTGAGGGCGTGGGTTCGAATCCCACTTCTGACAAATTTTTTTTTTCCCCACGACATCGGTATCGTTTCGCGTATATATATTATATATGATTCAAATTAAGCGTCAACCAGACGTGAAATATTTTTATTCGGAAGTAAGATAATTAAATGACGGTGTCGAGGTATTATTAAACGAATGAGAAAATTATACGATCGGTATATAACCCATGATACGAACCATGTGAAACCATGAAGTAGTTTTTACATATTAACGTGTTGCTCTTTTCATTACAACGTTCATCTCGTACGTGTTGCCTTTTTTGCTCAACTTTATTACCCAACTGTGTACGATATTAATATTTTACAACCGATAAATTATCCACCGGTCGATCATGGTATGAGACAAAGTATATTTATTGGATAGATTAGAGTGTACGTGCGTGTATGGAATGGAACCTTTTCGCGTCTCTTCGTGAGGTTCCATCGTATGCATGCGTTTGAACAATTAGAATTATGATATTAAATATTATTCATGTATTTTACGAGTGTACGCACAGTAGGGTAGAAAATTCTTCTCATCTCGCGACAAGAGTGTATTATCATAAACAATTCTCTAATTTTTGATAGCAATTTGCGTTTATATTTACGTGAGTTGCGTAGAAGGATCATTAATAATTGTGGAATATTCAAAGTGCACGATTTACCAGGAGAAATGAGAGAAAATGAAACAAGGTAGGTCAATGAATCTCATCTCCCTGTCCTTCCGTTATTCGAGATCGTAAGAATAAAAAGTGACCCGACTGTACGACGAGCCAAATCCAGTATGTAGCGTACGTATAGAAAACTGTATAAACATCTGAGAATGCATGTGGAAGTGTATGCTTTGCACGTGTATGCGGTTGGAGTAAAGAAAGAGCTCACGGGATTTTACATACGATTGAGTGAGTGGGAATAATATCTTTTGGGCATCCTAGAGAATGCAGTTATTAAGGGGATACCAGAGCCGTGAAATTAGCTACTTTTGCTTTGTAAAGTTTGCGAAAATTGTAAAGTATGACTGAAATATCTCCTATATTTTCACTGTAAAAAATATACTTCCTAAACTGCCAAAGAAGTTTGGCAGTTTTTTACACAAACTTTTTTTGTAAATTACCAAACAAAAGTTTGTAAACATTCAAAAAATTTTGTGATTTCACGAAGATTTTTGAGAATTCACAAACTTTTGTTCGGCAATTTACAAAAAAGGTTCGGAAATTATATTTCCAAACCAAGTTTGTAAATTTCCAAGCATTTTTATTTGGAATTCAACAAATTTTTCTTACAGTGTTGTATTAAATCATCTTTGACGGGGGATGGATCATGCACATGAGAATTGTGCACTTATTTATTATGCACATAAAAAAATCGAATTAAATTTGTTCACATATTAATTTTAGTTGTTCCTAATACGTTTGATAAATGTGCACTGATAGTCGTGCACAGTGAATTGTACACATGAAAAAAAATGAAAAATATAAAATGTAAGATTGTGCACCTTACATTTTGCACCTTTGGGAATATTCAATATTGTTTTTTATGCGCAAGTAATCATGCACAAAATTTTTATTCACAAAAACCTGCGCATAAAAAACAATATTGAATATTCCCAAAGGTGCAAAATGTAAGGTGCACAATCTTACATTTTATATTTTTCATTTTTTTTCATGTGTACAATTCACTGTGCACGACTATCAGTGCACATTTATCAAACGTATTAGGAACAACTAAAATTAATATGTGAACAAATTTAATTCAATTTTTTCATGTGCATAATAAATAAGTGCACAATTCTTATGTGCATGATCCATCCCATGTCTCATCTGTCAGTAAAATTAATGATTTTGATTTTATATAGATATTGATCACAATATGTTGCTGATGAAATGTTCTGTGAAATTCAAAGCTCTGGAGAAGAAAAGGAAGATGCAAAAAAGATGGAATTCGAAGAATCTTAAACAAAAACACACACAGGAGACATTCAAAGTGATGTTGGATGAAAAATTGGAGGATCGACAAGAGAAAGACTTGGAAATAGAGAGTGGATGGACAAATATAAAGGAGAACATAGAACAATGTACAAATGAAATTTTGAAGACCGATGGAGTAGAAAAACCTAAGAAACCATGGATAACGGAAAAAATTCTCGATGTAATTGATGAAAGGATGACATACAAGAATAAGAATATAGCGAACAAGACCAGCAGACACATAAGTCACTGAGGAATAAAATAATAAGAGAATCGAGGAAAGCAAAAGAACAATGTTTAGAAGAAAAATGTCAGGATATAAAAGTAAGATTACAGTGAGGGAGAATGAATGAGGCATTTATAGGATTGTTGAGAGATTTTTTTGACAAATGGAATTTAGAAGCAGTAATGTGTTGGCGAAAAATTACCCAAAGTTGAGTAAAACGGGGACATAGTGGTACTCCCGCGAAGTTTAACACCCGGTTGATTTCATTTTACTCGACTACAGGTGGAAATAAATTCAAATGTTTTTATTATCTCCACAAGTTGAATACTATTGAAAAACATCTGAATGAATTTTCATCTGTAGTCGAGGAAAATGAAATCGACCGGATTTTAAACAAGTGTAGGAAGACAATGGATAAGAACGGAGGAGAAAATAGAACAATGGATTAATCATTTAGAAGATCTGTATGAAGGAAGTGATAATATAGGATTTTTAGAGAGGGAGAAAGATGTCGATGAAGAAGAATTGGGAGATTCAATTTTGAAATTAGAATTCGACAGGGCTTCAAAAGAATTCAAAAATAATAAAGCGTCAGGAATAGATGGCATGAGTGTGAACCTGATCAAAGCCTCTAGTCAAAGAACACGTGACGCACTGTTTGAATTAGTCAGACATATGTACGAAAATGGAGAAGTACCAGAAGGTTTCCAAAAGAATAAAATTGCTGCCATTCCGAAAAAAACAAGGAGCAGACAAATGTGAGAACTGCAGAACGATTACTTCAACTTCAAATGCCTCGAAAATACTGACAAAAATTATATATAGGAGGATAGAAAATAAAATAGAAAATAGATTAACGGAAGATCAGTTTGGTTTTAGGAAAAATAGGGGAACGCGAGAAGCAATTTTAGCACTCAGAACGGTAGTAGAGAAAAGAGACTGGAGTTAGAAAAGTCTGTGTATATAGGTTTTGTAGATATATAAAAAGCATTCGATAATGTTGATTGGAAGAAAATGTTCGCGATTTTGAAAAAGGTAGGAAGTAATTTTAAGGATAGGAGAGTAATACAGGGTGATTCAAAATTCCCGCACTCTTTTTTGGGAGTGGATTCCTGATGAAATTCTAAAACGATTTGTCCTTTTGCACAATGCTCTCCGACGCATAATTTCCGAGATATAATCAATTAAAGTTAACTAATTATGAGGTGGATCCATCGGTCATTCAGGAGCGTCATAACAGAACAAGAGAGGAAGGTGCTTGCAGAGGGCGCTCATACGATCAGCTGATCGGTATAATCGATACGATTTACCAGCATACAAATTGGTAAATTTTCTATGTAGAACGATTGAATTCGTCGACACTGTGGAAAAATTGATTATTGTCATGAATTCTTATCACGATATGCTGTAGGTGAAAGTTGTAATTTCAGTAATGATTTTCATTACGCAGACAAATGTAAAATAGTGTTATTCCGTAGGGATAGGGATTCAAGTGGAAGAAAGAAGTATAACTACTCGTTTTCAATCAGAATTTTCATGTAAAAAAGAAAACATGAGAATTTTCATTCATCCGATACCCAATTTCTACGGTTTGATTAGTAAGTTTAACACAAGAGATTGGATCCCGAATCCTGTATTCTGATTGGTCGAGAATCAATGTATGTTAGATCAATCCTCGGCCGTTTCAAATGATTCTTCTGAAGAATGTGTTTTCGACTTATCCCAACCACAACATTGAACAATGATGAATTTATTCGAATTCACCCTTTTTACATCATTCGATGATTATAAAGGGTTCCTCGAACGTTAATAACTTACTTCAACTTGCAGAATCCATCAATTTTGACGAAAATACGAGGTGTGACATCGTATACGACCAATCATTGCACTTGATTGACATTGTAATCACATACGGTTTGTTTAGCTTAAATCAACCGTTCGTGATACGAATCAACCAATCAGGTGACAGCTCGAAACAGTTTCATTTGAAGCACATATGACTTCAGAGGGCATATTGTTATTTCAAATGGAGAAAGAATTGTCTTTAAAGATTAACCAAATCCGTCCTTTTAGGATGAATACATTTTCTAAACGTAGAAACGCGCTTGAACTTGCACACATTTGAATTAGACTTTTGATTTCAACATGAATGATCTTGAGTGATCTCAAGTAAGTTATTAACGTTCGAGGAACCCTTTATAATCATCGAATGATGTAAAAAGGGTGAATTCGAATAAATTCATCATTGTTCAATGTTGTGGTTGGGATAAGTCGAAAACACATTCTTCAGAAGAATCATTTGAAACGGCCGAGGATTGATCTAACATACATTGATTCTCGTGTGTTAAACTTACTAATCAAACCGTTGAAATTTCCTTTTTTACATGAAAATTCTGATTGAAAACGAAGTAGTTATACTTCTTCTTCCACTTGAATCCGGAATAACACTATTTTACATTTGTCTGCGTAATGAAAATCATTACTGAAATTACAACTTTCACCTACAGCATATCGTGATAAGAATTCATGACAATAATCAATTTTCGACGAATTCAATCGTTCTACATAGAAAATTTACCAATTTGTATGCTGGTAAATCGTATCGATTATACCGATCAGCTGATCGTATGAGCGCCCTCTGCAAGCACCTTCCTCTCTTGTTCTGTTATGACGCTCCTGAATGACCGATGGATCCACCTCAT
Source organism: Gonatopus flavifemur (assembly GCA_018340375.1). NCBI lineage: Eukaryota > Metazoa > Arthropoda > Insecta > Hymenoptera > Dryinidae > Gonatopus > Gonatopus flavifemur. The sequence continues at coordinate 2,232,286 of JAFFJZ010000012.1, read as the reverse complement.
AATTGGAGAGCATTGTGCAAAAGGACAAATCGTTTTAGAATTTCATCAGGAATCCACTCCCAAAAAAGAGTGCGGGAATTTTGAATCACCCTGTATATCAATTATATAAGAATCAAACCGCAATAATGAAAATAGACGGTCAAAAACGAGAAGCACAAATTAAAAGAGGGGTGAGAAAAGGATGCTCACTATCACTATTGATTTTCAATTTGCATATAAAAGAAGCGATGAACGAAGTGAAAGAGCAGGTGCAATTGAAATTATAGATTCAGGGAGAAAATGGAAGCATGTTGAGATTTGTGGATGACCAGGGCTGTGGAGTTGGAGTCGAGGAGTCGTGGAATGATGGATGGAGTCGAAAGGGAAGTCGGAGTCGAATGTTATTTCATCGACTCCGACTCCTCTTTCGACTCCTTAAGAAAAAAGTTAGTTTTCATGAAAGTACGTGAGAAAAACATTACGAGAACGTCCTGTAGTATATGAAAAGTACGTCTTCAGAACGTGTTTAGCTGCATTAAAAGTGAAAATGCTCTAAACATTGGAAATATGTGCTTTTGGGGGTTGAGACTCGCAGAACTTAGGCTATGTTTTTGAATCATTCAGAGAACTTCGTGTGCTGTTTGGAATACGTTTTCATTTCTTTGGCTCATTTTTTCAAATACACATATTCAATCTTCTCAGGTGAATCTCAGGTGCATCAGTTGAGAGATGAAATTTGCATGCAAAAAATTTTTTCAATTTTTCTCCAACACAAACGAGGAATCCATATGTTGATTTATGGACAATGTATTTTCACACGTTGATTCGAAATTCAAAGTGTAATGTTTCGAAATCAAATGCATAGAATTCTCTGTTGACATAAATAAGATGAATAGAAAAATGAGAGTAGGAATTGATGTGTTCGTTTTCATAATCTCTTTAGTAAGAAGGTGCTATAATTCTTTATATCAATGGAACTATAAAGGTATGAGAATGGAGAAAGGAAGTCATAGGAAATCTCTAAGTGGGAATGTAACGTCCCCGTAAAACTGAGATCATTCAAAGAATTGATTCTTATCAAAATGGAATTTTTCCAATGAGAAATTTACAAATTCCAAATAACCCGTTTCAGACTCAAATGATTCTGAATAAGTTCGAATCATATTTTTGATCAGAGATTTGCACTATAAATCGTTGTGAATGATTCCGTTTCTGCAGGAAGAGCTAAGGTCGTTGCAGCACTTAAATCCCATTTATACGGCATAGGAGTTGAAAAAGAATTCTTAAGAATTCATACTGAATTCATCCGACCCCAATTGAGTTCTCTGCGCACTCTTTCTGAACTGATTTGCTGTATGGAATTTCTCTCTCTTTTCATCAGTATTACAAGTTTGCGATAAATACGAAAATTTCAAATGAAAGATGAGTCCGTAATTATTACCTAATTATTCATAAAGCTCCATACTGCTAATTTCCAACGAATCTCGCTATCACTCCATGCTTATTTGCTTAATGGATTTATACTGCACTTATTCTCATTACCAGAACGGAAATCGTTTTGAAGTTGTTTGAGATTCATTCGCAGATTGTGTTGATTCATCGATGTTATCAGAGATGTGACAGATTTACAAACACTAGAAAAAATATGGGGAGTTTTTCCTCACTTTAATGGCGGATGCCATCCCCTGGTCGTGGGGGAATTGTTTTTCCATCAAAAATAGGGGATTTTTCCTCCATTTTGAGGAACTCATCCGTTTTTTGGGTGTTGAATCCTCCAAAAAATAAGGTCAAACTCTACCAAATCAGGATGTCAAGTACCCTATTTAGGGTGGAAGATTTTTGGTAAAATATCCCACATTTATTTTTTACAGTGAAAAATGAAAACATTCAGAAACAAAATATTTTTGATTTATTTATTCTTGTGTTTATTATATTTTGAAATAATCAAGAAACGTGCTTTTCTATCCACCCTGTTGGTTCCAATTGTTCAATAAGCTGCTGCATATAAAAACTTACAAATTTATGTACTGCATCAGATCAACGGTTCCATGAATGAAAGTTTTAAGAGAAAAATTGGTGTGGATGGAGCAAATTGCGGAAATTGATAGGTTTTTACGCTTCTTCTGTTTCAACATTCTTCACCAGGGACAGTCTGCAATTTTCAGGAAATGATTTTTGATACTCTATGCATTGCGCTATCGAAGATTATTTTTTCAAAATTGTAGACTGTTCCATAAATTCAGTACAGAGAAGTTTCACAGACAAAATGTCTTTGAGGCTGGTATACGGAGAAAAACGACGCTCGAAAAATTTAGAATTCTTGTTATTCTTCTTAGTGAACAAGAAACAGAAATATAGTATTTGTAATATGAATTTTTACATAAAAAAATACGGAAGATTACGAATATCGTAGAAAAAGTCATAGTTTGGATTGAATTTTTAAACGCTTAACCTTAAATTTTATAAAGCATATAGTAAAATTTAGTTATTGATTGGTAATCGGCCTTATTCTTATGTGAAAAATCCATTTTACAGACCTTCCTGTTTTTGGTTTAGCAATCAAAGGGAGAAAAAGTGGTACATTTTTTGCTCCGTGTATCTCCTCAAGACCTATGTTGAATTTGTGCTAATAACTGATGATATTACTGGAATATTATCCACAATTTTCGTAGGATATTATTGTACACAGCCGAATAAATGTTCTAATGATCTATTATTCTTGTATTATTATCAATTAATTGAAGTTTAAATTCAATGTGAATGTATAATTAATTTTTCTATCAGTCTTGACGTCTGGAAACACTGTGTTTTTCCACTGAAAATTCCTCTGAATATCTAAGAACACCTTCGAAAAACTATGAACATTTCTAAAAAACTGCACTGAAAGTCTTTAAGATTTTCAGAGATTCCCAGTGAAATTTTTCCACCAGGCAATTTTCAAAATAAGACCATATATACATATATTATGATTTGAGAGATATATACACTGTAAGAAAAAACTGGAAATTTACTGTACAACTGGACTGGAAATTCCCAGTGCTAGTACTGAAATATGGATATTCCAGCACATGTACAGAGATTTTATTGGTATGGTACTGAAAATTGACCAGGCATAACTGAGAATTCAGTCCTTGTACTGGAATTTTCCGGTTTGGGGTTGTGTACTGAAATTTTGCTATGATTTCGCGAGAATTTTACACTTCTTGTGCACCAGAAAAAAGTATCCCCTCAAAAAGGACTTGGAAAAAATTTCGAATTTAGAAAAAAAACCTAATTGTTGGTATACTGGAATTATACAGGTTTTGAACTGCAATTTTCAGGTCGTGTGATGGAATTTTCTAGTTATGCTGGAATTTAATCACTGTTGCACTGAAATTTTCCACTTCTATTGGACTTCGTCATTTCTGGCAGGAAAAATTTCAAGTCTTCGTATTAAAAATTTCCTGATTGAGATTTTAAATAATAATTGTAATTGTAGCGAATAAAATTGATGTATGAGGTTTTCCGAAGACTCAATCTCTTGTGTATTCTAGATATGAAGCATATGTAGTAACCTAAGCTGGTCTTCCAACATGTCACGCTATAGCTCATCTGTTAGTCTTAGGTTTCAGTTGGTAGGTAGGTAGAAAAGTGTAAGTTCAAATCCCGTTAGGCAGACATTACTTTCTGTCCATCCAAATGAACGATCAAGTTTCTCAATCATCTTGAAACATAAGGACCGTGCACAATCACTTTGTGTGAGTAATTTTTTTTCAATTTTCATGAATATTTTCAACATTAATTTTCCAGTGCATGTCCTGGAAAAGTCCAGTTCGTGTACTGAAAAATTCCAGTGCTGAGGCTCAGAAAATTTCCAGTTTTGATGCTGAAATTCCTTAACATTTGTACTGAACTTTTGCAGTACAAATGTGCTAAAATGTACAGGTTAATTGCTTCCAGTACATGTACTGGAATTTTCCGGTGAAATTTTTTTACAGTGTACGGCTCTTTTTGAAGAGGAATTTTGTCACATGTATCAATGCTCCGTTTCTATTATTTCCACATTGAAAAAAATCAACACTATTGATGATATGTCCGAATATTAGATCTTTATTCTAAATTTGTGCACTCCTAGTTGATCAAAACATAATAAAATCACGTACTGTTATTGGTCATTATTGAATGGGTTTTATCAATCTGCTATAGCTATCTCAGCATTTATTTCAGCCAAACTCGGTCTACCAATGTGTTTTATCAATGTTGTAACCTTTGATTAAACCTTGTTGAAGCTTTGTTCACCTCAAAAATTCAATCGATCATCATCCCAGTAAACGTTTCATGAGATTATAAACGGTGAGCATCATCTGGATCAGCTGATCTTCATCCATTCATAACTCGTCAACAGTTTTTCTATATTATACTTTACACTCACAGAAATGATTTCTTGCTATTATTATCATTTTATTCTTGATATCGATTTTCTTCTCAAAAAACAAATAGTCTTCGATCAAAAAGCGGTTTCGTTTAAAAGTAATCATATCACGGATTGTCAGTAGAAAAAAATATGATTCATGACTTTTGTTCAACGTATGAATCTTAATTTCTAGTGAGAACTATCGCTTCTTGTGGTAAAAAAAATTTTCTTACGCTGAAACTAAATGAATATTCTTAGAGGTGACGCTTAACGATACGCTCCCCCCTCCTTCATCAGCAGCAGATCGGTCAGTAATAGAGGTTTCAAGATTGATTCCAATGTATCGTGTTGTAAAGTGGAATAATAATTATAAACTTCAAAACAGTGATAATCAAATGAAGTACTGTATTGTTGGTTTTTCTTTATTACACATTATAGAAATGCCACGTCTTGTCGAATATTTTGAATGTACAAGAGTTTCGACCAGTGTACCATGAGTCAGATACCGTCCCAAGTGATACACCAATATTTTATTTGGAAAAACTCCATTATTGTACACAGTCAACATTTTGTGTCTTGCGATATCTTGGTTTTAGATGTCTCTCAGACGAGTTTGAGACAAGAATTGGTCTGAAACTCATCTAAAAGTGTTATGTAGGGCATATAAAACTTGTCTAAAACATATCGGAAGATACAAAATGTTTACTGGATAACAGGAAAAATTTCATTACCCTCAATACAAAATTCATTGCATCAAGAAAATCTCCAAGTCTTATTTGAAAATTGCTTATGGTGATCTCAAGACTATTTTTCTTGATGTAAGATTCAATATTCTAACGCAAAGATTATCCAATTTTACTTGAGGCCAGAGAATTTTGTTCTTATCACAAGGATAATTAGGATTGTCCCTATGTTGAGAATAGAATTTTCTCATAATAATGAAATTTTTGTTAACATAAGGAAACATTTCTGTGAGTGTACCGAAATGAAAATGTCAATTTTCGTTCTCCAAAAGGACCCGGGGCAGACGTTTTGCAACCCAAAATTAACATTCTACCTTGAGCAGTAAAATGTGTGACACGGTTAGCATGAAATGTGTTTCAATTGCTAGCCATTCAGAGCCGAATGAACGGTAGAATTGAGTGGAACTGTCAAGCGATAGGTATACGACGATTTATATATAGAGGTTTTTAGTCATTTGTCACATTTACAACAAATTATGGCTGGGCTGCGACATGCTTTCGTACACTCATATATGACGAAGAAAAAGAAAAAAACCCGAAAGAGGAATGAAAAAAAAGCAAACACATCGCGCACAACACATACGCGTCGACTCTATACATTTCTTTCATCGATCGAAGTCTAGTTTCCATTTTGGTTGAAAAGATAGGTACAATTTATCCCAAGTTCAAGTATAATCACGATCCCCATAACTTCCACGTACCACGTTACATTGCCTTTTAGCACTTACAACTCTCTCAGATATTTCCCAACGACGAGTCTTATCTATAAAACGTATCAATATACGTATCCCAGAGTTAACAGTTCGTAAAATGCCGTTCATTTCCCATCAATAATGTAAAGTAATTCACTTTTTGTATTTTTTCTTGTATATAAAACTCTCTGTGAACGTTGGAGGATATCACCAACGTACCAACGTTTGACTGCTTTTTTTTCTCCTCTTTCTTAGATTCTTCAACAAATACTTGAGACGACAACTTGTAAACTTTGCTCACTTTGCTGTTGCTAGTAACGTGAAAAGTCTAGTCCCTGGAGAGTAATTACCGATACCTTATAAGTTGATCACAGTTTTGTAGGAAATTCTCTCTATCGATTTTATTCCTATTTTCATTCTCGAAGTAAAAGGTAAAGGTCAATGATATGAATTCGCATGAGACGAGTTAATTGTGGCATCGATCATGTTAAACCAACTTCCCTTTTGAAATCTTCCCTGCATTCGTTCGTTACCTCCTCACTTCTTCACTTAGACCGTGCATTCCACGTTCGCTCCATAGATCTTTTGACATTTGCATCTCGACTTGCATTGGATACGGTAAAAGATACCGAGACGTCACTCGGTTGGATAAGATCAGTAACGTACGTGTACTGGGAATAGTTTTCTTTTTAACATTCAATTATCCTACGTAGCTACGAAACTGCGCAGCTGCTGTTGCCGCTGCTACTGCTGTTGCTATTGCTGCTGCGTATCATTTGAAATCAAAACCATGGGCAAAGCACCCATGAGCTGTTATGAAAAATTTCTGAAATATTATTCATTCTCAAAGTTAAAATCTTTCAAATATTCACATAAATATCGATACGAAAGAATACGGCAATACGATTCAGCGTTATATTGTGTGTATATATTTCAAGAATACAACTACACATTACACTATATTTTAGATTCAAAGAAATGTTATATTATCTCGAATCTCGTGATAACTTTTCCCAGGGGATAATCTAGATACCAACAACAGACGTGAGTTGTATATGTATATCTGGTAAAATACATTACTCTGAGTATTATATTACACTTGTCAAGTGCTTGGAAGATTTAAGAATTTTCAATTTCATACATTAAATCACAAGGTTTTCATCTCGTGCTCATCGTATACGTATCATCCATTCATCCAATATTTTATCAATATATTTCACCTGGGTGAAGATTAAATTTCAACAAGTAATACGATGGTTGTGCGTGATACTCATTAAACCGATGAACAAGGTATGATTATCGGCGCGATAATTACCCTCCTGGATTCGGTTCTCTTCTCCCTTAACGACGTGGCGTAGGATCTTCCATTAATGAATTTCAAATTAGTTACACATAGTCCAACTTTCTTCTCAGCATGGAACCGAAGGTAGGAGGATATTTTAAAACTTTCAATTCAAATTGTTTATCCCTGATTTACTTTGATGACGACTGATGGACGGTATTATACGCTTCTGTCGTTTCTTGCGATTCGAACGGAAGAGACACCACTTCGCGTATAATCCCACCGCAGCGGTATAGGAAATGCAGAAGAAGGAGAAGAGGAAGAAGATTACTTTGGTAACAAAACCAGATAGACGCGATATAATATCAGTAACGACGTGCAATCAAGGTGCGTTCACGTGTCATATAATGTTGCTCCTTATGATCTACGTTCCTCGTGTAAGGATTTTTTCTTTTCTTCCCTCGTCTAGAAACGGAAAACATACTTTTCTTTTATATTTATTGGGCAAAAGTAAGAATTATTACCATGAATTGTACTTGCATATTTTTGTATATACTTTGACAGAAGTTTTTACAAGCACATTCTCTTTATGATATGGTATTGGGAAATAACTTCTCAGCATTTTAACTGTAAAATCAAGCGTATCTTAATTAAAGGAAGTGAAAGAAACAATAAAAATTCCAAGCAAATCCCTTTGTTACGACTCATTTAATTTTACATGAATAATTTTATGTTCCGATTTCCGACGTGGCGCTATGAAAGCGTGTTGTAGCAGGATAGTAGCATGACAGGAATTTAAAAATACAAAAAAAAAAAAGAGCAGTAACATTCCCATCGCTTTTTTTTCTTTTTTTGTTGCAATGAGATAAGAGAAGGAGATAAATCATCCGAGTTACGACACAATTAGAGGATAATTAAGAATCAATGCATAAAGAATAATACAAGATTCAATCTCATTCCATTTCAATAATATTCTCTCGATCAAGAAGATGGATTAAGTGCAATAAGGAATCGTAATAAAATTTGTACGCAAGGACGGCAAATCGAATTCTTTCTTTCATTCTCAATGGTGTATATAGAATAATTTCTATCTCACACATAGACTCCCGAGCTAATCAGAAATCTAATGAATCTCGTAAATCTTATCTCCCGGATGAATTTTTACGCAAAGAATTCTTCAAAGCCCCCAAGAGAAATATTTATCGACCACCTTAACCCAAGTGTTTTGTTTCTCCTTGCCGATACAGGTATAATAGTCTGATCGGCTTACGGAGGGTATATCTAACGATAAGTGCGTGATGACTGCAATATATTTTTAATGGCTCGCAACATAAAGAGGACAAAGAGAGAAAAAGATGTGTATATATATATATAAGTGTGTTCCTTTACATGCCCGTGGGCTGTGCAGAACCGCAACGAACGAACAGGACACGAGAGAAAAGTCTACGCTCTTTCACGCGTAGATCTTATATAATCTCATAAAATTCATTTTTTCTTAACGCCTTCTTCATTCTCCTGGCACCATTTTTCTTTGATGTATCTTTATAAACATTCCAACAATCATTAAGATTTCGAGTTTGAAAGTTTCCTGTTATGATTGAATAAAACAGACGACTACTTCTTGCTTTACGATGAGCGAAAGGAACTAAGGAACTGCAAAAAAGTATGGATATCTTATGACGAACCGGACTGAGAACCCGTATTTTTCAATATATCGTTTACGTCCGATATCATTCCTTCCCTGCAATTATTATTCATCAACTTCGGTACTAATTTCTTCCAACCATGTTAATTTCTTTTGAAACTGTGCAAAGAGAGAAAATAACAACGAAGGCGGCAGCGAATATCTCATCCCTGTAATAGATATCGTCATAAAATATCTATTTTTAGTACATTCAGGCCTTCAGAGGTTTAGATGAAGATATCTGATATTCAGGAGACTCCCGAAGGAGCATGCGTTGTGAAAAAATTCGGATAGGAAAGATAGATTATTTGGTTTTCCTCGATCCCGCCCTAGCAAGGCCAAGTGTTTGTTTAATTGCCAATAATTCTGAGAAATTTACAGAGTCCAACGATCCGTAATTGAAAATCTTTCTCAGCTTACCGAAAAACTTTATAAACACATAACCGATGACGTTACTATAAATACCGCAGATGTCGCAATTACGCGAACGGTCAGGATAAATCAGGTGAAAGATAAAAAGTGAAACGAAAGCCTTATTTGACAAAATATACGGGCATAAAGTTGTACTTCTTACAACAACAGGAAGACGCAAACAAACCTATTAAACGCCAGCGAGACGATAAAACGATTCTTCAATTTCTTTTCTTCCTTCTCCGTCTTGCCCTTTTCCCTCCCGCGACAGACGCTTTACACGGACCCGGGACTGCCCAACTACCCTTCGAGAGTGGTTAATCCGGATCGCTGCAAATCCATCCAGTTAAACGGTATACATAAACGGAAACGCGCAAATGATTCTCCATTTTAGGTGCAGAACTATTATCCCAAGTGAAGGCAAAATCGTTTAGAAACGAGTTAAATCGAGAGAAAGAGAGTTTCTTTCTAAGCGCGTTCACGTACGGGCGTGGAGTTTGATTTTCAATCATCCAAGAAAGTTTTATTCGGAGTAAATTCAATTCGATGTTTTTTACGATCGTACAACGACGTTTTTATACCGAATTCTACGTGTATAAAAGTTAATTGAATTCACAATTCTCTCGTGTACCGGAGGAAGCAGATACAAGAACGTAACGAGATAAAATTAAACTTATTACTCACGATAGTGTCTTGTCGCGAAACATCTGCTCCGTGCTTGAGAAGAAGCTCAACTACCTCCAAATGACCTTCGGCAGCAGCTCTTTGCAGAGGAGTCACACCGTACTGAAATGAAAAGAAAAAAGAGCATTGGTGAAAATACGCATTTGGGTGGAATTAACTGTCTTGCCGTGACAGCGGAATCTTAAAACTTTTCCTGGTGAAAAAATGTCGTTGGGTTCTGTTGAATTTCGTTCCATTTTGGCACATTCGGTTTTCATTGAACATTAGCGAAATTCATCTTAGTTGAACAAAATTTCGGTACCTACTCTTTAAATTCCTTGGAGTGATAAATTCACTCTCGAAGGGGGAAAATACTGCAAGTCCAAGAAGAGACTTTTCACTCCATAAGAGTCAATTCTCACTCCGACAGAGTGAAGTTTTAACTCGGTTTAGAGAGTTGAATTACACCCTCTCTCCAAGAGAGTGAAAATCCACTCTTATGGAATGAAAACTCACTCTTCAGGAGTTGAATCTCACTTTTGTTGGACTTGCAGTATTTTCGTTCTATAGGAGTGGATTTTCACTCCAAGACATTTAGAGTGTAGAATTCAATAACTTTTAGTGGAATTTGTTGACTTCCATCGAAGTTCGTTGCAGTTTGACGATTCTTATCAAATTTTATTGAAACATTGCTGTGCTAAAAGTAAACAAAATTCAACGAAATGTTCCCACCAGGGTTCTTGGCTGCTGAAGCCACCCGATGAAATTTCAGTATATTTCATAAATTATACTTTTTTTCAGCATTAATGTTCAACTAGGAGAATCATCAATTAAAGATGAGTGATTACATTTGCAACTAATTAGATATAAATGTTTCAATATGTTATTATATTTTTCTGAGATGATACTGAAGTTGAAATTGTTATAATAAATTTCATAACATTTTATGAATGTCAATATAAAACAAATATGTTATATGGAATTCCAAAGTTCTTATTTGACAAAAGTTTAGTGAATTTATTATAAAATTATCGATAATTTATCCCAATATTTTCAATTTTTTATATTTGAATTTGACCATAATTTTTGATGGACATTTTAGGAAAATATCCAAGTTCACAAATGTCTTATGAGAATTTTTGGAGAACTAAATAGAATTACTAATACCAAAGATGGAATCAAAATTTGTAACGTGATTGGTGACAAAAATTCTACTACAAGAGTTGACGTGAAATTCCAATTTATCAGAAAGAATTTTAATCAAAAATTTATCTGAAAGTTCAGAAAGAAGTGACTGTACAAAATTACAATCACATTTTCTGAATTTTCAGGAGGAATTTTTTTACAGCGTAATATTGGAAATCTTGTTGGTATAGCGAAAAATTACACTGTTAAAAAAATCTGTCTTAAACTTAACAATAATATTATGAAGTTTTTTACATAAACATTTTATCAAATTTCATACGAAATTTTGTATGAAATTTCGTATGAAATTTAATAAAATGTTTATGTAAAAAACTTTATAATAGTATTGTTAAGTTTAAGACAGATTTTTCTAACAGTGTAGCTGCTTCGATCAATTATCTTCATTCGGAGAAAAAAAGTTGCTGAAACCAGGGCTGTGGAGTCGGAGTCGAGGAGTCGTGGAATGATGGATGGAGTCGAATGTTATTTCATCGACTCCGACTCCTCTTTCGACTCCTTAAGAAAAAAGTTGGTTTTCATGAAAGTACGTGAGAAAAACGTTACGAGAACGTCCTGTAGTATTTGAAAAGAACGTTTTCAGAAAGTGTTTAGCGGCATTAAAAGTGAAAATGCTCTAAATATTTGAAATATGTGTCTTTGGGGGTTAAGACTCGCAGAACCTAGGCTATGTTTTTAAAACGTTCAGAGAACTTCGTGTGCTGTTTGGAATACGTTTTCATTTCTTTGGCTCATTTTTTCAAATACACATATTCAATCTTCTCAGGTGAATCTCAGGTGCATCAGCTGAGAGATAAAATTTGCATGCAAAAAGTTTTTTCAATTTTTCTCCAACACAAACGAGGAATCCATATGTTGATTTATGGATAATGTATTTTCACACGTTGATTCGAAGTTCAAAGTGTAATGTTTCGAAATCAAATGCATAGAATTCTCTGTTGACATAAATAAGATGAATAGAAAAATGAGAGTAGGAATTGATGTGTTTGTTTTCATAATCTCTTTGGTAAGAAGGTGCTATAATTCTTTATATCAATGGAACCATAAAGGTATGAGAATGGAGAAGGGGAGTCATAGGAAATCTCTAAGTGGGAATGTAACGTCCCCGTAAAACTGAGATCATTCAAAGAATTGATTCTTATCAAAATGAAATTTTTCCAATGAGAAATGTACAAATTTCAAATAACCCGTTTCAGACTCAAATGATTCTGAATAAGTTCGAATCATATTTTTGATCAGAGATTTGCACTATAAATCGTTCAGAATGATTCCGTTTCTGCAGGGAGAGCTAAGGTTGTTGCAGCACTTAAATCCCATATATACGGCATAGGAGTTGAAAAAGAATTCTTAAGAATTCATATTGAATTTATCCGACCCCAATTGAATTCTCTGCGCACTCTTTCTGAACTGATTTGCTGTATGGGATTTCTCTCTCTTTTCATCAGTATTACAAGTTTGCGATAAATACGGAAATTTCAAATGGAAGATGAGTCCGTAATTATTACCTAATTATTCATAAAGCTCCATACTGCTAATTTCCAACGAATCTCGCTATCACTCCATGCTTATTTGCTTAATGGATTTATATTGCACTTATTCTCATTACCAGAACGGAAATCGTTTTGAAGTTGTTTGAGATTCATTCGCAGATTGTGTTGATTCATCGATGTTATCAGAGATGTGACAGATTTACAAACACTAGAAAAAATATGGGGAGTTTTTCCTCACTTTAATGGCGGATTCCATCCCCTGATCGTGAGAGAATTTTTTTTCCATCAAAAATAGGGGATTTTTCCTCCATTTTGAGGAACTACCCTGTTGAAAAGGTCTTATAAATGCTGATACATTCTGATAAACTCCTGGACAAAAGCACACCAAAATCTCATAGGAAATTTTCATTTTAAACGTCTCTATGAGATTTTCCACGATTGCTTATAAAACCTGATAAAATCCAATTTTGTGCTTATTAATTCGCATAATGGCATTATAAAATCTCATAAACTCCTGGACAAATGCTCATATAAAATCTCATAAAGTCTCATAGATTCCACGTATCAGTTTCTATGAGATCTTTTCCATAGGGTATTCCGTTTTTCGGGTGTTGAATCCTCCAAAAAGTAAGGGCAAACTCTACCAAATCAGGATGTCAAGTTCCCCATTCACGGTGGAATATTTTTGGTGAAATATCCCACATTTATTTTTCACAGTGAAGAATGAAAACATTCAGAAACAAAATATTTTTGATTTATTTATTCTTGTGTTTATTATATTTTGAAATAATCAAGAAACGTGCTTTTTCATCCACCCAACAGCTGTTGGTTCTAATTGTTCAATAAGCTGCTGCATATAAAAACTTACAAATTTATGTACTGCATCAGATCAATGGTTTATGAATGAAAGTTTTAGAGAAAATTCTTTGTCGAAAGTTATTGACGAAGTTTTTTCTAACATTTGGAATATTTTATCTGTCGAACAATGTTGAAGGGAGAAATAATTGATGCATAAAATTTTGAAATAGAACATTAAAATTAGTTACGACTTGGAATTCTGTTATATTGTTTGCATTTTAGCCTCGACATATTTAGCAAATCAAACTCCAATAATATATCAATAAATGAAATGTTGAAACACAGGTCGAAAAACCTCGATAACGAATAATGTCTATCCTATGTCCAAGTTTGGTTCTTTTGGAATTTTTATTCATGAGAATAAACACTAGAGCCGGAGCCGGAGTCGGAGTCGGCTGTGTGAAAGCTTCGACTCCGCAGCAGGGCCGTCTTTCATAGTCAAGGGGCCCTAGGCCCGAAATGCTTTGGGGCCCATGTAAGGAAATCTTTTTGCTTATATATATATATATAAATTCCTTTTTCGGAAATTTTTATTGAATGACCTTCGCAGTACAATGACAGAACAGAGATTAAATAGTTTGTCATTAATGTTTATTGAATCTAATGTACTGGATTGTATTGATGTTGAAGCAGTGATAACTGACTTTTCTCTCAAAAAAGTGAGAAATAAAATTCTTTGTGAATAGAAAAAATTCGTATCATTTTTTACTTCTTTTATTATTTTACCTTTCAAAGAATTCCTTTTTTTGTAAAATTAAAAAAAATGGTAGTCCAAAGAGTTGGGGGCCTCTATCAGCCTGGGGCCCTAGGCCCGAGCCTACCTCGCCTATGCTCAAAGACGGCACTGCTCCGCAGCCCTGTCTGAAACAGCAAACCTCGAAAACTTGTTCCGCTGATATGGCAAAACTTGTTGCTAAATCAGCAAAACTGTTGCTATTACAGCAAAAATCTTGCTCTTTCAACAGGCGCTTGCCATTCAGCAATCCGAAAAAATTTTGCTGAATTAGCAAATATCTTGCTAAAATAGCAATATTTTTGCTGTAACAGTAACCGTTTTGCTGATCTAGCAAAGCAGATTTTTCCGAATCGCTTTGTCAGCAAGAATTTTTCTCTGCGTGCTGCTCCCCCATCAAATTTTCAGCTAGGTCAGCAAAAAGATAACCCATCCTGTATATAATACCTCAATTTGCTGCGTCAACGAATTCCTCTCCTCCGTGTTTTATTACGCAACTTATACGCTATTACTGTTATTAAGAGAGAAACAATTTGTTTCCATAAGTATTCCCAAGTTTCATCGTATAAACTCAACTATTAATTAACTTGTGGTTTTCTCTTTCACATCTCTCATTCTGAAATTGGAATCGTACGAAACCGGCATCGCAACCAGCTGTTCGTTCGTTCTAAGGCACGGTACTTCCGCCATACACGTTGAAGACCACACAGAAATAATATACGCAAGAATAAAAAGAAGAATGAGGGAATAATTTTTTAGAAATATGGATTATTTATTTCTTGACGTAACTTTGAAGAAATCGTAAGAAGAATTCAGAATAGCCCGGTGTACTACGTACGATGAAAAAGAAAAGAAAAGTTCACAGGAATATGTTTCTCTCCCACGCGCGCTGGAGAGTACACAGGAGTGTTTAATTTATTCACCCCTCTTTTCTGTGGCGAGTTGGCTGGGGAGCATGCTAATTGCTATTGGGACAATAGTGGGATTCAACTTGACGTCGGTATGCGTTTTCCATCGTGCGCGAGGTCTTTCCTTTGTTCAACTGTGCACGAGTAGAATGACTTTGACTCAACTTTCAAATGGATAAATAAATTCTGAACATTGCGATTTCGAAGCCACCGTGTACTCGTGACGTATATGTATGTATCGTTAAAAGTAATCATCGACACGTATAATGGAGTGAACTTTCATGCGTTGTGCCAACTTCGACCATTTATGGCGTCGGCTAACGACGAGGGATGAGGGTATATAGGCCCTGCGCTAACGTTACAATAGATAATTCGCAAAAAAAGTATTCAATGGCTTAGTCGATGGAAAGATATCGCGAGTATCCTGATTAGTTGTCTCGACGAAACTGTTTTTCTCAGTTCTATACATTGCAAACAAGTACAGGTGAATAGAATAGATGATCTATGTACACGATAAAATAAACACTTTAGATAAATGTTTTTCATTCCTGATGATAATTCAACAATACAATTATTCTATTCTCCAATTCTTCATTATTACCTCATTATTCCAATTCATTTCAATTTATCATTGTTCAATCATTAGCTGAAAGAGAGAACAGGCATCTTAAAACATCCCACGAGTAACGTCAAATTCATTCCCATTATCATTCATTATCATTCGATACACAACAAGTCTCTTTGAAATCAGTAATTCAATCTGCTTCTCCTTCATGAAGTATTGGGAATTGAATTTAATTTGTAGCGTTTTTTTAATGAGAAAAAATTATTTATTCCTAATGAACACCAAAGAATACATTAATCAAAGTATTGTCCATCGCTTTCTATTACTTTCGACCATCTTTCGGACAGGAAACGGATACCGTGTTGGGAGAATGCGTCATCTTTTGATGCAATCCACGAATCGACCCATTCTTGCACCGAGAGAAAAAGCATGCTCTAAACGCGAGGGCACACTTCACGCTTCTAACGCATCTCTTATAACGTGCGTTAAATGCACGAGCCCATGCTTTTTGTGCATGAGTTCTCATGCCTTCTAAGCATGTTGCCATCATGTGTTGAAAGCACGTTATAGCAACAGCATTAGAAGCGTGAAGGGCTCCTTTGCATTTGGAGTATGCTTTTGTTCTCGGTGTGGCAATCTTCGTAAGAAGTGAACTTCTGCCCAGACAAGCTAAGAGCCATCGAACGAAACAAATTGCAATCAAATGGAGCAATATCTGGAGAATACGGCGGGTGGAGTAGAACTCCCCATCTGAATGTTTCCAGGTATGTTTTCACCGGTTTTGCCACGTGTGGACGAGCATTGTTGTGCAGCAAAATGACTTTATCGTGTCTTTCGGCCGTTTTTCTTTCAATTCACGGCTTAAGCGCATCAATTGTAGTCGGTAACGATCCCCAGTTATGGTTTCATTCGGTTTCAACAGTTCATAATAAATCACACCCATTTGATCCCAGGAGCTTAGACCTATGGATATTTGGCTTTGCCACTGATTGTGATGGTTGGCCGGGCTTAACCCATGACTTTCTGCGCTTCGGATTTTCGCAATGGATTCATTTCTCATCGCCAGTGACAATTTGATGCAAGAAACCTTTTATTTCTATATTGAAGTAATGAAGTCAAACTCCCCGCAAAAACATTTGATTCGGTATGAATTTTGACATGTTCAATATATTATAAAGTGTTGGTCAACACTGAGAGAAAGTATTAGTTGCCATTATCCAAAAAAATCAGTAAAATAACGTCTGAACTATTTTTTTCTTAGTATCACTTACTAATATTTTTATTATGCGATGAAACCAAAGGTTAGGATCAAAATGACTTCATTTTTAGTTCAAACACAACTACTTTCTAATAGTGAGCTACACTATAATAGGATAATTCATAAATCCTGGTTAAGATATGCCTTGTAAATCCGTACAAAATAATAACCTAGATAATAATCTACAAAACTCATATGAAACAGGTTGAAAAAATGACACTGGTATCAATTTTTCTCTTATCTCTGAACATTTTATCCACTTTTATCGCAATGTCGACCAGGCCAACTACCATCGGTAGACCGTTTGATACTAATTTATAACCTATATCGATAGTTGTTCCTACGTTTCTGCGTGTAACAGTAAATGTCTTCTGGAGATAACACTACCATTGTAGGAAAAAAAAATACTTTTAGACCCCCGACGATCCAAATTGCACAGTTTGAAACAGCAGTTTTCACAACTTTGATCCACGCATGCTGTACGTATGAAAGAAAGGAGAGTTTCCAAAACCAATTGAATACGAAAACAAGCTGGATTACATTAACTATAATACCTTGGTTGAATCAACCAAATTTTTAGTAGCTGTCATTAAGAATATTTAGTTGAGACGTTTTAGTTATAGTCACTATAGGAATTTCTCTCAGTGAATAATAGCTGTTTCACAATGAATCGATTGCTGTAGACGACAACGGAATACTGTACTACCTACGCCAACTTTTGTAAATCGCTACGAATTGATTCCAACACCTGATATATAAAAGAAGTGACGAAATAAAAAGAATGATAATTCAGATTCGTGATCAGAAAACAAATATACTTCATTGTACAATCGAACTGGGACAGCTTAATTGTACTGATTCATTCACTCTCTCGGAGTGAAAACTTCACTGTAAAAAAAAACTGGAAATTTACTGTGCAACTGGACTGGAAATTTCCAGTGCTAGTACTGGAATATGGATATTCCAGTACATGTACAGAGATTTTGTTGTTACGTTACTGAAAATTTACCAAGCATAACTGAAAATTCAGTCATTGTACTGGAATTTTCAAGTTTGAGATGATGTACTGAAATTTTGCCATGATTTCGCGAAAATTTTACCGGCTCGTACTACAATTTTATAGTTCTTGTGCACCAAAAAAAAATATTCCCTCAAAAAGGACTTGAGAAAAAATTTGGAATTTAGAAAAAAAAACCTAATCGTTGGTATACTGGAATTATACAGGTTTTTAACTGCAATTCTCAGGTTTTGTGATGGTATTTTCCAGTTACTATGCAATTGAATTATACAGGTTTTTAACTGCAATTTTCATGTCTTGTGATGGAATTTTCCAGTTGCTATGCAACGGAATTTAATCACTGTTGCACTGAAATTTTCCACTTCTATTGGACTTCGTCATTTCTGGCAGGAAAAATTTCAAGTCTTTATATTAAAAATTTCCTGATTGAGATTTTGAATAATAATTGTAATTGTAGCCAATGAAATTGATATATGAGGTTTTTCCAAGACTTATCCTCTTGTGTTCTAGATATGAAGCATATGTAGTAACCCAAGCTGGCCTTCCAACATGTCGCGCTATAGCTCATCGGTTAGGTCTTAGGTTTCAGTTGGTAGGCAGGTAGAAAAGTGTGGGTTCAAATCCTGTTAGGTAGACATGAGTTTCTGTCCATCCAAATGAACGATCAAAAGTTTCTCAATCATCTTGGAACACAAGGACCCTGCAAAATCACTTTGCGTGAGCAATTTTTTTTCAATTTTCATGGATATTTTCAGCATTAATTTTCCAGTACATGTCCTGGAAAAGTCCAGCTCGTGTACTGAAAAATTCCAGTACCGAGGCTCAGAAAATTTCCAGTTTTGATGCGGAAATTCCATAACGTTTGCACTGAATTTTTGCAGTACAAATGTGCTGAAATTTTCCGGTACATGTACAGGTTAATGACTTCCAGTACATGTACTGGAATTTTCCGGTGAAATTTTTTTACAGTGTTACTCTTGTTGAACTTTTCACTCTAAAAAAATGTGGAGGGAGAGACTCTGTTTTTCCACATCCATGTATCGAATTCATTATTCATTCCACAACAGTAAAACTACAATTTTTCCCCCACTTGTTGAGAAATGTCCGACAATATTTCATATATTATAATTCCTGATAAATCTCATTTTATTTATGTTCTCGTTTATCATCTCCTCGCCACATTTCAACGGTACTCCACTTGAATACATTGAATTATAATTCAATTACATTTAATTGCCCTCGAAGCGGAGAGACCAAGTAATTCCCACACCTTGTCACAGCTTGTTGCATCCTAAATTTATACATGCTCATTTACAGGGTATATAGGTATCAAACTCAAATAAATCATTCATGGATGAAAAACCCTCTGGACAAAACAAATCGGTTCCCACAGAATTCACCTTATAAAATCTATAAGAAAAAAAGTAGAATCGAAATGAAATATCTGGTTCGAAAATATAAAACGATGATATGAAACAAAACAAGTTCTCGCGATTGTTTTTTCTTTTTTCCTAAACTTGTCTTCGTCTTCGTCTTCGTCTTCGTTGTCGTGGTCGTCGTCGATTATATTACTTGTCCCTCTCGGTTGACGTTGACTTCCTGGTGTGTGTAAAAGCGTTTAAAGCCTCAGAAGCGATTAAGTTTGTTCTCTAGAAATCTTGCCTCGCGGGGAAACAATCATAGACTAGATGAGAGAAAAACCTTGGAGGCACTTACCGGCATAAGAACTGTACCATCTCTGTTGGTGTAGTATGTGCGTCAGCGATAATACAAGTTCCATTCGCATCTATATTTCTTCTTCGTTCTTCGATCGATGATAATACTATTACAGAAGATCGAGTTTTCTTCTCATTTTTCAATACCAAGGATTGAAAAAAAAATTAAAAAAATATGTTTCCGACCGTGACAGGATTCGAACCTGCAATCTTCGGATCCGAAGTCCGACGCCTTATCCGTTAGGCCACACGGTCTTCACAGGGTAGCTACCCCAACGGTAAAGTGTCCATATAAATCAATGCTCCCGATTCGGGGAGTTGCGCTATCGCGCTTGCGGGTATCGATTTTTCAATTCAGGAATGAATGCGGAGGAAGTGTGGGAGGATGAACTTGTTTTCCTCTTCTATTTGACACGCAACTGCGTAATGAAAAGTTCATGTATCATTATTTAATTATAATATTTTGATATTCATGCTGCTCGATAATCTCACTTTCATTCCACTCTGTTTAGTATTGAAAAATTGGTGCTCGTTCGTATGTACATAATTTTAACCTCATATTTTATCGATTGTCGTGACGGCCTGATCTGTATTTTTCAGTCCCTCTGATCGGGACTGTCACGACTCCATTAATTGATACTCAAATATTTATCATCGTATACAGAGACATTGAGTAATAATCTGTGTAAATTATAATAAGTGTCAAGAAATATAGAGAAAACATCTCATACTCCTATTATGGTAATAAGGTGATGAAAGAGTTCGTTAAATTTGTGTCAGTTTTTTATAATCATAGAGAAATCATCGAGTAGAATTCTTTGCATGGAAAACAAAGTATTCCTGCTGGAGTAGCAAACTGGGATGTTCGAAACTGTGCTAGTTTTTTTTTTCTCCAGCTAAATTTAAAGTCTTATATATATAAAATAACTAAATAACGCACAAGTTTAGTTGTGATTAGCTATTTTTTTTCGTGTGTAAAGTACACGGAAAAAAGAAAATGGAGATATTCACCAAGTAGGATGATAACGCGTCGCTTCGAGTCTTTAAATGGAAATTTTTACAAAATATATTGTCAAATAATTCAAATTATGAGACAAAAATAGATTTTTCTCCTATGATGTGCATTATTTGACAATATATTCAGCAAAAATATCCATTTAAAGGCTCGAAGCGACGTGTTGTCATTCTATATCTCTCCTTTTTCCGTGTACGAGTAAACGAATCATCAATTCAAAATTTGAATACCGCAGTGAGTAATGAGTTATGAATCTCAATATTTGACAAGTGACTCGAACACACGTCTGGCACGCTATTTTAATTATGTCATTAGATTTAATTTATTGATGTATAATTACAATCAAACCTAACGAACTCGACATTAATGACATCTAATGTGAGGCTGATTGTCTGTTATCATCAAATATCTATCCATCTATTCTCCAATAAATATTATCCAAGTTTGTTTTCAGTGTATCGGTGCTACGCACTCACCGATATATTCCGTCGAATTGATTTTACAAATCTAAATATAGCGTTGCAAATTCTTAAAATGTCTTTTCCTCGTACAATTCGAGACTAAATACACCTCTATCTTACTCTTGGTGATTTGGCACGTTGTGCATTCAATTAGAAAAGAAAGAAATGGAAAGAGGATTTAAACAAAAACAAATATTCTATATTTATGCCATGATTGGTGTTGCAGTACCTTCCCTTACAAAGACTATCGTATTTCGAAGTACAAGGAACAGCCAACAGGGATCCTTTTGCGAGATAAATCAAGCCATGTACGCACAGCACGATAAATCCATGAAGACCCCGAACACGTTTTATCCTTCGGTAAATATACTGACATTGGATGATTTAAAGATTCCCGCCTTACGAGGATACTTACGTATGCTTGTTAGTTAGACAAATGTTGCTGTTGTTCCTTTCCTCTCTCTCTCTCTCTCCCTCTCTTCTCATCCTCTCTCGCGGTATACTCGATTTTTCTGCGAATAATTATGGTGGTCCCATCGATTACCGTATCCACACGACCACAAGTTTTCGTGGATAAATTTAAATAGATAACTCATGTTAAATGCAAAACATGCCTCCCTCCTAGGTTTATATCATTCTTATCGAGCAGTGTATCGCCAAGTTTGTTGCTAGCCTTATGGGTAAAGTAGAGCACCATCGTACTGGCGTAGCATCGTAAGAGCATTGTTTGACAGTTGTACGTCGGCGAACTTCAAAGAGAACATTATTTCACACAATTGTAAAACATTGTCTGAGATGAATTCCTCTCCTTCTGACGTGGGGGAAAAAAAAATCTATCGTTAAAGATGGTTGTTTTTCTCATTAAACTGGGGATATACTTGACGTTAGGATGATAATTGATGTAATTTTTACTCGAAGCATTCACATCCATTATCACTCCAATGGCAATTATGTCCTTAGTTTAATGAGAAAAGCACAGGTTTCCTTCCAACATTCTTTTATTTGCGTGAAGGATTTTCATTTCATTCAGGTTCAATGAATGGGTTGGGAAAATAATTTACATGTATATTAACTACTTTTCTTCATTATTACTGAATCTAAAAGAAAGGAAATTCCACACGAAGAATTGCATGATTGGCTCGTCAGAGAGTGAGTAGTCACTTTAGACATTTTTGATCGAGTTCCTCGCGTAGAGACTTATGGAGACCAATTCATAAATATACAGGAAATCACAGTATATGAATCAAATAAATTACCGATCAATTAATGCCGTTAAGTTTTCAAATGAATTATTCTTTTCATTTTCAATTCTGTACACGATCTAACTGAATATACGCGAAGTGTATCGAATGTTAATGAATACCAGATTCATATGAAATTATCATGAGGAGAACTAGTCCCTCTGCTCATAGAATGTCATTTCTACCTTCTGTCTCTATTCTTCTCATATGAAACAATGAATCAAATTATAAAATCGTTCAATCATTTTGTCGAAAAACTTGGAATTTATATGAAATATTCACGAATATTGGAAATCGCGTAGTCTTTTTTCACGGAAACTGCTTTCAGCGGGAGATTCAAAATGTGTTGGAAAACAGAGAAAACGAATCATATATAGGAAAGCCAATTATTTTTGCTAATCTAGCTAAGAATTCTCTATCACAGCTAACCGGATTGCTGGGAGAGCAACAACATCAACTAGAGGAGCAAATTCTTCGCTGGGAGCTAGCAAAATTTTTAGTATTATATACAGAATAGTGAATCATTTTTCCCGGAGGAGTGTACATTTTTTGCTGCCACAGCCAAAAAAACTGCTGTCGTAGCTAACCAGATTGCTGTCGTGGCAACAATTTCGCTGCTTCAGCGAATTCTTTTTTCTCTGTGAAAGAGTTCGAAACGTAACTCATCGATGAATATTCTACAAGCACGCGGAAAAGATTGACCTGAAAAATTATTGCACTTCACAGTAAAGTCAGGACAAAATCAAATTGTGAGGTTACTTATTACATTTTGTCATTAAAATTACTATACTTATCAATAAATAACAAAATTCTGTCACTCTCCACCAAAAAGTATAGTAATTTTAATGACAGAGTAATTTTGTTGTAAATTAGGGGTGCACGAGACTCGAGACGATGCCGAGGAATATCGTCGATACTGCACATAGAAAAGAATATAACAATGATTATCAGACAAAGTATAGTAATCGAAGAACATAATTCATTATGACGTCAAATACTGTTTAGCGTAAATATAGTAACTGTTACGAGAGTGATGCTGAATTGTCGTATACCGACTGTCATTTATCGTCATAGGAAATCATATCCTCCGATTACTACACTGAAAAAAAAATTTATTCCAGTCAAATAAATATTTATTTGTCCTGTACCAAAGAAATATTTATTAGAATTAACAAAATATTCTTTGAAACCAAAATAATTAATTTGAATTAAATAGATGGTTTTAATCGTTTATTTGATTCCAATAAATTATTTTGGTTCCAAAGAATATTTTGTTAATTCTAATAAATATTTCTTTGGTACAGGACAAATAAATATTTATTTGACTGGAATAAATTTTTTTTTCAGTGTATATTTGTATGAAAATGGCCCAAGCGCGTGTTGCCTATAATCACAATGGGCCCCAGGCTGGGTCCATACCCTTCAACCCAGTATTGGGGAATGACGATAGAGCCCATGTTGGCTCAATCTTGGCCCTGGTGTGTTTTTTAAAATGGATTTTTACATAAAAATAAGGGAGATCTCGAATCAATAACTCAATTTTACTATATGTGATCTGGCCTAGGAAAAGGGGGCTTAGGTGTGAAAAAATCATTTTTCACTTTTTTGGCGATTTGGATGGAGTAAAATATGCTCTTTCCAATGGCGCAAACCAGAAGTTTCTAACTGGGAGGGAAGTTTGCTAAAAATGTACAAAAAGAAGAGCAGAAATGATTGAAAATGAAAAAAATTTGGAGATTAAATTATAAAATAATAGACATCATTTCATATGTTAAAAAATTTTATTTCAAGGCAACCACGTCATTTTACATAAAAATTCACAAATTTACAATGAGAACATTAGAACATTAGAAGCGAACAACTAAAGCGGAACTGATAAAATGACTTGTTTATCTTCAACAACTTGTTTTCACACCTAAGCCCCCTTTTCGTAGACCAGGTCACATATGCTTTATAAAATTTAACGTTCAGCATTTGCAGGGATACCAGCCCCGGGACATTAGCCAAATTTGTTCTGACATTTTATTAAGAAATGAAGTAAACACTGAGAAAAATTGTGTGTAGTCAGATCTACTATAAATGTAGAGTTACTGCATCGATAGTTGCATGAAATACCATCTCAGTTGTAATTAATTTATTCACAGTTAATGGAAGTATATGACAGGAAACTCGATTGTATAGTTCGTTTTCGAGATAACTCAGTTTTTATAGTTACATCAAAAACATTTTATGGTTTCGTGATATATGAAAAAAGTTTCGCTACATATTATAACTGAAATTATCCTGAATGGTGGTAGGGAATTTATGATAACTATATAATAAAGTTGAAACATCTTTTTGCTACGAAGCTAAGAACTTCAATTGTTTACAGTGTGAAGAGAGAACTTTTTCGGTGATTGTTTTTTATTAATTCATTTTGATCGTTGTTTCGATGAATGTCAATCTCCAAAAAATTTATCAAAAGAACTTCAAGGTAAGTTGAAACGTAAGCTCATTTGCGCCTAATACTTTTACATGTTTTACTTATTTTTCCATGATTTGGGTAGAAATATCTATAATGGTAAAGAATTCTTGTACTGAATATGCTCGGGACCAACAGTTCTGGTTTAACCTCCGTATCAAACACGTTGTAAGAAGTCTGTAACATTTTGCTAAACCAGGTGGAAGTTAATTTTGACTGAAATACCTCACTAGAAAGACAACAAAAGTTGTGGTACATTATAGAAGTAACCCTGGTTAAAAAACTCCATAAAATCCACTCAAATCAAATTGAATGGGATTTGTGAAGAACTTTGTCCAGGTTTCAATAAGATTTAGCAAAATTTAATGAGTTTCGCGTTGAAATAGCACGTTGAACATACAAGAAATATTCCAAACAAATTTCACAAAAGAGTAAAAAATCGTTGCTTAACATTCAAATATCTGATAAGTTTTCTTGTCCATCAATCAAATTTGTTGCAATAAATATATTTTTCAAATGCACCGAGTTATTGTTATTTTTCTCTCTTTCATTAACCAAAACTTTCATTTTTATCTTGCAATACATTCTGTCAATATTTTTAATTATGCTCAGTATACTGGGAGAACAATTTATTCGGATGCGGCGAAATGCACTGAGAGAAATTTTTATAATACGTGTAATACAAATAGGGATAGCTATAATTTA
The DNA here is from genome assembly GCA_018340375.1 of Gonatopus flavifemur. NCBI lineage: Eukaryota > Metazoa > Arthropoda > Insecta > Hymenoptera > Dryinidae > Gonatopus > Gonatopus flavifemur. The sequence goes on along the minus strand of JAFFJZ010000012.1, from coordinate 2,206,808 downwards.
TAATTGAATGTTATTCAAAATAAATGTACTTCGTTAAATATAATCTCATTCGAAGTGCATGTGACATAATTTCATAAATTTCAACTATATAGATTGGGTCTCATCATAATATCAAAAAGAAATATTTTATTCGCCACATTCAAACTAACTGTTCTTTCAACGCGTTATTCACATGAACTTATGCACATATATGTTGAACAAATGGTCATTGAATTTTCTGAAATTCGATTAGGATATTTGAAACAATTATAGTTTAGAGTTAGCTCAATTCCATACTGTGTTTTTCGGAACTCATTTCGAAAACTCATAATAACTACTTTTGAAACTTCAAACATATACTTGAATTTTAATTCTCTCGTAGTTTTTTTTTATACTCGTCCCAATTCATGTTTATAATTGAAATAAATGCGCAATTATAGTTGATCTGAATAACAGTCTGCTGTTTGACCAAACATTAATATTATGACATTTGTTTTTTAATTTTTAATATATTTAATTTAATAATTTAATTATTTAATTTCTTAATTTAATATTGATAATAATGATAATAATTTGAATAAAAATGAATTAAAATCTCTTTTCATCATTTTCGCATCATGAATTATCAAAAGATATGAATCATTCGATTCAATCAATATCTTTCTCCTTTGATAATTTTGATATCTAATTTTGAGTTTTCTTTCTAACTTTCAACTAAACTTCAGATAAGAGATACAACGTCGTTCATGCACTATGTGATATGTGCGTGCGGCAGTGCATGAACTCATTATCTATGGAGCAAAGTGCATTTTCTAAGTGAGAAAAAAAAGTCTCAACAAGTCTGACCACCAACCAAACACCATGCCCAAACCCAACCCCCCAAAAAAAGGCATCGCAGTATTCGCATTCGCATTCGCTCCAGTTCCTATTTTTCATCTTTATTTTTTCGTGTTTTACTCACTTTTTTAGTTTTTTTTGTTGTGTTCAAAAGTGTTTTCAAAAGTTCAAGTGAGTTCAAAAAAAAAAAATTGTTTTCTTTATTTTGTGTTTTTTTTTTTTGTGTTTGTTTTTTTTTTTTATTTTTTATGTTCAATGTGTTTGAAAATTGTCCAATTTAATTTCATTCATTCAATTCATATTCCATGTTTTTTATTTTTTTTTTTTTTTTTTTTTTTTTGTTGAGTGAGAATTTGAAGATAAAATAATAATATTAATAATTGTATATGTTTATTCATTTTTTGTTTTATTCACATTCAAATTCATTGTCTTTCAATAAAACCAAATGACTACAAAAAAACTGAAAAAACTGAGAAAAAAGAAAATCTGGAATTTCATCAGGTCTCAGGTGTCAATTCTGATGATTAATCGTGAATCGGATGAAAAATTATTAAATTGAAAAATTTAAATTTAATTCAAAATTTAATTCAATTCTATTGATTATTTGGCTGGGAAATTCAGTTGGCTTGTTTGAACGTCAAAATTTGTTTGAACAAAAAAAATCAGTTGGCTGGAAATTCAGCTGGCTGGAATAGAGACTATACTATATCAAAAACTAACCAACCAAGACAATGTATGTATTCTATTATGTATATATGAATGAATGAAAAGATGAAATTGAGCTTTGATTTTTTGTATCAAAAGAAGAAACAAAAAAAAGTTGAAAAATGATTGATTGAAAAAAAATAATCTATAAAAATTTTTTTTTTTTTTTTTTTTTAAATTGAAAAATAACCCCAATATTGAAGATGAGGTTGATATATATATACATATACAAATATGACTGATGTATGACTGAAGTAGAACAATATGATATATGACAAAAAAATGTTCTTCTGATGATGATTTTTGAAGTTTTTTGGCTTGGCTGTTGTTTCATTGTTTCAATTATTCAATTCTTCTTGTATGAAAAATTATTATATTATTTTTTCAATGTTTTTGTTTTTTTTCATCTCATCAATCCAATTGTTCTCCCCCATCCTTGTCCATGACAAAACAAAAAATACTTATATTTTTATTTTGTTGATATTCTATATTAATTCCTTTGTCATTGTCATTGAAAGGAATATTCTTTGAATATCTCTGGACGTGACAAATATGGTTATCCTCGAAACAAACTACAATTTTAGAGTTGCCAAAAACTTTTTTTTACAGTTTCTATCACTACAGATTTTTCTCAGTGAAAACATCAAAATATCGCTCTATACAGACCTACTTTATCAATTTAAGGAAGTCTGTATAGAGCGATATTTTGATTTTATTGCTTCATTTTCGAATAAGATGTCAGGATAAATTTGGCCAATGCTCCGGCGCTAGTATCACCTCAAAGCTTCAATCCTACCTATGACTTCTTCTACGATATGCGGAATCTTCTGTATTTTCATGTCAAAATTCACATTACAAATATTATATTCCTGTTTCTAGTTCACTAAGAAAAATAACAAGAATTCTTATATTTTCGAATGACATTTTTCTCCGTATACCAGCGTAAGAAACATTTTGTTTGTGAGACTTCTCTGTACTGAATTTATGGAACAGTCTACAATTTTCAAAGAAAATTAATCTCCGATAGCGCAATAGATAGAGTATCAAATATTATTTTCTGAAAATTTCAAACTGTCCCAGGTAAAAAATGTTGCAACAGATGGAGCGTAAAACCCTTTCAATTTCCGCTTCTTTTGCGCTTAGACACTGTTCCGTTTACTCTTCCGCGTCGCTCCATCTCCCGACTGGAAATTATCATAGGGTCAACCTGACAAATGGTGAGGACCTAACAAGGTCATCCGAAATACGGTATACATGCTGAAATCCTAATCAGGATTGGATGTGGATGCCCCATGTAGGGATAAGTCCATTTGATCCTAATTAGGTTTCCCTTAAATTATCCTAGGAGGTTGAAAAAGGTTTTCCTCGCTGTGATCTCATCAAGAGCTTGTTAGGTTATCCTGAGATTATGAACATATATGTTTATAAAGTATAATTTAATAAAGTGCGTGCAAAAATGTCTTAATTTTAGATTGTATACTCCTCGGTGGAATAAATTTCCTCCAAATACATTTTTGGGTTATGAATTTCCTGTTCATATCCTAATTTAAATTCATTCTGGAGGTTTTGGTATGGAATTCCGCATCAAATCCTTATGAGTCTTGCCTCATAAGGTTCTTATATTAGTAAAGTGTGACATGACTTGTCAGGTCCTGACGAGGTTCCTTACCAGGACCTGGGCTGGATCAAAGTCGACCTGATCTGGTCCATGGGATAAATTTCTAGTCGGGCTGCTTCATTTCCACCAGGGGTTCCATAGATTCTGTTCGGAGAAATCTGACAATAAAATGTTCATTCGGATGAAATGCTGGTATCCTCTCAATGAACTCTGATAAAATGTTTCTATTAGAAAATTCACTTCCAACTTGGAGATTTCTCGAAATTGTATACTATGCTGGAGAAATTTCAGAGTTCCTCGCTGAAATGGAGACCCTACTGCTGAATAAAGTGATTATTTACAACTAGGCTTGTATTCCAAAACTTTGCTCCCGGACTCTGAAATATCGGTTTTCTATGTCTTCCCGATCAACTGAACAAAGCTGAGCTGTTCATTTGATCAGCTGATACTGCTACACTGATATTCAGAGTATAATGGTGGAGTATTGTTACTTGAATATATCGCCGCAATTGCGACTCGAGATAAAGTGGCGGCCTTCAGAGAAAACAAAAGAAGAAGTTTGAAAAAGTTAATTTGAAGGAAGGATGCGATTTTTCTGTAAAACGAATAAAATTTGATTATTCTGACAATTCCCGTATCGTGATTCGTTTGCCAACCCACATTGCTATTCTTACATTTTACGATTTTGCGATACCGATACCGTGTCCAACGATACCGAGACGATACTCGCATCTCATAGTATTTCTTGACACCGAGACGAGACTTTCAAAGTATCGTCACGTGCACCCCTACACCCAGAGAAATGGTTTACTTGGATATGAACCTAAATAGACAAAAATACCTATGTAAAAATTACATAAAAAGTGAGGTAACGATTACAGTGTGGATCTCATGTAAAATTTACTGCACAGTCCTGTTGGATTTACATTGTTATCATAGTTACTTCACAGCAACACCACTCTCATTTACTTCGGTAACAGTACGAATATAACATTGGTTCCAATGTGAATTTTACTCCAATAGCATTCATGCGAGCCATTATATTGAATTAACAGCAACCAATGTAGAATTTACATGGGACTTTTTTCCGTGTACTAGAGATTTCATTGTATCCAATAAAATTTTATTTGAAATGAATAAAAATTTATTCGGATGAAATCAATTGTTTATTTGATCCAACTAAAACTCTAATAGATTCATACATAAATAGACATTGTAGTTGAGTCAAATAAATTCCCAATTAGAATTTAACAACTGGCGCAGTACTGCGCCAGTACCGGCTAACACTGGCGGGGTACTGGCGGTCTGCACTGCAGCAGTACTGGCATTTGTCCGAAATGATAACGCTTTTCCGTACTGGGTACTTGGTACTGGCACAGTACTGGTAATCGGTGATGGTCTTCAGTACCGGCGCAATACGCCCAATCAGAATTCCACAACTAGCGCTGTACTGTGCCAGTACCGGCTAAGACTGGCGGGGTACTGGTGGTCTGTACTGCAGCAGTACTGACATTTGTCCAAAATGATAACGCTTTTCCATACTGGGTACGTGCTAGCTGACTCTTGGGGGCCCAATACTGGCACTGTACTCCGCCTGTTGTCAACATTGGCATACTTCGGTTTTTTCTGATTGGATTTTAGTTGATTCAAACAAATTTTCGTTGAATCAAATAAATCCAGGTATACCATTTTTCTGGGTGTACTGTAAATTCTAGTAATATTTTAGGAAACCTTTCTTCTGCGTGTAAGCATGTATTTCCTCCTATGGAATTAGGAACTTAGGAAGTAACGTGTAATTTTCTATCCTTTGTATCCTAGATTTGTAATATAATGAACATAATAATCACTCGGCATCACTCTTAAATTCCTAATGAAATGCGAATATGTGAGTGGAGAACCTCTTGTAATTGAATAATCACTTTTCCATAGATGATTCCTGGCTGTTGCATCTTTCCAAACCGTGCTACTCATTATTACAAATTCCGCAGTAGAAGAGAAAATGAATTCCCAGAGACAAACATGAATTACGATGTACATTGATGATCGAAAAAGGAAACGAGGAAACATGAATGAAGAGGAAATATAAAAAGAGATAGTTATGGACAGTGTGATTCTGATTCATCACCGGAAATTATACGTGAATCGAATACACGTTGTTGTACATTGAATATCGAATGCCTTGGAATTTGTTGAAACTTTATACATTTCGTTATTTTAATAAAAATTGCATTACAAAAAACAAAAAATCCAGTAAAAATGCCATCTTTCGAGAAAATCTGTACCTCCATCGATTTCTCAAAAACAACTCCAAGGAAAAGTATAATGTAATGTCTATGAAATTTAATAGAAACACGAGAAGTCGGCAGTTTGCGTGCAATAAAGCTATTGGTCGTGCGCGCGCTTTTAACGGATGTGTTGTGTAATTTAAGAGAGGATGTATGTACGAAGGATGTACAAGTTCAATTATAAATCCCAGTACGTATTTATTTAACTACGTTGATCGAGTATAAAAGTGTATTCGTGCTGTATATATATGCATAATGTTATTTAATTCATTTCCAGGGAGAATTTAGTGAGAAGGTTGGTCAGAAAGGGAGGCAGAAAAAAACATATCGTATCCTATTTCCAATCTCTTACTTTTAATAAGCAATTATAAAGTTGAACTCGGTTTCGCTTTGACCTGAAAAAAGTCAAACGCTATGCGAGGTTATCTTTTCTGAAGAACAACGCAAACGAGTCGTAGTCGTCGTAGTCTACCTCTCCACCGCACATCACCATCACCACCCGGGGAGAGAAGAACAAGAAGAGTTAGCAGTATGATCCGAGTCAAGACTCGGTATAGTTTTTTTTCATCTTTTCTGGTCCTTCTCGTTATTCTTCTTCTTGGTATAATGTTTGCTTATTCGAGAACGATTGTGGATTCACATGAATTTGAAATAGGATAATAATTGAGCGATCGATTGGACGTTACGGGCCAATAGAGTCATAAAGGAAAAGGATAATAGTAAAGTAGAGATAAAAAGTTTATTGCTGGGTATGCGAAACAAGCTCTCCGGTCACATTATCTTACGATTATTATCTATGCGAGTGGATGCAAGTGGTAACAACAGCAGCAGCAGCACCTGGCTCTGTTCTTTCACGATCAAGCGCAACTTTGTGTTGATCTCTAATTGTAGATACTTGCTAGCGTGAGAGTGCTATCGATGCTCTGGACTCTGGTATTATTGATGACGAGGATACCAGATGAAGTGTCTAGTGGATCATTTGCTCTAATACCGGAGAAAAGATCCTCTGATTACGTTTAGTAGGGAACATAACTTTTTTTCTTTCATTTTTTTCAGTTTCACAGGGACAAAAAAAAACATTTTTATAGTTTTTTTTCCCTTTCGTGCGCGTTTCGAAGCACATTGACGAGGGATAAAAGTGTCGCAAAGTGGACCTTCGCCGACAACAAAAAATGAAACAATCCTCCGCGGAAATCGTGCGAGAATTTAATCTTGCCCAGCGGGACAACCGCATTCCAAGATCTTTCTCATTTCTTAAAGGCGCGAGGTCCACTTAAGCGCTTAGAAAACACATCTAGATAAGAGCAGGGTTGGTACGTGTACTTCCATGACCATGTATAGAATCTTCACTCGTACACGATAGCATGACGCGAAGAAGACACCGCTGGATATCCGGAGACGGTGAGCTCGCAAGACCGCAGCTGCAACTTTGCTTGATGAATGCAATGCATGTTCACGTTCGTGCCTCGGGGCTTCGCGAGGAGAGGCGGCGAGGCGGCTTGGCGGTGTGGCGGCGTCTCGCGTTGTTGCTTATGTTATAAGCTTTAGCGCGCGTCATTGCTAAATATCCTTACTTTAATAACGAGTAATTTTCGTGTATCAACATGATGTTGTGCGTTGTGTGTCGTCGTATCCCCGAGCTATTTGATACCCTTTCCCGTGAACATTACTCATTTATTTGCTATATCCCCTAAAGAATGTACGGATTTAGCACACTTCTTTTTTATCGAGGGAACGTGCGAATCGCACAAGAATAGCAGAAGAAGCAGAGCATAGAACTTCCCTGTTCGGTCACAAGCCTGTTTGGTCCGAGCGATAAATCAAATTGCTTTTATCACGAGGGTTTCACGTCAGTGAATATATATTCTCTAGCAAGAAAATGCCGTAATTTCTCTATCGACTCGCCATAAATAATAATGTTGGGGCAATCGCTATGGCACCGCCCATTTCTGTCCCGACACCGATCCAATCTAATAACAGTTTTAACTCAGCTTTTACACTTTCGTTCAATGACATGTAATACCCAGTATGGGTACGCTACTCGTCAAAAATCTCTTTTTTCTTGCCATCTTTTCTTATTTGATACATTGTATCGCGATGCCGACGATAATTAATTTCGATCGATCGAGAAGGATCACTGTAAAGGTCTGAGACCGCGAAATGCTGGAATTCTAAGAAAAATCTATAATGCATCTAACGGATTCAAGGATTGCCATAAAAGTACTACGATTGCCATGAAAGTACAAAGAACTTAAGACCCATAGGATGTTTAATTAACCACGATCTAAGAGTCTTCACGATTATTTGATGTAGACTGATTCTTGGAAGAGAACATTTCAATGAGACACACGAGTCGAACTCCAGAAACCAGTTTTCAATCATTCAACCGCTACATTTTGGAATAATACACCGAGGTTGAAATTATTTCACACCAAGAGATGATATAATAAAATGTTCTCGGGTTTTTTTCTCATTCTTCTTCTTCTTTTTCTTATCTGCGTATATTTTCATTCGTTTGATCATCATCCAATTTGTGCGCCCGCGTACATTGAATTACTGTGGCAGAAGTATTCAAAATGAAAGGGGATTTGTTGTGCGAATGAATAAATTTCCGATCAATCTTCATTTTTTTTTATCTCGATTTGCCTCCGTTGATCGATCGTTTTATAGCGTACTGTTTTCTTCGAACGAATTAGATTCAATTTTGAGTTATCTGGTCGAAAAACGGTATGGAACGTGCCATATTTTGTGATATCCTGCCCAACCTGGCGAACCAGTAGTAAACGTAGGGTGGTCTTCGAGATAAACTGTCCTGCTAATTCGATGAGAGAAAGTTGTAAGAACGATATACACAAGTCCTCGATGTTCCTACGGGATACCAATCAATTTCTTCGATCTCGGAATCAACTTTCCCTCATCCACGTCGAAGGCACGAGATGATTTATGATACCTTGGTACGCGTCATGATGTTTATGCGTTATAAACACTTTGGAAAATCAAATAACGGGTGGCATGGATTTGAATTCTTTCTCGATCTATAATAACGCTGAGTAATCTCATAACGTGCCAAGAAGGAATGAAATAAAACGAGGTCTGCGACAGAGATGGTCTTCGAAGGAGTACAATCACCCTCTCACGGATGAACATCTTCCGCGTGCTTTACTTATGTCATTTTATTTTGTTCGATAACACGCATCTCGCGCACGGAGGTGCTACCTATATATAGAAGTCTGTATACGTTGGCCGAGTGTATACATAGAGCTCAATGAGCAATATAAATGCAATCAAGATTTCTTTTTCCCCTTCCCTCCATGCCGCTCCATGAGCGAATTGAAATACAGGTTGGTTGAAAAGTTTTGAAACAAAAAATGAAAGAATGTGTATTTTTTTATGAAATGATTTTTTTTATTCAATGTAGTCTCCCTCAACTTCAACACACTTATTCCAACGATCCTCCAATAATTTTATACCATCTCTGTAATGATTTTCCGGAAGCTCCGCAAAATACTGTTCCACAGCTGCAATAGCTTCTTCATTCGACGAAAAACGCTTTCCACGAAGGAATTGTTTCAAATTTCTGAAAAGGTGATAGTTGGAGGGAGTCAAATCTGGTGAATACGGTGGGTGTTTAAGCAATTCGTACTTCAATTCGTTCACTTCAGCCATCGCCAGAACACTTGTGTGAACACGTGCATCGTCTTGATGAAAAATGATTTTTTTCTTCCATAAACCGGGTCTTTTTTCACGAATTTTTTCATCCAACTGGTCCAAAAGGTTGCAATAATATTCAGAGTTAATTGTTTTACCTTTTTCGAGATAATCAATCAACAAAACCCCTTTTGCGTCCCAAAAAACCGATGCTAAAACCTCTTTTGCCGATCGTTCTGACTTCACCCGTTTCGGAGCTGAACAACTAGCTTCAGTCCACTGTAAACGTTCTTGTTTCAGTTTAGGATCATGATGGTAGATCCAAGTCTCGTCCACAGTTACGAAACGACGCAAACAATCGGTCTTATTCTGCCTAAAACGCTCCAAATTACGCTGAGAAATTTGTTTTCGATTCAGTTTTTGTTGAATTGTCAATGAATGCGGCACTAACTTTCCAAAAAGCTTTTTCATATGTAATTCTCCGTGTAAAATATGGAGTACTCGTTCAGCCGAGATGCCTATGGTATCAGCAATTTCACGCTTAGTCAAACTCGGATCTTTACAAACAATATCATAGACTTGCTCAATGATGTCTGATTTCGTTGCACTTTTTGGACGTCCACTACGTGATTGATCTTCAACGCTTGTACGACCACGTTTAAACTCTAAAACCCATCGATGTACAGTTGGAAATGAAGGAGCAGATTCCTTCAACACTTTCTTCATTTTAGTATGAATTTCTGTTGCTGATAAACCTTCCAAAACGAAGAATTTTATCACTGTACGATATTCGGATTTTTCCATTTTCACAAAATACACTGACACGTCAACTTCGAACGGCTCGTAAACAAAGAATGAATTGACAGATCGGAATCAAATTGTGTGTGTGTGTGTTCAAATGAAGGATGAAATATAAAAATAGCGTATAAATTTTGATTCCTGTACTGGTTGATAGGTGTCGCTTTTAAAACTTTTCAACCAACCTGTATGAGACGGGAGAAGAATTCTTCTCTCTCATTCGAATTTTATATAGATTTTCCTTTTTTGGGGTATCAAATTTTTTATTGGGACCATAAAAATTTGGAAGAATACAGGAAACAATATGAAGACCATAGCCAGATGTGACGTAGCGTGCACACCTGTTACAAGGTTGAGTTGAGTTTAATCGAGTTGACAGGTGTTGTAAACGATAGACAGATGATAGTTCGACTGTTTTCATCCTCCTTCCTCTAACAAACTATTCCAAAAACAAAACAACGTAACAACAACAAGAAAAAGAAAAGTAGGAAAGAAAATTTCGTGACCGTAATGAAAGGTTTATCTTGAGAGTAAGTTTTTTGTATTTCCGACCTTCGGGAACACACGAATCATGACGTCGTGTAACGACCGTCGATTATCTTCACCCGGTACACAATATTCCGCTGCATGGCGAAAGTTTAATTATCTTTCGCGTATGCGAGAAAATATAGTCCCAGGGGGGAAGAAAAAGAACAAGAGGATGATGATGATGATGATGATGATGACGACGGCGATGATGAGCAAGAGGAGAAAGAAGAGAAGGAGAAAGAAGGAGCGGAGGTATAATGAGGCATACGATGACTCGTTCCTCACTCGTTATGAATTTTAAGATCTCACTCTCGCGACACAAGCTATAGAAAGTGCATGTGTAACTGCATAGAGATTTCAAGAGCAAAAACAAGAGACAGCCACGATATTATCAAGATTCTCGTAAACAGAACTACATTTATGATCGATGGTTATGTGGGACAACTTTTCCGATACCTTGTAGCCTTATCTTTTAATTACGGATTATCAATTTGATTTACATAGATTTCATATAGATTTTATATAGCGGAGCGTTACGGAATGGACTAAAGGAACAAGATTAGCGCGTGATAGAATGTGTTTTATGTATGGACCGTTTATGAGAGTGAATTAGTTTCCTTATCTAGTGATTTTTACGAATGACGACTTTCGATACTACTGCATCAAACTTGGTTGAATAACAACCCGACTAGAAATTTACCCCATGGACCAGATCAGGTAAACCTTGATCCAGATCAGGTCCTGATAAGGCAACCTCATCAGGACCTAACAAGTCATGTCACGCTGCACTATTATGAGGACCCCATCAGGAAAGACTAATTAGGATTTTGTGAGGAATTCCTTACTAAAACCTCAAAAATAAATCAAAACTAATCTATGAGCCTGTGTGAAAATTGCAGTTCGGTTGACAGATGTGAGGTTAAATTTATGTGATCAACAAATGGATGAATTATTTTTGTGAAATGTGTGGTGGTTATTTCTTGAATAATGTGTATCAAAAAGTCTGTTAGTAAGTGCAAAATGATTAAGTAAATCAGTCATAGCTGTTGTAACGTGTCAAAAAATCGTAATTTGTTGATGCAGTGAAAATGAATTTTCTTCAAATACTTACATCAGCACTTCTAGGCAAAAACTCAGAGATCATATTGATTTTGTAAGAAATATGAGTCATGAAGAACTCATTTGATCAAAAATATGTCAAAAGAATGTTCAAAATGAATAACAAAAAACTTGAATTATTCACTTGCAGCTCGTCGGATGGTTTTATTTTTCAAATTGAAGAGCACTCTTGGAGTTGAAATTTTCAAATTTGAGAAAAAAGCCTTATCTTCTGAGTTGAATTTGTTTTTATGGTGATAATAAACTTGTAGGAAGAGTTTGAAAGTTGAGTGGAATCTATATTGATCAGGAAAGTCCAAATCGTGTGGCAAAAGTTAGAAAATCTGTCAACTTAGCTGACAGCGCATGGGTATTCTATCAGCTTTTCTTTACTAAACCAAATGCTGGCAGGAGAAATTCATCAAAATATAGTGAATTCAAAGTGATGTGAAGTAAGAGGACAGATACATGCATTGAATTTTATTAGTTATTATAAAAATATTGATAAATATGGTAAGGCTATGTATGACTCAATGTATCGTCTCTCAATATTTTTGTTTCAATGATTTGCATTTTTGAGTGTGCATTTTCGTATCTTTTCACCAGTAACTAGTGTTAGGTTGAGAAAACATGTGTATTGAACCTGTTTCATAAATATAATAACATTTATTTGTAGGAACATGACACAACATTATTGGAACAAAAATATGGGAAGACGACACTTTGGATCTTCTATAGTCTTTTCTTATTTTTAGAACGTTTATAAGAACGAATAAAATCTAATGAATATTTCGGTCCTCTCTTACTTCACATCACTTTGAATCCACTATATTTTGATGAATTTCTCCTGCCAGCATTTGGTTTAGTGAAGAAAAGCCCATGCGCCATGAGCTAAGTTGACAGATTTTCTAACTTTTGCCACACGATTTGGACTTTCCTGATCAATATAGATTCCACTCAACTTTCAAACTCTTTTTACAAGTTTATCATCACCCTAACAACAAATTCAACTCAGACAATGAGGCTTTTTTCTGAAATTAACAAATTTCAACTTCAAGAGTACTCTTTAATTTGAAAAGTAAAACCATCCGTCGAGCTGAAAGTGAATAATTCAAGTTTTTTGCATTTCATTTTGAACATTCGCTTGAAATATTTTTGATCGAATGAGTTCTTCATGACCTTTATTATTACAAAATGATTGGGATTTCTGAGTTTTTTCCGAGAAATACTGATGTAAATTAATATTGATATAGATATTGTCGTTGTTGACATTATCGTATATTTGAATAGAATTAATTGTCACAACATCATCAGCTTATGATTCTTTACATATTACAGCAGTGATAACTGATTCAATAATTCATTTTGCACTCAATAACAGATTTTTTTATGCGTATTAATCAAGAAATAACGAAAGAAGAGTACTTGTTCGAAACTTATATTTGATTATGACGAAACACATATTCATTCAGTTCATATATACTCTTTGAATAATACTCAGATGATGTGATGTGTAGGAAAGAAAAATGATGCTGAATAGTCAATAAATCAACCTTAAGAGAATTGTGATAAGTTAAATGAAATACTTATTTCGCTGGTGATGGTTGAACGTTTGCTAAGTTTTTTTCGCTGTATGCATAACGTGGAAAATCTTGTGAAATTTTCATAAGTTCCGCCTAATTAAAACCCAAATAGTTGGTTTTCAATTCACATTGAGAATAGATTGAACAAATTGTTCAACAGTTTTCAGAAGTAGGTAATGTGTTCGGAATGAAGGGATTGAATTTAAAAACAGGCACAGTTGAAAATCGTTCAAACATGTTCTTCTTATTGAAGGAAAATTTGTTTAATCAAAGAGTGTACAATCTGAAATCAAGTCTGTACATTCTTGTATTCAGTTTATCAAACTATGTCCATGATCTTAGGATGACCGAACGAGGTCCTGATGCGGATACAGCGAGGAAAACCTACTTCGACCTTTTCAGGATAATTTGAGGAAATCCTGACTAGGACCAAATGAGGTCATCCATACGTGAGTCATCCACACCTAATCCCGATCAGGACCGTAACGGGTATTCCTTATTTCGGATGACCTTGTCAGGTCCTCATCATATGTTGGGTTAACCTGATGACAATTTCCAGTCGGGAATTGGCAGGATATATGTCGATAAAAATTCCTCATCTTTTGAATAGCAAACATTTATGAGTTTGTAACGCTGCACTAGGAGAGGGACGAAAATGCTCACTTTCAAATATGTGAGTTTCAAATTTGTGACGACAAATTTTAACCATTTCATGGGAAAATCGTAGATTCTATCCACTTTGCAGAAATTTCATAAAGAGTGAAGAACCCAGCAAGGAAGATTCAAATAAACGCTTAGTAAAAACATAAATCCCACAATAAAAAGAACAGGAATGAACAATACAAACAACATCACGTTTCTTACTCTCTTTTTCATTTCCATTGCTCTGAGCGAAGGAATCGCGGGGCAGCACTTAAGGATCAATAGTCACGGATAATCGATTTTGAACAGAAACGATAAGACTGGTGATATTTCAAAATGCATTCGAATCCCTATCGATAACTTTCAAACTCGTTTAGAACTCATCTCGAGACAAATGTATTTTTTGTCTCGAGATGCCAACCACGTATCTGTTTGTCAACCTTGCGATTATCAATTCTCCATTACCGGAGGGAATGTTGATATCGGTTTTATCGCCCGACACGTTTGCAAAGTTGCAATTCACGTTTCGCTTTCCAGAAAATCGAGACAAGATTTTCCTTCGTTGTCTTCCCTTTGCGGGATGTCTCGAAGAGAGGTTGTTTTGTCTCACACACGTCAAACCACAAAAAATTCTAATCGCAACCACAAATTTCCCTTGGAATCTCGTGGAATTCCTGCTCGTTCGTTTGTTTATCTTCTCTTATTATGCGAGAAAATTATTGTGGGAAAGTGAAAAGATGAAACGAGAGATGTTACTTCCGAGTTTACAGTGTTTCAAAGTTCTGTCGAATGTAAATTACGTATAGCTGGGTGATTTTTTATGATGGCAGGACCATCAGCGGTAGCATAATCGCATTAGCTCGTTACTTTACACTTGTACACGAAATCAACATAAATGCAGTAACATTGAAATAAAAGATATGCGTATAGAATAAGATGATGCGAGAAATGAAGAGAGTAGTGGTGTGGATTGTCGTGAATCTGAAGAAACCAGCAGCAGCAGCAGCAAAAGCAGCAACAGCAACGATACTGGAGTATCGATGGTTGAAGTTGCATGATCAACCGCAGCAACAGCTTCCAGTTTTTTTTATCCATACGTAATGCCACTTTCTGAGAGGTTGCGTGCTACTACAAGTACATATGTTGAACTAACACGCAGATAAATTTAAACAACATTATCTTTCTACATACGAGAGGCTGTGGGTAGCTGTAGAATTATGATATATTATTACAAATTATTCCTACGTACGTCTCAACTTATGAATATTTTGCCCTCGTAATTTGTCTTTTCCAATCAAGAAGTATCACCGGCTGATTCCATTGGATGTGTTTTCTCCGCTGGCTTCAAGTAAGAAACAAAGGTGAAGAGAGACGGAGGGACTTGTTGAAATCTGGTGCACGCACATGTGTACGCGAGGACACGCATACAGCCGACAGCCGACGCTGTCGTCGTTCGGTACCCGGTAAGAAGAGAAGAGAAGAGAGGAGAGGAGAGAAGGAAGAAGGAGAGGCTTTGGTTGGGGCACCGCACAGTATATTGTATGCTGCCGATGCTGTTGCTTTTGCTGTTACTGTATTTTCTTGGTGGGAGAAGCACACCAGTCAAACTGGTATCATTGTTCCAGGCGTACACACCACTTACGCGTATGTATACGTACATGTATATATGCATACGAGCGTCGTGCGGCTACGCTGCGATCCTCAACGTACAGCATCCGCAAAGAGTTCCAACCATCATTTTGAACGTGGATACAAAATGAGAGTACATATTTACCTGCGACAAATAATACCCGAGCGGCACGATCACCCAAGGCTAGGTTCTGAATGTTTCAGTTATGCGTTTGCAAGTGTGTATCATATAAGTACGCTTCTTCTATATATACGTCCGTTTGGTTTCACTAGGGGAAGAAAAAATTATTCCACTCATTACACGAGAAAATATCCTCCAGAACATCGTATTTCAATGTTACGTGATGATTTTTCAAACTGCACTGGAAAATCTGTGGAATGTTCCCTACAATGTTTATTAGAGGGATAATTCGAGTATCAGATGGGAGAGAGAGGATACGCGTTCGGAGAACAAAATGATGGTGGATAAGGGGACGAACGTTTGATACGTGTATTTATTACTTTTTTCTTCGAAA
The DNA here is from genome assembly GCA_018340375.1 of Gonatopus flavifemur. Lineage (NCBI taxonomy): Eukaryota > Metazoa > Arthropoda > Insecta > Hymenoptera > Dryinidae > Gonatopus > Gonatopus flavifemur. Next base: position 2,190,943 of record JAFFJZ010000012.1, on the reverse strand, counting down.
TATCCTTTGATATCTGTTGATTCTTGTGAATGCTGTTGTACAATGTTCGAGCAACGTGTATTTAGATCTATCGTAATTACACAGCACGAGTTTGGTACGGTTTAATCTTTATGCGAGACTCATTCGAATACACGTCTTCACACTTACTTTCGTGACTGAATATCTCTAAATTCAAATCTTTATTTACATACGCAACTACATCTCATCATCATTTGTATATCACGGCGGTCGTGTATGTCTGACTATGCTCTGCATCACATCACTGCGGTCGCATTAATTCACGTGTCTGAATCTATGTTCCCATCTCCTTGAATCTTCGTACATCTGGAAGTAATTGAATCTTTCTCCGGGATTCAAATGGTTAGCTTCATGGTTCGACTTGATCAGTTCCAGATAATTCAGTCAGTCTGAACATCGACCGACTCGATGTTTTCAAGATTATTGAATATTCGATGTTGATAAATGTTTCTATTCTTTTCATAAAGACCGGAGAAATTAATAAAAACGCATTGTCTCCATCACATGAACGCGTTATTGCAACGATATCAACCTGAACATCTATGAAACATCCTTCAAACGTGAAATCATTGATAAAATTAAAATAACTTTATTTGAAGACATTCAATCTACTTAGAATTGAGAAATTTTCCTGCGGAAACGTTCAATTCTCCTCTGGAAAATCAATTTACTTTGTAGAAAAACTGAAAATAAAAGCTCAAAAAAAACCCAAAGCGCTCCGAAAATTCCTCAGCGTTTTGTGAGAATTCAGTAATTTTCAGAGGTATCCAGAGAAATTCAGAGAAACTTACAGCAAAAACATGTGTCCAATAACCTACAGTTTTTCAGAGTTTTTTCAGAACTTTCCGGTTAAATTGAGGGATCTTCACGGAAAAAAAGGAATAGCTGTGGTAGCTACTAACTGTTTTAGCACCCTTTTTCCACCGCGTAGCTAAAATAATTGCAGCTGTAGCTATCTTTCAGCTACCGCAGTAGGAAATCGTAGCCGTAACTGTACAGGTTTTGTGGTTGATATTTGAATAGCCACATAATTTAACTGTTGAATTTTCGCTGCGACAGCTACATTTCTTGCTACTACCGCTGAGTGAGTGGCTGTGGCAGCTAAAAAATGACTCCCATAGCTAATTTTTAGCTATCCCAGTGATAATTATATTAGGTGTACAAATAAGTTTCCGCGGTTTTTTATAAAAAATTAGGAATTTATTGTAAAGGAAAAGTACATTACGTTTTATTCAAAGTATTTTCCATCATTTGCCACTACTTTTCCCCATCTTTCTGGCAACATTCGGATACCCCGTCGAAAAAACTCTTCATCTTTTGACGCTATCCACAAATCTACCAAATTTTTGGTGTCTTCATATGATGTGAAGCGGTGCTCAGACAGACCATGTGCCATCGACCGGAACAGGTGATAATCAGAAGGGGCTAAGTCTGGTGAATACGGCGGGTGGGGTAAAACTTCCCAGTTGAGTGTTTCCAAGTATGTTTTTACCGGCGCCGCAACATGTGGACGAGCATTATCGTGTAAAAGAATAATTTTGTCGTGTCTGGAGTAGTAATGGGCGCGTTTTTCCTTAAGTGCCCGACTCAATCTCATCAATTGTGTTCGGTAGAGAGCTCCAGTAATGGTTTCGCTTGGTTTCAGCAATTCATAATACACGACACCAAGCTGATCCCACCAAATACACAGCATGAGTTTTTTCCATGAATATTCGGCTTAGCTGTCGATGTTGATGGTTCGCCGGGCTTAATCCATGACTTTCTCTTCTTTGGATTATCGTAGTGAATCCATTTTTCGTCACCAGTGACTATACGATGCAAAAACTCTTTTTTATTCCTGGCAAGCAGCATTTCACTCATGCATAATCGGCGTTCAACGTCTCTCGGCTTTAGTTCATATGGAACCCAATTTCCTTGTTTTTGAATCATTCCTAACGATTTTAAACGATGTGAAATTGCTTGTTGAGTCACTTGTAGAGTAAGTGCAAGTTCTTTTTGCGTTTGGGACGAATCTTCCTCCAATAGTACTTCTAATTCCATGTCTTCGTACACTTTCGGCCTTCCACTGCGTTCTTTGTCTTTAACGTCAAACTCACCGTTCTTAAACTTTTGAAACCATTCCTGACAACTTCTCTCACTTAAAGCAGCTTCACCATATGCTTCTAGAAGCAATCGATGCGCCTCAGCTGCAGATTTTTTCACATTAAAGAAGTAAATCAAAAGTTCCCGCAAATGATGCTTATTCGGAATAAAACTTGACATTTTTGCACGAAAAAAATTACGTGATGCTGATACGGAATCACTAGTACTTTAAGGTTATGGTGTTGCCAGATGACTAAACTTGGGATATTACGTTTTACATCTGACAATTTCTCCATAACCTTCTGGTGGGGCCATCTTTTGACAAACCGCGGGAACTTATTTGTACACCTAATAATTATTTTTTTCCGTGTTGGACAAGAAAAAATCACACATTTTCCGAGTTTTTTAGTGATAAAAAAATCCAATTCATGAATCGGACATGATACTAGCCAAACTGTTTCTTCCAAATTATTCAAAACTAGGGGTGCACGAGACGGTATTCTCGACGATACTTTGAAAGTCTCGTCTCAGTGTCAAGAAATACTATCAGATGCGAGTATCGTCTCGGTATCGGTATCGTCTCGTCAGTATCGGTATCGCCTGATATTTGTGATGAAAGTAACAATACTCCACCATTATATTCTGAATATCGGTGTAGCAGTATCAGTTGGTCAAATGAACAGCACAGCTTTGTTCAGTTAATCGGAAAGACATAGAAAACCGATATTTCAGAGTACGGGAGCAAAGTTTTGGAACACAAGCCTAGTTGTACACTGTCAGAAATATTATGAAGTTTTTTTCAATACCGTACATGAACTCAGGTTAATACACATTTTACATTAAATTTAATGTACCAAAACATTGAAAAAATATAGATTTTGCTATAGTTTACATTAAATTGATTGTAAAATGTGTATGAAACTCAATTCATGCGCGTATTTGACAAAAACTTCCAGCAAATACATTAAAATTAATGCAGAAATTTCTAACAGTGTATATATTCACTTTATTCAGCAGCAGGGCCTACATCTTAGCGAGGAACTCTAAAATTTCTCCAGAATAGTATAGGGGAGAGTGGTCTAACTCGGACCATGTTCTAAACCGGACCCCCTTATGTTTCTTGAAGACTTCAAACTCAATCAGCTTGCCTGATGCATCCCTAGATACATTATTTGGTACTGATGATTTGTCCGCAAGTTGACGAGTACCAATTATTATTACGATTTTTACAAACAATGTGTTTTTAGCATTGCTATTTTTGCTGAAAATTGTGTTTTTTTATTATCGATTCGAATAAAGTGTTGAATGTTTTCAGATCGGTATTCATCACTCTTTTTGGGGATATATTCATTTTAGAGTGATTCCTTTCGTAAGTTTAGTGATATTTGATGCAAAATTCGGAGAGAACCTCTGTTCCAACTCGGACCCCCTAGTTTTTCGCATTTTTCATCATATCAAAACGCAAATGTGTTAAGGTGAGAGCATCAATAGTCGAGAATGCTCTAGAAGTTTAAGTTTTAGACTATCGAGTGAAATTTACCTTTTCTGTTGAAAATTTTGGAAAAATTCGGAAAAAAGTAGGACGAAAACCACCACGAAACGGAAACACCCGACTGTTTTGTCCGTTTCGAGGCGATTTTTACCCCAGTTTCTTTATGAATTTTTTCGACATTTTCGATGAGCGAGATTGCGATGGAAGCCAAGAAAAGAAAAGCATCCAAAACCTCCAAAAAATTGATAAAGAGGCACATAGCAAAAGAACCAACATTTACAACCACTAAAAATCAACCAAGCACAAGCAAAGGCAGACGATCCGCCCGTATTAGTGTTCCAGTTTCATATCATGAGTCATCGGATTCAGAATAATTTTTCTCACCAGTTTTTTCTTTTTGAATGTCAGTTTCCTCTCTATTTCGACGATGATGTATATTATTTTTCTTAGTGAGAATTGCGACCAAAATGTGTGATAAAACTTGATTTTTTTTCATCACAAATCACTGCTGTCTATGAATTATTAAAAAAAAAAACCACACGCATACTTTCAAAAGTTCGAAATTCGCAATAAAAAGCTCAAAAAATGGGCGGTCCGAGTTGGAACCATTGTTTCTGTTCAGACGATTCATCACCATTTTTTATTTCCAGCCATAACTCAGAAACGATAAGAGATATGTCAAAAGCTTCTTGAACAAATTTGAGGAACTAAAAAATCTTACCAACGGCATATAATACAAGCCGATTGGTCAACATTGCAGAGTTTAATGGAATAAAAAGAAAGAATTTTCTAATAGAAACATTTTATCAGAGTTCATTAAGGGGATACCAGCGTATGATCCGAATAAACATTTTATTGTAAGATTTCTCCGAACAGAATTTATGAAACCCCTAGTAAAAATGAAGCGGATGCACGGAAAGAAGAAAACAGCACTGGTTACTATCCATAACAGCAATCAGTTGATAAGCAAATGAAAACACGCTTGAATGATAGAGGTTAGCGCGATCACAGTGATGGGTACTGCAGTGAAATTCGTCAATGCTGCTTGGACATTAACGGTTACTGGGAGACGCAGTAATGAACGGCGTGAATTTGATTTTTCATTTTTTTTCAATGAATTACTGCGATTCACAGTAGCCATTGCTGTTTTCTTTTTTCCGTGTGGAGCGACGCGGAAGAGTAAACGGGACAGTATCTAAGCGCAAAAGAAGCGTAAATTGAAAGGTTTTCACGCTTCATCTGCTTCAAGATTTTTCACCAGGGAAAGTTTGAAATTTTCAGGAAATAATATTTGATAGTCTATGTATTGCGCTATCGAAGATTATTCTTTCAAAATTGTAGACTGTTCCATAAACTCAGTACAGAGGAGTCTCACAGACAAAATGTTTTTGACGCTGGTATACGGAGAAAAATGACGCTCGAAAACATAAGAATTCTTGTTATTCTTCTTAGTGAACTAGGAACAGGAATATAATATTTGTAATATGAATTTTTACATAGAAATACGGAAGATTACGAATATCGTAGAAAAAGTCATAGGTAGGATTGAATTTTTAAACGCTGAACGTTAAATTGTATAAAGCATATAGTAAAATTTAGTTATTGATTCGTAATCGACCTTGTTCTTATGTAAAAATCCATTCTACAAACCTCCCTGTTTGATGTTTAGCAGTCAAGGGGGGAAAAAGTAGTACATTTTTTGCTCCGTGTATCTCTTTGAGACCTATGTTGAATTTGTGCTAACAACTGATGATATTCATATTATCCACAATCTTCGTGGGATATTATTGTGTACAGTCGAATAAATGTTAGAATGATGTATTATTTTTGTATTGATATCAATTAATTGAAGATTAAACTCAATATGAATGTATAATGAATTTTTCTATCAGTCTTAACATCTGGAAACACTGTGCTTTTCCACTGAAAATTCCTCTGAATATCTATGAACATCTTCGAATAACTATGAAAACCTCTGAAAAACTGCACTGGAAGTATTTGAGATTTTCAGAGATTCCCAGTGAAATTTTTCCATCAGAAAATTTTCAAAATAAGACCATATACATCCCTGGTGGAAATTTTCTCTCGTCGGAAGCGACCTTTGAAACAAATGAAGCGTAAAATGTTTCAATTTCCGCTTCTTTCACGCTTAGTTACTTTTCATTGAGGTGCTCCTGTGCACCCTCAGTATTGACGACCCAAGTGTGTATTGACGGCGGGCCCCATCTACGCCCAGGGTGGGTGCCCATGCTACCCAACGTGGGGACGACCCTGGGATGATAACATCGTTCCCAGCTTGGCCGTATTGCTTTGCCCGAGAATTGGTAACACCACGGGCCCAACATGAACCCAAACTAGGCAATCAATACTGCCCCTTCCTTTTTGTTTTGAAATTGGAAAATCCCTAGCATGTATATACCATGGGCCCCATCCTGCCAATATGGGCCCAAGACTGGGCCAGAATGGGACCAAAATTCTTACACGCTGAGGATTGTACACACATGCTCGGGATATAAATTCACCCCAATCTTGGCCTAACGCTGGTCCAAATTGGGGCCAAGTTCAAATGTGTCCGCACTAAGATTCATTATCTCCATTTTTTTTCAACTATAATTGTATGGGAAAGCACAACAGGGCCAATATTGAGCCAACATGGGCTCCATCGTCATTCCCCAATACTGGGTTAAAGAGGATGGACCCAGTCTGGGGCCCATTGTCATTATAGGCAATATACGCTTGGGGATATTCTTGGGTATCGAATATCCGCCCTCGTTATCGTCTCGACCCCAAATACAACAGTATCGTCTCGAGTCTCGTGCTCCCCTACTCAAAACTGGTGCAATAAAACTAACTCATTCTCATTCATCTACCTGTACTGCATAAAATAATCAAAATTTTCCTTTACGCGGTAACCAGAAAATTCCGATCATGTACGGAGAAATAAGAAATTTATTGTAACAGCGAAATCTAATTATGCCAAAGCAGCAAACTATTTGTTATCACAGCAATCTTGTTAGCTACGACGGATATTTTTTATACCTAAGCGTGTATTGCCTACACTGAGAAAAGGATTTAGTTATAGTTACCAGCATTTGGTAATAGTTACCAAATCTCATAGTTGAATATGGCGAAATAAATATTTAGTTATAATTACCGCCATACAGATTCACAACTAATGCCTTTGGTTATAGTTACCAAACTTGAGTTATTATTATCAAATCCTGGTAATAGTTACCCAATGTTGGTAATAATGGACCAATCACATATTTGAGGGAACCAAATCAATTTGGTAACTATAACTAGGTTATTTTCTCAGTGTATAATGACAATGGGCCCCAGGCTGGGTTCATCCTCTCAAACCCAGTATTGGGGAATGACAATGGGGCCCATGTTGGCTCAATCTTGGGCCTGCTGTACTTTCCCATACAATTATGATTGGGAGAAAATGGAAATGATGAATCTTAGTGCGGGCACATTCCTTAGCGTGTATGAATGTTGTTCCCACTTTGGTCCAGTCTTGGCTCCATATAGGCACGATGTAGCTCAACACTAGGCCAAAGTGGGGCTGAAATTCATGCCCGCTGGGGTAGAATTCAAAGCAATTTTCCAATTCCAAAAAAAAAGGAAGGGGCAGTAGTGATTGCCTAGTCTGGGTTCATGCTGGGCCCATGGTGTTACCAATCCTCGGGCAAAGCAATACAGCCAAGCTGGGAACGATGTTATCATCTCAGGGTTGGCCTCATTTGTCTGCCCAGCTTGGCCCAACGTTGGGCAGCATGGGCACCCACCCTGGGCTTAGATTGGACCCGCCGTTAATACACACTTGGGTAGCTGTATCAGCAAAAAATGTTTGCTGTTACAGCGAATTTTCCTTCTTCGTGTGGGACAGGAAATTAATTTCCGGTATTACAATTTCCAATTACACGTATATAAAATTTCCCATAAATTCCATTGAAACTTCCAAACTTTACAGGATTTTTACTATCATTTTCCGTGTACATGTTAATTACTTCCGAACATTTATATGGAGTTTCTTCTATAGAAATGTTTTACAGTGTGGTATATGTGCTGGGACATCAATAAATTTCATCATCCTATTATCGAATGATCATAATCCTGAATAAAAATCGTCGAATTCCGATTCAAATCCAACAACCGGCCACAAAGAAAGAGTTTCATTCGATGTTAACATCTCAATCCTACGATCCTTTTTATTACTCCGAGTTGGTTACCAGTTCTAAACATTGTGTTTCAATTTATCTCTCCATCTTCCTATATTTGGAAGAAGAAAACAAACACACACGAGAGAGAACAAATCTATCGATATCGACACGTACATCTTACAACACAACACTCTAAGCGTTTCCTTGATTAATTCTTTGAAACTAATTCCGATTTCATCACCAGAATTACGAGAAATGATATTACGATTCTCATATATTTTTCTGGAGGACTGTACGGTATCTTGCATGCACTTTGATATCCAGAGGACCAAGCAAATGAAATAAAGGTAGGTAGGGTAGGGTAGGTAGGTATTTATTACCAAGAGCTGGAAAGTGGTCAACTATTTTGCATATGGTTCGAATTAAAAGGCCGAAGCGCGCCACGAATTCCAGGGACATCTCAATTCCTTCATCCTTTGTGCCAGGAGTTTATTATTACGATACCTCATTCATTCGAATCTGTTTTTAATAAAATTCATGACTTTATACGCACCCAGCGCGCCTCACGTGACGGTAATTTGAAAGCATTATTTTAAGGTGGTTTTTCATTTCTTTTTGTTTTCTTACTCCAAAAATGAATCTTCAAACAGGACAAATCGTGATCCGCATGAACAGTAATCTATGAGAGACTGTCGATACAGTTATTTATACAACCTACTATCATCAATTCCTTCGACACGGTGTTCAACGCACCGTAGTAGAACTCGGAGAACTCAATCATCTTCTCAATTCATCGATATGTAATTCTGATGATCATATAAATATTCATATCCGCAAAGAGAAAATACTTCACATATTTTTATCGATCAACATACTAATAACAATGAGTGTTTTGATATGTGTTGTGATATGTACTAGTATGGTTGCACTATTTCATTAACGAGGTAATCGAGATCGTTAATAGAAAAAGCAATAATGCCTGCTTAATGGCAATCCGTTCATTTTCAATAAATGACTTGTTGAAGCAAACCGGTAAGTAAGTATGAGTTACATCATAGTTTTCATATTTCATAGGATATTCGAGTACATATGTATCCACGAGTTTGTCGTAAAAATATAACAGATATGAACATGTTGTATCGATAGCGCATCGGTATTAAAGACAGGTGAGCTACAGTTATAACGATATAGTCGTGTAATAGCTACTGGCATGGAGCAATAGTAACTGGTTTTGAGTATTATTCATGTTATCAACTTGGGTATAATTATAATTGAAGTTTGAGAGCATTCTTCAATTATTACCACGTCACTATTGAAATTTATTCCATTCTATATATTTTTCATAATCTTCCGACACTTGAATCGTTGAAAAATCGTTGAAAAATCGTTTTAAAAATATCATCAGCCGTAACGGTATTCTCAACGCACCACCGAGGTATCGAGATATTTGAAATAGATATTAAGTAACGCAATGTAACACTTGTGGTTTCAGTAAAAAATATATATATATTCAACACCGTAGCCCGAAGGATTACCATAATGATTCAATTGATATCTATGCAGACATCTATTGTTCCGAGACGTATAATATAAACAAGAAATAAAGACGTCAAATATAAACTTCGAGTTGAACTTACAATATGAGCCTGAAACAGACGTTGAAATACGTTGGATAAATAGAGGAATAAATCATTGACGTAGGGAAAAAAATTCTTTGTTTGCTGTATCTCTACCTTGATAAATTCGTCTGGAGTTCATTGAATGTTTTCATTCGAGTGATACTACAGACGGTACTCGAAGAAGAGAGAGAGAGAGAGAAAGAGGGGGGCAAAAGGATAAGATGTCATCGAGAGAAGAGCGAATATTCGTAACTCCGTAAGATCGTTAACTTAATGAAATTACGTTTGACTGGGAGTGAAAAAAATTGAAGAGGTTGAAAAAAGAAGATGATGGAGAGGAGAGAAGACGCAAAAGTAGGCCCTGACTGTTCTTTCGGGGCCCTCTTGTTGTTGTTGCTGGACCCCTGGAGCGAGACTGCATCATTCTACGGAATTTTACCTCTTCCACGATCTCTAATACGTAGTTACCATCTTTCGCAGTGGCGTGAAACAAAGGGGATAACCTTTCTTCCCTCGCTATTCATATATTCCGACTTTTCCAGCGAATAAAACCATTTCTTCTAATGTCGATGAAGCTAGAAAAATCTGAACTAGAAAGTGTTGTATAAAAACTCCCAGAAAAGTCTTTTCGAATTCAAGAAAGAAAAGGAATGAAATAATCTGTTACGCGCAGGGCCGCCAATGGTCTTCTCAAAAGCTATTACCCAGTCGACCTATAATTATAGACTGCGTGGCAAAACCATACTCACACACGATGCTAGAGCTGTTACACGTGTATATATACATACACATATATACTGCACACTAAAAGCAAAATATGTGCCAAATTCCCTCTGGCAGTATTTCAGAAAAGAAAAGCGGGGATATGTTCGCAACAATGCGGGACTGAAACATAAACGCGTATACATAAATAACTCTTTTGTGGAGACAGGTGAACGAATCGAATCTACGAATCGATGGGGATCCTCTTCGGTATATCTATCTTCTCCTTCTATCGAAGACTGCTTTTTTACGTACAATGCATTCTTTGTACGGGAATGATTGACGGCTAATCTTCTCACCCTCTGGGTCGATCTCTTCTGCGAAACACGTTTGGTTGGATCCGAACAGCGTGAGGTGGTGCATCAGCGGTACGGTATTTCGATCGAGAATTATTAATGAAAGATGGGAAATCATTTAAAAGATATATTATTATTTGATTTTACTCCCCAACAGTTTTCCCCAAGTACAAAACAAAGTAAAGGGATGAGAATTCCACAAAGGTTACTCGGCAATTGAAAATCTTTCATCATTTTATAGCATTGAAATAATCCCTGCGACGTTAATTCTCGTCGTAAATTTCATGGTTGTAAATGTCGCTAGGAGGTACGTACATGTGTTTTTATCTCCCCTCTCTTCCTATGGTCTCCACGTTGCATAGCGCGACTTAAAGATATGTACATACATTGGATGATTGTTTGCAGCTCGTATCCGTCAATCGTATTTATTTACCGTGTAATATAAATTCTAGAAAGATTAAAACTGAACACACTGTATAAACTTAGTTTCAATTCGAATATAGTTGACGGGGGAAAGCAACATTTCGCTGGAGCAGCAAAAAGATTTGCAGATTCTTTTCTTTGGATGCACGACAATAAGTTTTTTCAAAATGTTTATACTCTTGCGATGCTTTTCTAGCGAGTAACGAAAGCTTATTTTCACGCTTTATAATTTTGTGCGATTTGCTTACACGCTCTGGGCTGTTTATCGTAGACATATATAGCTAATTGGTAATGTACGGGGACGTTCTTCTTGTTGTTGCTTGTTAGTCGAAAGGAATATCAAGAACGGGAGGAAGAGAAAAGAAAATTAATCGAAAGTACAAGGTATATGAAAGAACTGGGAATACAAGGGAAGTAGAGAAGAAGTTGGAGGAAGATCTTCTAGCTTCGTCAACTTCGTGTTCAAACGGTAATTACACGGTAATTATTTTCCTGGCATTCATTACTCAGGATAATCGCAATGATATATTACAGTACTGACGTCAAGAACAACCCACTATATTCCTTTGTGAATTATCGCCCAATTCTCGACTCTGCCCACCGCCTAAGGAAACAGGGGGTTGCGAGTTTTTTTTTTCCAACTTTCTTTGGGTGATAATCGTTTGCAAGTCTTCTCTTATCCATCGAAACCATATTTAACGTGAGCATATTTTAATTTATTCCGAAAGGAAAAGAGTTTCAAGTGGTGGATGTACTTACGTTATCCGCTTCGTTTATGTTGGCCCCGTGACTGAGAAGAACAGCACAGATCTCTTCGTGACCACTCGCCGCGGCAAGAGCAAGAGGGGTTTTGCCGTTCTGAAAATTCAAATATTCTTCCAGTTATGATATTCGAATGGAGAATTTACATACGTCATTGAGTATTTCAAATACTGAATGTAATACTGAAAAATATAAGCGATATTTGAAACATATGGACGATGGAATGACGAATGAGTCATTCGTTGAAGAGAAGAAGCGTATCTCGGATTGAAGAAGTATTGGAGCGTTGAGGATCAAGAATGAGGGAATTCCAGGGAAGTTTCAGTGAATTTCCGAGAGACTTTTGATCAACTTTTCCAAGTACCCAACTGAAAATGAGACTCTTTAGTATTTCAGACCCTGCCTTTGATGGTTCAGTTTAGAGAAAGGGCAATGTTCTCCAAAAGTGTGTGTAGGCAAAAAAATGAAATAGCTGTAGCAACCTTCTTTGACTGCAGCTCCAGCTATTTTTTAGCTACCACAGTAAAAAATCGTAGCTGTAACAGCACAGATTTTGTGGTTGATATTAGGATAACCAAATAATTTAGCTGTTGAATTTTCGCTGTGGCTGCTACCGCTAAGTGAATTGCTGTGACAGCTAAAAAATAGCTTCTGTAACTCATTTTTAGGTATTCAAATAATAGCTAATTATTGTCCTTCTGTGTAGAAGGAAGGCCCGTGAAAAGTCCGAGAAGGAAGAATCTTGGTACACTTTTGATGGTATTTTAACAAACTTTTCCATGTTATGAAAAGTCCGTGGCAAGTTTGAAAATTTTGACAGCCTTTGGATAAATATGTGAACTTTCAGTAGATTTTTGATAAACTTCCGATGGACGTTCCACAAATTCCTGTTGAACTCTTAAAAATATTACGCCATTCTTAAATACATCGAATCTATGGGAAGTCTGGAATGAACCCCAGCAACGTCATCCATCGAACTGTCTGGAGCCTCGCGAGAATCTAGCCAAGGGCTACCCGTGTGGAAATTTTTCCAGGCATCCTGTATTGAATATAGGCCCTGTATGGGCTTATATTGGGTATCCAAACTTAGGATGTCCTAATCTTAGCCACTAAGAGGCCTAGTCGGGTTGCTGATAATCAGCCTGATTTCTCCAAGTCAGGGACACCCATATAAAGCCCATATGGGGCCACGCAGCATTACCAATGTTTTTCCCGGTTTCAAAAATCTAGGCACACCAACTACAGCCTGCATAGGGCCTTGTCCTTATATTAATTCCTTTTTTGAATATAAACCTACTTTAAAAAGCAAATTTACTGAAATCGTATTGGTAATTTCAGCTTTTTGCGGTGTATGCCCCCAAAGAAATATGCAGGGTGGCGAGTAATTGGGACCATGGAAATTCCCTGACTTTTCCCTGACTTTTCCAGGTGATTAGAAAAAATTCCCTGACCAACAAGAAATGATTAAGTTTTCTCAAAACAACTGATATCAATCTTCTACTAACTACTGAAACTATGTCTTTTGATCGTAAGGATTGTACAAGAGCAGTTTTTTAGAAAATTTCATGCTAAACAAATTTCCAACATAGAGCATTAGTGAATTCCAAAGACTGTTATGTCTGGACATCGGATTATATGCAAAATCAATATTCTCACACGCAATTTCTTCCACACTTATTGAACCAATTTGGTTCCAATTGAATCCTGATATACATCCCTTGTAAAAATGATTCCTATAGGACCACATACAGATTACATATGGCCATATATGGATAGCGGTTTTATATATGATCACATGTGATCCACGTATAATTCATATTGATTGCATATAGGGCGCATATAGGGTGCATATACGGGCCGTATATACGTAAAAATGACATATACGGGCCGTATATGCGCCCTATATGCACCATATATGCAATCAATATGAATTATACGTGGATCATATGTGGTCATACATGAAACTGCCTTCCATATACGGCCATATGTGGTTTATATGTGGTCCTATAGGAATCATTTTTACAAGGGATTTTCATTTAATCTGGCCTTCAGGCATCAATAAAACTGAATTAAACTAACTGAAACAGGAAAATGCATGAGAAAAATATTGATTTTGCTTATAATCCAATGTTTACTTATGTTTCTCAGCCAATTTTCCAACAAGCATAATGAGTAAATTCATATCGATATCTATGGGTATTGACTTTCCGTCCTCATTTTCGCTTATGTTTGTCTTCAATTTTATATTCCTCATTTGATCATTTATGAGAATTATTAAGACTATTTATCACCGTTATACATCTAAATCAGGACCATTTCTATTTTTTTATGATGCAGTAAAAAAAATCTGAATAGTGATGCTATCACGACATAATAAATGTTATTATTTCAAGCTTTTGAGGAATTAAAGACGTTCATACGCCAACATATATCAAATTTGAAAAAATTATTGTCAAGTAGAGGACCAAGGTCCAAGGGAGTTAATAATCATTCTCGTTGGGGCTTATATTCTCATTTATGACAAAAAAAGAATCAACTCGAAATATAAACAAATAAATCACTAGATGGGTTCTTCCGTGTTACCACATTTCAGTAAATTACAGGGAGAGAAGAGAATGGTAATATTTCCCATGCCAACATAGTATTCTTTGTTATTTTATATGAAATCGTAAAGGCTACTATGCAAGAATAGAATTCTTTACTATTCTTCTCGTAATAATTACTATACTACATAGTAATGATTACCAGAAAAATGAGGAAGAAACCTATTCTTACATAGTAAAATTCACAATTTCATTTAAAATAATACATAATACCATGTGGCATGGTAAATATTACCATTCTCTTCTCTCCGTGTGCTAAGCAGGCTCCTTCCTGATTTTTTTACTTCAATGCTCCTATACACTGGATCAGGGTTGGGAATGTATTGTAAGTAGTATCCCAAGTAGCAAGCGAACGTTGTATATATACTATGAACGTTCATAGTATATTTAGATATACTATGAACGTGCATCGTATATATAGAACGTTCGCTTGCTACTAGGGATCATTCCTGTAAACAAACATCACTTGAATCGGAAAAATTCACTTTTTAGAACTCTTAGAGTTGAGCAATATCCAACTAAAAGATATATTTACCCTCACTTCTGTCTTGAAGATGAAATCAGACTTGAAGATCTTTTTTGGTTGGACATTCCATAACTTAAGAGCTCTCAAAACTGACTTTTCCTTGTTTTTTTGTCACTGGGAGATTTCTACTTTTATACAAGCATCATACATGTATAATACAAAGTATGTTACTAATGAGGTTTTATACAAGTTCAATAGATCACAATGGTGACTACAGGAATCCAATGTGATTGGTCCATCAGAAAATTCACTAGAAATTACCAACAAGGAAACACGGTGTAACATTTTCATTAGGGATGATAATTAACGACGTAACAAGTCACATTTTTGAATAATTGTTTTTATGATAGAAAATGTTTCTGATTACGATTTCTCACAAATTTGGTATCAAATAGTTCGTCTAACCCTCAGCTATCTATATAAATACATTCCGAACGAAAACTCTTTTAGAATACGAAGAATTCTTGAAGAGTTTCGAAAAGAATCCAATTCGTTAGACATTTGCGAGTTTTTTTAAAATTCAATAAGACTTCTTCAAGAATTTTGAAAGAACTCACAAATGTCTAACGAATCGAATTCTTTTTGAAACTCTGCAGGAACTCTTTGTATTCTGAAAGAACTCTCGAGCAGTTCTATTTCTGGACTTCTTTGAGAATTCTCATGTGCTGTATGGGACACCTACACTGTAAAGCAAAACAACAACAAAATTTTGTTAATATGACAAAAATTTTGATGGATCCACAAAAATTTTGCTGGGATAACAAAATTGTTTTGTTGATCAGATTTCAACAAAATGATTTTTTGGGTGTATACACCTTATTTGTCACTGGAATGCCCGAGGGGGTCAATTTCAATACACATTTTTTTGCATCGCATTGTTCTCAATTTTATGTTGAATTTTACTGGAAGCAGACCGATATTAAATCACACAAAAGGGACCAAACAATCAATATTCAGTATTGATTGAAACAATTGTTATTTCAATCAATGAAAGTCACGAGGATGAAACTTTTAAATTATATAAAATGAAGAAAAATGAAATGTCAGAGAAAATACAAAGTAGTCAAATCGACCCTCTCGGGTATTCTAGGGTTAGTTAATTTGGATTTTTATCTAGTTCACTTCGTACTATTGATATTGAAAAATGAGACATCAGTTATTTCAGATTGAACCATTATAAACGTTCAAATGAGCCTGACTGGGAAGTTGAAATCATTTTTATTCTATACTTCCTCATTTTGACGAAAAAGCTATCGGTTATATTGTTTTTAGTGAATAATTACTATAAATTATTGTCAAACTCAATGAAATCTTTTCAAACCCAAGGTTAAAATAGTACATGCTGGGAATTATTCATTAATCTTCATCCCGAAACATTATATAATATTTTTCTCTGGGTATAATATCAGGAAATAGAGGAATTTCGATTTTCCCTGACTCAGGTGAAAATTCCATGACTTTTCCCTGACTTTTCCCGGTAATTCCAAATTCCCTGACAATTCCAGGTTTTCCAGGTTTCCCAGTTCACTCGCCACCCTGAATATGTCATCCATGATTACTGCGTCCACACTATCGGTGAATAATGTCAAAAATCTGAAAAAACATCACTGTATGGTTAATTCCAAGACTGAATGAGACTGTTCTGTTTTTTGGTACAGTCCGATGATGTGTGAACAAAGTAATGTTGGGTGGAATACCCGAATAGAAATTGTAATCGATTCATTCCAGGCCCTGTCTGGACTCGAGTTGAAGTGGTCTGGGTACAGATAGGGCCTTGGATAGCCCAATTTTCAATCGAGAAAGTTTCCTCCTTGCAATATTTATTCAATTTGATGATATTCGCAACAATTTATTATCCTTTTAAAGGTCATAGTATCAGCGCTTGCATTAGCTTCATCATGGGTCTCCTACATAGGCGCAAGTTGGGAATACTATGCAGGCCCTGAAGATGAGTGCGTGACAATCCTGTCTAGGCCCTATAAGGGTAACCAAAACAGGGCCTGAAATAAAACGAGGATGCTTAGTTTGGCCCAAACCGCCACTAAGAATTAATTTCCACACGGGTAGAAAGAGTCTAGTGGCTAGCGGGGAACTTGTAAGGGCCTAGCGAGTGCTGATATACTCTCTAAAATTTTGAGATTTCACTCTTTAGACAGCCAGAAGTGAGCTCGTCGAAATTTCGAGTGAAATTCCCACTTATTCAGAGTGGAAGTCTAAGGTTTGAGGTTAGAAACTCACAGCCACTCCAATTTTAAAGTGAATTTCCCGCTTTAAAAGAGTGGGCGTTCACTCGAAACGAGTGAAAATCCCACTCGAAGCGGACTGGCTCACTCTTTCAGATTTAGAGAGTAACGCTTGCTCGGGAGCTTGTTGTCTATCAAAACTGATCTTACACGTTATCAAGATATTCTAATGAAGTTACTATCCGATTAAAAAAAAACAATGAAACTTTAATTAGTTGCCGCATTTTACAACGTGTGGTCCCCGGTGATTCTTTGACGTTTTTGAAACATGTGTTTATTGGATCTACCATGGAATTAAAAAGAAAAAATGAAAAACTGCACAATATATATAATTCAGAAATACAAATTACACGTTGGGGAATAGTTAAAAATGGATACTTTTTACACTGTTGGATATTAAGTTAGCGGCGATGACACGCGAACGTTGTATTTCATCTCCCGTCACATTATACAAAATAAGGAAGATTACGCCAATGCCTAAGTTATAATTATAAAAAGATAATGAATCGGGGAATGACCAAGTATATTCAATACGCTTTTCCACCGAGAATTCTCCTTTCCGGGAGACACTAAATTCCCTTCCTCTTCATTTTATATAGTTAGCCTTCTTTTTTTGTCACTAACGAGGATTGTGAATTTATAACAGTGTGTTCTATACGTGCTATGCTATAATCACGAAATAAACGGACGACCAATCGGTTCCTTTGCCACGATAATACCGAGATATACGCGCATCGCACGTATATAGAAGTATCCGAATAACATATATCTTAAACGTCCGAATGAAAAATAATTGAATGTATTATCGTTATGGTAAGGTGTAGCGGTGAATTTAGTGTTAATTCCGCATGAGTTTCTGCATTGACCGAACAAGTACAAGTTGCTGGAGTTAATTCCATCGTGTTGTTTCGTGTGTTCTCTGTACAGCTAATTAAGGTCGCGTCCTGTCCAATCGCGGTGAAGCTAATCCAACACGCGGGAGATGTTCAATGAAACAGCACCCTTTGCTAACATCATCGCTGCGTAGAGACTGAAATACCGCTGGCTATTAATTACATCGCTAATTGATCCTTTGATCGGCAAATCTGATTTCACTGATCCAAGGGGGGACCTCATTGGCTTATTTTTTAAAGAATCCTTTTTTCATAAAATTATCTCAACTGAATGAATTCTCAGGAAATTTCATTGAAACTTCAAAAAATAATAAATATATCTTGGAAAAAAACACACGCACACTCACCTCATCTGCCAAGGGTTTGATGCCATCCTCGAGGAGCCGCGTAACTTTGGAAGTATCACCACGCGTACAGGCCTCGCGTAACTTCTCTGCCATACCAGCGACGCATCTGTAATCAGAAATTAAAGGCTTGAGAGAGGATCTCGACAAAGATTGAGTGGTCGGTGCTATTGTCGTATCGACACTTGGTCGATCGTATTTACAATCGGGTTGATCATATTCATGAACCACGTTCAAACCTTGTGGATCTTCATTACAGAGGAGAGGAATAGGAGCATCGGACAATATCTATAAAGAGAACAATGATACACGATTCTATTGTTTCCCGAGTACAATGGACGCGTTGTGCTTGCTGTTGGCTTTGTCGAAAAAAAAAAAAAATTACGAGGCTCGTTCTTTGACCAAGACGATTTCCTTTTTTGATCTTCCCCTCACAATTTGCGTGTGATACTTGTTCGCGGAGTAATTCTGTTCTATTTGATGTGAATAAATGTTCCTGTGCACCTATGTTTTTGTCCGTCGAGGAAGGAGAGAACACCGTTAATAAATTCTTCTCGGAAATAGAAAGAGATTTCTGGGTAATTTTCTGAATTTCTTTTTTCAGAGGATGAGTGGATGGACGATACAGGACAAAAATAGAAGAGTAGGAAGAATGAGGAGAATAAAAAAAAGATAGGCCAACAACGAAAGGGAGAAACAATAATTTCTACTTGTTATTATGGCAGGTATCAAAGGATAATCGCGAGGCTCTGACAGTCACGTAATTGACGATCGGTGTACCGCATAACTATGCGCAAGGTTGAATACCGTGGATCATTGACCGAACAAATCCATCTCTCTCCCGATCTCCTCGATCTGTCCCTCTTCCTCTCGGCGTCGATGCTTTGAAGTAAAATGCGTATTTTCTTTGAAGCATTGCCTCCCGATTAAATAATTATATCTTCCTTCGATCGGATCGAAACTACAAATAAAACCAACAGGAACGGGAAAGAGAGAGAATCCATCCACTTTGAACTGGATTCTTCGGAGATGGCTTAACTTGTATATACCCTTGCTTGTCATCATCCTCCTCTCACGCTTAACCATATTTTATACTTCAACCTGCAGTGTCTTTCCTACCTTCTTCCATTATTATCTCGAAACATTAAATCGAGCTTCAATTAATCCATTGACTGATTCCAACACGGGTAAAAACATGAAATAAAAACACAACAACAGGTATGTTATGTAATCATCGGATTATTGAGTAAGAGGGGGTACCGATGTGTGCTTACTTACTTTAGCTTGCTTTAGCGAAGCACACGCGGGATACGCGGGTAACACGGTAATTTTATCCTCTATTTACAGATTTTTTCACTTCCAACCCTATATTCAGAGCTCGTAATCAATTTCTTCAGCATGGAAGAAAGTGCTTGTGTAATATTGAATTTTATATCATTTAACTGTTGGGAATGGTCGATTTTTTTCCGTCCCGGTGGAAATGCTGGTTCGGATCCTATGGCTACCGATACATTCTCATTGGAAGATTATATTCGATTTTCAGACGAGTTAATTGTTACACGATGTAAATGGAACGATTATTCCTAATGAGCAGAAATGAGAGCCTGACGTTTGATTCCCTGCTACGTAATTGATTCAATTAAATTCGAATTGGCGTTTCGTTTGACGGAGAGGGAGATGATACATCATCTCCGAGAGGCGGAGATGCGACCAAACCCTGCGATATTCTTAGAATTTCTGGGAGAACCTCGAGTACGCGGTCTCATTAATATTGATAGAAATACTATTTTTACAACTGAATTTTTCATCATTCAATTTCAGGTTTGTGCCTTCTTTTCCGAGCCATTCTGATCCAATTATATTGCCGAATGGAAAAAATAGAACGAGAGAACATTCTGATTGAATTTATGAATGTCTCGATGGTAATAACTTCAGGATATGACTATTTTTATTGGACTACAAAAATAAATTTATGAAGTATGGACAATCATCGCATATTCAATCGTGTAGTGCAATATTCAATTCTTCAAAATATAATACATAAACAAAATAAATTAAAATTTTCTATAGTTGGAATTGATTTTTCTCAAATAAAGATTATGAACTGTTGATAGAACTTGTTTACAAAAAAAAACGAATTATAATCTTCATCACTCAACCTCTGCGTGTTTACGATAAGATGTGTTGGCGTTGAATAGCAATATTTCTGTACTTTAATGACTATGATTCGTCTGTCTATCTTTCTCACCCGCAATGCTTGATTAGATGTCACGATAAATGCCCGGTATCAATAAACTCTTGTGTTGGTGGGAATAAATGAATATTAACCAAGGGGAACTACGCAAAACCAATCAATTTCGTCACTGAAATAATCCAAATTTTTTGTTTCAAAACCGACACCGAGGTTAAATACTTGCAGGTGTTTCGAAACTGTCAAACGATCATTTATGACTTTGAAAATATTCACTTTCAATGAAAAGTACAATTTCTTTCCCTTCCTAGTTTTCTCGAAAGCGAATAAATATAATGGATTTTGGTTACCAGCTGTAGCTTCTTTGATAGATCGGGAACATTTTATTGATTTGTTTTTGAGGTCAACGAATTGATGGTAACACGATAGAGATACGAATACACAGCATGAAAAATTAAATATTCACATGATAATCGAGATAAGAATGAACATCCAAAGTGTATTAGAATTCTTCGGTAAGTCTTTCTTCTTCGGGGAGAAAAAAAGGAAGGAATATATATATATATAGATGTATAAACAACCTCTGGCAAACAGTTAGATTTATTCATAACCGCAACCGCTTTATGGCGTTGCACACCTCTACTACGTTAACGTGAGTCTATGGTAATTAGTGTCTCGAATGAAATAACTTTCGTGTGAACGACATCAGCTCACAACACGAATCGGATAATTAGAGATACACAAAAGACAAGGGGAGTGTAAATGAGTTGGCTGGTAGAAGATGGGTTTTGATTTTCTATCTGAACGCAATAATAATCACTTGGTATACCTGCTGTTGGCGATACTCCTCCTCCTCCTCCTAGAAATAAGGAATTATGTGAAAGAATTATGGAAGAAAAAGAAGAAACAAGGGAAAAATCCATCTTGTTCCTCGGTGAATATTTATATTTTATTTTACTCTTATTGCGAGTGAAAATGACTTCCTGCTGCGAGATGATACTACTCCTAGAGTAATAGACGTTTCAAGGTGTTCGTCCGTACGTGTAGTACACGAGCGAGCGCGTGCGTCTTGGTACTCTAAGATAGGTACTCCGAGATAATTAGAGTGAATGAAATGAAAAAGAAACGTATCGTTACTTTACGAGTTTGCTTTGTCGACGAAAAAAGGAGAGCACTCGATTCCATGGGCAATCGAGATCTTAATCGCTCGATGTATAATCGATATCTTGTCGCTTCCACCGTCAACGGATGTCAACAATTAAACCATCGGGTTCAGAGAATTTTCCAAGTAAAACAATGAAAAGATCATTTGGATTTCCACACTTCCACGTTCCATCAATGAGAAATTTATGCTCACGTAGAGAAGAAGATGATGAATGAAGTTCTGACTCGAGGCTCATTCGAATACCGAGGAGGAATGGAGTAGGAGGTATGTATATCTATTCGATATACGTATTAACCTGATCGACGAGACTCAGGACTCAAAACGCAGCTGCTATATAAATGTTTCCTTCGATACCGTTACCATCTGCTGCTGTTGTTGCTGCTCCTGCTGCCCGTTCAATGTGTATATATATTTTTTTACAAAAACTCCTTCCAGAAGGAAATGAACGCGAATATCGGTGGAAGTACTCTATGTTAGTATTCTATGGTGATTTCAGATAATACCTTTCCATCATTACCGATTGAAACAAAAGGGGGAAAAATGGATCGCGTCGGATGGAAAAGTCGAGATTTATTCGAACGTTTAGCCGAGTATCCCTGAACCGCAGTATCCTTGACAACTTGTCATTAATCATACCCAACAGTCGCGGTGAATTCTACCGTCTTCCATCCGTACGTGTAGAAAATATTATACACGGACGTGTTACGGGGACGTTAAGATGAGTTGTGTCCAAGCTCATATATACGTATAAGCAACAGATGAGTTCTCCGAGAAGAGATTTCATCTTGGAGAGCTTCCATTTATCTAAATTAATTGAAAACCATTCCGTCGTGTCTATGCGAAGCTACGGTAGCTCCAGTACCAACATAAAATAACGTATTATGATGGAGATCTCGTCATCTCCGTGATGCTTTGTTTCTCCTCTCCCTTATTCTTCGATTTTCTTTATTCAAGACTCGGAGATGCGAGATATCAAAAATTCAAATCAGTATTCGTAATTCTAAATTTATACGCTGGATAATGAAATTTCTAATCTCGAGAGAAGATACTGTATGATGATTCAATTTCGCCAAGTAGGGAGATTCATGATTAAACTGTAATAAGAATCGTCTTGAGCTCGTCACACTTTGGTTTTATTGATTCAGAGGATGAATAATAAATCAAGCATGAGGTAGATATAATACGTTCATCGAGTTTCGTGGAAAAAAATTTCTAATTAGACTGTTCAAATATTTATTACACTGTTAGAAATTTCTTTAATTTTCATCTACATAAAATTGACTTGCAGAACTCGCGAAATGTTCAATTAATTGGCGGAACAGCGAGTGTAATGAACAACACCTCCTTAGTAGAAATACTTTAGTTAATCACGAGTTTTGTAACGCTTGACTACTCCAAAACTGGGGACTTGCGAGTATCAAGTTTTTGACTATCCAAGCGTTACAAAACTCGTCAACGCTTGGACCATTTCTACTCGAGCTCATGCGGAATAGTTTCAACAAATGAATGTATAAAAACATGAAATATGATGAATCTACAGTGTTTTACAGTCACCCGAATTATCTTCAATTTTTTACGTACAGATTTTATAGGAGTGCACGAGAGGAGATTCTCGACGATACTTTGAAAGTCTCGTCTTGGTATCGAGGAATACTATCAGTTGCGAGGATCGTCTCGATATCGCCTAATATTTCTGATGAAAGTAACAATACTCCACCATTATATTCTTAACATCGGTGTAGCAGTATCAGCTGGTCAAATGAACAGCACAGCTTTGTTCGATTGATCAGAAAGACATAGAAAACCGATATTTCAGAGTACGGGAGCAAAGTTTTGGAACACAAGCCTAGTTGTATATCATCACTTTAATTATCAGTAGGGTCTCCATTTTAGCGAGGAATTCTAAAATTTCTCCAGCATAGTATACAATTTCGAGAAATTTCCAAGTTGGAAGTGAATTTTCTAATAGAGACATTTTATCAGAGTTCATTAAAGGGATACCAGCGTATCATCCGAATGAACATTTTATTGTAAGATTTCTCCGAACAGAATTTATGAAACCCCTGGTGAAAAAATGAAGCAGATGGAGCGACGCGGGAGAGTAAACGAAACAGTATCTAAGCGCAAAGGAAGCGGAAATTGAAAGGTTTTTAGGCTTCATCTTGAAATTTTCAGGGAATAACATTTGCAAGGTGTCTACTGTTATCGGAAAATTCGATTCTAGGACTTTTCCAAGAGTTTCCAGAAGGACAATCGATTGAAAACTCCTAGGACTGTGATAATTTTGTTTCGTTTTGCATCTTTGAAATGAGCTCGTTAGACATAGAGATAGAGACATTAACATGTATACAGAGTTGCGAATTTGCAAGTGCACTTTTAAGAAAAGTTCTTCTCAAGTCTCATTTATTTTTCATTTGAAAAAATTCCTAACTGATTGGTCTATATCCTACGGAGACGAATTTTTGAAAGTTTTTCATCAATTTGCTTCAGCACTCGGTAAAATTTGCAAGTGAAGTTTGGAAAAATCCTTACTCTCATGATCTATTCATTTCTCATTTCAGAAAATTCTAAATCGATTGGTCTATACCTTATGAAAACCAATTTTCGAACATTTTTCAAAGGCCCGAACCAGCACTTGGTAAAATTGACAACCCCGGCGATAATACAACGTGTGAACAACGTATCAAGACAACATCTGTCTTATTTTTCACTCTTCGCAAATTGTTCGAATATTATTTCATATATTACCTTTTATTCTCTAAATCTGATAATATGAAAAGTATTCCCCATTCTTAATGGATTTCATGTATCTACACAATTTTATGATGTTTTTCTCTGACACAGAGGAATAAATTTCAAACTTTAAACCTTCTTAGATACTTTTTCTCTTCAAAGTTCGACCAGCTCGGATTTTGATACCAACTTGTGATTAAATATTATCTATTGATGGAATTTTTCGATCATGCAAATCATATCACTGACTCCTGCAATGTCCAACGAAACTAGATCCAAAGTCTTATAATATTTCAATCAAATTTTGCCAAGCAATCGTCATATACGTTTTATAGGACACCTATTTCAAAAGAGACGAAATTTTCACTCATTAATTCTCATTTCATCAATAATTGGTCGTGGAATAAAATTTAAACTTAAAATAATGCTTCTTTTAATGAATATTAGTAACAGGTATGTTTCATTTTGCATTTGGATAACATATTCGATCAAGTTTTAAGCTCCAGGTATTCAATCAAAATATGAATATCGCAGTTTTTAATCAAAAATGTAATTTCAACTTTTCCAGGATAAAAAAAATGATTCCAGGTGTTTTCCAGGATTCAAGGAGAGATTCTGATTTCCCAGGATATTTCTAGGATTTGAGGATATTTAAGGAGACAGCCTGCATTCGATACTCTATGTATTGGGCTATCGGAGATTAATTTTCTTTGAAAATTTTAGACTGTTCCATAAATTCAGTACAGAGAAGTCTCACAGACAAAATGTTTCTTACGCTGGTATACGGAGAAAAATCTCACCCGAAAATACAGGGTCGTCCATTCGAAGTGATATAGTCAAATATCTCGGAAAAAAATGTTCCAGGTACAAAGTTCAGGGTTCCAAGGGGGAAGTATGATGCTGACCTTGAAAAATCCCTCAGAGGTCATTTTGAAGGTCATTTAGGGGTCAAGATGGTTTTTTTAAATGGGAACCCCATTTTTTTATCATGACATGGGAAAGCTGGTTTCAAACCCTTTACGAAACACTGGTCATGGACCTCTTTCCGCCTATTGGGGTGCAAGGTATGGACCGTCGAAGTTATTGATGGACTACTCTTAGCGCTACCCAGGAACAACGACGTGGACGTGGTAGTTCTCTGTTCCCTCCGGAGTGCTTGATTATCGTGAGTCCCCTTGCCTCTCACATGAGGGATGCTTGATGCTGTTACAATAATTGCTCGAAGTTATCCCCCTCTGCCTGGATGCATAATCCTGATATGTTGGTACAAACAATGCGGATGCGATCGATCATGTCTTCCCTCATTTACAAAAAAACTTCCAAATTTTTTTGGTAAATCTACAAAGCACTTTTTTTACAGTGTAACTCTCTTTGGTGAATTCTCTGGAAGCTCGGAGGATTTTTGTATCCGTTCGAATGTGCATCCTAACCGACATTATGTGGTATGGTCAATACTTCCAATGTTTCCAGCAACCTTTCAACAATTTTTGAGAGTCGATACTCATTTATAACCCTCATTGAATCAAATGGAATGATTTATTCGATTTGAAACGCAATAATCGTAATAAATCGTACACATTATTGCCAACCATAATAAGCAGAGACTCAGTGTTCCCATTTGTTTATGTTTACGTTTTCTTCTCCAATGAAATTAACTCTAATCTGCATTGAAATCAGTCCCGATTTTCGGAGAAAAGCGATGAACAAGAATACATAAACAAACAGAAACATCGAATTTCTGTTTATTATGGTTGGTTATGTTGATGATTACGGAAATACGTGATCATTTAAAAACTGGTTCTCAACTGAGACCATCACAATCGTTCTTCTCCTTTGCATATTCAATCATCTACATTTATCACTTTATTCCATTCGATTCAATCGAAGAAATTAATCACTATCCACCCTCTGGAATTATTGATATGATGCTTGTGCTTGGCCATGTCACAATAATTACAACGAAGCCGCAAGAGTTTACCGGGATCGGTATCCCGATCGCCGCATCGCACACCCCACGACCGTCCGTCGACTCGAATTGAGGGCTCGACGAGGAGTGTTGCAGCGAGATCTAAGACATCACCGATACGATGAGAATGATATCCGTGTACTCACCATATTGGGACTTTATCCACTTGGACCCTCATGTTAGTAGCAAATCGTTGGCACGAATAACTGGTATACCCCGGACTACTGTTTTGAGAATCTTGGAGCATGTCAAATACCGACCATACCACATTACGTTAACTCAAGCTCTCATTCCAAACGACATGAGACTTCGAATTAGATTCTGCAACTGGGCACGAGCAAGGCTGGTTGACGATCCTCAATTCTTCGACTATGTAATGTTCTCCGACGAAGCATCTTTTCAGAGCACTGGGCATTTGAATAGACACAACTCTCATTACTGGTCGGATGTTAATCCGCATTGGTATCGAGCAATCGACAACCAACATCGTTGGAGCGTAAATGTGTGGTGCGGGATCGTCAATGGCTATTTAGTCGGTCCACACTTTTTCAACGGCACTTTGGACGGCCCCATGTTTCTGGAATTTCTGGCGGATCATTTGCCAGGCTTGCTTGAGGATCTGGATTTACAAACAAGGCAGAGGATGTGGGTCCAACTAGATCGAGCGCCACCCCATTACGCATTGATCGTGAGAGAATACCTTGATCATCATTTCCCGGGAAGGTGGATTGGACGAGGTGGGCCAGTTGCGTGGCCTCCACACTCACCCGACTTGACATCTCCCGACTGTTTCTTGTGGGGATTTCTGAAAGACGAAGTATTCAAGGCCCAACCAACAACGAGGGAGAACATGATCGATCGCATCCGCACTGTTTGTGCCAACATACCGCGATCAGTGTTTCTGAAGAAGATTACAAATTTTCGGCGGAGACTGGGATTATGTATCCAGGCAGAGGGGGGTAACTTCGAGCAATTATTGTAACAGCATCAAGCACCCCTCATGTGAGAGGCAAGGGGACTCACAATGATCAAGCACTCCGGAGGGAACAGAGAACTACCACGTCCACGTCGTTGTTCCTGGGTAGCGGTAAGAGTAGTTTATCAATAACTTCGATGGTCCATACCTTGCACCCCAGTGGGCGGAAAGGGGTCCATGACCAGTGTTTCGTAAAGGGTTTGAAACCAGCTTTCCCATGTCATGATAAAAAAATGGGGTTCCCATTCAAGAAAACCATCTTGACCCCTAAATGACCTTCAAAACTTTTTATGTGGAACATTTTTTTCCATCTCCACTGGTTTCCGAAATATTTGACTATATCACTTCAAATGGACCACCCTGTATAAGAATTTTTGTTATTCTCCTTAGTGAACTAGAAACAGGAATATAATATTTGCAATGTGAATTTTTACATAAAAATACGGAAGATTACGAATATTGTAGAAAAAGTCATACGTTAAATTTTATAAAGCATATGCACTGAGAGAAATAATTAGAGGAAAGGGTCCGAAAATGGGCTACGGTCCGAATATGGGCAATCGAAGTTGTAGGCTTGTATGGCGCTGCCGCTTGGTAGTGACCGATTCAACATATTCCTTATCATCGACCAATTACGTGCACAGCAGTTGGCGATTACAGTACAACGTGTTTTTTCTACAAGTGAATTTATATTTTTCGGTGTCTCTCAAAACTTTTTCAGATATGCGATGTTTTCAATATTATTACTAGTCATCCGTTCCACTGAATCTGACACGATATGTAGCTTAATTCGGGCAGTATAGAAACGTAAACTAACCGGAGAATGAATTGATATCATAACAGTTTCCCCAAAAACCCCCAGCTGCCAATAGTTTCAACAAAATTTTACGGGTAGCCCATATTCGGACCCCACTTTCAAAAATCACAGTTTTTACGTGTTGCAGAAAAAATTTTATCACCCCTTCAATCATCGAAAATAAAATATATTGCACAAACACACACCTCTGGTAATAGTTGGAGGTTCTTGCTGTGATTCTTATTTGGATTTTTTGCGTGAGGACTGGCCAGTATGAGATGAAATCAAAGTGGTAGCCCATTTTCGGACCCTTTCCTCTACTAATACCAAGAAAATATATTCTTGAATATTTTTAAGAATATATATTCTTGAATGCAGCTAATTTGGTGTGGAGACAAGAGAAATTTTCTTGAATTAAGAAAATATTTTCTCAATTCAAGGAATCTACTCTCTAAATTTCTTGGAGTGGAATTCTCACTCGCAAAATCGAGTGACTACTCAATTCACTCATCTGAGAGTGACTTCTCACTCCAACGGAGTGAATGATATTACTCCAGTTCAAAAAGTGATTACTTTCACTTTAATTGTTCGAGTGACTGTCATTTCATTCTAAAATTCACTCAACTCTAGAGTGGAATAGTTATATTTCACTCCACTGAAGAGTGAAGTTGTGCGCGTACGTAAACCAACAATAGCTTGTAATAACTGTACATTTGAAACTTCGTAGCTCCGTGTATGGCATCATAAAAATTTGCTCAAAAATCACCTCAAGAAAGTGAATATAAGTGCAATGGAAAAAAAGCATTTGCTGCCCAATTTACCACGAGTAAGTATCACAAATGTGCTCCATCCAAGCTATGGTATGTGAATTCCGTAAATATTGCACAAGTAGGGGTATGTGAATAAGCGACACCTGATAAACATGCAATGCATTGATATTGTTTATAGGAGATATAAATTAATTGAATTTCATTTTTGAAACGAGGAGAATATTACTATCTTTTGAAAACATAGCTTCATCAAGAATTATATTGCTTTGTTTATTTATGAACATAACCTCATTCAATAATGCTTGATGAATTTCTATTTGGAAGAATTTTCAATTTCGGCACATTTTTTACTATCTGATTCATTTTTTATAGTTGGACAAAAATATTTATTCATTCAATCATTATTATCTACATTCAATAATTACGATGGTAGAATATGAATAAAATTATTTTACGGGTTTGATTGTTTCACCTGTACACTCACATGTGCATTCATTATTGTATCACTTTATTTTATAAGTCAAATACCCACGACATCTCCGTGGCTTAGTTGGTCAAAGCGTCAATTCCGTTAGACTTTGAGGTTAGACAGATAGGTAGGTAGAATGTAGGTTCGATCCCCCATATTTAGGCGTCTTTCAAAATTTTCACTTTGAACAGCAAGAACTTCGGTTGATAAATGTCCGTCGGTTAATGAGATTTGGTTACCATCGTGAAAGTCAAAGAAGATTCTGGTTTGTGATATCACTCCATGGCACAGCATCAGGATGATTAGCGTATTCAATGTGGAAAATTTGATCAGTTCAATTTTTTTTCTCCATAAAACCCCTAGATTACTTGAATGAATGTGTTCTGTTAATTCCCTGAGAATATTGTGTGAACAAGTTCACAATAAGTGTCGTTTTTTTTCCATATCTATGGAAACATATTTTCACTCCAATACAAAAGAGTGAGAATAGCCACTCTAATGAAGAGTTGAAATTTTTCTCTTAAGAAATCACTCTCGAGCAGAGTGGAAATCTCACTTCACTATGGGGAGTGAAATTCAACTCTTTCTATGAGTGAAAAATCACTCCATCTAGAGTTGCAGTATTTTCACTCCAAGAAATTTAGAGAGTATGCTTGGTTTCAGAAAAATTTTTTTGAATCAAGAGAAAATATTGTTGGAGAAATGAATTTTTTGGAACAAGAAGATATATTGTTGATGATAGTAATTATTTCTCTCTGTGTAGTTAAATTTAGGTATTGATTCGTAATCGCCCTCATTTTTATACAAAAATCCATTTTACAAACCTTCCTGTTTCTGATTTAGCAAGCAAAGGGAGAAAAAGTAGTATATTTTTTGCTCCGTGTATCTCCTTCAGACCTATGTTGAATTTGTGCTAAAAACTGATGATATTCATATGATATTATTGGAATATTATCCAAAATTTTCGTGGGATATTATTGTGTCCAGCCGAATGAATGTTCTAATGATCTATTATTCTGGTATTATCATCAATTAATTGAAATTCAAATCCAATATGAATGTATATCTTTCTATCAGTCTCGACATCTGGTGTTTTTTCACTGAAAATTCCTCTGAATATTTATGAACATCGTTGAAAAACTGCACTGAAAGTCTTTGAGATTTTCAGAGATTCCCCGTGAAATTTTTCCACCAAGCAATTTTCAAAATAAGACCATATACAGATATTACAATTTGAGAGAGATATAGGGCTCTTTTTGAAGAGGAATTTTGTCATATGTATCATTTCGAAATACTCCTTTTCTATTATTTCCACATTGAAAAAAATCAACACTATCGATGATATGTCCGAATATTAGATCTTTCTCCTCAATTTCGTGTCAATTTCAAAACGATATCGATATTAATTTCATGCTTCTGTGTACCCCCAGTATCGATGATATTCTCGAGTATCGAATATCCTGTCTCGGTATCGTCTCGACTCTAAATACAACAGTATTGTCTCGTGATGTCGAGACGATACCGAGACGATGCCGATACCGGTCTCGAGTCTCGTGCACCCCTAAGATCACTTGTAGGGGAGACTGGGGCAGGTTGGCGGGCGGGGCAGATTGACGGGTTGCGTTTTTTTCTAACGGTAATTGTTTCTCAGCGTCATCCCTCGGATATTTTATAAGCTTCAATGAACCGCGTCATGTCACAAAGTTTCACTATGATTGATAAACAAAGTCATTTCATAAACTGACTTATGTGTTCGTGAGTGAAAAAAGTAAAAAATTCTATTATTCTTTATAAGCTTATTCTGACTGTTCGGAGATTGGAATTAATGTAAGTATTGAACTTACACAGTCTTCAACCCCTCCTGTGAAGATATAAACCCTATATAATATCATAGTTTTTAACCTTATCCGAAGAATCTCATTTGGATACAGAAAGTGAGGTTGGGGCACGTTGGCGGGTTTCTTATGGGGCACGTTGGCGGGTTTCTTATGGGGGACATTGGCGGTTGTTTCCCAATATTCAAACAAATCATTTTTCAGAAAATGGTTCGGAACTATAGAAGAAAAACAAATAGGGGAAATATCGACATCAATACATTGGAAGAAGCATTAGTGGATGTGAAAATTCACAGGAAAACCTTCAAAGAGACATCTGATAAATATAAAATTCCTCTCAGAACATTAGAAAGACATGCTAAAAAAGTCAATCTACAAGAATTGATAGCTACGCACGACATTACAAACATGCAACCTCCGCAACCGAAAAACCGCGGCAGTTATGCGCGTAATTTTCAGGTAATTGTCACAATATTATTTTATATAAGTTCATAAACATCTGATAATCGATATTCAATTGAAATGTTCAACTCTTCCGAATTCTTGGATTGAAATTCCACTGTTTGAGCAACTAGAAGGAACCTGTATGATTTTCGAGTAAAATATTCATCCTGTTAGAATGAAAGCTTGAAATTTAATGAGAGAATTTCACGATCACTACAGTTTCGAAGTGGATTTTTCACTTCGCAAAAGTGAAATCCCTAGTTGAAAAAAATTCATCGATTTTCGTCAAATCTCACTGAGTCTTGCCAAATTTTATCAAATCTCGGACAATGTTTTGACCAAATCTCATCCGGCGATTTGTCAATGGGATTCTGTGAGGAAAATGAATTTTCTCAATATGAATCTAGTTGAATCTCGTCAAATCTCACTGAATTTAGGACAATGATCTAACCAAATCTGATGAAATTTACTCGTCAGATTCAGTGGATTCTTTTAACCAGGAATATCATTCGAAAAGAGTGAAAAATTCATTTGAATTGGATGGGTCCTCTTGTCACTAGGAATGGAGTGAAATCGTCAGATTCTCATTCTCCACAGTTCAGAGAACACTATTCCCAGTACTATCAATATGCTTTCAGATTTTCACTGACGCTGAAGAAACACAAATGATGGAATATATACTGAAAGCAGCGGATATTTACTTCGGCCTCTCAATCAGTGACGTTCGTAAACTGGCTTTCACTTACGCTCAATCCTTAGATAAAGTACCATCTGCATGGGCCAAAAATCAGAAAGCCGGATCAGATTGGTATTATGGATTTATGAAGAGACATCCAAATTTGTCTCTCCGAACTCCTGAGGCAACAAGTTTGGCTAGAGCGTCAGGCTTTAATAAACATTCTGTTGATGAATTTTACAATAATCTCGAGGTTGTAATGAAACGCCATAGTTTTATTCCAGCTGATATTTGGAATTGTGACGAGACCGGGGTCACAACAGTTCAAAAACCTAATCGCGTCGTTGCCAGAAGAGGGTTTAAGCAAGTGGGAAGGATCACATCAGCCGAAAGAGGCGAACTAGTAACGCTCATGGTAGCTGTATCTGCAAGTGGGTCTTCCATTCCACCATTTTTTGTGTTCCCTCGCGCAAAATTTCGTGACCATTTTCTAACAGACGCACCTATTGGTAGCGTTGGTTGTGCAAATCCATCTGGTTGGATGAAAGAAATTAATTTCGTACAATTTTTGGAACACTTTGTCAGGAATACAAAATGTTCAAAAGAAAAGCCAGTCCTCCTTCTTCTTGACAACCACTCGTCCCACTTATCAGTGCCAGGCCTTGATTACGCTAGAGACAATGGCATTGTAATGCTTTCTTTCCCACCGCATTGTAGTCACAAATTGCAAATTCTCGATGTTTCTGTGTATGGTCCATTGAAAAGATTTATAAATCAGGGAATTGATGATTGGATGACCGCTCATGCAGGTAAAACAATGTCCATGTATGACATTCCTGGCATTATAAAAGTAGCTCTTCCCAAAGCTTGCACACCATCTAACATCATGGCTGGCTTCAAAAAAACAGGAATCATGCCATTCAATAAAGAAAATTTTTCTGGACAAGACTTCCTACCGTCGTATGTAACCGATAGGTCCGATCCATCGATTGATTCCACGCCTTCAGCTCCTACGCCAATTTGTTCGATACCCACATCATTGACACATCTTTCTTTACAGCAAAATGAACCTTCTTTTGAGATTGAAGAGGATATTGAAAAACAAATTGAAAAATTGATACCACTACCAAAGGCGGGACCAAGGAAGGCCACGAGAACATCAACACGTAAAAGGAAAACCGAAATCTTGACAAATAGTCCAGTGAGGAATGCATTGTCTGAATTAGCAAGTAAGGTAGCTGAAAGGAAACAGAAAAAAGAAGAAAATATGAAAAAACGTTTGAAAAAATAGTTCATCGTAGAAGAAATGGCAGATAATGGTCAAAAAAAGAAGAAAATAAAAAACGTTCTTAAAAAAAATGTGAAGCAGAAATCAAAATAGATTGCAAAATTTTATCAGCAACGTTATTATTATGAAGGTTTATATTCCAGTTTCATTTTTGAATGATTAGTGTAGAATAAAATATTCTGTTTTCGTTCTCAATACTCTTTATATCGATATGTATACATAATTATCTCCATAAATTTTCTTTTAATTCCACCGCCAACTTGCCCCATCTCGACCGCCAATTTGCCCCATCATAGGGGCAGATTGGCGGATATGTTGGGTTCTACTTCTTTCATTTATCGTATCTCTGCTATTTTATTTCAGGTAACTAATTCTATGGTGATTTTTAGTTGAAGGTTGAACCTTCGAAACTGGCAAATATTGAATTCCTAACACGATTCCAAATATGTAAAAAACATTGGCAAAAGTTTTTACCGCCAACCTGCCCCAGTCTCCCCTAATATCTTTCCTATAAAATTTGATTCGACTACTCGAAAATTAAAGACAAATAGTACACAAAATATACAAAAACTCACATCAAATAAGCATAAGTGATACCGCCGTTGGCGTGACCGTACATGTCCAGTAGGATGTCAGCTCTAGTCCGAGGCATATTTGTTTCTCAATTTCAACTTCTCGGGAATGAAGATATAAAAATACCAATAAAATAGAATTAGTTGGGCATCCGAAGCACGCGATTCGTCGTGAAGAATTTTATGCAGGAGGTAAAATTCAACGTTAATCAATCGACGGGGAATCGAAAGAACATACAAAGAAATTTTTTAATTAGAGATCCTCGAGAGAGATGAGAATGTTCTTCTTCTCCCCTTAACTCCCGTGATTGGTGACGACAGTTTCGAGGTACGAAACATTCTTCTGGCGATTGGTCTGTTCCACAAGAAACAACTTCTTCCGCCTTTCCACTTGGTTCGTATATCAGAAAAACAAGCTAACAAAAGATATTCAATTAAAATCTATCAATTCGTTTAAACGAATGAGAAAACAGCCTCTCGACGCCCAAGGTCCTGGTGTTAAAGAGATGTTCACAAATGTCACACAAGGCCAAACTGATGGACCGGTTATTCTTCCTTTTTCAACCTCTCTCACCGAGATCTCTCTTTTTTTCTCTTCTTTTTTTTTTATCGAGAAAGCGCTCTCGTTATTATCCCTAGATCTATATGAGGTTATGGAGATCGGTATCGTCGACGGACTGGTTCTATTAATTAATTCCGCTCTCAAGTGATGACATATATTAAGATGATTAAGATTGATCTACAAGGAAAAGAATATTTTTGTTCAAGAGAATTTATTTATCTTTCGTAATTGATAATGAATAAATTTTACGACTTGGGGAACAATTTCATGCAGATTTATTTTATATATTTATAATACATTCGAGTATGAGAAGAATGAATGAAATTATGTTTACGAGTGAACAACTTAATCAGTTGATTAAAAAAGCAAGGCGAACGTAGAAGAGGGGAAATAACTAGATCCGAGATACGGGAGGAACGTTGAACGGAGAAAAAAAGAACGATAAAGAATTTTATTCAATTGAGTAATGAATTTCACATAAAGTGAGGAGAAAAGGGCATGGACAAAGGAAAAAGTATTAATATAATTTATTCATTATTTACAGAGGAATATAGATGAAACGTGAACAAAAAGAACTTTATGTGCCTTGTATGCACTTGACAATAATGAGCAAAGGGGCAAAACGTGTGGAAAAGCATGTAAAGATATTTCCATCGTGAAGGAGAAGAATATTAAAAGAGATACTTGAGATATATCAAAGAATTTTAAACAGGTGAGAATTATGAAACCAGAGATTAGCGAGAATTTTAATTGTACATAAATTAAAATGAAAAACCGTGTTGTCGAATTTTACTTATTTCATCTCTTGTTGAACTGTCACTAACAATAAGATATACAGCGAAATTTCATGTAACGATAAATTCATGTCACCGGAAAAGAGATGAAAAAGGAGAGAATAAAGACTGTGGAAATTATATATATATATATATATATATATATATGGATAACAGAGCCAACGGGTTATAATTCACACTTTCTTATCGATTTTTCGTTGTTTGTTTCTTCAAACACGTTCCCTAACGGTGCTTAATAAAAACAGGGCGACGATATTTGAACGGGTAAAAGTAGTTTCTCGAGGAGTAAAAGAAGAAAGACGAGGTATATATAAATCTAAGCAAGTTTCGCTTCACACTAATGATGTATTCAGTCAAATCAGAACCGTGAAGCGGATCATGAATAATATCGGCGAATACTTCAAAAAAAAAGAAGAACAAAAAATCTATAAATTCTCTTTAGAACCAAACGGTGATCGGAACAAGTCGAACGTATAATATCTAAAATAACAAGTTAATGTTCTAGTTCAGATTCCATGCCTCGGTCGTGAGGAAGAAGTTATTTAAACCATAGATTTACCGCAAATATACCAACGCATCCGAGTACTAATCGATTCGAGAGATCGAGCCGTTTACTGTTATTGTTCTGCAACAATCAAGACGTTGGAGGGAATGTTTTCCGATCGAAACAAGACACGGATTCAATGTATTCACAGTCAATGGTGAATAGAGTCAACTCCGGAGAGATACGAGGAAGATAATGCACGAGGAATGACTGACGTCGCGACGCAAGATACGTTGGTTGAGGAGTCCTTAAAAAGAAGACGCACCTCGTCCGGTACGCAAACATATAAAGTCAAGAAGAGAACTCTCAGTGTACGTGTGCGTCTGCCGATTACCCGACGACATGGTCACGGATCGTGAAGCTCAGCGAATTTGAATATAAGTCTACCTGCGTACAGGAGACGACACAACACACCCTACCTATATCCAATGGCGCTCCTTGTATTCGTTCCATTCGATTAACAAGAACGACGAGGTTGCGAGGTGTGTACGTTCAAGAATCACATCGTAATTCTTCTGCGTAATCAACATTTTTTTTAAAACAAACTTTGAAACGGCATGCATCAGGAAATAATTGTGTCATTCGCATATGATTCATCATGTTTTGTTGTATTCATTTAATCGAATGAATAGAAGATTGAACAATCCAATCCATCGGAAAAAAAAACAAACCCGTCAACCTCAATTTAGGGGATATGTATATTCAATCATGAACAAAAACAATTCTATATCATTTCTATTTTCAATAATCGATGCCAAGGTCATTCGAAATTAATTTTAATGTTTTCGCTTTGGGTTTCCTATTTTTTTCAGATGATTTCACTTTTTTCTCCAAGCGCAGGATTCAATCTGAAAGAAGAATGGAGAAGAAGATGTGTTACTAATTCAATTTCACTACTCCTGTTGATTTAATGAGTACATAATAATTTCTTGAACACTCTTCTTCTCCGTGTACTATACACATATTTTCACCCATCGTTTCATTCGAAACAATAGTATAATTTGAAAAATTAGATTAAATATCTTAAAGACTTCTTAATTAAATATTTGGAAATATATAATTTCAATAACCTCATTTAATTTTTGATTATATGTACACAGCTTATACCGATGTATTAAGAAATATCAGACAGGGGGGGATGAGAAAACGCATGTCATTGCGAAAAGAATCAGTTTCATACGCATTACAACTGTTTTTACAAATGAGATTTTGAATGATTTGGTAATGTTCCGGATCATTTCAATATCAAAGTGTATCGGATTTCAAACAGCAATAATTGGCAGGTAAACAATTATTCCACAGTTTCGTGGAATATTCAAACAATTTCAAAGATAAAAATTTGAGTAAAAACCGGGTTTCTTCCATCCGCACGGTTTAATCGATACTGCGTAGTATCGAATTTATCGATTTTTTCATTGTTTTGTAATTCAAGCAACAACTCCTCCCCCCCCTTCCCCCCTGCCCCATTCGCTCTGGGCGCTATAAACGCTTTAAATAATTCATACTGCGTTTTCTAAAGCTCGTCATCAATTCATAAAGTTTATCGAATGACGTTCCAAGGATCCCTGATCCTAAACTACGAAATATGAGATAAAATAAAGAAAATGAACCATTACCCTGGTACTATTATTGCTCGTCTGGAAAATGTGGATACATAAATTCATCTCCTTGGATATTAGAATAAATTTTCAATTAGTCCAACGTGCATTTACCTGATGTAATGATACCGTTGAAGGGTGTACTTTTCCATCGAACTATGCCGTCGTCACGAACCAACGGCGACGAAATCTTGACTCCGGTCTCTCAAGGTTCAATGGATCAAAGCAACGAAGAAATTTCACTCTGTTTACATTATATAGCCTGTGATGTATCCCAGAGATCTCTCAGAGCAAACCACAATGATGGCCGAGAACGAATCATAGTTATTCGAACGAGAGGGTTGGACCTGACTACGACCAGTCGAGTTCGATCTAATGGCTTTCATCCTACCTCTTTCGATATAAACAACACCAAGAATTATCAACGACAGTTTAACGAAATTATCCTTGTGGTAAGTGTTTAAGACCGAGCACAGCAGTCAAGGTTTCCTGCATCTGACGACTTAATGCGATCATATATTTCAACTTTTTTGCAACTATTTTTTTTCCCCTTTTATGGATTTTCATCGATGATCCTACCCTACCTACGAGCTACGCGCGGAACATATTTTCTTACGAGCTCCAACACACAAGACCCTGTTTTCTCGTATACAAGACCCTGCGGTTATACATATATATATATATATCGTATCTCTTACCTCGAGTCCCATCTACTCCCTTGTTACAACACAGTTCGAATTATAGGAGAATATTTCTCTTTTGTTCTTTTCGTCACATCAAATATAGGCTTGTATCGGAATTATTATACCTGCGGAAGATCCAGTTGATCGAAAAATCTATTATTCATCCGAGGCTGAAGAAAAGTTTGTCGCATTCGTTTCCTTTCGAAATCCCTTTTCCGCCAACGTAAGAGAAAAACTAATGGTCCTCATTCCAACCTCTAATAGGGAAAATGATTTTATCTCGCCGTGCGTAAAAGCGTTTGAACGTATACGAAGATACAGGGAAGAAGCAGAGAAAAAGGTAGGTAGAACGAAGTTGACTCTACAACTGAGGAAATACTGGACAATTATCTACTCATCCCTTTGCTGCTTCTGGGATGAAACATACGCCGGTTCACTCTGATACGCATTCCTGCGCATTCCTACTATTACCATTGCTGGATACGTAGAGCATACCGCGAGAACTGCCGTAGATTCGCGTAATGGCTAGAAGAATCGAGAAAAGGTACACTTTATTCCAAGGATCAAAAGCATAAATTACAGATCCTTTATTCTATAAACTATGTACCGGATCTTATAGGTACTAATGTGAACAATCTAATCGTTTCTTCGCTGTTCCTCTTCTTTTCCTTCTGTTTATACATATTTTATCTCGAATCCTGATTCTCATTCAAACGAAACATTCTCTCCTCGTCGTTACTTTAACGAGACTACCACTCGACTACTCTCCTCCCCTCGTTTCACGCATTACACGGATTTTCGAAATACATAATTTTCTTGTCGTTACGTTCTCGTCTTCTTTTCCATTGGCGTTGCTGTGCCTTCGTCGAGACATTCGAGATACTCGTAAAAACAACCCTTCCGCTTCCTCACCCCGCTCACGAAGATGCAGGAATTATCTTGATACTTTGTACATAAAATTACACATCCTTGTCAAAACTTGTAACGAAAGTGTGTACTATATACTTCTCTCGACTGGGCGCGTAATTAAAATGAGATTAATCGTTTGCGTCACGCAAACTGAATATTCCTTGCGGAATTCAAATTATTATCCTATCCGGCACTACCTAGAAGACCTCCCACCACCTTGGAGTTTAGTAATAATTTGTTCATGAATTGCCTTATTCCATTACTCGTTATGACTGGAATAAATTGATGAAATATCCAGAGAGAAGAATAGAAGTGATTGAAAAGTGTGGTATGAAGTATACCAGGAAAGGATCTCGTGTATTATTCTACTAACGAGGACGTACTGTTGGTTGGGTTGCTCGTTCTTCTCCTGGCTCTAATTCTATACGTTTGCTATTGTATGCCAATTCTCCACAAACAAACACACAACATCGCGACCGATGAGACTGCTATGCGAGAACGGTTCGTGAGATAGCATGAGACGATAAGCATCCAAAGAACGCGCGCAAGAAAAAGGAGAAACTAACTCGAACTGACACAGAAAAGATAACAGATCCAACAGTCATCTTCGCTATTATTGTCTATTCTTACTTCTCCTATCGATATCAAGGATCACGACTTTCTCGGTCCTCCCGGGAAAAGATAGTTACCATAGGCTGGGACGTTCACTCTTCGACAGACTGCCATTAAATTAGCTTCTATAGTTGAATTTCAGCTTTTAAGATAAAAACCAAGATCCGGATCTCCCGAGGATCTTCGCATCCCAGCCGATTCTGGAATCGGAAAGATCAGATTCCCAGAGGAATGTTTGTTTTATTGGATAGCTAAACATTAGTTTTCATTAAGACTTAACGGTAGCAGCAAGAAATGTAGCTGCCGCAGCGAGAAATTCAACAGCTCGATTATATGGCTATTCAAATATCAACCGCAAAACCTGTGCAGTTACAGCTACCCAAGCGTGCATTTACTACAGGTCCAATGGGGACCCATACTACCTAACGTGGGACCAACTCTGGGATGATAACATCGTTTCCAGCCTGGCTGTATCGCTTTGCCCGAGGACTAGGTGATACAATGGGCCCTGACCTAAGCCGATCTTGGTTCAACTTAGGGCCGGGCCCGCACCAAAGTTCAATATTTCCATTTTCTACGAACTATAATTGTATGGGAACAAACAATGGGGCCAAGATTAGTCCAAGATGGGTTCTATTGTCATTTCCCAATACTGGATTCAAGCAAATGGACCCTGCTTGGGCCTATTGTCAATATCGGCGATACACACTTGGGTATGACTTCTCACCGCGGTAGCTAAAAATGTACCTACAGCGGTGAAAAAAGGGTACGGAAAAAGTAAGTAGCTGCCACAGCTATTCCCTTCTCTTTCTGGGTTCAGTCGGCAATGGGGGAGAGAAATCTTTCAACTGAGAAAAACATCCCGAATACTCTTTAAAACTTCAAATTACTCGATATTAGAAGTGTCGGATTGGAAGTTCGAGAGCATTCATCATATAC
Source organism: Gonatopus flavifemur (assembly GCA_018340375.1). Lineage (NCBI taxonomy): Eukaryota > Metazoa > Arthropoda > Insecta > Hymenoptera > Dryinidae > Gonatopus > Gonatopus flavifemur. The sequence continues at coordinate 2,150,195 of JAFFJZ010000012.1, read as the reverse complement.
ATTCACGAGCGTGTGTACACGGAGAAAAAGGTATCTTAAAAAGTACCATAATTTATGGATTTTCTGCGCTGGTCTGACCGAGTCTACATATTTACCTGAAAAAACCTCTAAAAGTACCATAATGTCTTGGACTTTTATACGGAAGGTACCATACTTATTTCAAAAAGTCCAAGAAATTATGGTACTTTTAGAGATTCATGCAAGTGAATATTCCGACTCGGGTCAGACCAGCGCTGAAAATCCATAAATTATGGTATTTTTCAAGATATCTGTTTTCTCAGTGTAGTACACCTTTGTAATTTTTCTTCCTCCTCTCCTTCTCATGCCCATATACACGTGCAAAAAAAAATGTCGATTCGATGCAAAACAACTATCCACATATTTAATAAATGCTTAATGATTCATTATCGTCTAACACATGTCGCATATTAATAGCGATAAAATCATAAAAGACCGTTGATAAGTATCAATACCGTGTTGATAACTAAAACTTTTCTATAAAACTCATTTATCGTTCGTACACGTAAAGCTGTGAGGTAGATTGGAGGAAGAAAAAAAGTCAAAAGGGACAAAGGACTAGTCATTAACCAGACTAATGTAGAGAGTTGATTGAGTTAGGGTATATAGGATACTTTGCAAGCCCAAGGCTGGAAAAGAAAGATGTATGAGATCATTAAAGCCCCTGAAGGAGACTGATAAAGGTATTGCCTATCTATCTATTCATTAATTAAAACTCCCCACGTGACGTTTGAATAGATGAATCTCCTCGCATATACTATATCTGATTTCATGAACTTTGGATTTTGTTCATCTTTCTTTTTTCTCTACTTATTGTTTTTTGACTGATTTTTCATTGTATTTCTCGTTGCTTTCATCGAATGGATCGGGTATAATGATGATTTCATCTTGCACCAAAGCAATTTATGATCGATGAAGACATAGTACGTGTAATCGTGAGAAAATTATAAGATTGTTTAATGTCACGTCATCAAAGACTAATGAGAACATGAAAAGACACGAAAGAAGATTACATTGACGGGGATGTGATGAGAATAAGAGGATAAAAAAATTTGTCGAACATGATATCCACTAGATAATACGAGATTACCAAAAGTTGTCTTCGAGGGATAAATCGATGTGTTGAATGAAAACACAAAATATAAATGTAATGAAATCTAGATCCTCTATTATCCTCATTATCTTATCACAGAATGAAACTCCATTACTGCAAAATTACTCTCAGCGAGTAACGTTTTATTTGTTGAAAAGAAAGAATCCCATAATTCTATGTGATTAGAGAGAGGTGCAAAAAAACCTTCCATGTAATGTTAGAAAAATCAATATGAACAAGCGCGTGTCCATTCATATACGTCGGCTTGATAAAAATTACTAACTGTACGTACATAGATATAGATATATATGGAACCTTATTATAAAGATATTAGTAGAATCTTCTTAAGCACACACCCATATCGTATCGAATGTAAGAGCCGTTCGAGAAATAGGAAATACCGGTTCTCCGTGTACAACGAACCAACGAAAGAATAATGCAGATTCTGGATAAGCAGAATTCTGTGTAATCCCTCAGTACTGTACCTCAGCATGTGAACGAATATGATTTTTGGAAAATCATTTTTCCAGTGACAAGTTTGAATTATCGAATTTAATACCTCAAAGTTTATAAAATCACAACTAGAGGAATGAAAACGAAATTCAATAAAAACAATGACAATGAAGTTAACAGCGGTCTACGATTATCGGTGTATTGCCCTTATGTTTTTATTCTTCTTTTTCTGCTTCACGGCCAATTACTTATAATGAGAGTAACTCGTGCATCAGCTTGACGAAGAGTTGATCTCATCACGTTCCACTGCCAAGTTGCGAAGAGGAAAATTCACGTTACGGAGAGGAAAACACTTTCCTCGTCAACGACGAAGAGAAAGAATAATAGGCATAAGAAGAAGATATGCCATCTCTGACCTTACAAATAATATCTCAAACATTGTCTGTATTTACTTTTCCGCAACATAATTACACCCCACATGTCATTCGAAAGGATAAAGGATTACCTCTCATAATCCATCCAAGTGAGAGAAGTATAGGATTTCGCCCAGAGGTATAATTATAATTTATCACGTGTCCTATTAATAATCGCGATTAGTACTTCAGGGGGTCCAGATCCGGATACGCAATAGTTACGAGATTAATTACTCCGGAGCATGAAAGGCTCGGTTATAACCTGCGTGTGCACAGATGTATCACACGAATTCAGAATAATACGCGGAAGAAAAACGATAATAAGAGTCTACATTTTGTATTACATTATTCAATTAACTTCAAAGGGGGCCCGGGGGAAAAACTTATTCGAGGATGTTGAGAAGATTCAAGGATCTGAAACATTTAATGGGATCCTACGTGATTGTGAAGTTGGTATATCAAATGCTGGGATTGCTTCAAGAAGTTATAGTTTTAGTAGCATTCACCATAGTTCTATGGTTTCTTGATGATTCAGAGCAATAGTTCCATTCATATTAACGAAAAAAATTGATTTTGAAAAAATGCAATGTCGAGTTCTACATTGGGATGGTAGCATTCCAGTAGGGAAAGGTTGAAACCATTGAAATATTTGAGTTCTGGAATGGTGGACACGCGAGAGAGTTCAAAATGAAAAGTTCTAATGATTGAGTATTTCTAACCAGAATTGCATGGAATTCGAAGAGTTCTGATCAGCATTGCGCGTAATTCGAGTAGTTCTGACCAGCGTTACGTAGAATCCGAAGAGTTCGGACCGGCATTGCGTGGAATCCGAAGAGTTCTGAAGAGCATTGCGTGGAATTTGGAGCGTTCTGATCAGTGTTGCGCGTAATTCGAGTAGTTCTGATCAGTGTTCCGCGTAATTCGAGTAGTTCTGACCAGCATTGCACTGATTCTGAATAGTTCAGACCAGCATTGCGCGTAATTCGAGTATTTCTAACCAGCATTGCACTGATCCTGAATAGTCCTGATCACCATTGCGCGTTAATTCTAGTAGTTCTGTCGAGCATTGCGCGTAATTCCACGCGATGCTGGTTAGAAACACTCGTTTCCCGCACAATGCTGGGCAGAAGTACTCGAATTACGCGCAATGCCGATCACACTGCAAAAATTGCCGTCGAAGATATGTCTCAAAATAAGACATGATATGTATGATAATTCAAATCACACACTTGATTGTTTTAACTGGGAAACATCAGTATCTTATTTCGCGACATTGACGTTTCAATATCTTTGTTTTCAAAGCAGATGATAGAAGTGTGGTTTATCACATTCAACTTGAAAAGATAGATTGTGATAATGATTTTTAATCATACGGTTGATTAGAATCTCGTTCAGTTTGGCTTCAAAATGACACAATATACATTCCGAATGCAGTGTTCCTGTTCTTCACTTTAACGTTGACGTGATAGTAATTGGAAGTTATGTTTCTACTTACAGCTCTCAAACATTCTCGTTTGCTAATCAAACACGTCATGTCTTGAATGAAAACATAATTTTGTGTTTTGAATATGATTACAGTAACATTTCAAAATGTTTGAAAAGTCACTACAAAAGTATCTTAAAATAGGATATCAGTTTTTGCAGTGCAGGACTCTCCACATTCCACGCAATGCTGATTAGAACTCTTCCGATTCCACGCAATGCTGGTCAGAACTACTCGAACTACGCGGAATGCTGATCAGAACTCTCCAAATCCCACGCAATGGTGGTCAGAACTCTTCGAATTCCACGCGATGCTGGTTAGAAATACTGGAATTACGCGCAATGCTCATCAGAACTCTTCGGATTCCACGCAATGCCGGTCAGAGATACTGGAATTACGCGCAATGCTGATCAGAACTACTTGAATTACGCGCAATGCTGGTCAGAACTCTCCAAATTCCACGCAATGCTGGTTAGAAATACTCGAATTACGCGCAATGCTGGTCAGAACTATTCAGAATCAGCGCAACGCTGGTCAGAACTACTCGAATTACGCGTAATGCTGATCAGAACTACTTGAATCACGTGCAACTCTGATCAGAACTCCCTCAATTCCGCACAATGCTGGGCAGAACTCCTCGAATCAGGCGGAATGCTGATCAGAACAGTCCGAATTCCATGCAATGCTGGTCAGAAGTGCGCGAATTGCGCGCAATGCTGATCAAAAATATTTAAACTTGGTACAATGCTGGGCAGAACTATTCGGATTACCCGCGATGCTGATCAGGACTCTTCGAATTCTGCGCAATGCTGGTCAGAACTATTCAGAATCAGTGCATTGCCGGTCAGAACTATGCAAATTCTGTGCAATACTGATCAAAACTCCCGTGTGAAATGCTGTTCGGAGTCTTCCGAAATCCTGTCTGATGCCGGATTGATGAGATCCTGCATTCAACCACCCGAATTCCGTGGAATGCTGGTCGAAACCGCTCGAAATCACTCATCCAGGCACCTGACAATTTGGCAGCCAGGCTGACAGACCGACCGACAGAAAGCCACTGGACACAGGATCAAATTTCGACATCAAGCTCCGACAGCTATTGTGCTGTAACAAAATTCTGATTTTCTACGTCATAAAATTCCTCGCAATTCTGCGTGACGTCAATGACCCGTGTATCCTGAAAGCAATATTGGAAGCATCGCTCCTCAACATTGGAACTCTCAATTCACACCTTTCCCTCGTTTACATCATCCCAAAACTCGTAAATATTGGTCGCCGCCCCAAACTCCTCTCGCAATGCTGACAGAGATCTCGATGGAATCTAGCACATCATCCGCATAAATATTAGAAAAAAACCATTTTTCTCATTTTAGTCATCAGAACTCCCCACTTCCAACTTCCCCGAGTGGCTATCATCCCAAAACTCAAAGGTTTCGGTCATTGAAACCCTCCCCTGCTGGGATGCTGCCATATCAAGGTGGAACTTGGCATTTCATCCGTAAAAACGTTGGAAAAAACATTATTCTATCGCTTTCAATCATTAGAAGTCTTCATTTCGAACTCTCTCGCGTGTCCACCATCCCAGAACTCGAATATTTCAATGGTTTCAACCTGTCCCCACTGCACGGAAAAAAAGAGATAGTTGCAGGGACTACTTAAATAGTCGATTTTCGACCATCTACTTGAGCAGTTGCTGCAGCTACTTAGTAGTCAGAACAAGTGACACGTTAGCTGTCTCAACAAATTCAAAATACCTCAGGTATTTACGTTAGTTAGTGCAACTATCGAGTTACTTGTCCTGACTACTAAGTAGCTGCAGCAACTACTCAAGTAGATGGTCGAAAATCGACTATTTAAGTAGTTGCTGCAACTATTCTTTTTTTTCCGTGTGGAATGCTACCATACCAATGTAGAACTAGCCATTGCATTTTTTCAAAATCAATTTTTTCGTTAATATGAATGGAACTATTGCTCTAAATCATCAAGAACTATAGAACTATGATGCGTGCTACTGGAACTATAACTTTTTGAAGCACTGTCAGCATTTGATATGCCAACTTCAGAATCACTCCTACTTGATCGATTTCTGGTACGAACAAAGCTCCAACGATGTTTAATCAAAAGTTCTGAGAACTGGCTGTTAGTTCCAGCTCCATTAAATTCATCAAATTGTGGACTTTCATGTGAATAAATTATGTACACGTACATTATGTACATAAATTATATAAAAGATCGCGTTGAAAGGTACTCCCCACGCACACATACATTTCTCGATTTTGTTGTAAGTTTCTTGATTATCAACACAATAACATGTTTTCTTTATCTTGTATGAATAAGACGAACAAGAATGAGAGAGTAATGATGGCTGTGCGAGATAACTTACGTTTGCGTAACAGGAATGTAATTGAAAATGTACATGATTAGTGGGCAGTTGTAAGAATATCAAATTATCATGAGATGAAAGTGAGGGAAAAGCTTCTTCGCTCCGTTGTTTAGAAATAAGGAGGATTGAATTTTATGGTGGCATGAGACGAACCTATTATTATTTTTTCAGTCACTGTATAGTGCATCGAGATCTTTCAATTTTCTTTGTGGATTCACAAAAAAAGGTTTTTTGTACAGTAACATTTTTTCTGCTGGATTCCTCACAAAAGTTTGGGGAAAATCGAAAGTTTTGGGTCAACCAACAAAAATGTTTGAGAACTCCACCAGAAAAAATGTTCGTATAAAAAACTTGCGAACTGTTTGTGAATCTATGAAGGAATTTTTTACAATGTAACTTCGGGTGAAGTCTCATCTCAGAATCGATTAAATAAACTATATGATGACATGTGAGAAAAACTCTGTATAAGATCAATTTAATAGATAGATACGTTGCTGGTTGACTGATTCACTATTCGAAACCTTAAACGAATTTGAGCAACAATTTATCCTTTTGATATTATCTTTTTTTCCGAGATCAAAAACATAACGCAAATATTGATCACCTCGAGATGAGAATATTCTTGACATTTACGATCTATTATAGAGTAAACACTGGTTTAATATAATAACGTCTCGAGTAGTACATATGTCGAACGAAAGTTCAATACTTAAATTCATATTTATAACAATTTATTTATATTTAGAACAATTTGACGGATGGTACAATTAAATTTTAGTTGCTCAAGCAAACAACACAGAATGAAAACAATTTGACTGCAGCAACAAAATGGCTAGGACGGTCACGAACAGCCATTAAACTCCATATGCAAAGTTTGTTTCTGGCATATACTGTAAAAAATGTGGGGAGTTGGTGGATTTCGTCCCCTCATCGTGGGGGAATTGTTTTTTCATAAAAAATCAAGGATCTTTCCTCCACTTTAAGGAATTATTGTATTTCATTTAGGACGGATATATTCCGATTAATATAATTTATATAAAGCACGCGTATATAAAGTCTTGTCATCACCCATGATCATTGATCCTTGATACACTGCTATAAAAATCTGCCTGAAACTTCATAAGAATATTATGAAATTTCTTGCATAAACAGTTCATTAAATTTTTCAATATAACATTGAATTCAGTAACACAGTTCTTAACGTGAAGAATTTTCTCCCATGTTGAGAATTCTCTTCCCAATTTTAATAACATATATGCGAAACTTAATAAACAATTATTATACATTTCACGAGAAAATTTCACGATTTCCTAATCAATAATAAATTTAAAAACTATTATCAAATTCAATATGGAAATATGATATTTCATAAAGAGTTTTGTATGAAATTCAAGAACTTTTCTAACATTGTACCAGGTGTGTAAGTATGAAACCGGAATTTTTGTACAGGAAAAACATGTTTATTGTAATGATATTATACAAAGTAACTTATTCAAAGTATTGTCCGTCGCTATCTACACATTGTTTCCATGTTTCTGGCAATTTGTGGATTCCGCGCCAAAAGAACTGTTGCTCTTTTGAGGCAAACCAGTCATCGAGCCATTTTCATACATCTTCGTAAGAAGTAAAGCGCTGCTCAGCAAGTGCGTGTCCCATCGATGCAAACAAGTAGTAATCGGATGGGGCAAGGTCCGGTGAGTAAGGCGCGTTCTGAAGAATCTCCCAACGGAACGACTCTATCGTTTCCTGGACCTGTTTTGCTTTGTGTGCTGGTGCATTGTCATGCAGCAAAATCACCTTGTGTCGTCTTTGTTGGTATTCTGGTCGTTTTTCACGCAAAACTCGATCCAAATCGATCATTTGTTGTCGGTAGCGTTGAGTATTGACAGTTTCCCCAGGTTTCAGCAGCTCATAGTAGATTACGCCCTTCTGATCCCACCAAACACACAGCATTGTCTTTCGTCCGTAGCGGTTTGGTCTTGCCGTCGATGTTGATGGTTCACCCGGAGTAACCCATGACTCTTTGCGCTTAGGATTCTCGAAATATATCCATTTTTCATCGCCAGTCACAATTCGATGGAGAAATGACTTTCTTTGGAACCTGGCGAGCAGCATTTCGCATGATGTTTTGCGATTTTCCTGCTGTCTTTCGTTGAGTTCATGTGGAACCCATTTCCCCACCTTTTGTATCTTTCCCATGGCTTTCAACCGAAAGGAGATGGCTTCTCGGGTCACCTCTAACTGATCCGCCAGTTGTTGTTGTGTTTGAGTGTCGTCTTCGTCCAACAAGGCTTGCAGGTCAGCATCTTCAAACTTTTTCGGTGGTCTTCCACGTTCTTCGTTCCTGACGTCAAAATCGCCACTTTTGAACCGTTTGAATCACTCGAAACACTGTGTTTTACCGAGAGCATGCTCACCAAACGCCTCCACAAGCATTCGATGCGGTTCGGCTGCGGTTTTCTTCAGATGAAAACAGAAAAGTAGTGCTGTCCGCAAATCGTAATTTGTTGGCACAAAACTCGACATGTTTATCTCTAATAAACTAATGCTACCGAATGAAACTCGTGTTATTGTGAGTTGGAAATCTTTGTCGGATATCAATACAATAACAAGACACCGCTGACGTGATGTGTCGGTAACTGCATCGACATCTAGCGCCACCTATGGACAAATTCCGGTTTCATACTTACACACCTGGTACAAACCGTTTTTTTCTCAATTTTCAATAAGTGACGTGCACAAAAAACAGCAAGGATCCAGGTTGGGTATATTGACACGGCAGAAAAGGTCATTTCTATTTCAAAAATTTCTATTGGTGACGTATGAATAGATGACTCTCAACAAGGAATATTCCTTTCCAAGGAAATTTCAAGGCCCTATGTTGGCCCGAGGCAGAGCTTTAGATCCAGAGAGTTTAATTTCTAGCAGGAATCTAAATTGATCACTCCATTTTGGAGGTGTGATATTTCAACTCTCTGAAAAGTGAACGGTCACTTTTGCAGGTTTAGAAAGGAGTTGCACTGGAAATTTTACTTCATGGAAATGCAATTTATGCTGTGTATCGTTCGAAATCCCATAAACCTTAACAGCAAAAGTTCCAGTGCAACTGTTGCACCAGTTGATGTTTTGTTATTGGAGAATTGTTTGATCTCACGAGTCATACCTTCATGTATCCAAACATATTCGCATCATCATTACAACTTCGAGGTTTACCGCACTGTAAAAAATAATCGGAATTTTCTTGTGTACATCAACCGGAAAATTCCAATCACTGATCAGGAAATCAATTTCCGGTACATTTATATGAAATTTCCCATACATTTATCTGAAAATTCCAAACTTTATGGGATTTTTCCCAACATTTCACAGTAAATTTCCGGACAAGTTGGGAAAATTCCTAACGCATGTATGTGTTAATTACTTCACACAAATGTATAAGAATTTTCCGATGAAATTTTTTACAGTTTTGTGGGGAAGTTGTTGCGAGCTTTTCTAGCAATTTGCTCTCTGGTGCGACTCTTGGGAGTTTCAAAACTCATTGGGCAACCAAAAACGAGCCTCTTATCGAATGCTCACTCTTTAGAAACGGGAATTCAGAGCTAAAGATCGGATTTCCAATGTCTCTCTGTTCATCCCGCTACAAATAAATATTCCAATCATGATAATTCATTTGCCAAAACAAAAAATTCGCTGAGTCGAAGACGAATTTGGTTTGTCGCAGACATTAACCGGTACATTTGCAGGAAAAAATTGAAATTTTGTGGTACAAGATCCGTAAAACTTTAATCGAAGTACTGGAAAATGAATTGAATGAAATTTTCTAACACCAAGATCCAGCACGCTCTTAAATTTTTTCCCACAGCGTACACGGAGAAAAAGGTATCTTGAAAAATACCATAATTTATGGATTTTTGGCGTTGGTCTAACCTCAGTTAAAATATTTACGCGAAGATACCTCTAAAAGTACCATAATGGCGGGGACTTTTATGAGGAAGGTACCATACTTCTCTATAAAAGCCCAAGAAATTATGGGATTTTTAGAAGTTCGTCCACGTAAATATTTTGACTGGGGTCAGACCAACGCCAAAAATCCATAAATTATGGTATTTTTCAAGATATCTGCTTCCTCAGTGTACATTAAAGTTCAAGATTTCATAGAATAGTGAAACATTATCGGTTCGTAAAAATTGTTGATAAGACTGTTCGTTCTTCCGGAACCTTCAATGAGTTAAATGTTTGAACATATACTAGTGGGTTTCACCTCTTCAGATTTATTTCATCTTTTATTCATTTAATAATTAGATTTTGAGGAATTCATTATGTACACCATTTATACAAGGGGGTTAATGCCAGAGTATGAAATGAATGAATGAACTAATAAAGGAATCCATAGATTCAATCCCTCTCATGTATCGTCTGAATTTTCACGCTGCCATAGTCTCGATCGTTTTTTGAAATGAATTGATAATGATACGTTGACAAATCTGTGAATATTTGTCCATAACAATACTTATGTGACTGAAAAAGAAAATTTTCAACAACTAAGAAAAGTACAAATGTTACTCTCTACCTGAAGGGAAGTCTCTTGGAAAGGATTGTGCAAATTTTTTTGGAAATTTCTGGGAAGTCCAGAGAAACTGTTTTTTCGTACCACGTAGAAGAATCCGCTGTGTGAATCAGGTTGTTGAGTAAACATTAAACGAGATACACCTGTTTTTTCTAGAATAAGAATGGAAGATAATGAGTTGTTACGTCATTCAACAGCGCCGTTCTGAACTCAGTAGATTAGGGCCTTCATTGGATTTTTGAAACGATAATCCAATCGTGACTAATTTTTATATTCGAATGTTATTGTTCGTCGTTAAATGATGTGGAATAGAAATCGTCACGATAAATATCCCGCCCATATGTTGTCCAAACATAAGCGATCATATAAAAACCCAACTTTGAGTTTGAACACCAGTCAGAAACAAAACGAGGGAGGTACATATCAGTAATCCCCTGAAAATGAATTTCTTCATAGTGGTTTGCGCGTCACTCCTCGTAGGATGCACTGCCAACGTGGTGAGTGGAATATTTGTTTCTGTTCTAAATCTGCAAGAGGAATAGATCAATCACATCCTGTTAACAGTTTCGCAACTTCAAATGTTTTACTATAAAAATTGACTCCAGAAAAGACGTTTCGGTGGTATTTGGGAAGCTAAATCTCAACTATGGTAGTTGTCCTGAGAGAAATTTAAAACTTAATTCATAACCGAGAAAAAAATGCAGCTTACAATGGAATCCAATACCGAATGACAGTTAAACTCTGATCAAATATGATGTAGAAGTTTGGATCATTTATAAGAACAAAACGAAAATTTCAACTCACAAAGTCTGATCAATCATCGTTATTCATTCTCTCGAATTGACTTCTTGGAATTGGAAAAATCTTTTCAAGAATGTGCTGCAAGATTTCAGGTCTTAGGCTGGGGTTGAGTCTAAGTATTTTGTTATTCGATTATAAATTCGTTCCCACGAATCATTCGAACTCCGGCAACATGATCAAATTGAAAATGATTTACAATGAATCTTGTTGGCACGTCGAACTGAAAGAATATGTGGTTATTAAGGCGGTCTGGAATGACGATGGGAGAGGTAAAATCCTGCATCGTTTTAGTAATGATATTGATGATTACGATGGTCATCTATATGGTTCTTCGAACGATCCATTCACATGGAAAAAACTGATGTGGTTGATATTTGGAGAGTTAAAAATTCGCTATTTTTTAACTGTGGCAACAAAAGCTACTGCGATAGGAACTTTCTTCGCTATCTAATTATCAAATACACGAAATAGCTACTCCAGCTATTAGGTGTGCAAGTTGAAACTCGGCTTTTTTTTGTCAAATTCAATTTTATTAAAAAAGTACTTCTTTCAAGAATTATCAATTAAAATATTTGCCGTTATTATCTACAGTCTTTTACCATTTATCGGGTAGTAGATAAATGCCTTCACGATAGAAACTTGGTGGTTTTGAAACAAAATAGTTATCCAGTCATTTCCGGACATCTTCGATATTCATGAAGTGCTGCTTCTTCAAATATTACGTCATTGATCTGAATAAATGATAATCAGAAGAAGTCTGGTGAATATGCCGCATGAGGTACAACTTCCCAGCCTAAATTGAAGATGAGTTTCTGGGTTGGTTTTGCTGTATGTGGACGTGCATTAAACGCGCAGATCCGTTTAGTTATATAGCAGCAATTACACTTCAGGTAGTTATAAAACGTGAGCACTATTGAGATGAGAAGGATACTTTGTTTTCAGTGCAATATGTTTCTAAATGAACCATAGCTCTGGTAAAAGCATTTACTGCCAGAAAAACCTGAATCTTATAGCTATTATATCAATATTTTGAGCTACTCGAATATCAAGCACCGAAAGTAGCTATCACAGCCTATGTGTACGTACTTCAGTGAATTATTTTCTCCTTGTAGTTGTTTTAGATCTTGAGATTGAGAATCTGTGAGAAAATCAATCACCTGATCCTCCTGAATATGCAATGGGACACTGAGAAAACAAAATTCTTTGGATAGTCTTTTTGACTCTATAATAATTTCATAACCATAAAAAGTCGTTTCATTCATATTATCAAATCAGCTCATTGAAATTTATTTTCTGAAATTAAAAACGCACTGGATTGACTGAATAACTAATTATTTTTGTCAATATCATCTCCCATCCGATTGCTAACTCTCATGTGATGAACTCCAAAGTGAAAACCAATGAAATACAACTTCAATTTTATAACGCAAAGTTTCGTATGGAAATCGAGCGTGATTTTCCTCACTATTCGAAATTCTTCACAATCAAGTATTTGACATGATAGTTTTTTGCTTCATCAGAATAACACAGGCCTACAAAATTGAACTTTTTGTTTGGTGCAACAACTGTATCATACTTTTCCGAAGTATTTTGGCGCGCTGAATCCGAATCTGGCTTCAAAATTGCATTATTACGTGTGGTTTTCGAGATATTTTAACGTCAAAGTGTGAAAAACACCGTTTTTCGACATATTTGACATTACGTGACGTCAGAATGTAATTTTTTCTCATGAAACTAGTAGATGCACCTCAAAATATAATCCATCCCCTTCCGAATGCCGTTGAGTTTGCTCGAATATCTTTTTTTTTACTGTGACACGACAATTTGAAATTTGTGTGTTCATGGATGTAGTGAATAGGTGAAATAACACAATTTTCAAACTGTCGTATCTCAGAGAAAAAAAAAGATATTTGAACAAACCTAATCGCATTTGGAAGAGAATGACTCATATTTTGAGATAATTTGAAGAATAATTTGATAAAATGTTCTTAAAGTGTGGAATAATCGAATAAAACGTTTCAAAATCGTGCATTTTCATTTTATTTTACACCTGCGATTTCTTGAAAACTACACGCAGCATTAAAAAAATAAGTATATTTCCAGAGTCAGGGTATCGAATATACTCAAAATCTGCTTTAGTTTTAGCGGCACCAAAATCATTGTAGACCTGTGTAATTATTGACTCCAACTGAAAATATATTTCATCAAATGAATAGATATGGCTCACAAATCATGAACTTTTTCCATCATGAGAAGAACAACGCGAGATCAGGCTGATAAAATAATTATTATATTCAAGAACATGAAGTTATGGACCAGAAATACTGTTATTTATAAACCGGTACAGTTTAGAGTATAATAATCTCATTCGTTTCAATCCAAGTGGTTTTTTTCAGATGATAAAATCAAATCATATACTGAATAGTTATGAATTTTAATTCCGATAGTTTCATTTTTGGAACAGAAAACCAAGTTTCAACCATCGATCTACTTTCGAGAACATCAATTTCTAACAGCTGAAAGTACCAGGAGATAGTTAGTTACCTGTGTTGAACACATCCTTGCGGCAACTATACTAAAATAACCCTGTCTATTTATAAACAATTACCAGCTTTCTCTGTGGTTTTTCATTTTGAGCTCAATTGTTTGACTTACAAATTTTCAACAATAACATTGTGAAAAAGTCACACCGGAAAATATGATTCTTTGGTTCGTTGTTACAAGCAACTCAACAAATGCACTGAACAAAAGGGTACACTGAAAAAAATTCGTAGCAGACTCTCTGAAATTTTTAGAGTGAGATTTCATTGTTTAGTCAGCCACAAGTGAGCTTGTCGAAATTTCGAATGAAATTGCCACTCTTTTAGAGTGGAAGTCTAAGGTTTGAGGTTAGAAACTTTCAGCCACTCCAATTTTAGAGTGAATTTTCCACTCTAAAAGAGTGAGAGTTCACTCGAAACGAGTGAGAATCCTGCTGGCTCACTTCTGAGACTCAGCGGAGTGAAACGCTTAATTTTTCACTCTTCCAGATTTATATAGGAGATCTCCATAGGAATAGCGATTCTGAGACACATGAGCGTTCATAAACAACTCACCTTCAATTTGTGGTGATTATTTGAAATTTCACAGTAATGTGTGTCAAATGTAAAGTGATTCTCACCGAAGAGAAGTATGGATCGCCATAAATGAAGAAAAGATACACATAAATGTTCATGTATCCCAAAACTGCCATTATTATGCTAAACCGTATTGATAATTACGATGCTTCATTAGATCCCGAATGGATCACAGAACTCAGTGAAAGACGACTGGATAAAAACGGCAAAATCCAAACTTGAGGAGTTAGAAAAAATATCTAATGCCACTGAGAGAAGACTTCTTGGCTACTGGAACTGGAAAGCACCTTATGGTTTGATGTGGAAAGACGAATATATGAGCTATGTCATGGTGAGTTTCACTGAACTGCATTGGGATAAATTTTTATAGTGACTATAAATAGAACATCTCCACTAAACATTCCTAATGAGAGCTATTAAAAGCTTAAAGAAAGGTTGATTTATGGCTCAATTGTATCAAGTATACTTCCTTGGTTGGGTTAATTGAATTTCTAGTGGCTTTTACTGACAATATTTGATTGAGAAGTTTTAGTTACAGTGACCATAGAAATTCCTTTCAGAGTGTATGAGGATGATGATGTTGCCTATTGGCACACCATTCCGATGACAAATAATGTATACGATGATATTTCTATGCAGTCAGGAACTGACCAGGAACGAGAGATTTGCTTTCACATTTTGTACCCTTTCTTCAGCGGAATGTTTGATGCGAAACAAGCGTGTTTCAACGAAAGTTTGAGAAGAGTATACGAAATTGATGCTGAATATGACACAATTTATCGGGTAAATTCTTGGCATCTTTTTGTAGCAAAATATCCTATTGAAACAATGAAAATATTGTTTACACAGAAAATGCTTGAGAACCGTTGGAACTTGGACCGTTTGGTTGCCGAATGTCCACGTGCAACAAAAAATTTGGATTCCAATTGTGCAAAGGATATTTCAGAACATTTGAATATCAATGAGGATTTGAAAGAGCGGTTGGAAAAGGTGTTAGCTTCGGTGGATTATGATCAAGAAGAGTTGTATAAGATTCCGGCACAATGCGCTGAGGATGCCGATATTCAGTGGAGACAACAGATACCGGAAAATCTCAAATTGTACAAGGAATGTATTCAAAATGTGCCCCTCGGAACACACGTTTCTTCTTCATCTTCGGTGAGTGAACTTAACACAAGAAAGCAAAAACTTGCGCACTGGATCCAAGTTCATCATAACTTTGGAAAATTTGAACGGTTTTTCCCTCATATTCAATTTTCAAACTGATTATGTCCCGATTGTTGGACAATGCGGACAAAAATAGGACTTCTCCGAGATTCCAGTCTAAATCTCTCTTCAATCAGATATTTGTTGAAGGAGAGATTCATATAGAATCTTGAGAAAGTCCTGTTTTTAGCCGCATTATTCAACAAACACGACAAAATGGGTCCAAGAATCAAATATGAGGAAGAAAAGACGTTGAATGGAATCCTCAACGAGCTAAATGTTTCAATATACTATGATCTCACCTCTTAGAGGATATCATCTGAACACGTTGGTAAGAAAAAGACAAACTTATGAAATAGAAAAAGAGGTCCGAAGCAAACGCTGGTATCTTCTCAAGACTTATTTCATCTTTTCTTCGTTTAATAATCAGATTTAAGGAAATGTATTATTTACACCATTTATATTGGGTATGGGAATAAGTTTCCGCCCTTTTTTAAGCAAAGTTGATTTTTATTCAAACAATGGATTATTACATAATGTTATTCAAAGTCTGCACCATTGGAAGCAACCACTTTTGCCCATCTTTCAGGCAGCATACGGATTCCTCGGAGAAAAGAAGCAGGTTCTTTTGACTCGATCCATTCATTGAGCCATTTTTCGACACTTTCGTAAGGGGTAAACCGCTCTCCAGTAAGGGCTGATTGCATAAATCGAAATAGATGATAACCCGAAGGCGCAATGTCTGGGGAATACGGCGGGTGGGGCAAGATTTCCCAATTCATTCCTTCCAAATATTTTTCAACAGGTTGAGCAACATGTGGCCTAGCATTATCGTGCAGAAAAATAAGTTCATCATGTCTACCGTCCCATTCCGGTCGTTTTTCTCTTAGAGCTCGATTCAAACGTATTAGCTGTAGTCTGTAACGATCGCCAGTGATTGTATCTGACAGTTTAAGAAGTTCGTAATAAATGACACCTTTCTGATCCCACCAGATGCACAACATAATCTTTGAAGCGTGGATATTTGTTTTCGGTGTCGATGGACCTGGTACACCTGGCAGCCCCCAACTTTTTCGACGCTTAGGATTATCGTAAGAGATCCATTTTTCATCGCCAGGGACAATACGATGCAGAAAATTCTTTCTTTTCTGTCGTTCAAGAAGCATCTCGCACGTTATCAAACGTCTCTCGATATCTCTCTCCTTTAGTCGATGTGGCACCCAATTACCTGCTTTTTGGACCATTCCCATCTTGTGCAAGTGTTTACCGACGGTCGACCTGTCAACACCCAACTCTTCAGATAACTCATCTAGGGTTCGACATGCATCTTCATTCAATAATTGTTCCAGTTCTACATCTTTGAATTTTTTCGGTGCCCCTCCGCGTTCTTTATCACTCACGTCAAAATCGCCACTTTGGAATCGTCGAAACCACTCTTTACCAGTTGTATTAGACGGAGCGTGATCATCGTAAATATTGCACAGTACGCGATACGTTTCAGCGGCACTTTTCTTCGAAATAAAATAATGAAGCATAACTTCCCGCAAATACTGTTTTGCCGGGACAAACGTTGTCATTTTTTAGGGTCCGTGAAGGTGGCACCCCCACCATCGAAAATATGGATTATTAATGCATGAGAATTATGTGCTAATTATGTGCTAATTTTGTGCTCCACTCCTGATTTTTGTGCTCATCAAATTTTTATAAAAAAAAGGAATTTTGTGTGGAGGTACTGACAACATGTAAAGCTAGCACCCCCACTATATGGAATCGGTATTAAATGATTTATTATTGGATCAAAAGTGGTGGCGGAATTATGTGCTATTTATGTGCTCCAATTTCCAATTGGTTTCATCATCGGAATCAGCGGTGGGAAGAAGTTACATAAATAGCACATAATTATGGGATCACTCTCAACCGGGTCAAAATGCGTATTATTTTGTTTCCAGATAGTGGGGGTGCTGGACTCGATCAATTGAGTTGAGATTCCGACTCCCCTAATGAATTTTCCAGCGAGCACATGAATCGTGGGTGGAGCACATAAATAGCACATAATTATGAGATCACTCTGGATCGGGTCAAAGTGTCAGTAGCTTCTTTCAGTACCTTTTGTATATCACAAGTCATTGGGCATTCATTCCTGCACATTGATGAAAACATAGCCCATGAACATAAGAACATGTACACCATTCACAAAGTGTACATAATCCACTCATCAATCTGGATTTTCCCAAATATGACTCCCCCATGATCCGGTTGTTCTCGTCGTCCTATCTCACACCTCAAACAGCCTTTTCATCTGTAACTTCTTCCCACCGCTGATTCCGATGATAAAACCAACTGGAAATTGGAGCACATAAATAGCACATAATTCGGCCACCAATTTTGATCCATAATAAATCATTTAATACCAGGGGGGTGCAACTCACCTAATCACTTTCAAATGTTTCGCGAAACGTTTTGTCACCACAGTAAACTTCACTTGAAGTCCGTGAACGGCGCTGTCTGTAGCAAGGTCAAAATCACGTGATGTTTTTTTTGTACACTACGTACGTGATACGATTGTCAGTATCGTCATTATCATATTTGGTTATGTGACATATTCAAGAATTGTATGTATGTATATATCAACACCATTATTGATATGATTTGTCAAACGATTTCAAATGCAAAATTAGGCGCCGAAAAATTATCGTATCACGTGACTTCTTCTGATAGTACAATCAGCGTCTCTTGCGGACAGTTTGGGAAATATCGAATGATGACAAAACGTTACGTATAGTTTTTATCGAGTTGCACCTTCCTGTTCAATACCGATTCCATATAGTGGGGGTGCTAGCTTCACATGTTGTCAGCACCTCCACACAAAATTCCTTTTTTTTCATAAAAATTTGATGAGCACAAAATTAGCACCATTCACAAGGTGTAAATAATCCACTCATGAATCTGGATTGTCCCAAATATGACTTTCCCATGATCCGGTTGTTCTCGTCGTCCCATCTTCACACCTCAAACAGCTCTTCCATCTGTAACTCCTTCCCACCGGTGATTTCGATGATAAAACCAATTGGAAATTGGAGCACATAAATAGCACATAATTCCCCCTGCTAGCTTCACATGTCGTCAGCACCCCACACAAAATTCCTTTTTTTGTAGAAATTTGATGAGCACAAAAATCAGGAATGGAGCACAAAATTAGCACATAATTAGCACATAATTCTCATGCAATAATAATCCAGATTTTCGATGGTGGGGGGTGCCACCTTCACGGACCTCATTTTTGACACCAGATAAAAAATTATGTTTACGCTTGTAACAAATGTCAACTACCGCAATCGACACCTTACACATACACTTCCAAATCACAAGTATAGCACTTGAGTGAACTCAAAAATAGTATCAGCAGCAACACTTCTTCCAAGAGGGAGGAAACTTATTCCATACCCAATACAATGGGGCTAATGCTTGTTTATCAAACTAATCACGAAACTCCATGTAGGAAAACTGGAAGGAAGCGGCAGAATTAATACATCAAAAATTAAAAGAAACATGGAATGCAACCATGAAAAGAATTGAGGGCTATGAGTTATGGAAGCGGCACTATACTCATCTTCGGAAGGACGAACTCTGGGCTTATTACTGGGTGAGTTTTATCAAAGTATATCAGAAAATAAATAGGTGACAAATTGATACATCAATCAGATGATGAGGGATTGATATAATATTCACACTGTACAGGATCAACCTGAAGAGCTACGGAACCATTGCGAACATATCATCCAACCTTTATACGATGGAATTCGTGAGGCAAAAAACTCGTGTTTCGACGAAGCTGTGAAAGAAATAGGACAAATCACAGATGTAGAACTTCAAGAAATTAATGAGGTAATTTTTTGTTAATTTCTCGTAGCTGAAAATCCTATGAAAATATTCAAGGAATTATATCTAAACGTTTGTATTCAATTTCAATCTTTTTAAAGAATTTATTCGACCTCGCTTCGGACTTGGATCGACTGATCGCTCACTGTCCGCATGAAATGAAAGATTTGGATTCACAGTGTACAGAAGATATTTCTAAACATCGGGAAAAAACTGAGGAGTTCAAAGAAATAGTGGAAAAGATGCTCGATAGAGTGGATTATGATCAAAAAGATTTATACACGATTCCGGCACTATGCGCTCGGGATATCGATGTTGGTATAAGAAAGCACGGATTACCGGAAGCGTTTGAAGAGTTAAAAGCATGTATTCGAAATTCACAGTAGGATAATAAGTTAATTCTAGTGAATCACGCTTCATTAGTTTTATTCTGAATTCCCGGTAATCAACCTTCATGAGAAAGCATAAATTTACAAAATGAATTTGGGTTATCATTCTTAACAAAGAAGGACAATTATTTTGCATTCACTCACATCGATGTACTCCAATAAAGATTCATTGCATATAAAAACTCCACCTTCTCTTTCATTTCTCTCTCCTCCAACCGTTTCTGACATTTGCTTTGATATCATCAACGAAGCTGCACGCTCTCCACTTCCCAAAAGCTGAGCAGCCGAATTATGAGCGGAAGTGACTTGCGACCCACTAGAGTATTCCTGTTAGAGATGTACGATATTGCACGATATCGATATTTTATGAAATTCAATAAAAACTTGACGAAATTTCTATGAAAAAACATCGATATCGTGAAATATCGTGGATCTCTAATTCCTGTTGATTATTCGATACCTTTATCGTAAAAATCCGCAGAAAAAGCAGCAGTTTTGATCTTTATTTCTGTACGAGCCCAATAAACACACACACGTTATTTCAACGTTGAAAGAACGTTAGACTGTCCAACGAAAGTCAGTCGTTGATTTTTAGTTGAAATTTGATAGGGAAATAGACGAGCAGAAATTACGTTTTGATGACGTGTAATTTAAACTAATATTCAAAAATAACCATCAAACGACGTCCTCAAAAACACGTGTTTTGAACGGGTTTGAATCACGCGTTTAAAATGTGTACATAACACCTTGTGTTTGAACTTCAATTGAAGATATTCTGCTAAAAATGTCGAACGAAACCGAACAACGGTTAAAATTTCAACAAAGAGCAAGATAGTAAATACACTGAGAAAAAGGCATTCCAAATTTATTTCAATCAAATAAAGTTTGTTAACTGTTAACAAATCTTATTTGACCCGAAGATGGTTTATTTATAATTGATGAGCCTTCTTTGTTACAAACAAATTCTTCTCTCAGTGTAGTGTGGTATACTTTACAAATTCTGTCATACTCAGAAATACTCAGGGACGTCTTTGGGGGGTGGCTCAAGGGTCTATAGCCCAGGGCGGCAAATTTCAGGGGGCGGCAGAATTATAGAAGTTTTTTTCCAGTTATCAAATGCGTTCGAGCACAAAGGGAGCGGAGAATGTGAATTCAAATATTTTATGTTAATATATTCACAGTATTTAAATCATTTACTCACTTGTTAAACACTTAAAAATATACAAATGTGTTGATAACTCAGATTAAGTATTTGATAATTGAACATGTAATCCATTTTATGGATATATTTACATGCTCTGAAGTGTTTTAAAAGCGGCTACAGGCTTCAAACTCTGAGTGTATCAAAATAAAAGATTGGAATTTAAAGTGTATGTACGGAAGTTGGATACATTCGAACACGATTTGTGCATGAACTCATCAAACTGCCGTGTATGGTTGTTTGAACTGTTCTATTCCTTACCCTGGTTCAAGTGTCATAGCAATTCATAAGAAAATGTTCTTATTATGAAACACTATGGATTTTGCAACACGATATTCATAAGTCAACCACGGAGTCCTATGAATTTCTGCTCATGAATGTATGTTCGTGGGGATACATGATGAATCATAAACAGAAATTCATAGGACTTCATGGTTTACTTATGAATATCCTGTTGCAAAATCCATAGTGTTTCATAATAAGAACATTTTCTTATGAATTGCTGTGCGACGGAAATTCACGGAAATAATTTACGTATCAATCTGCTGTCAAAGTTTTTTGAATTATTGAAATTTTTTTCAATGAATGAATTTTCATTATGTATTTTTTATTTGATTCAAACAAATTTCTCCAGGTAGCAATTTAAGCTTTTTCACAAGTTCGCATTTCCCTTTTCATCGGCAAGCATATCGTTATAATCTTTCCAACGGGAAGATTTTCCTGGAATTTCCCTGAAATACAATTTGTGAAATTTAATGTGCGACTTTTGGAAAGTTCATATTTTCTTCCTATTCTTTGTTAGGTATTCAGAATCTGTCATCCATTTTCAAGTAAAATTCAACAGAAATATGGACCGTTTTATCTTTATTACAAACTTCAGAAATATTCTCAAATTTTAAGAAATACTCTCAGATTTGAGGAAAAATTCTGAAATTTTTATTCAAAATCACCATTCGATCTTGGCACCTCTAGAGCTTTAATTCCGGTACCTCGGTGATCCTATACACTTATATAAAAGTTTCTGATCAGACGGATAAGTTTATTCAATAATTCCGATATTTTTTTCGATTAAGGAAATGTAGGTTACCAATAGTTTATAATGCTAAATGTTTAATCCTGTTGAATGTGTCAAAGTTTTATTAAATAATACATTGTTTCGAGTTATATGACATAGTTTCCAAATCACATGAATACACCTGAGAGAATGATTGAAAATATTAATTCAGCTCAGGTTGGGGGCGGCGAAATATTATCAGCCCCTGGGCGGCGAAAACGTAAAGACGCCCCTGGAAATACTATTGTTCTCAGTATTGAATGGAAAGTTTTCAAAATAATTTGTTGGATTCAATTCACGTTTCTGGACCATCATTAGGACACGTCAATATTTGACGTCTTTTAAACGATGTTCAAACCGTTCATATGACGTTATTTTATGGTTGAAAAACACGTGATTTGCCGCGACATTTTTACGTTGAATCAACGCAAGAATATCACTAATTCACAACATGTGGTTATTGACGGTTTTTAAAACGTGCGTGCGTTTACTGGGAGAGTTGGGAATTTCTCCATGCGCAGCTAAAAGTTCCGCTATGGTATGGTTCACCCCCCCCCCCCCCCCCAAATAGAAAACGAGGTGAATAGATCAATTTTAGATGAATCTACATTCAACGAAGGCTACACTGAGAAAAAGGATTAGTACTGAACTAAAACAGTAGTTGACTCAACTACGTCAGGAGGTTAAATACGTTCAACCAACTCTGGAGGTTGCATCGAATCATTCCCCAGGTTGGCCGACTCTGTTGAGTCAACTACGTGAATGATTGGGACAATGAAAGATAGTTTCTGTCAAGTATCCATATACATTTGACACAAAATAACGAAGCATCGATTGCCTGCGAGGTTGACTCAACTACGTGAGATTTTGGATGAAACTTCTTCTGTGATTTGTTGACGTTGACACACATTGGTTCATAAAATCAAGTGATATGTTTGAGACAATGAAAGGTGGCGTAGTTGAGTCTACAATTTCCAAGTGATTTCAACTAAAAATTCGTTGATTCATTCATAAATTCTTCAACTACGCGTGGTGGTTAATGGCACTTTTATTTTTTTCTCAGTGTACTTGACCTTCAAATGTCCATAGCTCTATTTTACATTTAATAAACGTTTTTTGAATGTTGGTGTTCTCTTGAGACCTGAATGAATGATCATTCAAGAAATTTAGAAAATAGCTTAGTAACAATTTCAAGTTTATTCATGTAGGGTAGACTGGGGCCAGTTGGGAAATTGAAATATTCCGATAACTAAGCATCGCACGATAACACTTTAAATGGTCAAAAGAGAAGACGTGGGAGGGGAATATTTTACGCGATCGTCAATTGTCGCACGGTTTTGTCACACAGTTCAGCAATTTTGTTTTAAACTTATAGATAATCAGGATAGGTATTAGATTTTTGAAACGATAATACAATTACGCCAAACTGTTCACATGAGATGTTAAATGATGTGGAACAGAAATCATCATCATCAATATTCCCCTCATATTTTGTACAAACATGAGAGACTTGTATAAAAATGTAGCTTTGGTCCTACAATCCAGTCAAAAACGAAACGTGGTGGATACACTGTAAAAAATATACTTCCTAAACTGCCAAAGAAGTTTGGCAGTTTTTTACACAAACTGTTTTTGTAAATTACCAAACAAAAGTTTGTAAACATTAAAAAAATTTTCTGATTTCACGAAGATTTTTGAGAATTCACAAACTTTTGTTCGGTAATTTACGAAAAAGGTTGGGAAATTATATTTCCAAACCAAGTTGGTAAATTTCCAAGCATTTTTGTTTGGAATTCAACAAATTTTTTTTACAGTGTACATCTCAGTGATTTACCGAAAATGAGTTCCTTCGTAGTTTTTTGCGTAGTATCACTCCTCTTAATATGTACTCCTCATTTCCATGCACGATTTCTGGTTAGTTTTAATCTAGTTCAATTTAGTCTAGACCTAGTATGAAAGGCCGATACTTTACGGTGTATCTTCAAATAGTTGAGGCAGCTACTCACTTTTTCAGCACCCTTTTCCTCACTGCTATGGCTGGAATAATTGCAACTATAGCTATTTTTTTTTAGTTACCACCGTAGAAAATCGTAGCTGTAATTGCACAGGTTTTGTGGTTGATATTTGCACGGGGAGAAAAAATTTGCTGACGCAGCAAATCGAGGTATTATATATAGAATAGCAAAATTTTTTGCTGACCTAGCTAAAAATTTTCTATAACAGCAATCGTGTTAGCTACGACAGCAATTTTTTAGCTGTGGCAGCAAAAAATGTTTGCTCCGCCAGCAAATTTTCAGTACTATATATAGAATAGCAAACAAATTTTGCTGGGATAGCAAACATTTTTTGCTGCCACAGCTAAAAATTCGCTGTCGCAGCTAACAATATTGCTGGAACAGCAAATAGTTTGCTGTCACAGCAAAAAATTTGCTGCTCTGGCAAAAGGAACCCAGCAAAAGTAGATTTCGCTGCTACAGCGAATTCCTTTTTCTCCGTGTGGATAGCCAAATAATTTAGCTGTTGAATTTTCCCTGAGGCCACTACATTCCTTACTGCTACCGCTAAGTAAGTAGCTCTCGTAGCTCATTTTTAGTTACCCACATGATAGCTAATTATTTCTTTCCGTGTTGATCCTCATCAAAAAAAAAGTGTAAGCATTCAAATATGATTTTAACCAACACCTCGTTTATCCTCTTAATTCAAACCACGTTACCTCAAGCAAATAAAATCGTAAAATATATTATGTTGCTGAAGTTTGAATCGTGTATTGAAACGAATTAATTACTATTGAATAACGAAATCCTCAGTCGTTGAAGACCCAAAATTCTACGATATATTCTTTAAACAATGCTTCCAGTCCCAAGGAATTCATTCAATAAGATAAACACCGTTGATTTCTCAGATTTCGCGAGTTGGAATATTCGTTTCGCTTCTACAAACGATTCAAATTTCAACAACATAAATATATTAATTATTATGATTGCATCGCTCGCTGGACTGCATAAATATGCTCATGAGTTCTGACGAAATTTCAAACCCTCGTGAATAGATCCAAGTGTTTCACGAATCATACAAAAGAACGTGATACGCCGAGTCAATAATAATGTTCAAAAGACAATAATTAATCAAAGCATCACAATTACAATGACGAAATCAATATGACGTGCTATAGAACGATTTTATATATTAATCACAGATGTATAAAGCAGGAGGATCAAATATAATCGATGATTAATATTTATTATTCGAATAATCCATTTTAGAAAAAGATAAGAACTGAAGATAAATTGTATTTAAACGCATCAAACTGGGACGTGTATGCATACACATTCGTATAAATATGGCTCATGTTCGAATCTTGTCTCTACACGGAGGGAAAAAATTTGCTGACGCAGCAAATCGAGATATTATATATAGAATAGCAAAATTTTTTGCTGACCTAGCTAAAAATTTGCTATAACAGCAATCGTGTTAGCTACGGCAGCAATTTTTTATCTGTGGCAGCAAAAAATGTTTGCTCCGCCAGAAAATTTTCAGTATTATATACAGAATAGCAAACAATATTTGCTGGGATGGCAAACATTTTTTGCTGCCACAGCTAAAAATTCGCTGTCGCAGCTAACAAGATTGCTGGAACAGCAAATAGTTTGCTGTCACAGCAAAAAATTTGCTGCTCTGGCAAAAGGAACCCAGCAAAAGTAGATTTCGCTGCCACAGCGAATTCCTTTTTCTCCGTGTAGTCATTTGACTCATCAACGAGGATACATACCGTTTTTGTTGCGATTTCTTTTATACGTATTATTCCCAAGAATGATTTTTTTCAGCTCATTCGTGCAATTCTGTATATCAATCCTCGTATTATGGACAAACTATGGGGGGAAGTTCAATTTGGTAATAATTAATTCAAATATATAATAACATCTTTGCTATATTTTATAGACGACAAACGCAAGAAACTATAAAACAAAAACATTGGAATGGTTATCCATCGTTCAAGACTTATACGAATCAATGCACAAAACTGTAAATGAAACTTACGTGACCTACGAGGCTGTCAGAAATTCCAACGCAAAGAATTCGGAGACAGAATTTTCATTTATTTTGAATGTAAATATATAATAGAAAATGATTAATCAAAATTGCGATTCGTTTCGAATCCCATTGAGATATATTGTTTACTGTTTCATAAAGAATCTAAAAGAAGCGTCAAAGGAAAAATGTGGAAACCTGATTTCGAATTTGTATAAATTTACTGTCAATGATAAGCAAAAGTGTTTCAACGACGCGGACGGATTGATAGAAGAATTTTTATTTGATACACTAACTGTCTCAGCGGTAAGTTAATTAATATAAATGAGTCAGCTTGAGAATTTAATAGAAATTTCCTTTCGTTTAGAACATAGAGAATCTCAGGCGAAATTTGACAGAATCGTATGTCAAATGCCCATCGAACGATATCAAAGAGTTTTTCAAGTGCGAAAGCAGTCTCTCGTGGAACGAACGAGCTCTACAGAAGGTGAAGAGTAACGTTCAGAGAATTAAAAACAGGAATTTTTTCGGAGACAAACACTTATTCCAAGGAATTTTTGAATGCATCCAAGAAAAAAATATTTCACATATGGGAAAGATTTATAAAGAATTGCAAGACTGTCTAGAAAGAGAAAAATGAAGAATTAAGATTGTGACAATTCAAATCCGAATAAAATGTATTAAACTACAAACTGTTGTTGCAAACTCGTGTGTCTTGTGTGGAACTTGATTAAGTGGCTTTTAACCAAGCAGTTTTGCCACTGAAGTACTCGATAAAATGATTCTATCACAAATTATATCGATTGGCAGCTAGCTTTTTGCCGCTAGTTTCAGCTTCATTTTCCTTGCGTATTATTAATTTAGATCTCAAAATATCTAGTAATAACTTTTCAATTTCCGTCTTTTGGGATGGAATGCTGAAAACAATGAACCGATCCTGTATTGTGGTACACGATTCCATAGACTGTACACATCTATTCCAACCCTCGACTTGGAGACAAGTCGAAGTAATTCACTAAGAAATCTCGTAGGGCAAGTTGAGAAGCAGAAACGAGTTTTCCCTCTGGTACCGAAGTCGATTTATGTCATATGAAAAACGAGATCCGATGGACTCCAGACAATCAACTCAGGGTCCGTCACCTGTTTCTCATACATGAAAGTGTTCCCTCCATCGCTTATACGACCGACGATGTTATTCATGGAAAAGCATATTAAGGCTTTCATGCGTAGAAAAGTGAATCGATTTTGAAATCGAGGGGTGAGAATCGAAAATCCTTACAAACATAAATATTAATATATTACGAGAGAATTACAATTTAATGAGACTCGATTAGAAATTTTTTAAAATACGAAGGAATGTTCTTTTTTCTTTTTGTCATTTCCTTGTCTTCGAGTGACGATGTGTTATTCCTTCCGCGAGTCCTCATTTAACTGTTTAACCGCAGGCGAGAATGCTGCATCTCACGATATTACAAGGACCCTCCTCTTTAAACGACTATCATCTCGGTGAAGTAGGAAAAAAAAACAGGGGAGAGAATCGAGATAATTATAATGGATCTAATTTCTAAAAAACAACCCTGGATTTGATTGTGCTCGGACGATACTTGCGGCGAGTGATGATAATAATAATACATAGTTTGACATTCTTATCCGTAAGAAATCGAGAAATA
The DNA here is from genome assembly GCA_018340375.1 of Gonatopus flavifemur. Classification (NCBI taxonomy): domain Eukaryota; kingdom Metazoa; phylum Arthropoda; class Insecta; order Hymenoptera; family Dryinidae; genus Gonatopus; species Gonatopus flavifemur. The sequence goes on along the minus strand of JAFFJZ010000012.1, from coordinate 2,122,440 downwards.
TGAACTATGTTAAGGGATTCTAACTTTCTTGAGGAGAAAGCAAATACGTGTTCGATAAGATCGCATGGGCTTACGAACGCACGAACGTCGCAAGGATCGAAAAGCGAAATTTCATGTAACATATCCAGCCGATATCGTGCGGAATACATTTTTTTGTCCTCCCACGTCAACTACATATGTATATATAATATTTATTTAGCTTCAGCTTACATGCACAGAAGTGGACTTGGTTTACAATCTTTCCTTAAACTCATTCATAACCCATACGTTCATTCTTATCATTTGCTTGTCATATTTATCATTTATTATTTCTATATTTTCATACATAAAAAATAAAACTAAACTGTCCATATTATACCATTTTTCGTTACATCTCATTTCTTTACTCATGTACTACATAACACATTCGTAATCTTGCTCTAATTCCTTATAATACTTAATTTCACAGCCATGTTCTTTTTATCAATCATTTGCCATATTTTGGCTCCTTAATTTAACCCTTTGAAATCCTATTTCTGTCCTATCCTTACTATACGCGTATATAATGGAAATAGCCAGAGTTGACAAATGGCGCGGTACTGGCCAAGTTGCACTTGCCAGACTTCGGCAGATATCACTGTGCCCATTCAGAATCATTACAGTTTTTCAACTGGCGCCAAATGTTTGCTGGATTTCAGACAGTATTGGCTTGCGCGGTCAGACGGTCTTCAGCCAGTATCGAATTAATAATGTTCGGAGAATACCCAGACCATACAGAAACGGAACCGTGCCAGTACCGTATCAGAGTTAGTTGGATGGTAAAATGCGAACAAAAGACGATACTCCACCAGTATCGATGCAACGTTGTTCTAATACGGAATAGATAGTGGATAGGAATTTCATTGATCTTTCCAATAACACGGTTACTTTGACGAAACAATACTGCACCAGTACTGAGCCAGAGTTAGTATTAGCATTCAATATGTTCCATAGACGACAATGTGCCAGTATTGATAGGACTGTGACTTTATACGGAATCTGTGGTCCGATGACATTAAAATCACGATCTTAGCAACTTGGCTGTTGCAGTAAGTCGAAACCGCGCTAGCATTAAGCCAGAGTTGATATCATCATTCAATATTTTACATCATTGAATGAATATATGGATGATTGGTAACTCGGCTGTTGTAGTGAGCCGAAGTCGTGCCAGCATTAGGCCAGAGTTGGTACCATCATTCAACACGTCGAGAGACGACAATGTGCCAGTATTGATAGGACTTTATTCCTCTACGGAATCTATGGTGAATTGTATGACTTCAACGGTCCTATTACAATAAATGGCAATTTGAGTGATTTGTCGTCAACTCGGAGATCGGTTGATGTGGTAGAGATTAGGTTTCTCACTCGCAGGACCTGGGTTCAATCCTCACTCAGTGAACTTTCAAGGAATAATTTCCAAAGTGCCTTTCTCCGATGACAATAATAGGAACAATGAATTCTTCAGATTTTCAAAGTTCGAATTCAATGTTTTTTTTCTAATTGAAATATGATCACTCCTGGTAACTTCGGTTACCGGTACTGTGCCAGTACTGGGTTGGATTTGAATTTCTACATAGGATGTCATTATTTCGACTCATTGTCGCTTTTCATCCAGCTCTGACAAAACAACTGATCTTGTTGCAAACCAGAGTTCCGCCATAGTTGGCTCGCATTGAAAATCGGTACCAATTCGGTGGTAAATGTTCCTCTGACCCTTATGTAAAATGATGTTATCATTTCGGCTTCTTCCCAGTACTGTGAATTTAACTGGCTCAATACTAGCAGCTATGGATTTTCCAGTACTGGCAACTCTGGCAACAGTACTCAGCCAGTAGCGGCGCGTGTTTCCATTTCCACGTGGGTACTCAATTTCTATGCCTTTTCTTCTTCTCTTTTTCTTTCAATAATCTCAATAGTATTTTTGCTTTATCTGTATTCAAATTATCATCTATTAACCAATTTATATTATTCTCCTCAAAACCCTCAAATATATACTTCGTATTATCACAAATTACTAAATGCTCTAAAGTTTCAATCTCTTTTTTGCAAAATACACAATTTCTTTCCTCACCAGATATCCAATATTTATTCCCTTCCTCCAAATTCCCACATCTTCATTTACATAAAGCTCTAATCCCTCCTTTCCTATATTTTTCTTCCATAGATATCTTGGACCCTCATGCTTTTTTATTCTCTTATATCTCGTAATATATCTACTATTCTCGATCATATGTTCTTCTTCTTGTTTTTTTAAATCTCTTTCTCTACCTAATAATCTCTTCCTATCTACCTCCATTTTACTCAATCCTATTCTATTGAAAAATCTTTTTCTTTCTATACTATAACTATCTTCCTTTCCTCTATTCTCTTCTTCTTTCCAACATATTTCAACCAATCTGTGTTCTTCCATATTTGCAATTTTCTCATCAAATTTTATCGCTCTCATTCCCCATTCTACCCTCAATTTATCAATGCCTAGCTCTCTAGTTATAACATATCTCGGTGTACTTATATCTAATTTAAATATCCCTCTTACATAGTCCATCAACACTTTTTCTAATTCTTTTTTTTCCTCCAATCCCCATAACTCTACTCCACATGCCATTATGCTATTGACTAAATACATATACAGCTTCCATCTTCTTACGTAATCATATTTGCAGATCCATTCTCCCAGACCCCAAGTCTTATTCGCCGCTATTCTTCCCTTTATCTTCAATTCGTTTATATGATCCTTATGATTTTCCATTCTATTCAAAGTGAATCCCAAATACTTGAACTTCTCCACCTCCTCTATTTCTTTATTTCCCCATTTCCATTTCCTTTTTTGATTCTTCTTACATTTTCGTTCATTGAATATCAGGATTTTTGTTTTTGCCACATTGACTATCAATTCCTTGCCTTTTAAATATCTCCTTACTGATTCTATCGTGTCTATCATGGCCTCTCTATTTCTAGCTAAAATCACCATATCATGAGCATATGCTAATGACCGAATTCTTTCTGCACCTAATTTTACTTCTCCTACATTTCTTCGCCTCATTATAGCATCCGAATCAGAAATATAAAGGCCAAAGAGAACAGAACTTGAACAACACCCTTGTTTTACACCTTTCGTTGCCCAAAATCATGTTTTCACAACCTCTAAATCCAAATGCGTGAGCACTGCTGAATTTGGAGACGAGAATTCAAATTTTAAAAATTATTACAAATTTATGAAACATGTAAAACATATATATCTCAAAATTCTTATCGAATAACGTGACAACGAGTCTATGAAAAATCATCTTATCGTTCGAATGAGGAGACGTCCGGTCTCTGATTTTTTTTCTAAAAAAGAAAAGAAAGTTTTTCCTCTTTCGTAGGAGAGAGACACAAAACGCATCTGAGCACACATATTCGACTATTCGTTTGTATAAGCATTATATCCACGTGGCTTGTAACGTTTGAATTTCGAAGAAACGAAGTAACGTATCCAACGATAATTTATTCCTCGATCGTAAACTTGGACTTCGTGGCCGACGTTGGACAGACCTTCCTACGCTTGTTTCTTCTCGAGTCCAAAAGTGCTAAGCAAACACGTATATAGCAAGAGATGTTGTTCGATCCATCCCTTTTACCTTTTTATTCTTTGCTTATTCGATGTTGCGCATATATTTTGTCGTTTTCCTTTTTACCTTCCCGCTATGAATCCCCCCACGAGTGTTTCTTATCCTTGTGAAGATTCTTTTTTTTTCTCTATCTATCATGATGTATGCTTTGTCCTTTTAACCCTTCCCCACCCTCCACCCCGGCCCCTACTAAAACGGCGGTACCGCTGCTGTCGCGCAATTCAGGAGGCAAGTGTGAATGAATTTCGTTGTGCTTCGACGCTTGTACGAACGTACGTGTTGTTGGCTCTTTGAAAACACGTTTCTCATACAAAATATATTCGAATAATTTGTTTTTTTTATTCAATTCAAAAGAATTCTTGCGTGGAATCGTCAAGTTTTGCCTTTATCGACTTTTATAAGCTTGACGAATATTCGATGAGGCTGAGTTACGCGATTTTCTATGCTTGACTTTTCAGGATACTTTCTTTCATCGTCGAAAAGTTTATTACAAGTCTATCCTTAGTGGAAAAGGTAACTTTGCCAAGGATTTTGAATAAAATTGCTGGAAAAAAAGAGTACTTTGAGGAGTTCAACAAAAAGCTTGTTTTTCTTTGTAAACTATCGATCCGATTGATCCGATCGGTAAAAGACTAAGCACCGACTGCGTGTCAAATTTTACGAATTTTATCCGCGTCGCTTGAAAGTTTGACTACAATTGTTCAACAATCTAAACAAACACGTTTGTATTTGAACTCCCCAAATAAAAAATCGTGCACACGTTTTTGAACGTGCTCCAACAAATCACCCAGGTGGAAAAATTCCAACAGCGATTGATAGAACGAATGTTTGACAAAGAAAACAAAGATTTATATTGAGGAATTGGACATTTTTCCTACCAAAGACGTGATAAAATCTATTTTTGATTAACCCAATAAACGAGAATAATATTTCCATTCTTCATGAAATTCCAATTCAAAAGACTAAACACATTATTCTCTTCGAACTGAATGAATTTGTGAGATTTCATCAGCTTATGTTTATCTTTGACATCATTACTAAAACATTATGTCATGAAATATTGAATAACGTTTGTACACTGATACCAATAAAGACGGATCGTCAATATTCATTTTGGATGAAGATAAATATGCCATCTTTACACTGTTTGACTATTCTGTTTAAACTTAACGAAATAATTTAGGGAGGTGAAAGATGTGATTGTGACATCAAATTGAAGATTCCGTCATTCTTCAAAGATAATATGATCGAGGATGTGCGTGAGTGAATGATTAAGAGATGATCGGTGAATGCTCTTCGAAATTGTTTTGTAAAAGCACTAAGGATTGAATGTTATTTATCAAATATACACCCGGAGACAATTCAGTCCCAAATCTTGAATTTTTACTCTAACAGAGTGAAATTTCGTACATTTCACCCCAAAAAGTTTCTATTCTCATCAATAAATAATTGCAGAGCATGATCTGAGTAAGATCTAGAAGTAATCGATATGAAATAAAATTATATATAAATTATAATGAGAACGTTCAATTTTCTTGTAAACCTAACTTTTTGTTTAGAACTAACCCTTGAATCATGCTCTGAACAATTGTGTATAGCAAACGTAGAGTATATTGAAATGAATAACTTGTCACTGGGAGGATTAGAAAACTGATACTCTTCGCGCATAAAGAAGACTATAGAAGACTAACGAAGGTGTGTCGGGGATTTGAGAATATTAACTTGAATGAAATATGAAGAGAAGAGATGACGACAGGACTTGAGGAAGACGTGTGGTAATACGCTACTTCCTGCGTCCGATTATACACCCGAAACTCTTCAGAGTTCAGAAGATTGGTCCCCAGATGACCAAAAAGTTGGTGAAAAAAAAAGTAATAAGAAGTACAGACGTACGGTACGAAGATCCTTGCGTGTTTCGCGTGCAGGATGATTGCAAGAATTGCAATTATAAAGGTCTGCTGGTTTCGAGAGCAAAAAAGATAAGAAACGAGAGTCGAGGGCGTACAAATATGTTCAATATGTGCACTCTCTCATTTCCTTTTGCTTTCTCGTTCAAAAATTTTAGTAAACTGTAAATTCAGGTTCCAAATTTTGGAAAGGTAACAAAACTTCTGAAAATTCTCCACGTTCTTGGATCACGATAAAGGTGTTCATTCATAACCAACAGAACATGAGATGCTTTCATCAGAGATTGTATTCGTTGCTGAAACGAATGAAGATAAGTCGTATAAATAAACGAGAGGGATCCTAATTGCCAGCTATCCTATGAGCGGCATTGCAACATATATAATTATATCGCACAACAAAAAAATATATCTACATGAATGATATCGTGGCGAACGTGAATCCGTCGAAAGGAAATACTTCGTTCGAATGAGAATCCGAATACATTTCACTCTGAAGATTGGATGAATCGTTCAGAGACATGCGCAAGTCCTTTCTTTTTCTTCTGAAAAGGAGAAAAAACTTCAAAAACGAATTTTTATTGATTTCTGCAGACACGTTGTGTCCTAATTTTGTGGAAGGAAGGAATAACTGAGGATCCTATATGGGACAAATGATTATCAATTCGAAAGATCACACGAGAAGATGTATACTCTACGAGGAACAGAAAACGTCAGGAAACTGTATGGGAGAGTCAAAGCAACGCGCTTCACCTTAAGACGGATATGGAAGTTCAGATTGTAATCTAACAATTTACTTGCTGGATGATCATTACCGGAAAGCCTGAGAGTGCACGATGTAAGGGACACAAGGTGAAATCCAGTGAACTTTATTTACTCCACTTATTTATTTCATAATAATGTGATTTGTTGAACTCCAACTATTCGTGTCATTCCTGTTGTTCCATTTCCTGTCCATTATAGGTCTGAGACTATAATCTAATAGAATTTGTATTAAGTTTTTATATAAAATTACATGGAATCAGATTATAGTCCCAGCTCTAATTGACAGTCCATACACGAATGTATCTATAAACTGCCGTAGCGAGAATTCGACAAAGAAAAAGCAGGTTCTATTAATTTTCTCATTTACATGTATCGATAAGAATCAATTACTACATCTATTCGTAAGTTTTTCTTTAATATATTTTTCATTGAACCAGTTGGGATTTGATAAATTGTTCCAACGATCTAGTCAACGATCTTCCTTTCTTTCGTAAGCGAAATACCGAGCACACGTGTATTGAGATTCACAAACTGAATATTACATCGTGGTAAATAATAAATTGTCGCGAATTCCAGGATTGGAGTATCCCTCGAGTTCCAAGTGTGTATCGTACAAATCGCAACAGAGCCGTAACATTAACTGCATTTACAACTTCAGATATATTATCGCGATTGTATCAGCGGGTGTGTAACGCATAGAGGATTGCAAATTTTATAGCGATATATTTACTTTCATTTAAGGTAACGGAGATACTTCGTTGTGCGAACATGTAAAATATCGTTGGGTTAAGTGGCCATGTTCGTTCGAGCTAATGATACGCGAGAGGTCGTGGGGTGTTTGTCATTTATTTATTTTTCAATCAAAACAACTGGAGAGTTCGAAATTTTGTATGCTCATTCGAGGAGTTAAAATCTATCGTGAATTTTAATATTCCGTCCGCTATTCGATCTTGAATACGGAATCCTTACCGTACGTATCATCGTATGACGCATAAACTATCCGATACCAAGATTGAAAATACAAGAACCGAGATTCCTTGTCCACAGGGGGGCGAACGAGTAGAGATAAAAGGCTTCCTTCCATTCCCCTCTTAGCGGAAGCGGATATTATATTATTTTTTGTTCTTCAATCTATTCGGAGGAAATCACAGGACAGGTATATATTTTTCATTTCCTCTCGGTTTTATGGTATCTCGAAAATTCATGCCCATGACTTCGAGTAGATTTGAATCCCAGAAAGAAATTCTTGCGACATGCTTACAGGATCATTTTAGATTATCACCGAACGGGGTATATATTATACACGACCAACGCGAAAATGAAGATATCAGTAACACTTAATGGCTAACCTCTCACGGGAAATTACGAAATATTTACTCGTATTCGTTCGAGGACCGTATCGTGTAACCGTTTTTATGTCTCTGTCGAAGAAGGATCAAATTAAAAGACACGATATACCGTATATCTCGTTCGTTAACGAATCAAGAGGATGAGTCATTTGCAATTCAAATCTTCAAATACATAATATATGTATATTTCTTAGTTATATTTATCCAAAAATTGCTAGAGGTCATTTTTTGACTAATTCAAACGTTAAAAAGGATGTATAGGTATATGCATATAATTTATATCAACTAAAATTCACTTCTTGCGAATAAGAAAATTAAATTACTTCAAACCGGGACTCGATACATTCGATTATAGTTAATCATTATTATCAAGAGAACATGCCTCGTGGCGAAACGAAATTATCAAGGAGGAAAGTTCTATCTTATTTGAGTTCAGTTTGTCGTACACGAGGGACATTGAACGTTTAGTCGCGGAAACCATGCGTGGTTTATGGTTGTACGCAATAGAGTGGCCGCCAACACACTCAATTGCCAACCGCTGGGCAACTGGCAACGCCTGTTGTTATTCGACTTCCACAAAGAAGAAAATATGAAAAAAAAGTGAACACAAGCCACGACAAACACGATTCGCATCGATGTATGCACGAACGATCACTCGAGTGGTGATATTCAATTATGTACGGGAAATAAATACTTGGATTATAATAAACAAATTCATTCATTCCCTTGTGGCGTCAAGTTCAACTGAACGGTCAGTGGCGGATCCAGGAGACTTTCTCAGGGGGGGGGGGGCGATGGCAAAAAGTATATGGGACCTTAAAAAAGAAAAAAAGGTCATAGAAATCTACATGACCATTCTCAGTCTGAATAAAGCTATGAATGAAATAACGAATAGTGTTTTAAGATAAGTTAATATTTATTTTACAAAACGAAATCTATCCTACGATTGCTTTGAGCGAATTCGTCAATAATATTTTCTATATTCAAATCTACATCGGGATGTATATTCGATAATGCTAGACCGACAAGTCGTTCTTGTGTCATGGTTGATCTAAGCCAAGTTTGGATTCTTCTCAGCGAAGAAAACTTTCTCTTCCCGCTTGCTGCACTTATACCTAAGGTTACAAACATTTTTAAAAGAACATACACAGTTGGAAAAATGTCACGATCGCAAGCGATCAATAGCTTCAAAGCATCAAATGTAACATTTTTTTCGTGATCCCATTTTTTTCCACATTTTGAGTTCAGATATTAATGTTTTTTTTTAAATATTTTTCTTTTCACAAAAAAACACAAAATACTTTTTAACTCGTACGGACACTGCTTCTTCTAGTAAGTTATTACACGGAGAAAAAGGTATTTTAAAAAGTACCATAATTTATGGATTTTTAGCGCTGGTCTGACCCGAGTCTCAATATTTACCTGAACAAACCTCTAAGAGTACCATAATGGCTGGGACTTTTATAAGGAAGGTACCATACTTATTCTGAAAAGTCCAAGAAATTATGGTACTTTTAGATATTCGTGCAAGTAAATATTCCGACTCGGGTCAGACCAGCGCTGAAAATCCATAAATTATGGTAATTTTCAGGATATCTGTTTTCTCAGTGTATCCTTCAACCCTGGCGGAAATGTTACACCGTGTAAACACCGTGATTTTTGAGTGTAGTTGTGAATTTTTTACACCATATTTTACACCCAAAGTACACCGAGAGCAGTCTCAGCTAATTTACACCAAGAAACAACCTCCAGCATTCTATGGTTGGGTACCGATACACCGAGTTCCCACCGAATTGACACTCTATTTTCACTGAGAATACACCGAAAGCTTTGCCACTCTGGGTACACCAAAGGACCACCCAACCAATTCCCAGTCGAAATACACATACACCGAATTTCTACCGAATGCACACCAAACTTACACTCACGGTACACCAAGAGCAGTCTCGCCCAATTTACACCAAGAAACAACCTCCAGCATTCTACACGGAAAAAAATGAACTGTTAATTTTACCAGAATTCCGGTTACTATATGGACAGCAAGGAATATCTGTGACTTTTACTGGAATTCTTGTTAAATTTACCGGAGCCCTTGTTAAATTTGCCGGAGACTTGATTCATTTAACTAGAATTCCGGTTAAAATAGCAGTAATTCTTGCTGTCCATATATTAACCGGAGTATCTTTTTCAGTGTATGGTTGTGTACCGATACACCGAGTTCCCACCGAATTGACACTATTTTCACTGAGAATACACCGAAAGCTTTGCCACTCTGGGTACACCAGAAAACCACCCAACCAACCCCCAGTTGGAATACGGATATACCGAATTTCTACCCATTTCACACCGAATTTAGAGGGTTGGGTATGTTTCCTTGTTAGCATTTCTAACCTATTGTGTTACTTGGATAAGTACTCGGTGGAATAAAATCTCCTATCGGTTTCTATGTGGCTATTGTCACATCAGCTATGGGAATTCATGGGAATCTATCGGACTTTTCAGCCGGGGAATACACCGCATCGTCTTCGCCTCGAATGCTCATTGTACCGAAAATTTATGTTCCGAACGCTGATAGACCGAAGGATTATCATGCCGAGTGTATTTGATTGGATAAAAACTGGAATTGCTTGTGGGTTTAAAAGACTGAGGGATTTGATTGCTTTCGGTATAACGAACTCTCGGTCTATTCGCGTTCGCAATAAGAATTTTTTGATACCATGAGCATTCCGTGCAAATAGGACTCGATGTATTGGAGGCCCACCCAGTTTTCGACGTTGTTTTAAACGTTGCAACTAACCTTGTGTTTTCCCCTCAGCAAATCTTGCTCCGCTTCCCCACCAACGGCAGCTAGCAATCTTCCTTTTGATATGAGCCGTGGGTTCAATTCATATACCCCGATGAAAATGTTCGCTCGCGGAAGCGAATGTTGAAACAAATGGAGCGTCAAAAAAGTTTCAATTTCCGCTTCTTTCGCGCTTAAGTACTGCTTCGTTTACTCTTTCTTGTTGCTCTATTTTCACCAGGAAGCACCAAAATGTGCTTTTTTCAAATGTTGAAGGGTGAAAAAGAATACGTATGCTAGAAGGTTTCCTCTAAAGCGTGTTTTCTCGAAATGTACTGGCATTTATAAATACATATTTGTATTCTTCTTGAAATATTACTTATATTACTTATATCCCTTATATCACTTTATTTATACTTTTATAAACTGAATACACACAGATTGACCCATTTTGCGCAGGTTTTTCACTTATGTGCGCATTGTTTTATTCGCAAGAAGTTTTCTTTTTCAATCATCATACAGGGTGGCGCAAAAGTCTGGAAACACTCCCATAACTTTTGAACGGGGCATGGTAATCGGATCAAATTTCTTTTGAATTGAAAGAGGGGTCAAGGGCTATCTTAACGGGGAACTTTGAGTTCCCCAGTCCTGTAGGGGACGATGAGAGAGGAAGGGGGGCCAAAATCTCAAATGAGACGGGAGGGCTTGTGATACGTCATCCCATAGGGTTTTTTAATCCAAATCCAGCGGTTTTTTGTTTTTTGAAATCGGATCATTTTTCGCTGAGTTATCGTAATTTTAATACTCTGATGTGGCAAAGTCTGGAAACACCCCCATAACTTTTGAACGGGGCATGATAATTGGGTCAAATTTTTTTTTATTCAAAGGAGGGATCAAGGGCTATCTCAACAGGGGACCTTGAGTTCCCCAGCCCTGTAGGGGGCGGGGGGAACGGGGCGAAAATCTCAAATAAGACGGGGAGGCTTGTGATACGTCATTCGATAGGGGCTTTTGATCCGAATCCAGCGATTCTTTGTTTTTTGGAATCGGATCATTTTTCGCTGAGTTATTGTAATTTTAATACTCCGATGTGGCAAAATCTGGAAACACCCCCATAACTTTTGAACGGGGCATGATCATTGCATCAAATTTTTTTTTAATCGGAGGTTTTCTTATCCCAATCTTGGCATTACCCAGAATCAACGGCGTGGACGTGTCGGGAATCTGATTCCTTGTGTGTGTAGTGAGTGTGTTGTTGTATGGGTAGGTGTGCGTGGGTGGTTGTGTGTGTGCGTGCATGTGTGTGGTTGTGTGGGGGCGTCGGTGTGTGTGGGTATGGGTGGTTGTGTGTGGGTCGCACAGGCCCATACGACCGGACCACCACCCACCCACCCTCATACACACACAATCCCACACACACCGACACCCACCTACACCCACACTCACCTCCTCACACACACACACACAAGGAATCAGGTTCCCGCCACGTCCACGCCGTTGATTTTGGGTAATGCCAAGATTGGGATAAGAAAACCTCCGATTAAAAAAAAATTTGATGCAATGATCATGCCCCGTTCAAAAGTTATGGGGGTGTTTCCAGACTTTGCCACATCGGAGTATTAAAATTACAATAACTCAGCGAAAAATGATCCGATTCCAAAAAACAAAGAATCGCTGGATTCGGATCGAAAGCCCCTATCGAATGACGTATCACAAGCCCTCCCGTCTCATTTGAGATTTTGGCCCCTCTTCCCCTCTCATCCTCCCCTACAGGGCTGGGGAACTCAAAGTCCCCCGTTGAGATAGCCCTTGACCCCTCTTTCAATTCAAAAGAAATTTGATCCAATTATCATGCCCCGTTCAAAAGTTATGGGGGTGTTTCCAGACTTTTGCGCCACCATGTATAAGCAGCTAAGAACTGCACGGAAACATCGGTTTAGGGGTCATCCATAAACTACGTGGCCAATATAGGGGGAGGGAGGGGTAAGATGAAATGCTACGTTAAGCTACATGGGGGAGGGGGGGGGGTCGGTTCCAAGCTACGTGGTTTTTTATTTATGTTGTACTTGGAAGAAAATTCTATATAAATCTCCAGAAAAATGATCCATTTGAATATAACAAATGGATATATATTTGATGGGATCAAATGAGATTCTTCTTCATTCAAGTAAATTTCATTTGAAATGAGAGAAATTTTATTTTAATAAAATAAATCTTTCATTTCAGTCAATTTCAATTTCATTGAGGTCATATTTGAATAAAAATTTATTTGATTGAAATTAATTTAGTTGAACGTGAAAAACTATGTTCCCACGTGAGGGGGGGGGGTGTTAAAAAAGCCACGGTAGAGCTACATGGAGGGAGGGGGGGGTCAAAAAGTTACAAAAATAAGGCCACGTAGTTTATGGACGGTCCCTTATCAATATTAAAAAAAGGAAGTGTCAAGACAAAAACAGAGCATCGGTGATGAATATTCCTTGAGTTAAAAAATTTTCAAAGTTATAAATATTTATCAAAAAAGTAAAAATTTATTCTCTTTCCTCTTATCTTCTCTTCTTTTTTAAAAATTCTTTCTTCAGGTTTATTTCTCTTCTTTCTCCGCCTTTTGATCGCTGTAATTTTCCTGTCCTTTCAACTTGTTCCGTTTTTTCATCTTCGTTCACGTCCTCTTGTTTTTTCCTCTTCAAAAGTTTGTTCTGTGTGATCTTAATTCTGTTTTGTCTGTCTATTGTTTGTATTTGTATCATTTTTGGTTGAATCCTCCCTTTTTTCAGGCGTTTTTTGTTTCTTGTCGTTCTCAGTACTTCTTTCATTTTATTCGTTGATTCAGTGGGATTTCGGTGTACCTGTGTTTTGATTAAAATCATCTGCACAGATCTTTTGTCGTGAACCTGGTGAAATTGGGTAGATATTTCCTACTTGCCGAATCTTCTGTTTGGTGTTCGCTCAGTGGAGATTCAGTGTAAAATGGGTGAGAATTCGTTGTACCTATGTTCCGATTGACATCAAGTACGGATGTTTCTCGGTGTAAACAAGGTGAAATTATGGTGTATACTCTTCATTTCTTGGATTTCTTGTTGGTGTACGATGGGTGAAAATTGAGTGTGGATTTGGTGTAACTGTTGGGTGTAAAAAATTCACAAGTACACCGTGTTTTCAGGGTGTAAATTCGCCAAAATACCGAAATACCACCGACTTTACACTCAATTTACACTTACACCCCATTTACACCCAAAAAAAACGATGTAACGTTTCCGCCAGGGAAAAGATTTGAATTGGGAAATAAAACCGATAAATGATATAAATTAAGAGTGTTTTGAGAGAAACGTCGCTTCAAATCTTCAATAAAGTTCTCTATTACCGGTATATATACAGATTGCCTATAGTAATCAATTGAATTTTGAGAAGGATAATTCTCGCGATGTCTTTGTTTTCCAGTCCTTCGAGGTACCTAAATCTCGCATCCTAATTCATCCGCAATTCTTTCCGACTCTTCGAATAACAGAACAAACTTTTTGTTTGATTTTTCTCGTTTTTCAGCTAAAAGTTCCAATGTATTTTGTATCATAGTTTGTGCAGTTTTAAGATCTATCTCAACTTTTTGAAAAAATTGACTGAGTGGTAAAGTACATAGTAATAAATCTGATAGACAAACAATGGGATGCTCTTAATATATATTTTAAATTTATTTACTTACTTTGATTTTCGCGCTCTGAATTATGTGAGTATACGAGAATTAGCAACTTGTGTCAAAGTTTTCTTATGCTCATACGGTTAATTCTTTGTTAATTTTTATTTATTTATTCATTCATTCGAGTACTGTGGTACTGGGCGTTTAGGGTATTTCGGATAATATGGATTTTGGATCAAAGATCGAGTCAATAACAGTAGCATTTCATGGATTTATGCAACGAATCGAGGTATTATATAATAGCAAACGAATTTTGCTGGAGCATAACAGCGTGTTTATTTCTGTATCTCCGTATAATTCATCCGGAACCTGGAAACCTCAAAAAGATGTTATCCAGAATATTTTATCCAAGAGAAAAATCCGTTGGCGCAAAAGGTTATGCTTTGTAGTATAGTAACTCTGCTATTTCTCACTTGAAAACTCAGTTGGAATTCTTGGTTTCTTTAGCTCTTCCCCTCTGTCTCTCCCAATGTTTTTTCCTCTTCCTTTCTCAATAGAGAACGAACAAAGGTGTATTGAAATACGAAAGGGTCGTTCGTTCGTTGCGTTGTAGCGAGTGAGCGTTATCTTTTCGTGGAAGTCCAAACTCTTTTCAACGCCCACGCGCGAGGAAGGAAAGAAAGAATAAGCAATGCGCGAAAGTGAACGAGTCAACGACAACGGGAGGGCGACAAAAATTATACTTAAAGCATAAATTTTGGTCTCTTAATCGTTGATATTTACACATTTGATTCTATAATAAAGAGAAAAAAAAATAACCAACATGAATGAAGTCGAGGAGGCATTGTATGACCAACGTTTTATACTTATGTATATTATTACCGATGTGCCTTTGAGCTGCGAAGGCGGATACGTATTTGAAATGAAAATAAAAGGAAGGAAAAAATGTGGAGAAAAATGATAGGTACGTGACTCCACGAGTATGGGCATTCAAGTGTGAGGAGGAAACTAAAATACATGGCAACGCATATTTAACGCAAGTATAGCCAACCGACTTGTTTTTTATGTGCATTGTGCGGATGGATGTGTATACGTATTTATGGCGAACTCGTGGAACGTACGTTCAGGATGTAATCTGCGTAGTCGTATACGAAACTATTCAACATATTCTCTTGCACTTTTTTTCCATTTCCATAATGTGGCAAAGTAAACTTTGTTTCGTACTGAATCTATATTCTTCTATGTTTCTATTGGGGAGCATACAAAATGCATCAAATTCTTAGGTTGATGTAGTTACCACAGTAACGCGAATCATGTTACCATAAATGGTACTATAAACATAACGGAGCGGCTCATGTACATCATGTATCTCAGGTTTATGACGTAACATTTTTTCATGCAAAAGCAAGGAGATGATTTTCGGGATCTCTGCTTCCTTGTAAGCTACGTTAAAATCTTACTTTTGTCTATTAGGATCTGCTCGAGAGGCAAAAATCTGGTTTAATCGAATTATGCAATCGCCCGAATGGTGTGTACACGGAGAAAATCCTACACTACACGGAAAAAAGAAAACAGCAATGGTTACTGTGAATCGCAGTAATTCATTGAAAAAAATGAAAAATCAAATTCACGCCGTTCATTACTGCGTCTCCCAGTAACCGTGAATGTCCAAACAGCATTGACAAATTTCACTGCAGTACAAATCACTGTGATCGCGCTAACCTCTATCATCCAAGCGTGTTTTCATTTGTTTTTCAACTGATGGCTGTTATGGACAGTAACCAGTGCTGTTTTCTTCTTTCCGTGTAGTGGTTACTGTAGCCCACACGACTATTATGTAACACGCTCGTGTTATGTAAAAAAATCATTTCCACGCTACTGGTTACTGTGGTAACACGAATCAGTCGTGTCTCCACAGTAGAGAGTAGTGTAGAAAAACGACTCTCTAGTGCGCAGACACGACTGACCCGTGTTACCACAGTCACCAGTAGTGTTGGAATGATTTTCTTGCATAACACGAGCCAGTCGTGTGGGCTACAGTCACGGTGCTCTAGAAGCAGCGCCAACTTTTTTCCTAAATTATGCGTTAAACGGGAATTTTCAATGGATAATAATAAAATCCACAACCAAGATTATTAGACTCCAAAGTTGAGTTTCAGTCTTTTTCCGATTTTCCGGCGAGTATAAGAGGATTTTCAAAGTAATAACCATCAACTATCAAAAATTTTTTGTAATTTCTTTTTCCAATACTTGCAAACTATGAAGAAACCTAAATTCATATTCAGAATCCAATCTCAGGTATGTACTCAATTAATATAGATTTCAAATTCAATTTGATCAAGTAATTTATGAAAAAAGTTGGCGCAAAATTTTACCCGCTCCTCCTGATGTTTGAGTGCCTTTGAGGATTTAACACGGTAAAAAGAAAAACTTGATTTCAGTTAAAATATAAGCTGAAATTAAGATGCAGCCGAAAGAAGACTCATCAGACTTAAAGTCAGCTGCTGGAAAACCTTCTCAAACTCAAACAAGAATACAGCTTACATTGATCCCTATTGAACTGAAATTAAAACTGATTTTGAACTGAAATTCAAAGCGAATCGTTCCTGATAAATGGGTTCGTCCATTGTTTTTTGTTTTGTTCTTCTCAACATAGCGTTACCTATCGACGATGAGGAAGTTGTTTGTGTTTATTCGGAGAATGCAAAATGAAAGTTCCCTGTTGTGTGAATTTATTCACTTCACTTGTTGACTATTCAATTATATCATGATCGTAGTTTTTGAAGATTGAACATCTTTAACCCTTATCGGGAGATTCGAACCCACATTGTTGCTGGAATAACCTGTCCTAGTCCTTTGCGTTTAACCACTTCGCCACGGTACCGTTTCGATCGACGCATGTGATAAATAATTTCATAATAGTATAATTTGATGGTATGTGTAGTGTGGAGTCGAAGATAAATTTGGAAAACATTTCACGGAAACTGAGAATTAGTGAAAATGTGAATACTCCCGAAAGTTTGAATTAATTCCAATTTGTGTTGTAATGTTGAAGTGAAAGTGTCGACATAAAAAATCCATTGACAGCGCGGAAAATCCAATAACAAGCTTTTACGAAAGTGATATTACAAACTGCTACCGAATTTGTTAGACACCTTGAATAATAAATAAAAAACCTGAAATAATTTGACTGAATTGAAACTGTGATTAATTATATGCAAATATATATGTGTACGTATAAACAATTGTAACACTGAAAATGAAAGAATTCTAATCTTATTTTCAGATATTTTTTACTGAATTATCCATCAAACTTTACATGGCTGCCTATAAGATATGCATTGCTGATAATCAGCATATTATCCAGTTTAATTGAATTTAATACGCCCATAACTGTTTTTCATCCCATATTACGGCTGAAATCGTAACATTGCTGATTTTGAGCCTCATCTGAAAATCAGTCGATCATGGAATTAAGATTTACTTTTTACTGTGAAGCATCTGAAACGTTTACTGGAATGTCACTCAACCGACTTCTGATATTAACAAACCCGACTAGAAATTTACCCCATCGACCAGATCAGGTAAACCTTGATCCAGATCAGGTCCTGATAAGGCAACCTCATCAGGACCTAACAAGTCATGTCACGCTGCACTATTATGAGAACCCCATCAGGAAAGACTAATTAGGATTTTGTGAGGAATTCCTTACTAAAACCTCAAAAATAAATCAAAACTAATCTATGAGCCTGTGTGAAAATTGCAGTTCGGTTGACAGATGTGAGGTTAAATTTATGTGATCAACAAATGGATGAATTATTTTTGTGAAATGTGTGGTGGTTATTTCTTGAATAATGTGTATCAAAGAGTCTGTTAGTAAGTGCAAAATGATTAAGTAAATCAGTCATAGCTGTTGTAAAGTGTCAAAAAATCGTAATTTGTTGATGCAGTGAAAATGAATTTTCTTCAAATACTTACATCAGCACTTCTAGGCAAAAACTCAGAGATCATATTGATTTTGTAAGAAATATGAGTCATGAAGAACTCATTTGATCAAAAATATGTCAAAAGAATGTTCAAAATGAATAACATATTTGTTGAATTATTCACTTGCAGCTCGTCGGATGGTTTTATTTTTCAAATTGAAGAGCACTCTTGGAGTTGAAATTTTCAAATTTGAGAAAAAAGCCTTATCTTCTGAGCTGAATTTGTTGTTAGGGTGATAATAAACTTGTAGGAAGAGTTTGAAAGTTGAGTGGAATCTATATTGATCGGGAAAGTCCAAATCGTGTGGCAAAAGTTAGAAAATCTGTCAACTTAGCTGACAGCGCATGGGTATTCTATCAGCTTTTCTTTACTAAACCAAATGCTGGCAGGAGAAATTCATCAAAATATAGTGAATTCAAAGTGATGTGAAGTAAGAGAGGACAGATACATGCATTGAATTTTATTAGTTATTATAAAAATGTTGATAAATATGGTAAGGCTATGTATGACTCAATGTATCGTCTCTCAATATTTTTGTTTCAATGATTTGCATTTTTGAGTGTGCATTTTCGTATCTTTTCACCAGTAACTAGTGTTAGGTTGAGAAAACATGTGTATTGAACCTGTTTCATAAATATAATAACATTTATTTGTAGGAACATGACACAACATTATTGGAACAAAAATATGGGAAGACGACACTTTGGATCTTCTATAGTCTTTTCTTATTTTTTAGAACGTTTATGAGAACGAATAAAATCTAATGAATATTTCGGTCCTCTCTTACTTCACATCATTTTGAATCCACTATATTTTGATGAATTTCTCCTGCCAGCATTTGGTTTAGTGAAGAAAAGCCCATGCGCCGTGAGCTAAGTTGACAGATTTTCTAACTTTTGCCACACGATTTGGACTTTCCTGATCAATATAGATTCCACTCAACTTTTAAACTCTTCTTACAAGTTTATCATCACCCTAACAACAAATTCAACTCAGAAAATGAAGCTTTTTTCTGAAATTAACAAA
Organism: Gonatopus flavifemur; assembly: GCA_018340375.1. Classification (NCBI taxonomy): domain Eukaryota; kingdom Metazoa; phylum Arthropoda; class Insecta; order Hymenoptera; family Dryinidae; genus Gonatopus; species Gonatopus flavifemur. Next base: position 2,103,367 of record JAFFJZ010000012.1, on the reverse strand, counting down.
TTTCAACTTCAAGAGTACTCTTTAATTTGAAAAGTAAAACCATCCGTCGAGCTGAAAGTGAATAATTCAAGTTTTTGCATTTCATTTTGAACATTCGCTTGAAATATTTTTGATCGAATGAGTTCTTCATGACCTTTATTATTACAAAATGATTGGGATTTCTGAGTTTTTTCCGAGAAATACTGATGTAAATTAATATTGATATAGATATTGTCGTTGTTGATATTATCGTATATTTGAATAGAATTAATTGTCACCACATCAGCAACTTATGATTTTTTACATATTACAGCAGTGATAACTGATTCAATAATTCATTTTGCACTCAATAACAGATTTTTTTATGCGTATTAATCAAGAAATAACGAAAGAAGAGTACTTGTTCGAAACTTGTATTTGATTATGACGAAACACATATTCATTCAGTTCATATATACTCTTTGAATAATACTCAGATGATGTGATGTGTAGGAAAGAAAAATGATGCTGAATAGTCAATAAATCAACCTTATGAGAATTGTGATAAGTTAAATGAAATACTTATTTCGCTGGTGATGGTTGAACGTTTGCTAAGTTTTTTCGCTGTATGCATAACGTGGAAAATCTTGTGAAATTTTCATAAGTTCCGCCTAATTAAAACCCAAATAGTTAGTTTTCAATTCACATTGAGAATAGATTGAACAAATTGTTCAACAGTTCTCAGAAGTAGGTAATGTGTTCGGAATGAAGGGATTGAATTTAAAAACAGGCACAGTTGAAAATCGTTCAAACATGTTCTTCTTATTGAAGGAAAATTTGTTTAATCAAAGAGTGTACAATCTGAAATCAAGTCTGTACATTCTTGTATTCAGTTTATCAAACTATGTCCATGATCTTAGGATGACCGAATGAGGTCCTGATGCGGATACAGCGAGGAAAACCTACTTCGACCTTTTCAGGATAATTTGAGGAAATCCTGACTAGGACCAAATGAGGTCATCCATACGTGAGTCATCCACACCTAATCCCGATCAGGACCGTAACGGGTATTCCTTATTTCGGATGACCTTGTCAGGTCCTCATCATATGTTGGGTTAACCTGATGACAATTTCCAGTCGGGAAGCTTCAACAAGGTATAATCGAGAGTTACATCAATCGGCTGGCTCGCCTTACGACTGCTGGTTTCAGCTTCATGACTACGCTGTAAAAAATGTGCGGAGTTTTCCTTCACACTGTTGGTGGATTTCGTCCCTTCATCGTGGGGAAATTGCTTTTCCATCGAAGATGAGGGATTTTTCCACCACTTTGGGGAGTTATCTTGTTTGTTGGGTGTTAAATCCTCTAAAAATGGAAGGAAAGTTCACCAAACTATGGTGAGAAATTTCCCATCTATGGAGAAACTTTGCTGTCACCATTTTTGGGGGGAAAATTCCTCAATCATTTTTTACACGATCTCACTTCAATTTACTATGAAAAATTTCAAAATACGCATCAATCTTAGCACTGACGAACATGATCACGGTATTTTATAGTTAATTGAACGTTTATTTCCATTTTATGCGATGTTCCTGAAGTTTGAATCGTTTATAGAAACCAAGTGTGTATTCATGACGAGCCCAATCTAAGCCCAAGGTGGGTGCCCATGCTGCCCAACGTAGGGCCAAGCTGGGCAGACAAATGAGGCCAACCCTGAGATATAACATCGTTCCCAGCTTGGCTGTATTTGACAACGCGTTGTTGAAGACAACAAGATTGTTTTGGCAACAAATTGAATCCCGGATATGAAGAAAAAATTCAGATTTTCAAAAAAAGCTACCTGAATTTAGGGATTTCAACGATTCCGAAAGTTCATGCCGTTTTTTTCCATATTGAAGATTTTTGTTCGAAAATTGAAAACGGCTTGGGGTTCTACAGCGAACAAGCTATGGAGTCAGTGCATTTTGACTTCCTCAAAACTTGGGCACACTATAAAGTTAAAAATGCAAGTAACCAACATTATAATCAACAGCTCCTAAGAGAAATTTGTGATTACAATGGTAATCATGTGTAAAATAGTATTTTTCATCAATATGGATACTTATCATGTTCAATTCTCATGTAGGGGAGAGTTGCGTATATCGTACCGGTGCCTAAATCGTACCGCTTCGATATCTCAGAAGGTAATGGTGATTAATTCCATATAGCGACGAAAACGTGAACTGCATCACCTTTTAGCACTTCTCATCGAAACCCGTCGCTATCAAGTGCGTATTGTATTCATAGTGGTGAATTGTAGGAAATTCGATGTGTTCATGTAAAATTCAAGTTCCGTGTCTAAGGGAATAGTATGAAACAAGGTAAGAATGAACGTTTTAGAGAATTTGTTTCTCAAATGATGTCCTTTCAACTACCTTTTGATATATTGAAAGTTCATGAACGATCGTCTTGAGGTCACGTTTCTTTTGTTTGTTTTCTTCAAATCACAGTTGCCTATATCGTACCACCATGTAGTTTCCTAAATCGTACCGACACAATTTCGGATATTATTTTTATACGTTGAATTCATTTATAAAATTGCAATTTTTTCGTGCATAAATAACGTATTTTTGATCAACCCTATTGCAGAATGAGTGGCAAGAGGCAATACGGGAATTGGACATCAGATGAAATGTCCATGGCAATATCGGCGTACCGAAATGGAGACTGTGGTTTCAATGAACTTTGTCGACAATACAACATACCAAAACCTACCTTCAAGAGGCACTTAGAGTCTCGTAATATTGCAGCAAATAAACAAATCAAAAGTTTTGGAAAACCCACCAGCAGGAAAAAATGAAATCCCTCATATTTTATAATAAGGGCTGGAAAAAAAAATTTTTTGTTCCGAGTGCCAATAAGGATACAAGAGAAATACACAAATGGAATACACAAGATTTATTTCCATTTCCTATGATTCCTCAATGTCTTGAGCTATTTCACAGTTTAGCTCATCACTTTTGTTGAAATAAATGCATTTAAATATGTTATAATAAAGATAATTTTTTCAGCTTGTATTCAAATAAAATAAGAAATTGTTTTAATAATAAATTCTAAAACTGTTTTATGGATCTGCATTAGTAATCCTGTGTTTTTTTTCAATATTGAGTACTTGGTACGATTTAGTAAACCGGTGGTACGATTCAGGATACCAGTTTCCTAAATCGTACCATTTGCAAGGTTTCCAAAATGGTTTTTTCACTTAGAAATGGCTTGGTATTCACGATCCAGAAAAATATATTACATTTGGAATAAACTCCTTTACTTCATGACATATTCCATATTTTTTTACCATGTGATGGGACTTGTCAAAAAAATTAAATGTTGAAAGTGGTACGATATAGGCTACTCTCCCCTATGTTTTGTGAAGATATTGAGAAATAAATTATATTCAGTTTAAATTGAATTGATGTGCCTGTAATTTGAATTTTCAAATGTTAATAAATCACTCAATATTCGAATAATGAAATTCGTATATAAAGTAGGCATTTTTTTACAATAGTCCAACCTTGAAACAATATTTCCTCATTTGATTTCTACTGAAAGCTAGAATGTAGAGAAAAAGACGTGAAAATTGACAATTTTTCAATTTAAAAAAAAATATATCATTTATTAGAAATAACATATTATCCTTGCGAAGCGATGAAATTTAGTTTACAAACAGTAATTTATGTGGAAAAAGAAATTAAAATGAAAAGCCATACGAATGCCCCACATATTTGGAGTTCTTGGTGAGGTACATTGAAATAAGCAAAATACAAACAGTAAAGGTGCCGTAAAATGGAAACGGCACCATAGGCGATTTTAAAATTTGGATTTTTTCTCTCAGAAAATCACGTAGAATCGGAATTTACAAAAATGTCTGAAGTGACACGACTTTTGAGTTTTTTTTGTTCAGCCCCACCGTGACTGGGTTAAAGAAGATGGACCCAGCCTAAGGGCCATTGTCATTATAGGCAATACACGCTTGGGTGGAAATAATGAATCCTAGTGCGGGCACATTTGAACTTGGCCTCAATTTGGACCAGCGTTAGGTATAGATTGGGGTGAATTTATATCCCGAGCATGTGCGCGCAATCCTCAGCGTGTATGAATTTTGGTCCCACTTTGATCCAGTCTTGGGCCCATATAGGCACGATGAGGCTCAACACTAGGCCCAAGACTGGGCCAAAGTGGGGCTGAAATTCATGCCAGCTGGGGTAGAATTTAAAGAAATTTTCCAATTTCAAAAAAAAAAGGAAGAGCAGTATTGATTGCAGGGTTGGCCGCCGAGTTTTAGCCACCCCTGTTTTTTATTATGGTTTTAACCATTTTCAGCCGGCCTGGTTTTTTTTATAAAAGTTCTGGTCAAAATGGCAAAAATGGTCAATATATGTACACATTATTTTTTACTCTGCGATCAAACTTTTTATGTGATTTGATTTCAAATCACTTGGTGATAATTGAACAATAATTCCTTACAATAACCGTTCAATAAGTGTTGGAGTACTATATGGAGAGGTATTTGAAATAACTTGAATTATGTTGAAATGAGATATGCAGAAGATTTATTCCAAGTTTCAGCATTAAATTGTTTTTAGCTTCTGTTCAAAAAATTTATGTTGTGGTTTTTCATTTGGATATATCCGTAAAAACATACGGCGACTAAATTTTCCAATGATAAAGCTATAAAAATTTCCATCCATGTTTGAAAAATTACACTGTCAAAAAAAGTAGTGGAGCCAACCTTGTGGCGAGTTTGGATACGGTGAATCAGGGGGCTGCAACGTCATAAAAAATACTGTTGTCATGGATTTAGTTCCAATCAAACGATTTCTTACTGCGGGGGCGCAAAGTTCGTCGAATAAAAATTCATCATTGCGGCGAATCTCGCCGTGCAGTTGACTCAATTGCATATCGATTGAAATGACCGAATAAGCGTTTACTTCAATCGATATTCAGTTGAGTCAACTTCATGGCGAGATTCGCCGTATCCAAACTTGCCGCGAGGCTGGCTCCACTACTTTTTTCTACAGTACTCTCTGAATTCTTTGGAGTGAATATTCATTCTTCAAAGAGTCAAAATACTGCAACTCTAGAACGGACTGGGAGCTTAATTCTTGAAGAGTGAAATTTCACTCTTTAAGAGTCAATATTCACTTTTTTTCCTAAGAGTGAGTTTTTCACTCCAAACACCAGAGTTGATTTCCACTCTTATAGAGTGAAAATTCACTCTTCAAGAGTGAAATTTTTCACTCTTTCGGAGTTGCAGTATTTTCACTCGGCAAGAGTGAATTTTCACTCCAAGGAATTTAGAGAGTATATTTTTTTAACAATCCGGTACACAGTAAAAAATTTTTCGTCATTGTGTAAAATGTTAAACTTTGTGTGTAGAATATTTAACATTCTAGAGTGTTGATTCAACACAATCGTTGTTAACGCAAACAAAAAAAAACACGATCGTGTTGAATCAACACTCTAAAATGTTGAATATTCTACACACAATTTTTAACACTTTACACAATGACGAAAAATTTTTTACTGTGTATCAAATCAAACTGATTAAATATACTTGGAGCCATAATTCACTACATTTGACCGTTCTGGTAATCATCTTATTGAATATATAACTAAGAATTATCTGGTAATGGATTATCACATTGCTCCCTTGTTTTTGTTGAAGAACACATTCTTATTTCGCCTTAATTTTATCTTTTAACCGATACAGCGAAACCTCATATAGGAACATTATGGGATAGTTACTGAAATCTTTTATAAGTTTCATTATGACCGGATGATCACACTGAGAGAAATTTATTGTGAAAAATTACTGGTTTTTATCATTAAATGGGGGTATCCTCAACATAAAATTAAAAATTGATAGGAAAGACCGGTAATTTTTCATAACGTTATTTGAACCGAAAAAAAATGTTACCGTCACCAGCGTTAAACATGATTCTTTGTGATTACGAACCTTGCTCCTTCCCTCGAAACCACGAATCATTCTCGAAAATATTATGGTTTTCAATTTACATCACTCTCACCAACCGAGAGTTTTTTTCCACATTGTGTCATAAAGAATTACTGTTTTTGAACATCCATTCCGACTGGTTTCAATTTTTAAACTCCTTGATATGAAAAATTACTGGTTTTTTTCATCAATTTATGATCTTATATACACGGAAAAAAAGGACTTAGGCATATGAGCTATTTTTGCGTAGTTGTATAAGAGATAGTTGTGATAATAAATCAAATATCTGTCTGAAATAGTTCGTGAGTTCTCACAACTATTTCTAGTATTTGTCACAAGTGAATTATATAGTTGTGAAGAAGTAGCTGATCGAATAAGAGAAATAGCTACCTGATCTACTTTACTTTGAGATAGTTCGTGGAGCTACTTCCCATTGCTCCCATCGTTACGCGCGTAGTTCCTGCAGCAATGTGAATTTTGTTGGAAACAATCGAAACGCGGTGAACTCTCGCGTTATTCATTGAGGTTACCTGTCGTGGTTACCGTGTATATATTTCATTTTATAATATTTTCAATACATATTCGTGTCAAATTACTAATTTTCAAAAACCTCGTATGTCCAATTTTATTTTCGGAATTAAATGACTGATCATTTGTAGAATGATAAATCCTCTTTATGTATACTCTGAGTATATGAAAATACACAATCAAAACGATCAAAACATATCTAAGGCTTTTTTTACGATATAATCAGCGTTGTCGGTTTAGCTGCGATCATTAAGGCATAGGTTAGGTAGATTTAGGTATAGCGTATAGGTAGGTTATGACAGGGGTTCGAAACCCGAGGTAATTTAACATTGGAACTTGAATGTTTCAACCACCTCCTCCCAAATCTATATGCATTGAACAAATATCACGATCGAAAAAAAATTTTTTTTTCGAAATTTACAATTAAATGTTGCAAAGAGTCGACGAGCACGTGCAGAAAAAATAGAAGATCCTAACCTGAAACATCAAAGCCGGTACTGAAAATTGCTCTTCTCAATTAATAAAATAGTTCATCGGCCTACATTCATCGTCATACTTGATATTTTAGGTAGATCCTGCATCTTAGAAAAGTAATTGTAACAACTACTCGAGTTGATATCCCGACAATCTGGGGTACATCTAACAAAAGTACCTGCCACAACTACTTTCGTAGCTGGTCGAAAATCGTCTACGTAAAGTAGTTGGAACAGCTAATTATTAGTTGGGAGAACTATTTTTTTTTCTCCGTGTAACAAGTATATCCCTCGTCTAATAGAAAAACCAATCATTTTCAATGATGAATTGCTCTTAGTGTATAGAAGACGAGATATGTGCGTTTGACAAATTTCTCTATGAAAAGAAACAAATATATTGCCACATCGATCTAGTCTCCTCCGATCTTCCGAACCAAATTACTTGAAATTCATATGACGCATTTACCTCTTCCATACACGCAGAAAACAGATGTGTTGAAAAGTCCCATAATTTAATGAGGATCAGCGCCAGTCTGCAGGGTTGCAAAAAAAACATGTTTTTTTTAAAAAAAACACAAACATGTGTTTTTTTTTGTTTAAAACTATTATTTCTGTTTAAAACAATGTTTAAAACACAATTCCATAAAGAATTTGGTAATCGTTCAGTAAGAGATCTACCCGGTAAATCAAACTTTATTAAGAGGTTTTTCTGAACGTTGAGGGATCGAGGGGAGTGGTATTAAATATAGGAACGTATAAACAACCCCTCCCCCCCCCATGTTCAGAAAAACTCTTTAATGAGGTATGAGTTCCGGGTAGATCTCCTACTACATGATGATCAAGGCTTTTCTGATACATTCAGAACGAAGGATGAAAATTCCTTAATTGAATGATATACTGCATTCATGCTTACAAAACCATTCTTTGTAACTCAGATTTTGATTTTTTTTATGATGAAAATTATATCAAAATATTCTATACATGACTTTTTCAAGTACTGTATTCCAACGATTGCTATTTATCCGATAATTGATACTCAGCATGGCGGATTTTTGATGGAGCATGTTCAACTAATAGTGGTTTCAAAAGAAATTACTCTTCAATGCGTGTTCTTTCAAATAGAAACAGCGGAAATTCACCATTCCATACAATGATATTCATATCGCTGGAACCCCAGTAAAAAGATACAGGACAAATTGTCAAAAAGTCAACTCGCCGAATACTCGTTCATTGATACGTTTTAATGGAACATACTTAATCTCCAATTGTTTCATTGGAATTCACATGGTTTTTTTTATTTTATTGTTTTTTGGATCAACTGATTTTTGGCAAGTTAGTTTTTGACCATTTATCCGTCACTCCAGTAAAATCCACTGTCTGAACAGTGAAAACTTTTCTCCAATGTTGACCGTAATAAACAGTGAATATATGTAAGAATTATTGTTGTTACGGTCAAGGTTTTCTTTACTGAATGAAATAGTGTGATGTAATCTGCTTTGATGGTATGGAGATCGTGCATTAATTGAATTCTGATTATACTTTTAATTCAAAATTAAAAACCCAGTCTAATGTCATTAAGGAGATACCAGCGCCGAGAAATTAGCCAAATTTATTCTGACGTTTTATGCGAAAATGAAGTGATACAATCAAAATATCGCTCTGTACAGACCACCTTTATCAAATGAAGAAGTTCTGGACAGAGCGATATTTTGATTATATTGCTTCATTTTTGAGTAAAACGTCAGAATAAATTTGGCTAATTCCCCGACACTTACATCCCCTTAAGTATGCACAATAATTTTTTAAAATGCTTGAGCATTAAATTTCTTATGACAAAAATTTGAAAATCTCATGTCAAGCATATCCCCCACTGTAAAAAATAATCGGAATTTTCCTACACGAAACAACCGGAAAATTCCGATCATGAGATGGGAAATCAATTTCCGGCACATGTATGTGGAATTTCCCATAAATCCAACTGGAAATTCTGAATTTTATGGGATTTGTACTATCAAATTTTCAAGTAAATTTGCGGCAAAATACGGAAAATTCCTAACGCGTGTATGTGTTAATTACTTCCGAACATGTATGCGAACTTTTCCATAGAAATTTTTTACAGTGCCCATTGAATGACAAAAACCAGTAATTTTTACTGATAAATTTCTCTCAGTATATGATTTTTAATGGAGAATTTCCTAATTTAAATTCACTCATGAATTTATTAAATCTCATAATAAATTTCTAAATTTCAATAACACATTCTCAAATTTCATAATCATTCTTTGAATTTAAGGACGTCCTCAAAGGTATCCCGTAGACCCTAGAATTACTAGACTTCTCTACCCAAAATATTCGAAAGTGGCTTGATAAAATGGAAAAAAATCATCTTCGAGTATTTTGGGTAGAGAGATCCAGTAACTCTTAGGTGTACGGGATACTCTCAAATTCAATAACCACTGACGCAAATATAACATTTTATAATGTCATGTGTTTCTCCGTGCATAATTAATAATTCAGTCAATAGAATTATAGCAATAATTCTGTTATCTTCAAGATTATAAATGTAATAAGAAAAGTCATGTTCATACACGGAGAGAAATTTATATTTAAATTCACTAAGGAATCATAGAGACTGAGGAACAGACTGACTTAAGACGAGATTCTCTTTAAAACAGCATCAGCATTCTATTGTTTTTTCATAGTAAATTGATGTCCCTCACAGTGAAATCCGACAGAACTCAGTCTGTTTCTCGGTCGCAATAATCTCACAGTGAATTCAACTATAAATTTCTCTCCGTGTAATATAAATTCCCACTCAGTATTTAATATTACAGTAATATTGCAGCCATATTACTGCCATATTTGTGCTAAGTGGGATGAAAAAAACATTAGAACATGAGTTTGGAACCAATTTTTCTTAAAAACGGTTCATGTTTATAACATGTTCACAATGCCTTGTTTAAAACATGTTCATAATGTCTTGTTTAAAACATGTTTAAAACACCTTGTTTAAAACAGGATGTTTTAAACATATCAACCCTGCCAGTCTGTGACAGATAGAGTTTTGACTTGAATTTATTTTTCAAAACTCCCATAATTAGATGTATTTCTACAAGAAATTATGGTACTTTTGAAGCTATGTTCAGGTGAATAATTTCATTCATCACAGACTGGCGCTGATCCACAATAAATTATGGGACTTTTCAAAATATATTTTTCTGCGTGTAGTCACATTCAAGCAAAATTATATTACATTCAGCTGATTAGAATATAACGAAGGCATACCCTAAAAAAATTCTAAAAATATCCGTTTTCAGTATCGATTACACTTTTTGAAGAAATATATTGTATTTCTGATTCGAATGATACAAAATATATGTGAATAGGTAAGTGTATCCTACTATTGCAGGTTCTGTAATTATGAGATTTGTGAAATGCAGAAGTTTAAATCGATTGTTGAAACAAATTGAATGTGAAGAAACATTGTATATTACAAATGTTAATATTACACACTGAACATTTTGATTTTTCGATATTTATGCGTGCATTTGTTGGAATGAATGATTCAACCTTTAACAACATGAAGAGGAAATCCACAGTTTTCGATACTCTGTTGGAACAGCTTTGACAAAATTACACTGAGAAAAGTATTTATTTATAGTGAACAAGATTTGTTAATAGTTAACAAATCCTATATTTGCTTATGGGGAAATAAATATTGAGTTGTTATCATCCAGCGTCATATTTGAGATCATTTTTTGTATCAAATCCATATTTGTTAACTATTAACAAACCGTGTTTTTGTGCGAAATTCCTGTTTTATAATTCTAAAACTTGAGAATGTACATCAAAGCATTATTAGATTGCCTGAATGTGATATGAGGTTGAGAAAATTGTCGCATAATTTGCTTTGAATATTCGTGAGAATAAGTCAAATCAAACAAAATTGGAATAACACTCTGGAATGAATCAAATGAAATGATGAATTATGCAGGAGAATATTATCACTGTTAGAAAAATGTGTCTTAAATTTAATGATAATTGTTATAAAATTTTTTACAGAATATTATTATTAGATTTAACAATGTATTTTATAATAAAAATGGTGTATTAAATTCAATAACTGTTACGAATTTTTGCCAAAATACAAAAAAAACTCAGATTGGAAATTTGATTTATCACCAAATTTCTTCACGCTTCGTGAATTTTATGTTCTCGACATTCCTCTAGAGTGAGTTGGTAATCATCAATGTAAGTCAAGCAATTGAAGCACAAAGTTTTGGGACCTAACGGGGAATCGAACCTGCTTTCCTACCTAACCTAACCTATTACGACCTAACGCTTCAACCACCTTCACTACATCACGATTGAAGAAACCGATTGAGAAATACGATGTGGTTTTAGATATCATATATGCTGACGTCATGACATCATACATGTAACAGAATTCTATCACAAAAAATTCATGAAAAAGTGAAATTTCATTAAAAAAGTTGTAAATCCCAGAATATTATTGATTTTGAAATGCACTTATGAAATTTCATAAGAATTCTTATATTAAATTCAAGAAATTTTCTAACAGTGATTATAAAGTTGAACAAACTGAATGAAAAGTTATGGTGAAATATTTTAATAATTTTGTAGGAAAATTCAGCCTACAAGACTGTCTCTCATATTTTTTTCGGATAAAAAGGATTTCTCAAAACGCAAGAAAATTTTCAATGTTCCATGGTTATACATATATACAGAACTATATATTCTGCTGCAATATAGATCGAGAGTCGAATCAAATTCAAGGTGTTCATGTCAAATCAAATTTCTTAATTATTAACAAATCTGTGTTTGAGAGGAAAGAATCGCATACACATTGGGAAACTGAATTATTGTGTTGAAATTGATTTGAAATTTGAGTCAATCAACCATTCTTTTCTTCATATTCTTAGTTTACTAGTATTTATCTAATGAAAATCTTGTACTTATCAAACCGTCTATTTGTAAATTAGGAATCGTTTATTACTTGAGGGAAAAATGAAATCATTCACATGAAATAAATGGACTAAATGAACGATTTGTTTGTTCTGAATGTCACATAAAATCAATCGTATGTATGCCAACTATGATATTTATTGACAATTACCATATTTATTCATAATTAATGAATATTTTTGAACAGACGCCAAATAAATATATTCATTTAATATAAGTAAACTCTTCTCTCAGTGTATCTTTCAAAAAATAGTATATTTTGTATCCTTTACTTATCAACTGTAATTATACGTTAAATAATGTCATACATAACATAACATTCATATAATAAAGTGATTTTCAAATGATTCCAAAAACAGTGGCAAAAGACATGGAAGTATTTCACATAACTATACTGTCCATATATTTGTATTTCAAATAGTATTATATCTTATGGATTTATTCGAAATCTATCTATTCATATTCATTTGTATGCAGTGTTTGAGCCTTTGCATCGATTTCTATCAAGGATAAACTTAATTAATGGAATGTGAGGAATATAAAAGACCCAATAGATATTTTCCGCATTTTGTCCATTTTTGCCAATTTTAACCGGTTTAAACCACTTTTATCCAGTGGCTAGGACAAAAGTGATAAAAGCCGGCTTTTTTCCAACCCTGATTGATTGCCTAGTCTGGGTTCATGCTGGGCCCATGATGTTACCAATCCTCGGGCAAAGCAGTACAGCCAAGCTGGGAACGATGTTATCATCTCAGGGTTGGCCCCATTTGTCTGTCCCGCTTGGCCCAACGTTGGGCAGAATGGGCACCCACCTTGGGCCTAGATTGGCCCCGCTGTTGATACACATTTTGGCATTTTTTAACAACCACAATTGTATGGGAAAGCACAACAGGGCCAAGATTGAGCCAACATGGGCCCCCTCGTCATTCCCCAATACTGGGTTAAAGAGGATGGACCCAGCCTGCACGGAAAAAATTAGTCATCCAAATTTTCGTTGACTAGTACACACGGAAAAAAGAAAACATTACTGGTTACTGTGAATGACAGCGATCGGTTGAAAAACCAATGAAAACACGCTTGGATAATGAGAATTAGCGCGATCACAGTGATGGGTATTGTAATGAAATTCGCCAGTGCTGACTGGACAGTAATGAGGACTGAGAAACACAGTACTGCATGAAATGAATTTGAGTTTCAATGTATTTTTGTAATTCACAGTAACCATTGCTGTTTTCTTTTTTCCGTGTATGTCACTTTGGGACGGAGCACAAATTCCAGAAGAATTCGTACACTGGATTTTAATAATTCGTTGATTTCTTCGATTATTTCGACGATCAAAATGAAAAATCAATTCCATTGGTGAAACAATGGACGAAGTCAACGAATTATTCAAATCTAGTGTATGAATTCTTCTCGAATTTATGCTCCATCCAAAAGTGACATACCAGTCAACGAAAATTTGGATCACTAATTTTTTCCGTGTGGGGCCCATTGTCGTTATAGGCAATACACGCTTGGGAAGCGAAACCAAAATTTAAAATTACAAAATCTCCCAAATCATCGGTGTTCATCTTCTCGAATCAACACTTTTCAACTAAAGACATCGTTCCAAGAATGTACTGCAAGAGTTTGGGTCTTTAACACTGAGTATTTCGTTATTCGGTTACCAATTCGTTTCAATAAACAATTCACATTTTAGCAACATCTTTATCGTTCTTCTTTACAATTTTTTTCATAGTAATTTGTAACACAATATTTTCACCGTGTTGAGAAGAAATCATTCTTTCATAAAAAAATAGAAGATTTTTCCTCCACTTCAGGGAACTATCATGTTTTTTGGGCATTGGATCCTCCAAAAAGTAAGGGAAAGTCATCAATTCATGGTGAACTGAACTGAATTGTCCTCCCATAATTTTTTGGAGCTCAGGATTTTCAATATGAGCTCAATTTAGCTGAATTTACAGCAGTACTTCACAATTTAATCCCGTATCTTTCAAAAAAGAACCCCAAATAAATATAAACATTTCAAAGAGAGTTGGTAATAATGGTACACCATTTTGTCATGTGTTAATCAACATTGACTTTTGACTAGCAATAAATGTTTACATGGCGTTTTATCAACATTTACCGAGTATTCCTGATTTTTTCATATTTTCCAATGAAAATTCATCTTTTGAGGCTCATAGTTTCAGTTTAAAACTATAAAAAAACCTATTAAATTCATCATTCAAATATCTAAAATAATCGAAAGTTTAAAAAGAATATTTCAAAAGACCAAAAAGCGTCCTTCTGCTATGAACGCTGCAAACGGGCGGTTGGCGGACCAAAACCGTAATTTACATGACTTTGAATATGCGCACCTGCCGTGTTTTAAGCTGGAACACCAATAACGTTGCAGTAATGAGAAATATTCGCTCCAAAAACAAGTAGATCCGAATTCGAGTTGTTGAAAATATCAATATCCAATGGCACTGGTAATAAAAACTTCACACAATTTCAAACACTTGAAAAGATATACACTTCCTCGTTTACAAACGAATTTCTCTTTTAGTATTACAACAAAAAACGTTAATACAATACGAACACTTTCACTCAATTACAGTTGATTCACTGGAGTGATAATAATTGCTTTCAATTTCAGTGAGAAAAACACACAGTGGAAATGGTATAAATATATTTCTATATACGAGAAGAATATATCGCACACAGCTATCCTTCTTATCCACGCATCGATGTCACTGAGAATTCAACAAACACGCTCGTCTCCTCACTTGCATCCGTATCAAGCATTCATATCACACTTTACGCGACTCACAATACTACATTTCTTATCATACATCATTATTATTCAATGATAATTGAAAAATTTATGTTCATCGTGCTATCACGTATGAACATATTTGTTTTTCACAATTGTAAAACTCCATTATTCGATCATAATTTGTAATTTAAAAATAAATCGATTATTATACACACACACTTACACTCGAATGGACAAAAAAAAACCCCAATGGCAACCAACTCACGAAAAGACGGTTACACTGAGACTGATCTATAGATCGTGCGGGGACACGGCGAAACCCCGCGAATCAAACACGAAGCGAAGAAATCCTTCGTTTGTTCCCCACTATTTCTCCTCACCCTTTCTCCCTCACCTCTCCCCTCCACCATCGCTCTTTTTAACATAGCATACGTTCACACATAAACGTACATATATTGAAAAACAACAACAATACCGGTTTATCTCGAAAAAATTAACCTATAAACAAAATTTGTCGTGAATATTTTCAAATGAATTGATGAAGTTTTATGAAAAATGTTGGAAAATAAATTAAATCAAATCGATCGTGATAAACATATAAGAGGATTGAGATTGAAAAGAAGAAAACTTCTGGAAGAATTAGGGAATCAATTAAAACGAGATCTGATCGAAGATTTAGAAAATGGAGGGCCCGCGGGGATAATTCATATCCAGGCTTTGAACAATGAAATTGAGAATCCTATTAATATTTGGTCTGAAGAGAATAAATTACTATACCGCATCGGCGAAGGAACAAAAGGGAAAGAGTTGAATTTGAAATATTATCGGCCTAAGGATGATGATGCAAGTGTAGGGCATTGGGCATTGTTGAGCGAACAGGATAAAGATGATGAATTTGAATCGGGAAATGATTGTTTGTTCCGAGCATTGTCGAAACTGACTGGAATTAGTCGAACCACATTAAGGAGAAGAGCTATCGAAAATTTAAGGAATCAAATTCAATGTTCATCAGATGATTTGAAAGATTTGTTACTGAACTATCATAGCGAGGTGGGAATGATAGGAGGTGCTAAATATATTGGAAAATCTCCTCAAGATGCTGCCAAGGTATCAGTTCAAACGATTCCAACGAATTATACAGTTTTCATTGACAGAAAATTAAAATTTACTAAATAAGTTACTACTTTGATTAATCATGTTGCTCTCTCGGCAATCCAGTTAGCTATGGCAGCGAATTTTTAGCTGGGCTAGCAAAAAGATTTGCTATTCTAGGTATACATAATACCTCGATTTGCTGCGACACACTATTCTCATTTTCATCTTATTTTATTCAGGTTCTCGACGCTTCTCAAAATAAGCCATGCGAGGGATGTAACGGACACCTTGGTCATCCAAGGGCGCACGCGTCACATCCACGAGCTCAAGGAAGGTACGACAGCGTTGAAAGATATTCAGAAACAAAAAGGAAAACTGGATTTTTATCGAGGAGAGATCAGGATGCTATAGTTCACGCGGCACTGATCACTCTCCAAGCTCAAGATGCCATAGAGGAATTGAATGGTACTAGAAATATGCCGGGATCGAATAGCGAGACAGTGACGATCAGAAGAAGAAATTTAGCAAGCCACCTTTTACCGGATAAAGCTAGAGAATGGGACAAAGGAGAACCCATAATTCCACCCACAGTTTTTAGGGAAATTGTATTGATACTGAGGCATCAAAAAAAACGAAAAGACGATAAATGGGCGGACGTTCACGTACACACTTGTTATCCACGTTTATGATGTGCAATTTTTTTGATATATTTTATTTTATCCATTTTTTACGATTCAATAAATTCGTCTATTGAAAATTTTCTGCACTTTTTTTCATTCCTTGATATCCTTCAAAGATATCAGAACTTTTTAAGGGGGAACTTGAGCGTCAAGAGATGAGGGAGAAAGGAAATCGAATTTTGCGCCAAGTTTTTTCTGAAGAGACGTAATCGATACAAATTTGAAGTGAATAATAACACCGAGAAAAAAAGTGGTAAAATTTACATCTTGCGAAGTCAATATTTGGATGATTTCACAAAATAGTTCGAGCTATCACAATTACAGTGGGGAATGTAAGATTTCCATCAGCTCTAGTGAATCTCACATTCGCTGTTGTGAAATCAATTTAAATTGTAGTAACTCGAACTATTTTTGAAATTGTTCAAATGTTTAATTCGCAAGATGTAAATTTTACAACTTCTTTCTTCTCAATGAATAAACTACATACCTGAGATTGAGCATTGCCGCAAACTTTGAGTTTCTCAATGATTTCTGAAAGCTAAAAAATAAAATTGTAAAATTATTCGACGTTTAGAGGTGAAAATTTTACAATTTTATTTTTGAGTCTTCAGAAATGATTGGAAAATTCACAGTTTATCATTGTTAACTTCTAATTTGCATCAATTACGTCCTTTAAGACCACTCAAGGAGATATCAGAAACAGAAGAGAGAAGATAAGAACAAATCGATAATTTGATGGAGTGGATTTATTACGACATGAAGCCATATTTTGATGAATTACAATTTTGGATAAAAAGTATGCACAAAAACCGGAGCACCTCTATTGTTCACTTGCCCTTGATGGTGACGCATTACCATTAAAACGCGGTAAATATCTTCTTCGGGTGTTACAGCTTGGCCATTGTACCACCATCTTCCCTTGAAAGGTTGGGACAATCCCAAATTATGCGTAGACACTTCGACAGCCTCGCTGGAAGATCCTCCGTTCAATCTTTCCATCGCTTGGATGCCTTGCGATGACTGTAACACGGAATTAGCCACGATATCCTGCTCATTTCTGGACAAAAACCCAGATTTTCGCCCGGTTCTAGAATAATTTTCCACACTATCTTGAGGGCCTGTAGCACTTGGATGAGAGGCATGGCCTCTGGGATGGCCAGGGTACCTACAATTTGCGCAATAGACGTTTTGGGAGCTATCTATGACATTTGCTGCATCGTTCGAATTCCTTCCTTGATACCCTGCCCCACCCAACATCATTCCATTATTGGTATTTTTCCAAAACCATATTATATTTTCACTTTCTGCCACTAATAAATTCATATTTTTCTTTAATTGTTCCACTGCATCATGTCTTAATTGCTTAGCAGGGATGTTGGTTTCCCTCTCAAGAGCCTCAAATAGACAATCGTTGTCAATGCTTTCTTTTTCGAGTTCACCATTGAATGTGGTCCAATGACCCACGCAGCTACCATCGGGGGGATCTTGATAGACTAAATTAACTGATTTTTCATCAGAGTTATCCGGTGTTTGACCGATCACGTGAATTAGACGATTATTTTTCCAAATATTGATTCGTCGTTTAATCTTTGTGCTCAATGCGGATATATGTAAGAGGCCAGCAGGACCTCCTGCTTGAAGATCATTTATCATGTCTTTGACAAATTCTACTGAATCGATTTCCATTGTTTTAAATTTTCTCCGAATCAATTTCGAAATGCGTGAATCTCTTAAATGTGAAGGAAAGAGGTGTTTTCTGGTAATGGAATATTGAAACGAATTAAAGGATTTGCAAGAGTGTTTTTATCACTGTGAAAAATATGCCAAAATATTCCGATTCTTTTGTTATAATTTGGTAAAATTTCATGTTAAGATTCTTGTAATTATTTATGGACTCTCAAAGTCAAATCTTATAAAAAGTTTGAATTGCTGCTTCAAAGGAACTAAGATTTGTAAAAACTTTCAAAACTGGGTCATCTCCACTGAAAAATTAGGTGACCCCTTTGCAAAATTGCTATCAATGGCATATTTTCTACAGGGCAAGGAACGCTTCAGCTCAAATACTTATTGTAGTATTGAATATTTGATAGGATTACCTTTCATAATTCAACCACGATAGGTTGTTTTATTTCAAGTTTATTTCATGTTCTTGATATAAATTTCTCCTCCATCTCTTTATTTTTTTCAGTTTCAAAATCCCATCATGGTTTTCAAAATTGATACATAATTAACTTGTTAAATTTAGATTCGAATTAAAAATTTGGATAAATTTAGATCCGAAAAAAACCTTCATCCAACTCCATCTTTTTTTCAACACAAACAAAAGACGATTGTTTTTTGTTCCCATCTCCATCTAGCAATTGGAAATCATTTTCCCCAACAGTACAATTTTATAAATTCGTTTTTCATGCTTCTAATTCAAGTTCTTTTGCAGATGATTAAATTCGAATCTTTTTGCTTGTACTAAATTCTTCATCATCATTCATCAAGCTCATATTATCATTGTTTTAAAAATCAACGTACAATTGATATTACTTTTAGTAATAAAAATTCTATGAATGAATTATTTAATGAAGCAAAAAATACAGTTGAAAGTCATGACTTCGGCACTCAAGAGCACTTGAGTGCACTCAATTAATTTCCAATGTAAAATAAGCTTAAATAAAATCTTATCAGAGCTTACAGGCTACTGGCAATCAGCCACTAGTTTCAACATTATGCGCTTAGAAAGATGTTTCAACTGTAATGAAAACCACTTTGAACCAGAGTGATGTACATACCTGGCTTCCTTCGATCTTGATTTAATTATCATCATCGCATAACTCAACTAACATAGGGCGGTCTGAATTCAAATGTAAATTGAAAATAGCACGAGCACCATAATTGCGATCGTTTAATTTAGCGTTATCTACTTTTTAAAGCCTCTTGTTCTTGTATTAGTTGATATGGAGATGGAGCTATAGCGAACGACGTGTAACCAACAAGTATTATTTTTTCAACTGTCCAATAATCGATTCAAAATCCATTAAAGCTCTAGAGTACAGCCCACGTCAAAAATAATACCACTCGTTCGTTGGCCTCAGTTTCATGACCTGCCTAGCACGCTCATGCTCTCTGGTAACATTCATAGACATAATTCTGCTGTACATTGATTACAAAGTCAGAAAGAGTTGGTTTTGTTCACTCATTTTATAAAATCCAAAGATCTGTGTATAACTATGGACAACAAGATACATTGGATGTGTACATGCCTTGCTTCCATCCACAGATTAAATCTTTCCGCCACATGGTAGAACTAATTATGTTTCTGTCTATTCTCTTGCGATGAACGTAGATCTGCAACTTTTCTTCAAATTTTGGAAAAAGACTTGGCGATACAAACTATTGATTCGAATTGAAAATGTTACAACTTGGTGTTTCTGAAATCCATTAAGAATTTATGAAAATGAAATAACAATTATATCAATATACATTATTTAATTAATACATGCAAAAATAAGAAAAATTAATCTCATACTGCAATTGTTCCTTGTTACGGATACATTAAACTTCAAACGACAGAAGAGTTTCTGTTCTCGATGAAAATAAATCATTGTGGAGAATCACATAAATTCATTTTCTTTCACAACAATGGCAAAAATTCTTCCAACGCATCAAAATGTAGAAGTCCAAATTCTTTTGAACACAAATTTCCGCTTCGTATTTATGATTTTCACAATTCAGCTTGTTAAAGGAGCTTCAAATCCAAATAATGCAACAATATAGTTCATATTATGTTTAGAATTTATGAAAAAATCACTAACCTTTCTTTTGTTTTCGGGAATCCCAATCAATGACGCGCGTTGTGAACCATTGTCGGCCAACTTGTCTTTTTCAAAAACACTGCCGATGAGAGCAAACACTTGAATAAAACTACTTATTAATTCACTTTTGACTAACATTTCACTGTACTCACATTTTTTAATACAAAAAATACACTCAAATTCGACAAACATTTCTTACAAAGTGAACCACCGAACGAACTGCGGATATCGGAAGTACTACAAGCCGTCATTAAACCAGGAATGAAAAAGATAATCCGAAAATTTTAGTTTTTGTATCTCGTTATTACGCGTGAGAGAATAGATTGTAATGCAAAAATTGAATCGAAAAAGAAACCTGAGAGTTTTTTTGATGTTTGTTTGACTTTGAAAGTACACAATTTCAGCTATTGTGCGTTCCAAAGATTTGATAACGTCAGTGTATTGTAGCACGCGCGAAAATGTAAACAAAGATTATGTTGGGTAAAATATACAGAAACATCAACAAGGGTTCAGGCCTTGTCGCCAATTACGCCCATTTAAATTCTGTATGCGAGTTTAAATAAACTGATTGAAATTGAAACATCAACAAAGCATATATAGTGCGAACTTTTAATAAGAATTAACGCTCACCCTCTTTCTCATTCAAACGGTTTTCATCTTGCAGAAAGAAAGAGTGAGCCTTCTCATTCAGGGGTCGTACTATAAATGAGAATATATAGCTGATTTTTTCTCTGAACTTATTTGAAAATAATGAAATTTGATGTGAGAGAAGAATAAACAAAGTTTCGTAGTTATGCAAAATACCTAAGACCTTAAGGGAATACCAGCAGCTGGGCTTTTAAAAATTTTTTTGGGACGAACTACATAAAAATACGTACATTAATTCAAAATATCTCCCTGTACAGCATTTCTTGAACTGCTGAAGAAGTGCTGTACAGAGGGATATTTGGAATTATTGCATGTAGTTTTTTTTAGTTTGTCCCATAAAAATTATAGCGCTGGTATCACGTTAAGAATGAATACTTGAAGTATGGTGAAGATATCTCGACATCATCAGGGCGTCAGGAATAAGAAATTTCAACATTCTCATCTTCGACATTCGGTTTATTGTATTATTTACAATTATAAAACAAATAATAACAGACATTTTTGATATAAAAATTGTAAAAATACAAATTATTATTATTACTCCAGACCAATGTTATTATACATCGTCCAATTCCAGATAAAATTATGCAAACTACATCCAATAGCATCAACATCCACAACTTTCTTCAATTTCAAATCATCCTCATCTGTTCTCAAAACATATTTACATCCATATTGTAACATATCTTGATAGAACTTAACATTCTCCAAAAAGTTCTTAGAGAAATCTATATAATCTTGTACATCCTGTTTTCCGATCACATTGTTTGGAATTTTAGGGCTGAAGAGCGTAGTTAATGTCTGAAGATGATCCGCAAAGCACTCCATATTTTGTACTTTGAATAGATGAAGTTTCAAACTTAAGAGAATTTGCAATAACATAATTCTGTACGAAACACTTTCATCTTTGGTTTGAATCAGAGCGGTTGTTACTTTTTTTACGATACTTGTTATTATATTGATGATTTCTAAATCCAAGAAATTGGTATCACGAAAATGAATTATAGTTTCTTTGAGCCAAGGTAATAAACCATAACATCGTACTAAAAGAACACACATTTTTGGAATCCTCCCAGCCGAGTGTATGATTTCCAAAATC
The DNA here is from genome assembly GCA_018340375.1 of Gonatopus flavifemur. Classification (NCBI taxonomy): domain Eukaryota; kingdom Metazoa; phylum Arthropoda; class Insecta; order Hymenoptera; family Dryinidae; genus Gonatopus; species Gonatopus flavifemur. The sequence continues at coordinate 2,081,349 of JAFFJZ010000012.1, read as the reverse complement.
AATTTCTGAAACAAATGATATAGATTTATAAACCACAAAAAATATTTACATAATTTTCATTTCATATTCAAATCAAATACCTTTGTTTTGTCATCCGACAAAATCGAAGTATGGAACTCCATGAGAATTTTAAATAAAAGAGACTTCAAAGCAATTTCTGTATCCATTTCACTCTTCGTACCGTCACGAATAACTTCTAGAATCCAATATCTATGAGAATGATATTCCACTTCGGAACTGTGTAGTAATTTCAAGAGTTCTGGTATTGTATTTAGATCTAAAGCAGGTTTAGCCATAAAGAATGTGTATAAAGGTTGATAAAGGGGGTTCAACGGTTGTGTCGTAACGAAAGATGTTTTGGATAAGAAATTTGATACTATATTGCTAATACGTAAATCTTCCATGGGAATCTGCATGGATTGAATTCCAAGTCGTATAGAGTCGATCAGTCTCATCCATAAAGATTTATCCTTTGAACTGTAGAAAAGAAGAAAGTAAGGATTTTCAATAATTAAACATTCGATCACTGATTGAGCGATGATAAATAATACATACTTTGAAGCCTCCAAATGAAAATAAAATCTTGAAATAACGGTGAGTGCCATCATACGAATGTTACTATCGCTACTTCCGCATGATAAAAACACCAGTGCCATGGCTCCACTTTGCATCACTTTGTGACACGAAACTACATTATTTTCAGATAATAAAGAATTCAACAGGGGTAAATAAAATGCTGGATCATACACCATCTCTGTTTCTGATTTATACAATTCTTTGCTCTGTAGAAGGATATAAGAATTGAATTTCAATACTTGATGTGATCTAAAAGTGTTGAGTATTCTAAATGAATTTTACCTTTATAGTTCTATGTACAGGATAATTTCTAACTGTATTGTCAACCACATTTTTCTCAAACAAATTTAAAATCTGAGATGTAGAAGGTTGTCTCCACAAAGCTGTGTCTGTTTCACCTTTTACACTGTAATGACTAGTAGCTGCGCTACCCCATAAAAATGGACGATACTCGATAATTTCCACATCATGATCTTCATAGTATTGTAGAATCTAAAATTAATTAGTAACGATGAAGAATAATCCCTCAATCGCTTTTATTTAAAACATATACACCACACTTACCATCAAAATAAATTGATCTGCTTCACTCAGAGTTGCGTTATATGCAGATAAATAAAGTGGGATTTGAGACGATGTCATCACGGATTTATTTTTTCTAATCAATATCCATAACAGTTCAACCAAATCTCCTAAAAATTATTAAATATTCAAGAATTTTTAATAATTAGATGAAAATAATAACAAAACTCACTTTTTATGACAGAAGAACCAAGCATGATATTTATAAACTCAGAATGAGAAGTTGTCATCTCGAATAGAGTTTTCACAGACTCCTCTTGTTTTTCATCTACGAAGACTATATCGCACAATTGATTTAAGATCTTCAATATCTGTGATGCGGTATTATATTTATGATTGAGACCATATTTCAAAGAAAATCTCACAAATTGTGGCCATAATCGATTATTTTCCAGAGTATCAAAGATGAAATTCTCGTGATTGAGTTTCAAATAACGTATCCTATTTGACATCGATTCAAGCAAAACATTTAATTTTTCAACATTTTTAGCTTCTTTTTTCAATGTAAATGTGGTTATGTGAAGTAGAATCTGAACGAAATTCATCGAAGGTTCATCGTTAGACATTAAATTCTGATATCTGTGATGTAAACTGTTTAGTGCTTGGATATAAACAGTGGTTATCGTTTCCAATTTATCACCTATACAAAGAATTTTTGTGCATATTTCTTCGCAGACAGCTAAATCTAGTAAAAATGAAGAAATATTATTAATAAAGTATATAAAAAACATTGTACTATCGTTAGTACTCGTGATATCTTACCAAATGTGTTTTCAATTAAGTAAATGACAGCACTGATATTCTGTTCGATCCACGGTTTTTTATTCTGTGGTTCCAAAAAATACGATATAAATTCCTTCTGGTGAACTTTTCTCAATTTCATTAAGAACTCTTGTTGCCATTTCGTATGATGACATTTCAAATTATTCCTCAGAATAGATAAAATAATGTCATGATTGGATAAGAAATTTTCATGCTTTGTTGCATATTTTACAAACGATGGGATAAAATTTGCATTTCTTTCGATCAAAAATGATATCAAGTCTATAGACTTGGAGTTCATAAGCTTTTTATTCTTCTCTTCCACTGCAATATACGATACGAAAGTACCTGAAAATGAAAAATGTGTATTAGTACAAATGTATTCACGCTTTCCTATTTTATTATCTTATTAAATGTAACTCACTTTTGTCGATTCCTGCGATAGCATATGGAAAATGAGATAAAAATTCTTTTAGACTTATCTCCCATCTGTTCATATTCAATTCATCACATGAATTACATGATTTCAAATAAATCAAACGAGAGAATAACTGTTTGATGAAATTTTTATCCAAAGAAGCAAGAATTGTTCTATCCTCGATACTAGTTTTACATAAAATTTGTAACAAAGTAGGAACAATGATACCATAAAGTGATAAGCTTGATTTGCTTTCCATGGAAAATAAATTTTCATTCAAATTCATCATTTTTATCAAAAGATTCACTGTGTCTTTGGAATTCAGTTCGAGTACTTCAATCAACGAATTGATTGTAAGAAAATCTATATTTTCCATCCTAAAATCACTTTTTGTGGCGATAGATTTTAATTGATCCACCAGTTTGTTTGTGAATGGAAGAAACAATTTTTCTGTATCTAAATTCATGGATTTTTTAACTTCTGTACAAATATCCAGCACTGTTCCAGTAATGAATTTCTCTGTAGTATTATTTTTCCTCTTCAGAGGTGAGAAGAATTGCAGAAGTATCGGATGAGTAAATAAGTATTTCACATTTTCTGAAGTTATAAGGGATAATATGACTCTTTTACATGTTTCATTTCGAACATCATTTAAAATATCTTTACGTAGAAATTGTGTCAAATAAAATATAGCCATTCTAAGAGATATTCTCAACTCATAACTGGATAATGTACTTTTATCCTGTATTTTTGGTTCTGATTTATCCACGGACAATAATATTTTACTCAATTTATAACATTCTTTCTGCGTATGCAGTTTCTCTATATGAATTGGCTCGTTGGTTGACCAACTTTTCAAGTAATTTTCAATTTTTAACGACTCTGGTTTAGAAACAATGGTGATTAAGTGTATTAGAGTCTCTGGCAGTACTTGACAATGCAACGTATGTATCACTACATAAGACATATAATTCGTGACTGGAGGAGATGATAGTTTGGACATCTTATTGACAGCGCAACATAGCAGAGGAGTTAGAGAAGTGCATGATTGCATATAAGATCGTCCAGAACATTGATTTTTCACAGATGTCTGGTCATCATTCACTAGTTCTGAAAAAAAAAAAAAATTTTAATAATTTGAATTCACTTTCTTTTTCACTTCTTTTCCTCACCATCGAATATATCCTGTAATCGGTTGGCATAAAGAATTTGCGTGTCATCGCATAACTGTGTCTCTTCCGCATTTATAATCATATTAAGATATTTTTCAATATTTTTTGTCACAGTTTTTAGAATTGAAATAAACCAATCCGCAACTTCAAACTTTTCTTGCTTGTTTTTCAAATTATGAAATCCATTGATCCAAATATCGATTTGATCTTCGCATCCCTCGAATACCGCAAGCTTCTCGAGCAGCATTCTAATTGTATCCTTTACATACACGTGTTGTGTAATTTCTTGTGCATTGGGAGATGTCTCATCTGTGTCCAATAACGATATCAAAAACGACAGCGTTTGACTAAACATTTTCTATAAAAACCAAAAATCCCATTTTGAACGATACAATTCACTTTCAAAAATATAAAACAATCGAAATCGTTCAAAATTACCTTCTCAGGGGACAATATCTCAGAATAATTCAAAATCAATAAAAATTTTATAGCTTTCATTTTTATATGATTCAATTCTGGATCTTGAATCGTCAATGCATTCAACGTAAGTAACAAAGTACTGGGTTGTACACTCAAAGTTGTATCTATCAGAATTTCAGGACAAATCTCAGTATATAAGTGTAGCAAATCTAAAATTATTTCATAATGAGCCAGTTCTGTAGGTTTCAATGAAGCATTTTCAGTTTCTTCTTCTCCTTGATCATCATTTTTAAACGCAGACTGCCAAATTTTCAACATGATTTCCACATTTGAAATATTCTACATTGGAATAAAATAAAATGCGCAATTAAAAATGAATACAGTGGGTTTTTTTTTTGTAATAATTACCCACCTTTAAAATACAATTTGTAATAATTTTATGAAAATTAGAAAACTCGTTTTTGTTATTATAATAGATTTCAACTTTGGATACGAAATCTTTAATTTTATGAAGCATAGTTTTCAGGAGTACAAGTCCTTCGTGTCTAACGATGATATTACCATGATTCAAAGATGCATTTATTCCGTACTTCATCACACTTGGAGATAAAGTTAAATTTATAATCGCAGTAGATAATTGTAAAGAATTTAACTTTGTTGGAGAATTTGGTTTCAAGTAATCCTCTGGATTCAATGATTGGATTATCTGAAATCAAACAACGATGATTGAAATAAAGTAACTAAGAGCTGAGAATTATTTCATATACTCACTTTCTTGACAAATTTCATAAGTACGATCCATTTAAGAGACACTCTTGGTTCTAAAAATGGTTCTACTTGAGAGAATTGAGATTTTATCAAATCTGGACAAGCCATTAATATTTTAACTATCAAATCCGCTGGTTTTTCATGTTCCCAAGGTTTTTCTAAACACTGTAATATAGCGTGGACCAATTCGTTGTGTTTCGTCGAAGAAGTACCGAGAGTATGATCGTGAAATATAATCCCATGACGATGAGATGTTAACAGTGTAATTAAGAATTCATGTACGATGTTTGTTGTGATCTACAAATTTGATACCTGATAGATTATTTGTCCACAAATTTCAAATTCCTGTAAATATACTCAATTACAATACCTCTTTTTCTTCTAAAAATTCTATACTATCCGTACATACAGAACTTTTAGACTTGGGCCAATTTTTCGGGCCTTTCCAACCATAAAGAGATACGACATTACGTAAAGCATTAATCGAAAACAGACGTAATTTCATGGTTTTACTGATACTTGGATTCTCGAGTACGTAAGTTTTTATTGAATTCAAAACCAGATGAACTATTTCTTGAGAATCGTACATCAAATCAGGAAAAATACTAGAAAGTAAACTATGTTTATCTAAAAGAGTTTTTATCACCGTTGCATTTCCTTCTACTAAAAAGGCAAGAATGAAGTGTATGTAACACGTTCTGACGCTTTGCGGATCGGTTGGTTTGGTATGTCTTATTATTAATTCTAGTTCTTGCTTTTGCAAAGAGAAATGAGTAAGTATTTCACGTGGGAGGGAATTGCCAAGAGATGCTACAGCGGCGAGAAACTTTAAAATCACTTTACGCTGTCTGGCGTTACTGTTAACGGATAACATTGAATGTACCAAAGACAAATGAGAATTGATTATGTGACGACAAGCTTCTTCGGCCGAAGAGTAATACTGTGGATACTCTGCTAAAATTCTGAAAATATATGTATAAGAATTAATGTTTCATTCAATTGAATTGAAAACAATTAGCATACCAAACAAGAAACTTACTTCATTATTAAAATAGTAATAGCCGAAAATACGGTAGTCGCTTGATTAATATTTTTTTTATCAATTTGTAACAATTTTGATACTTCCAATACACTTCCACCGGCGAATAAATATTCTTTGGCTAAATCTTTCTCATTTGCAGCAGATACAAATTTTTTGAGGACATCCCAAGGATTTTTAGACATGAAACGCTTTCTTAATAATTTTCCATCCAAATCTTGTGCATTTCCTACTACTTGTTCCTCTAAACGTTCTGTTCCATTGTCATCCTTGTAGTCTTCATTGATTACCACTGTGGAAACATGTTCATCATATAATGAATCACGATTTGCAGAAAATTTCAGAATTCTATACCTTGAGAAGACTCAATTTTCCGTTTCTTCTTATTGCTTTTTAGATTTTCATTCTGTGAATTTTTACGTTTGAGATTATTCTTGTTGGTTTTTATTGCATCCTCCTCTTCTGTATAAATAAACAGACATTCGTGATAAAGTAAAATTAGATATAATAATAGAAATGTCAAAAATGTTATACCTTGCAACGATATTCCATTCTTATGCACTACTTTTTCATTCAAATTATCATCAGGAGCAATAGATATCTCATCCTTCTTTTTCTTTTTTTTCTTCTTCATCTTCTCATTGATTTTAATATCCCCTGAATTCGACATATTCAAAGTATTGTGATCAATTTCTACAAGTTTCATTGAGTCGATGAGGAGATATTGATTTAAAAATTTTCGAACAACTCAAATGTTCTTAGGTGATTCTCTTATTCTGAAAAACAGGGAATATCACAATTTATACATGGAATAAAAGTAATTTATAATAGAGAAGATACATAACCTTATAAGTATTAGAATACCTGTTTTTATTCAGGATCTTGAATAAATTTCAGTGATCGAGTAAGGCATTATAATATTGCAGCGATTTTCATTGAAATTTGATGAGAAAAAATATTTCACATACACGTGGACATTAAAAATTCATCAGAAATATTTAATTTTTCTGTCAAATAAACAACTGCACGTGGACATTTTTTTCAAAATAGTCCTCGTCTTTATTTACTGTACGATACAGGATTTTGATTGGTCCAAAGGAATCACAGTTCGTCAATTCAATTTGGTGAGGGGTACTTTTAATGAGTTCAGGAATTCTAGAATTGAAGAGTTTTAAGTGGCTGATTCCATTGGATTATCGTGTATCATTGGCCGATTTTTTCAATTCCTTAACTCATCAAGGGCCAACCCCACCGACTCGGTTCAGTCAGAGATGAGTTGAAGCGATTGCTAACGAGATATGAAAACCATAGTCCAGTTTCTGATTGACAGTAGCTAAGTTCGTTTACCGATGTCCCAAGTTACCCCAACTCGCTCCAAGTATTTTGGATTCGCTACTTCCACTTTAAGCAACGAAATGATTGGTTTAGTACAAGTTGGAGCAACTCAGGGCACGTAGAACGAACGAACCTAGTATCACGTTTTCCGTTTATCTCTTCATGCTGGTTGACTTGGAAGAAAAATTCAACCAACCATTTTTCTTCAAAAGAACAAAACGTAATACGGACCATGATTTTAAGGTGATTCGCCATAAGCCAAGTTACTAGATCTCCCCCACCCCCCCAGTTTTCACAGTAATCAATGAATAGAATCAATTCTAATGAGCAGGTGCATCTTCTTACCCCGGGTACTCATGCTAGCGACTGTCGCGCGCGACATCATTAGAAGAAAAAAGAGATCCGAGTTGCAAATATCTTTCCTCTTTTTTCTTCCAATTATGTCGTGCGCGACAGTCGCCAGCACGAGTCTCCGGCCTTAGGCTATTGAAAAAAATGCAGCTACTCATTATTTTTCATTTCATATGTTCGTTTCTGAGAAAACTGGGGGGGAGAAATTTGGAATCTAGTAACTTTGGCAGGGAGTAATGAATCCCCTTAACATTGCGTTAGGCTGCTCTGCCATGGACCGGAATTTCTAGGGAACGGAACGGAATCCGCAGACCCAATTGGTTCGTGGATAGTAACTTACTAGAATTCCCTGCAAATCTCCCAAAAATTCCGGTACATGGGAGAGTAGCCTTAGCAATCTCTGCTATTCATCTCTGGTTCAGTATCTAAATGGAGTTGAAGGGCATTCATCAGAGGCAAAGTTACTAGATCTCTCCCCCCAGTTTTCTCAACGATTGATGAATATAATCGATTTTAATGAGCAGGTGCATCTTCTTAGCATATCAAGAAAGTGCAGCTACTCTTTATTTTTCATTTTATTTGTTCGTTTCTGAGAAAACTGGGGGGACGATTTTGGAATCTAGTAACTTTTTGGGAAGGTGGTGAATGCCGCTAAGGGAGTGCTCTGGTCGATTTTTTCACCAAAAAACTACTAGATCGTTTCAACCATTTTACGTCAAAAATATTCGATCAATTGTATTAAACTTTGGATCAAATGATTCAGAATCAATCAAACAATCCGGGTCTGGTCTGTTTGTTGTTCAACTAAGGCTGGGGTCCCATGGACGGAAAAAGTGACGGGAAGCGAATTGCGGTACCAATACTTTTCAAGTATGCCTAGTTTTATCTGGTTTCATCCAACAGTCACTAAAAATTCTGAAAATCTATTGGTGCCGCAATTCGCTTTCCGTCACTTTTTCCGTCCATGGGACGCTAGCCTAATTCGTCATAAATAATTAGAACGAAATTTTGTTATCAGTCAATAAGAAACCTCCATTCAGTTTTTTTGATATTATAACAAATATAATCCATGTACAATTATTTTGAGACCAGAGCGGGCATCTCTGATTTATTCTGGATTTTTTTATCTCAAGGTCGATATAATTAATTGAATATTCATGACGTGTAATGGTTGAAACGATCTAGTAGTTTTCTAGGGAACAAACCGACCAGGGGACATCCTTAAAGGGATTCATTACTCCCTGCAAAAGTTACTAGATTCCAAACTTCTCCCCCCAGTTTTCTCAGAAACGAACACATAAAATGAAAAATAATGAGTGGCTGCATTGTTTTCAATAGCCTAAGAAGATGCACCTGCTCATTGAAATTGATTCTATTCATTGATTACTGAGAAAACTGGGGGGAGAGATCTAGTAACTTGGCTTGTGGTGAATCGCCTTAACGGCATCCCGTAGAAGCTAGATCTGTCGGTAAAAAAACTTCGCTCTATCACTTTTTTACCAAAGGGGTTAGAGAAAGATAGACGTATACTGTTTTACCGACAAATCAGTAGAAGCCGAAGTTACCCCAGATTGGTTTTCCCAAAATACTCAAAGATGACTCAATAGAATGGGATATAACAACCAGCCATACCTTCTTCCATATCAACAGAAGGTCTGGCTCGTTGTTTTGATTAATTTTATTCAGTCATCTTCGAGTATTTTGGGTAGAGAGATCTAGTAACTTCGGCTTCTACGGGATACCCTTAAATCTGGAATCAACCAATCAGAATTCAAAATTCACGATGTGAATCTTGGTTAAATTTTGAACTTAGTTGGTAGAAATGGCCCTTAGTTCCAAAACGTAAAGGCTGTTCCTAATATAACTTATACAGGGAGTCCCAAAAAACACTCCCGGCCTGTTCTTGATTCAGCCAGCGTGTTCTTGAGAGAAAACTGAACAACTTTTCTCTGTACCATTTTTTGATCTGAGCCTTAGTTCCTGAGTTATAAACAAAATAAGTTGACCATCCAGGTGGCGAGTACATCGGCTGGTCCAATGATCAATGAGTGAACTTATGTAGCTTATGCTTGATTGGTTGAAGTCAACTCTGAAACTAAGCCTCAGATCAAAAAATGGTAAAGGGAAAAGTTGTTCAGTTTTCTCTCGGGAACACGCTGGTGAAAGGCCGGGAGTGTTTTCGGGTACACCCTGTATATAAAATATATTGCATTAGATTTAAATTATATATAATTTTGAAAATTATTCCACTCAGAATTTTGTTTTTTTTCTTCCTAGAAATTGAGTATCCAATGCTTTGGTAAACACCCGTTGGTCCGAAAGCCCATTAGTCCGAAGCACCGTTGGTCCGAATTATAAAATTCCGAAAACGTTTTGGTAAAATTTTATCTCATTCGCACATGACTAGTAACGTTTAGTTATATTTCGGATTATTCTCATTCGGACGAACGGCGCTTCGGACTAACGGGCTTTCGGACCAACGGGTGTTTACCAATGCTTTCGAGTATCCAAAATATGCCTTGTTTTTCATACATCATTAGCAAAGTTTCAGACTCATCTTTGATATCGTTTTTCAATTAAATTAATAAAATTCAATATAAATCACTGATAAGTATATATTAACTGGATGCAGTATTGCTCATACCCCCAATGCCAAATTTTTAACCTCATTGAAGTTAGTGAAATTACTGTAAAATACTAGAAACCGATGTCAGCACCATCTAGCAGTAAGCGAAGTTCTCAGAAATTATAGGTTTGTTCGTTCTACGTGCTCGGAGTTACTCCAACTTATATCAAACCAATCATCTCGTTGCTTAGACTGGAAGTAGCGAACCCAAAATACTTGGAGCGAGTTGGGGTAACTTGGGACATACGTAAACGAACTTAGCTAATGAATCAAGATTGAAATACAATATAATTTCACAACGAATAATATGAAAATGAATTATCAAAAGATTTTATTACACTTCGAAGGTTGAGTATTGTATCACAAAATCGGAATAATTGATATTCTTAATCAGGTTGTCAATAAAACTTGGCTTACTACCAGGTGGAATTCGTGCTTCAATTGCAGCCACCGTTGGAAACACTATGCTGCATCCAGTTATTATGTACATAAAAAAATATTACTTCAATACTGTATTAAATATTGTCGTTCTACTTGGAAAAGATTGATAATTTATCCTTTCAATACAAAAAGTAACTCCTCCCCGGCGGGGAATCGAACCCCGGTCTCCCGCGTGACAGGCGGGGATACTGACCACTATACTACCGAGGATGACGATGGTCGTCGTGTTTTATTTTTCAAACCGGTTCTCGATTTTTCATATTCTTTCAAACCCTGCTTACGACGTCAGATAAAAACTGACTAAATACGACAAAAACTATGGAAAAGCAGAAAGTTTTTGAATTTGTCGAGTAAACACGATTTTATAGAGCTTTGTCAGTCCTGTTGAAAATGTTGGATAAATTCCAACAAGAAGGGGATAGAGTGAGAGAATGTTTAGAATTATATAAAATTTATATATAATTAAATATAGTTTGTATATAGTTCTATATAAATTTTCTCCCTTGTGATTTCGATGAGTTATTCTCGGTTCTCCACTAACGTTGTTACACTACTAGAAGCTCATTCAACACGAAGAGCATGCACCTCATCTGAATTCGTTCTTCGTGCTCAGATCGGCCTGGCTTTCATTCTTAAATGGCAGGGTTTCAATTCAATTCTTTGATCACAGAAGGACAAGATTTTTCTCATCTTGGAACTGAGAGAACGAAAACACGCAACAGTTTATTGTTCATTTCTTGCAAAACCTGGAAGAAGTTTCATCCTTCTCATGACTCGCATCACTCCTTCATATTATTTCCGTGGCGAAGATTGTAAACCGAGGACGTGGCCCTCTCACCTCCAATTATTGAAAACAAGAAAATCAACAGGTCTAAAAATCGTTGGATGAAAATATCATCAAATTGACCTTCAAAGGCTAAGGTGTTTTTTGGGCATGTTATTTAACTGAACAGTGGTCTCTTTTTTTGATCTCTGCTATTTTAGTTACAAAAAAACACTGTAAAAAATTTGAAAAAATTCATGAGACGAGTTCAAGTGTCGTTCTTCGATGAATCATTATTATGATTTTCCTCGGAAAATGAATTTAGAATTTTTTATCGCAGTATAAATTACCAAAAATTGAAACAAAGCCTGGATTATTCAAAAAAAAGGTTGAAACAAAAACTCAATTTAAAACTTGTTTCTCTCCTCTCCCCTTTCCATCTGAACTGTATTATGCAGTACACACAAAACACCAACATTATATATTCATCATCAGACTGTGTTTTCGGTAGAACATAAAATTCATATGAAACAACAGAATATATTTTTAAAAATTTATTGAATTATTACCATGTTAATTATTAATAGCGTTATGTTATTTTGTCTCTTATCTTCCAATATGAAAGTTGAAAAAGAAGAAACAAAACCATAGAAACAAATTCCGTTGGAGGGAAAGCAAAATAAACATTATACAATAATGACCTAAGACCTATCTATTCGAGCCTTCAAGTCCGAGACAATGAAGTTAAGAATTTCTTATCATGCTTTTGGTCTTGATTTTTCAATGTTTCAATGAATAGGTTTGTCAATGTAACCGTCTGGGACTTGGAGAGATAAAATAATATTTATATAACTATACGTATTATACATAAAAATTTTGTGTTCTCATTATACATGTATGTAATAATTAATAAAATATAATGTTCAGTAATATCGATCATTCGTCTACAATAAATTATTATCTTGCTCTCCTTCCATCATCGTCATCATCGTCGTCTTCGTCGTCGTCGTCGTAGTCATTGTCGTCGTTATCGTCATCGTCGTCATCATCGCCGATAATACCAACTTGGATTACAGTATTCATATTATTTAATGATAAATCATTTCTACATTCTACAATCATCCATTCTTTTATATCAATAACAATGATCTCTCTTGAAAGACTAAATATACAATAATAATAATTTCATTAAAATATTATTTATCATAGAGCACAATGTAAACGCATTATGACTTCCTATTATTATGCTATATAATAATATTTTTTACAAGAAAACTTTCTGCTCTTGATAGCTTATCAATATTTTACATCACTGAATCACTGATGAACTGAATATACGTATTAATTTCACTCTATACAATTTCTTCTCACTGTTTTTTCTTGTTGTTACAAAAGCGATATCAATTTCCAATCCTGCGAAATTGACTCGAGTGTAGCACTGAGTAGAGCACAGGAATATTCTTTGAGAATATTGTGAGAATATAACTGTTGAATCTTCGTGTATTCTATGGATATATTCTTTGAACTTTATCGTGCGGATAAAGGAAAAGTTGTAAGAATGTTTTATAGAAATGAAATCGGCTGAAAATATGAGTAATCGTTAAATGATTTTGTTCGTAATATGCTTTCTCGAAAAGACTGGATACAAGAACATTTGGAATATTCTGTGAATAGTATGAGAAAGTTTTATACACATCTATAAAACATTCCAAACATTCTGGTAATGGATTTTTCATTTCATTCAAATTTATAGTATGAAACATTCTGAGAACATTCGTTGTCATGAAAAATAGAAGTTTTCTCATCAATTTTCCGTAGTTTGACACATCCCCCTGTAACAATTTGAAACTTCGAGAGGGGAGAGAATATTTGATAAAATATTCTAGACACTCTCAAATGTTGAATTATTTTATAAACGCGCGTCAAAAAATATACCCAATTTTGAAAAATCCTATTTGAATCCTTCAAGGATCAACATTTAGGATTGTATATGTGGAGTTTTGTTAGAATATTCTCAGGATGTTGTAAGATCGTGTATAACAAACGACAAAATGGTGTTATCTAGAACATTCTCAGCCACTCTTTCGTTTGAACTTTTTTCCCCAATGCAAAGAATTGTAATACAAAGAATTTTCAAGTATCGTGAGGTGTAGTGACCTATTGACAACGGTAAAGACAAAGACGGCGACGAAGACCAAGGGGTGTAAAATATATGGCAAAAGTAATATGCGAAGTTTTTGTCCTCCGTGGAAAAAGAGCGGGAGAAAAATATGGAAAAAGAGGTAAGTACCGTTGTACTGGATATCATCGAATAATATGACTGATATCATACATCTGTTAAACCTCTGAAAATCTTCGATAAGGTGAATAATTGAGTCTCCTCTATTATGAAGCCATGAATGGGCCATTGATGAAATATGATACCAGTTATGAGTTAGAAAAAAAAACCTGGTCCTGATGAAATATATTCAAAGTTGTATGTTGAAAATTGTTTCATTCCGGAATTCACTGCCAATGTCGTATCTTTCATTTCTGCTCATATCTTTCAACGTTGCTCCTTTGTTCTCTTCTAACGTAATTTATTCTATTAGTGTGACGCGAATTCGATACTATTCATTTATTGGGAAGAAATATATTTGTTCAGTCTATTTTGTTGTTATGTTATCATTATTTTTATTGAATTATAACTTTCCTTATATCTCATTCAAATGAAATGAATACATGTTTTTGTATCTCGTTTGCTGATTTATTTACTTTTATGAATCAATAATATTACTATATAAAACATTGCTAGTCAACGCGACAACGGTAGGGACGGTAAGGGGAGAAACTGGATATCTAATTAGTACAAAAATATATTATTAGCCCTGTGATGAATAAAAGAAAAAGTATTCATACATATACAGAGAGAAAGAGAGAGGGAGAGAGAGAGGTAATAAAAATCAGTCTGCATTGGCAAAGAATTTCGAAAATTCATATACTTATATGTGTTTTGTGTGTATCATCGTGTTATACTGTGTTTCGTGCTTATTTTGTAATTGATTACTCATTATTAATATTCATATATTACGTTTATAGTGCCGTCTCTATGCTACAACGATCGCTATGGAATTATCAACTAAATCTTATCCAATCTTATGCAATAAAAAAACATCTATTGTGTATGTTTTTCACTCTGCTCTTTTCTTTTGTAATAAAAATTAAACATTCGCAGCTTTATTTATATATATATATATTTTTTTTTCTTCTCATTTTTTGTTTCTTTTCTTTTCAACGTACATATAATAATAATATAATAATAATAATAATAATAATAATAATGATAATGATATCTGTATGTACGGATGTAAATCTACGATCTACAATCGAGGTTCCATTGAGTTTTATTCCATTTTTCTTTATTATAAACGTTTGAACGGAAAACGTCTCCACAGATGGAATAATCTTCCAATAAATTACTCGTGTCGAACTTGGAGTGAAGAAATTGATGGAACCGTCCTTCTTTTATCACTTATACAATTATTCTGTGTTACATTATTTAATTATGTTTTTTTCTACATTACTCGCACTTGCGGAATGACGTGTACTCGCACGGTGCTCTTCCGATTAAACGATCGTCGAAATTTCGTCGTTTCAACGGACCAGTATCTAAATCGTATAATTTTTTTTTTACTCTCTGTCACTTTTTCTCCCTCTCTTTCACACGTGCATACGCATTCACCCTCATTCTCTTTCATGATCTCTGTCTTTCTGTGTGTACAGTGGTAAAGATCGAGATACAAAAGAAAAATCATTTTCGACATCAATATCCATTGCGTTAAGAATAAGGCAATACCATAGTGTCTTTCCTGTTTTATTCTTCCTCCGTTTATGTACAATTTCATTCCGTATATAATTTTTTTGTATATAATTAGATTTTTTATTAAATATAAAATCACACGTACGCGTATTCTCTTTCATTCTTCCATTCTCTCTCCATCTTTTTTTTCCTCCTTTACAAGGGATGAAAGATCCATGTTGTTAATATCGTACATCATACCTACTGTCATTTTTTTGTCAATAATTTGTTGTATTACGTTGTAGTTTCGAGGTGAGAAGGAGAGATTTATTGGAGAGAAATCTTCACTGTTGTACCGTGTGGGTGCACAAATGGCAATTTATACAGTTTTTTTAATATAAATATCTTAAAAATTTGGGTTGCATTATTGTCTTTTGAGAATTGAATCGGTGAATAAACTATGATTTGATATTAGATTTTCCGATACGTGAAAGTTGGTGCACTTTCAATTCAATTTTTTATTCTTGTTGCAAGTCAGAAAAAAGGTTTCACTTGTTTCTAGAGCTTCGAAAAAAACGCGGTGCGATCGGAGACGAGATATCTTTGGAAACTATGTGGATTTGCCTTTGCAGGAAAACATCCAAATTTGAAAATAAGAATATTAATGATTTGAACCTAAAAAGCCATCGATTTTTCACCATTCTTCCCCCAAATTGCCCAACCACCCGTATGATACAACCCGATTGATCCTTCACCTAAGACTTTGGTGGAGAATTGGGAGTTGTGAACACAAGGGAGAGAGTTTCCAGACTTTCAAATTCATTCAGTATTTAGAATTTTATTAACAATACAGGGGGTGAGTTTCCATTCCGTTGCCTCAACGGACAGTCTTCCTTATTTCCACGACTCCCATTTCTCCACCAACTCTCCACCTCCAATCTATCGAAGTCTTAGGCAGTGGATCGATGGTTGTGCTTTGTACTGTACTACGGGGGGATTTATAAGATACCAATCATATGTTATTTTTGCTTTATATAACAAAAAGAATGACAAACAAATGAAAAAGGTCTGATAGTTCCTTCTTTTATAAGACTGACTCAAAGGTAGGGAAATCCTTCAAGATCCATTCCCAATTACAATAGCTCCCCTATGACTATCCTCCATCTTTCCTATTCAATTCCTTATTTATGAGCAGAGAAAACAGGTTGAAGGATATTGATCGAAGAATTACCGTAAGTTTCTGATTTATACCAAATTTAGTAGTTGATTTTCGTACAATCATTTTTGGTATCGTTTCAAATAATAGATGAATCCCTGATTTAGAATTTTGAAATTTCCATGCGGACTTGTTGAGATCTAACTCACAATACTTATTAACAATATTATCCACGGATCGACATGAAAATTATATAATCATCATATACACTGAGAGAAATAATGACTAATAGCAAGAAAAAATATTCTTGAATATTTTTAAGAATACATATTCTTGAATACAGCTGATATGTTGCAAGCTCAAGTGGAATTCCCTTGGATCAAGAAAATATTTCTTCAAATCAAGAAATACAACCTTAGTTCCAAGAAAATTTTCTTGTATCAAGAGTACAGATTTTTTAAGAAATTGATTTCTTGAAACATCACAATATGTTATTGGTGATAGTCATTATTTCTCTCAGTGTATAATTGAAAATTTTACTAAAAATGATCATTTCCTAAACGATTGAGATACCTGTCAATGGGAAATTAAACTATCGCAAGCTTTTTTCAGCTCTCTTTTTGTTCGAATACCAAATTGATATTTATCCTTATTTTTACACACTATCAGACCATGTTACAGAAATTACGTATCCTTAACGAATGATGTATAAACAAAAACTGCAGAAAAAATTATCACAGAATTATTAATTCGGAGTATTATGTTTTTTTTCTTTTTTTTTTTTCTATTGATGAGGAGTGATTCCTTTTATTTTTAAATCCCTGCGTTTGGTGGGGGAAAAGAAGAAATCAATTTGATAATAAGTTATTGCTGATTGTGAAAGATCGAACAATATATTTTAAAAAATATGTTTAAAATATATGCAAATTTTTGATTATATAATAATTTTCTCTCTCTCTCTCTCTCTCTCTCTCTCTCTCTCACTCTCTCATTCTTATAACAACGAAATTTAATACATTTTTAAAATATATATAAATAATATTTCGTAATGAATTCGATTGAAAATCTAAATATTGAATATATGACGATGAATAAGAATAAAAATAATCATAAAACATCACATTCACAAGTTAAAAATTTTTCTATAATTTGAAAGACTATCGAGTCTAGAGTTTTCACCATGTCTCCAGTGATTGAGACATTCTAAAATTTTTGAAAAGTCTTTTGGTTTTCCGACAGATCGATGTCTTGAAGTCTCGCTGATAAAAAAAAAGGGCGAAATTGTTGTGAAAAATATGTATATCATGCTTTGTGGGGATCTCATACAAAATTTTATACCCAACCATAAAGCTTGCGTTGATTTTTCGGTACATTTTGTTTTATTAAAAGGGAAATGACATTTTTAACGCATATTTTTCAACTAATGCGCGCAAAATCATGACAAATTACTTATTCGTGTGATCAAGTCTCATATATTCAATGCCATATTACTTTACTTGATGCATCAGTAAAAAGTTTGCCTCAAATTGTGTGACAATTTGATTGGAGAAATGACTCAAAACCTAGATATGGAATTTGGAAAACAGTGACTGTTTTTTTCTATTTATATAAAATATATCGAATCTGGCCGAACAATTCAAGTTTCTTATTAGGCTTCAGTGTGATAAAATACACCAATTTTCGAATGATATTAATTTGAAATCTAGGAGATCCCCAAATTAAGTACAAATTTTCACTTTTCTAATAAGAAAACCACATTTCCACATTTTCTCTGCATTCCAACAAATTCTATTTCAACACAGATCTTTCATGTCTCATTTTCATCAACAAAAAGAGAACTTTTGCAATGAACTCTATTGCCTTTCACCCAACATCTCTACAATGCTTTGTCAAAACATTCGAACATTCCATTTCAATTCAAAACTAATTGATAATAATGATAATGACGTTGATAACAATAAAAATGAAATTCAGTACCGTACCATAAAGACTGCGATTATGCCTCTTTTCTAAATAAGAGTATTCAAAATATTTGTCTCTATTTGTTTGTTCTCACATTAACCCATAGAGATACTCGATTCGAGAGGATTTTTGTTTTCCTATGATAGAAGAAAATTTCGATACTACAAGCAATGGAATGATTTTACTCTCCAGAAGACAGTTGAACTAATTGTTGAATCTTTCCTCTCTATGGGTCCAGTGTCCTTAGTTATCTCTAAAAAAAAAAGATGGACAAAATCCTCATTTTTTTCACCAGAAAGACAAATATTTCTGAGTTCATGCATGAAATGTTGCAGTAATATATATTCATTCTTATACAATTCATCCCATAAGGGGAACAGCGAATAGGGGGGAAAGATATATAAAATATACAATTGCGAGTAAATAAATATTTCAAGTTCGCGATTTAAAGTCAATTAACATGTATATAACAAGTCGATGTGTATAAAAAAAAGAACAATAATAATTTATATATGTATATATACATGCATATATATATGTATATATATATATATGTATGGACATATGAATGATATATAATAGCCTTAATCATTTAAAAGAAACAGAAGAAAATAATATAATATACAATCTATTCTTTAGTGGCATAAACGCAGCGACTTCATCATCACTTTATGTAGTAATTATAAATATTTCGTACGTGTATACATATATACATTTCAATAATGTATATGCGTACATGCACAATTGCACAACTTTCACATTGCACAACGATTATGCGATGATCTTTCTTTCGAATCTGTTTTCCTTGTTTCGTTTCGTCTATTCTTTCGTTAGATGGTCCTCTAATATCTAATTTCAAACAATTCATTCTCATTTCAAAAGAATTATGATTAACATTATTATCTATTTATCATTTATAACGCGGAGTATTGTGCACTCTATTGATAACGATTTCTTCTTTTTTTTCTTAATTCTGTTTATGTCTCATCTAACACAAAATATCAATTAATGATAATGAAGTTATTACCTTCTCGCATAACAATAATAATAATAACCTTAATTAATATATATATATATATATATATATATGTATATGTATATCGTTATCCAATGATTGTAATATTAAAAAACGTTTTTTTATGATCGTGATAATAACGACGATGATGGTTTGCGATCGAATGATAGTACGATTAAGAGATAATTACAATTATTAATAATTAACATTAATATGTCTTTGAAAATTATATATACATACGGTTCATTGTTGTTAAAACTTATGATTTGAAGGAAACGCGATCATCGTGAGGTTCATATTCAGAGTCCCTGTTGAATGATGATTTTGTTATTCTGTTATTTACCGTCAACTCAAACTCTCGTGTTTACGAAGTTCTGCTACTTAAAAGGTAGATTATTGGCTCTAGACAATACCCATCTTGATACCCAACTTATATAAAACCTTGTATAACTATATCTTATTAATGATTTATCATGTTTATGCTTCTTCCGAGTTCAATCGATAAAAAACAAAACCTTCGATTCTATGCTAAACTTATGTGGTAGAAGGTCAAAGTGAGATGTTCTTATTCATGTTCCACTGTTTCATCCATTCGTTAATTCAACCACACCACTGTCACCATTTATTACCGATCTAAACTTGACCTAAAGAATTATAGAGTTTGAATTTCCCTGATTTATCAATTACCATCGTTCAAAGTTAACAATTTGACGGCTATTGCGGAGGAAGGTGAATCGATTGTCAGGGATTCGAACTCCCTAATGTCTAACTGAGAGTTCGTGTCCACAGGTTGATGATAGGCTATAACCATTCATTTAACAAGTCCTCAAAAAAAATGTCGATCAAAAAATATTTTTTACATAAAATGTATAACAAATAAAAACCATACTTAAATGGATTGTATGAAGATTAACAAACAAATCCAATGAATCGTACGTATATGAATCGTAAGTTTTGTGTATATATATATAAATATATACTTCGTTAAAATTGCGGTCTTCTTCTTTTTCATAATTAATCGATATGAGATCGTTTTGGTATCATGATAATATAATCCCGGCCATTTTTTTAATTTTCGTTTTTGTTCTTTATCTTTCTTCTAGTATCGTTATTATCATCTTATCTTTACCTTTTTTCAATATATATTTATGTATGTGTATGCATGTCTGTAAAAAATAATACCTGTTACCTTAATTAACAGAATAGATACACACACATTTTTTCTTTTTGCCCCGTTTCATAATAAGAGGGTATTTGCCAGAAGCCATCTCCATTACTTATCTGGATATGTTTCGAGCAATTCATTCGTAGTAGCAGCTCGTACACAACGATAAATTGGAACGCAAAGTTGAATCGATCAAAAATTCTGATAAAAATTTCTTTTCTCATTTCATACTCAAAATACTGGATTCCAATGCCCGGTGTTTTTCTTTTGTTTTTTGTGAAGCGATGGAATTTTTAGAAAAATCATATCGATAATGATAAGAACGATTCGAATACTTATAAAAAAGAAAGCAATAAAATAATACATTCCTAGCTATGATAATGGTATAATCATTATGATGTACGTACACGTATATGTAATTTTATAAGAAGGTACACGTGAATCCGCAACCCGGATTTTGATGTATAAATTTGTGGTGTAGAATATATTATAGTGGATGAAAAATTCAGAATAATACATTCTAGGTGTGTGTATATATATATATATATATATATATATATAAACTCTGGATGTCTTTGAAAATGTTTTTAGAAATCAGAAATTAGAAAAAGGTTGAAAATAGGAGAAATTTGAGACATCCTTGATGTATACACACACATCATTTGGTATAGTTTTACAAGTCGTATCGATACAACTTGGAATTCGTATTCATATTTTTATGTACATATTCAATGACTATTCATTTATATCCAAATAATATTATCCATCGAAACAACTATTCTCAATAAGCTGTGATTAATATGGAATAAGTGTGTACGAAAATACACCTTTGAGGTATCTTTTATCATAAAGCTTTCGTTTTTATTCGTTTCTAGCTTCCCGCACAGCACAAACCTCCATTATGAATTTTGTTTAAATTCATTTTAAGATCTCACAGGCAGAGATTTGGGATAGCATTTGGAATACTGTATGAATGTTGTGTGGGTTAATTTCGTTCCTTCACATTTCTAATTAGAAAAAACACATACAATAAAACTTGGTGCTCTCCGGCTTTTTTTGCTTAATAATATAGATATAGATTACTTACAGTTTTATACATCGTGTAATTCATCTCATAATTGAATGTCGTACATCTGTACCGCTTTTGTACAGAATATATAATTTCAACAAGAGATTCTCGATGGAAAATTCATAAGAATAATTTATTTCAGTATATTTTCTTCACTCCTCGTATAGATACTAAATAATATGTTATAGAAAATATTTTTACTGGAAAAAATTAGATTTTTCCATTGATTTTCTCTTATCGAAACTATAAACAGATGAATTATGAGATATATGGTACTGGTATACATTGAGACTACTAGGAATACTGTCCATTTGTTGTAGATGTGCGTATGCGTAATATATAAACTTGTCTGTATCCGTTCGTTGGTTTGTCCATTCTCAATCGTTCGTTTCTTCCCTACTTCTCATATATTTCTGATATTAAAAAAATATCTTCTGCATCTAATATTCCTTCTTTTATAATGATAATAACAATAATAATAGTAATGGCACATTTAAGTTATCCAAGTTGTTGTACTATTGTGTGTCAGATTTCATCACTGTGTAATGCAATGATAATAATATTAATAATAATCACGATGAAAGAATAACGAGAAGAATAAAAATGATGGATTGCTTATATCTTGCTTTTTGTTCAATATGTACAAATCGTTACGGGAAGCTTTGAAAATTGGATTACATTTTAATTTAAGCTATCGTTCAATTGAAAAATTTCAATTATCTCCAAGGAAGGAACCTACTTTTGGACGGCAATGACTGCGTGTTTTTTTTTTTTTTTCAACAACTGAGGTATCCCGACTGAGATTTCTAAATTTGTATTTGATTTCGTAGGGAAGAATGAAATGTCTTGTATATATGTAGGAGAAGAAAGACAACATTTTGGCATAAATGTGCTTCAAAGATGTGTGACTTGAAAATAGATATAACGTATCCAACAATTTGAATGGAAGTGTGTACCGCTTATACAGCCATTTTTAGTTTCATTAGCCAAAGTTCGGCTACTGTTGCTGAGAAAATAGCTGCCCCATGAGTGCTAAGATTTATTTAGCTAATGCATAGGATCCACTGTCATGTCATTTTTGTTATCGCTTCAAGTCGCGAGTTTTCGCGATATTAAATCAGGAATCAAAAATGTCGTGAGTTTGTTACCTTCAAGTATTTGATCTGTCCTTGCGTGTCTATGAAAATGATTCGATTCTGTCGCGGAGAACGATATAGGAGATTCTGAATGCGGATTAGACGATTTCGCGGTTCTCGGGCAACTTGAAGTTCTAATTCAATCGCAAAGGGACCCATCAACTGAATGAGAAAAGAAAACATTTGAAATTATTATTACAATATTGATGTATGTAGTACAACATCATGCAGGATGTGTACACGTATTACATGCTATATTTCTCAATTTGTATTTATGTACACGTATATTTTATATTTTATATATATAAAAGAACAAATCGTAAGATTCTTCCTTCGGCAAAATCTCTCACTAAACTTTGTCGAAAGAAGAATCGTTGAAATTCTGTTGATTCGTCTGTACTCATTTCAGGACACAACTGTGCACACACTGTGTATTTATTGCATAATACGAAACAGAAATATGAAATGATGAAATCGATCGATTCAACTGCGTAGCCTTGTTACTTGATTTTTTTTCATGCTTCACGCAATGAGATACCAACTTTTGTTGAAAGTATCTAATCTAGATTACCCTCGTATCTGAAAACATCTAACATCCGAATCATTTCCACGTAAAGCAGAAGCAGCTCTATTCCATTGCGATATCACGAGATTATTAAATAATTATACATTTCTTCGTATATATCTTTTTACATTTATGCATATATATATATATATATATATACATAAATATATGAGATTTTTTCCACTCATTAATAATGAATATTTTGAATGTGGCAGTATAACGATTGGTATTTCGCCTTAATCTTGAATCTTACATATTATATAAAATTTAGCATCGTTATTATCCACTCACTGTCTGGATTCAACATTTTATTCGTTTGCACTTTCCCATATCGGCCCGCGGATGAAACATGATCAAATTTTTGCGGATATAGAGATAAAAATATCACAATTGTATATTTTTATTTTTAAAAGCCCCCAAAAGATCGGGAACGGACATCATTTCACGCGTTCACGAAGAATACTGATTTTGTCTTCTTCAATGTTTCTTGCTTTCTCTCGTATTATCTCATGGGGGGGGGGGGGGGGGTAAAAGGGAAAAGAAATTTGCTAACTAATCAATGAGTCTTGTGAGTCGACGTATATGTGATGTCCATGACACGATAATGGTGATGATGATGATGAAGATGAAGATGAGGATGATGATAAGATGACGATGAAAAATATTATTATAAGAAAATTGATAGCAATAATACGACAAAGGGAACCCCAGAATTGGAGTTTGCCAGGTGCCGAACAAGATGAGAAAAATCAAAGAAAATCACAATGAATTATTCAAGTTTTTAGGGCCATCCGCCATCCGTCATGGGAAGGAGAAAATTCCTTCATTGTGATCTTTTCTTTGCTTTTGTTGATGTTTTGTTTATTGGCAGTTAGGAAGTTGAGATGTTGTTGACGTTGTTGCTATTCTTATTGGTGTTGGTAACAAATGTAGCTGCACCGGCAAACTCTGGCATTGGGGTCGACTGCTCGGCGAGTATCTTCGCCCTCGGACATTTAGGACGGGGCGATATTTCCTGGCCTAGTCACCAAAACGACTACAGGCTTTTTTCCATTTGCATTGGGTGCACCAGAGATCGCGATGTTCCATACCGTATACTTTACGACACTTCCTCGTTTCTCCACGGATCCTCCGAGGTGACGAGGGTAATTTGCCTGTCGTTATCGTCAGTAGCCCCATGTTCTGTTGATGTTGGTGGTGATGATGATGGTACGCCTGGAACGGACGTGGCGATAGTTTGATGTGTTTGATCGGTGTCCCCTATTTCAAATTAAACATTCGATTAAAATTTCAAAAAAATATGATAAATTATATTTCGAAAGAATCGAAGATCATTAACTACTCACGGATGATTGAGAAATGGCAAAAGTGTTGTTCCGTTCTCTCGCTCCGTTCGTTGAGTTTTCGGGAACGTTAACGGGAGCCACGGTAGCGACAGGAGCTGCCTCGAGACGAAGTTGCTTCTGATATTCGGGATCCTCGTGGGGGGGCCTCGCCATGTCACGATGCGACATAGTGGGAGGAGAACTCATATGATCAACCGCGACTTCCTGGTAATAAAACTCTTCCTCGTGATCGGACATATCGTCGTCTTCCTCATTGTCGTATTCCTTGGATTTTTTCGGACTGAAAGGAGAAAAATGTTCTTTTCATTGTTTGTGTAATACGAATATCGTATTGACGATACGCAACGAGTCGTTGGATCATATTTCGTTATCGAGATGAACTATGAGAGACCTCCTTCGGAGTTCTTATCTTATCGACTATTATTAGTTCAAAGTCAAACGGCGACAAAGATGTACACCATGTGATATATTATGTCAACTCATGATTGGAATTTTCGTTGATATATTTATTATTCTACTCTACTTATCGGCGTTCCACGATAATTCTTACCCCAAGTGCGATTGACGCACGTGTTCCTCGATGAGGGCGACAGTGGCTTTGATTTCAAGACAACCGGGCCAGGTGCACTTGAACACGACTGCTGCGTTTGCCTGAAATCATAAAAATAAAAAATATACGCTGTGGGGGAAAAAGTTATTAGAAATAAATATCGAGCTTGTCGCTCCCTTCGAACTCAACCAACATCTGGTTTTGATATTCACGTTTTCTTTTATACTTAATCGATTTCAAGTTTTTGATCAAGCGTGAATTAATAATCTCTTTCTCGCGGAGGTTTTCGAGATCGATATCTTAACGTTTCTCAAACAAAATGATTTATTTCTAAATCAATCGCTGTTGTAAAATACCTTTAAATCTCTTACTAATTGAAACCAAACTTGGAGTGCTACAAAATTTATTGGAGCAAGAAGAGACCAAAAGACTACCGTGTACTCCAGATTCTGAATGTTTGGAATATTTTAAAAATTTGCAGTTGTTTTGGCGGCTGGACTCTTCACTAATCAGTCCAATGATTAGAAAAATTTAGGAGTTTCTGCGACTATCAATCTTGCCATACTACTTTCTTCAGATTGACACAGAAAAAAAGATTCCTATGGTGCTGAATAGCCTTGAAGTCTTGATCTAGTTTCAGCTTTTTCTGTTTTTTTTTTTCCACGCCAAGTGGCCATTTTGCGGATAAGAATTCAATACAAAATAGAAAAATATTCTTCGAAACGTGTGCCAAAACTTCTGGATTTTTAATTAGCAAAGTATCAACCCTGTGCACAGCACAGGATACGAAAAGTCCTGAAAACCGGGCTCGTCTTGGGATGAAACATTGTATATCGGGTTGAATTGAGCGAAGGTTTTGAGAAATGTTACCCCAATTACCCCTTCCCGCGGATCCCTCGCATCTCTCGGTATTAAAGAAACAAAGAGTGCAGCAAGTAAAAAATATATTTCTTCTTCTTTGTTTCCTCCGTTACTACTAGCTTACGAGTAGCAATTGAGGTTGGTCCCTCCCACCTCTCTTTCTCTCTTTTTTCCTCTCTATGCGGTTGAAAGGTGTAATATAACCCAGAGGGAAGTCGGTAGTATTATGAACGTCGTTGTACGAGAAGTCACCAACGACTCGAGTCGTGTGTCGTTCGAGGAAAATCGATGCACCGAATAGAACCTGCTCGTCGAGTGCAAGCAAGAAAGAAGGAAAGCGCGTTCGCCGCGCGCACGTTTCTTTGTTTACATCGGGAGACTCGAGGTTCCTGCTACCGCTGCTCTATGCACGCTGAGGGCGCCGTACCGTTCCGCGCCGGCCGGGTTAGAGCAGTAGAGAGGATACACAGAGTCACGTGGTTATTGATCCAGGAACCGATATATACGCTAGTGTATATTATGTACCGTGTGTTTTGCTAATATCATAGTTACAATTTTCCATCCTCCTCTTTGGAATGCATTTTTTCCATATTCTCCTTTTGTCTTCGTTGCGTTTGGACAATTGTTCAAAATTATTTATTATTTCAAATTCTAGGTAAAAGGAGAGATATTTTTTATACTGGTATATCGATTCGAAGGAAATTGAACAACTATTGAAACCTTGAAGAAATGATTGGAGCATGGCGGGGAATAGAACAACGGAAAACAGAGGTGGTATCAATCGTATTGCACGTTGAAGGGACATACGACACCTCAGCGCGCTGGCCGGGTTAGAGCAGTAGAGAGGATATACAGAGTCACGTGGTTATTGATCCAGGAACCAAAGTATATAATGCTGTTGCGTTATACGTTGATACTACATTTAAGCTATATACACTGTACACGCTAAGATTAATTTTTGTATTTTTATTTACAATAATACAAAGTATTAATACTGCATTTGAGAATCTTGTATATAGGGAAGAAAGTTGAGGGAAGACAACTTGTTGATCGCTGGTAATAATATTGTTTTGCATATACAATTACAACAAATAATTTTGAAATTTTCGAAAACGAGGAAAGAGTAGTTGTCACGTTTTGTTTAAAAATAAAAAAAGAATAGGTAATAAAGGATTGAAGCGACGTGGTCTTGATCATTGTTTTTCAAGGACCGTGATATCACCTCTCCAAACGGTACACACTCCGTGTGCGAGCAAAGCGTGTCTCGTGCAGCAAAACGTAGTCCGTAGAGAACAGCCATTGCTGAGGTCACAGACCTTCTATGCCGGTTCGCTCTCTCTTACTATCTTTTATTCTCTTTCATTCTCTGTTATTTCCCTTTGGTTTGCCTTTCCACGCGTCTCTTGCTTCGGGACCGAAGAAACTTGTAATCGGTCCCAAGTCCTCCTCCTTCTCGATGACGACGATGATAATAATAACAATAACAACAACTACAACACAACAACAACAACCTCGTTGGTAGTACAGTATAAATAATACCGCTCAAAGATGAGCACGATTTTACGTTTGAGTCTATCGTTGATGATACGATGATCATTTGACTGATATATTCTGTTGGTTGTATAGTCAAGTTTGAATAACTCTAAAAAGACGGTAACAATAGCGACCACAGGGTTGCCACGAACAAGAGGAGAAATCTTGTCATGATGAGAAGAAGAAGAAGGAGAAGGAGAAGAAGCAGCAGCAGCATCTTTCGATGCATCTTGGCTACCGATATATTGTTGCCAGTAGGAGGTAGTTTTGGAGGATGGTGTTTGTGAGAACTCAACTTGTTATAATAACACGATGGTGTTTCTAGGAGAAAGAAAGAGATGGAGCGTGTATTTGAAGATTCTCAAAACCGGGTGCAGGCACCGCAGGAACATGCTGCGTATCTACCCTACGAACGATCACGTTTTTCCCTTTCTTCTCCGGTTTCTCATCGTCATCCCTGTGAACAACCCACTCTCACAAAGACAGAAAACTATTTTTTCTTCTCCTTCGAAGCTTATACACGCACACACGCGTACAACAAAATATACAAGTCACGCGTGCAATTCCATGTGACCACTTTGAGAGGCTCCTACCACAACATAGATTTTTTTCGTTCTCTGAAAAAAGCCTGAAGGATTGGCTCTAGCATTTCTAATACCATACCATACAGAAAATTCTGATTGATTCAATTGATTGAGAGAAGGAAATTTACAGGCATTCGGTGGAGGCATGGCATTTAGGGCATCACGACGATCCGATTCACGCGCAGATCACAGCAATAGGACTTTGTTCCCGAATTGATTATCGTGAAGTACAAATGAACGACGTGCTGCCGCATGTAACAACACAGTCCACGACCACGAAAATCGATCTAAATTGCAGCAGCGAAGAAGTGCAACGAAGAAGAATCCAACACAACGATCGACGAGGAAAGAACGAATACACATAGTGTATCGTCTTGCTTTTCTCTTGAGCTTACCTCTCGCTTTCTCTCTACTCTTTTATTATTATTATTATTATTATTATTACCAATACGAAGCGTGAGCCAGCCACGAGGCCTAAGCTCTCCTTTCCCTCTTTGTCCTTCTTAGAGACAGAGTGCACTGTCCGCGCTGGTTATATTGTTGTATACATTCCATATGTTTGACCAACCAACCACGCACCATAGGACATAGCGTTATCTTATTTACTCACGCAACGTGGTTCACGAAAGTGAGTGAAACAGGGCTATGTTCTACGGTGCGCTATTCCCTAACCACGCCAACGGTTCTTTTTCTTTTTTGCCCTCTTATGCTTGGAACACCTCTTCCTACGTGCATGCACTCGGGGTATAAGTATCAACTTTATCCCTTTCTTTGGACACAATATCGTTTCATGGAATTTATACTTATTGTAAACCGATTACGTGTATTCTCACGTGCGGATGTATGTGCGATTCTCACAACGGTGCATATATTATTGATGAGATTTCCATTTGTAGAGCTTCGCGTTACATTCTTCGAATGAAAAGTGCATAGAAATTTAGAGGGAAACTGTCACAACTTTTTATGCAATCTTGCACTTATAGATTCAAATATTCGCATCGTTTATCGATGCGTTGAGTTTCTATCTAGTTATTTATATGAATTCAATCCGTGAACGTGCTTGGTAGAAACACCGATATTGTATAGCCAACGCTATGACGCGAGTAGAAACGAGCTCTCGTGCAATAGATCACATAAATGCAGCGTCATATGCAATTTTTATACTTCAACTCTTATCGATATTTTATAAAATTCGATATAAATTTGACAAAGTTTCTATAAAAAAAAAATATCGTGCACCTCTAAAATGAACTACACAAACATTTTGTGTAGCGTGGAAACGATCCAAATGGAAAATGTTTTTGAATTATATATAATTTATATACAATTATACATAAATTATATATAATTTTGAAAAATCTTTTGGAAAGTTGTGGTTCAATCATAGTGCAATTCAGACTTGTATAGTTTGATATTCCAAGTGCCATTTGTGTAGTTCAAAACTACTATATTAAATTTTATACAAAAGTTGTATGGAAGATGTTTAGTCGGACTTCCAATCTTTGGTGCACAAATTGACGATTTGAGATATTTTCCTTCAAAGAGAGTGGATTTCCAGATCTAATTTTTCTCACTCATATCGAGTGTAAACACGAATAAAAGAGATAAGACTTTAGAGATTTCGATAGAGTTTAAAAGAAAAGAAGGGACCTTGGGCCTTGATTTCAAAACTTTTTATACATTTTCTCCAGCGTGATTGGTGAAATTTTTCACTGGACCAGAGAGAATGATGCAATCAGAGAGAAACACGGCGATAAAATCGAAGAATTGTTGGTACTTTTGGTGACAGATCGATTGAAATTCAACGAAACACAGAGAGTAACGAGAAAGTAATTCAACACGGCGTGTAGAGTGGTGGTATGAGTTTAATAATGACGCACATTGCACACGATGTGGAGAATCAGAAGGAAACAAAGGCAAGAGAGTATCATTGTATCGAGTGAATAATACAGCAAGATGGAGCCAAGGTCGTTGCTCGAATGCCACATTATATCTTATATACAATGTGTCACCTTACGCGATAACGCAAAGAGCTTCGCTCGAGAAAATTTTATATATATATATGTATATATATATATATATATCTATTCTGATAACCAATTTTGGGTATCCGTCCATGTCCTGCGTACGATGACTCTCCTTCCTCTCCTTCGTTTCTTTCCATCTCTCTTGTTCTTTTTCGGTTTGAGTTCACGGGCGCATAGATTCATAAAGGGAAGAGATGGATAACATGTGGTAGAAGAAAACGAGCATACAGTATTATACGTGTGCGTGTAAGAGAGTATCATACATTTGTGTGTAAGGAAGAAAGATAGGAGGAGAGAGAGAAAGAGAGAGACTTAGTCACGAATGGAGACGGTGGGGAGGGAACAGGGCTACAGGGGTAACGCCCGGGGAACCAAAACAAACCAGGCTGTTGTATGTGTTGGCTCGTACAAACGCCTCGATCTCTGGAGTGTAGTGAGGGTCGGCCGTTGACCCTTCGGAACGCACTCACACACATACACAACACGTATACGCTAACACACATATACAAGTACTTACATATACATATACAAAAATGGTGGCAGCGGTGGAGGAGGAGATTATACGGGGTGACGCGAGAAAAATCCATAGCTCATGGTGTTGTTATGGGAATAAAGAAGATTCCAGGTAGAAAATTTGGTTTCACAGCCAAGAGGAAATTCTTTTCTTTGTTATTTCCCGTGGAACACGTGTGTGAAATCCTAACTGCGTAGTAAAACTGTTCTGCTCGAGAGGGAGGAGGGGGAGAGAGGGAAAGAGAGAAAGAGTAAAATCTTGGCCTTTTTTTCTTTCTCCACCGACTCGAGTAACGGTCGGTTGGTTGGTTGGTTTGTTGGCTAGGTTGTAGAGCTAGCGGATAGACCAAGACTTGACCACGGATATGAAGAGTGATTGATTCGTTCAGTGGGATTATACAATTCCTTTTATTTTGATTTTTACGATAGTAATAACGACGATCATCGAGGGGAAGTAAGAGCGAAAGGATTTCAGAATTAAGAGAAAAATGAAGAGAAATATGTTGAACGCATCGATGAGAGACGTGCAGGAACATGCACGATTCGGCGTAATTTCCAACCCGGAGACGACACGAGGTCGATGACACAGAAAAAGAGAGGAAGAGATACAGAGAGAGGGACTGAAAGATAGAAAGAGTGTAGTAGTTTCGAACGAATAAAGGGAGAGACGATGGGAGGGGATAGAACGATGGGTGCCCCTCTGTGAGTCACGAACTAAACATGGAGCATCCACACTGCAAGCATGGAAACATCCTTGCCATGTTTTTGCTACTTCAATTTTCATCGTATAGATAGAACATACATGCATGGAAAAAGCGTATTCGGAAATTGGTCGATACGTCACGACGAGGAGAAAGAAAGAGAGAGAGATTTCTTCATGAAATTCAGATATGGTTATTAAACCGATTATTGTATTTCAGATTCATGAGATTTTGTTGTTGGCCTTATCGGAACTCCACTCTTTTAGACGTGGATGGTTCAACAATTTCTTCGGACAACGTACAAAAGAGGATAATAAAAAGAGAAAATGATGGAATACGATGAACCGCAGTCCGTAGTATGAAACTTTGCGCTTGCGCAGTACGCTTGTTTACATCGGTGACCAGAGATGAAGACGCTACGCGTTGCTCGAGTATCTGCAGTTGCAGCTGGTTATGTGTTGAGAAATCAAATCGTTTCTTCATGCCGTTTCATTTTTATTCACTTCAAGTGACAATTTTTATGGCCAAACCACTTGTCCTCGCAGCGTACTCGATGGTGAACATAGACTGTTATATGATTCTGTTTTTTGTATCAGGAAAGAGAGGAAAGCAGCATTTGAAAAACATTTAAACACGAAAAAGCGATCTCTTGAATTTCCAAGCAGGAAATTCACTCGCGTATGATGGTTTATCGCCAACTGGACGTAGTTTATCATTATTTCTCCGTTGAGAAACCTCATTCTCACCCTAAACCAGCGTGACCAAGTTTCCTAAATACACGGAGAGAAATTTATGGTAATATTTACCATGCTAACATAGTATTCGTTCTTATTTGATTGAAAATCGTAAATGTTACTATGTGAGAATAGAATCTTTCGCCATTTGTCTGATAATGATTACTATACTACATAGGAATCAGACAAATAGAACTCAAAGCAATGTAAAATGGTACTGATTACCATGTTCTAATAGCTGTCATTTCAGTTAATGAAAATATGCACGCTGTGGGCAATATCGACACGACGTGTATAGACGTACATATATTATATGTATTATTACGGTAGTCAGTCCACTATTAATGATCAAGTAAAAACACATTTGGAAGACTGATTTATCGTTGTTCTTCACAAAGCCAAAGTCTAGTAAAAACTGAAACTTTTTTAATCGCTCATTCTCGACACTTGTTGAATTCCCGAAGTCTAACTGACAGTCAAACATTTTACCAGTTATCCTTATAGCGTGGCGATTATCCACGTTACCTGGCGGGCAACAAATAAAACAGTATAACCCAGACAACACAAGTTATTCCATAAGAATTCGTTTGGAATACCAAGATTTTCGAAAGAGTTCTTCACGAACATCGGAAGTATTGAAAACGGATTCATAGGAAGTTCAAGGAAAATACCAGTTATGTCCGCCTAAAACTGTTCGTAGTGGTATTCAATCGACATATCACCTGCGTTCGCAAAGAATTCATCTTCACAACCATTTGTATTCACCATACAATCCTAAAAGAAGTCATTTTGAGTTCCAATCAAAATATATTTAGAATACATCATGAATTGTTCCCGGATGTCAAATTAAAATCTTTTATGAGCTTTTTCTACAGTATATAATTGAATATGTATTAGATGAATGTTTAAGATATTCAAAACTCCTTATATTGTTTTACGCGGAGATAAATTTTGTATGTTAAACCCCTAGACTTCATACCGAATTGAGAATATATCAAGATTTTGAGGTTATGTACCAAACAAGCTTCATGCAAATACCAGACTTCCTTTCATTTACAATCATGACAATATTATACATTTCAGAAGACACAAATAACATAACGAAGATCACATCGAGGCCATTCTTCAAAATGCATATAAAATCTAACCTCAAAACCCAAAGGAAATCATAATCTTTCCTAACCTAATTTATTTATTTATAACCTCATTCACTGAAAAGTTTTGTGTGTATACAGGGTGTTTCAGAACTCGCTGAAACTGGCTGGAGGGATTGTTCTCTAGTGAAAACTAAGAAGATTGTTCTTTGGATCAAGTCGATCCGACGCTTAGTTCTCGAGATATGAGCATTTTCAGATTTTTTTTCAAATCCAAATCACTCAACAGCATTATGTGCTACGTACTGGAGCTTGACACCATTCGCTAAGTTGGAAAACGGCGGATCTCTGAGAAAAAAGTTGAACTATCCTATCATTTTTTGTTCCAGAGCTACAGCGATTTGGAGTTGCTGAGTTCTGATTGGCTGAGAGCTCGAAAATTTCAAATCGCTGTAGCTCTGAGATTTTTTTCTCAGAGATCCGCCGTTTTCCAACTCAGCGAATGGTGTCAAGCTCCAGTACGTAGCGCATAATGCTGTTGGATGATTTGGATTTGAAAAAAAATCTAAAAATGCTCATATCTCGAGAACTAAGCGTCGGATCGACTTGATCCAAAGGCCAATCTTCTTAGTTTTCACTAGAGAACAATCCCTCCAGCCAGTTTCAGCGAGTTCTGAAACACCCTGTATACATGTCAATAGTTTAATTTAGGTTATAATCAATGAAAAAATCATGGTCAATATTACTTTATAGCATTGGATTCATGTTTAGTTGCATAGTACTGTCTCCAATGTAACATGGTAATCATTACTATGTTAACAGGGCTCATGTTACCACATAAAATCGGGAACATCACTATGTCAAGTGACTCGCACCATCTAAAAATTTTCGTCACCATGTAACATAGTAATCATTCCCATGCTACATTGAGAATATAACTATTCTTTTCTCTCCGTGTATCTTGGCGCCTAGCGAATCAATGATTTTATGTTCCTCAAATTCAAATCGAAGCAGTTCTAGTTTTCAAATCCACATGAATCATCGTGGAAAGTGAAGATGCCGATTCGTGAGGCGTCCAGCGTCGAACGCCAACGCTGGAAGAGAAAGAGAGAAATTGGTGAGACTACTCGAGAACGAAACTGCTCTGGTCACTCTGCTATGAACGGATTTTTAGAAATTTTTCTCGATTCTTTGCTAATTCTGATTTCGGATCTACAATAAATCATCCGACATTTAAAATGTAAGGGGGTGCGTTCTAAATGAATGGATTTTGAAGTTTTTGTCCGTCGAGCCAAAACGCAAAGAAATGGATTCGCTGTAGCAGCTACTCTCTTTTTTATCTCACCCTTTTTCGCTGTAACAGCTAAAATAATCGCAGCCACAGCAAAAATTTGTTGCTAAGCAAGGCTGGATTTAAGCCAGGTGCCGCCCCTAACCCTTCAAACGAATATTAAAAAGAAAGTCATCAAATTGAGCGAGTGACATCCCGAGTAGAAAAATTTTCAAAATTACATATAATTTATATAATATGATTCAATATGGGTTACATAAAAGATTGAATATAATTGTATATAAATGATATATAATTTGACAATTCCATGACACCTGTGTACCGCTCCAGGCTACAGCCTAGACGTAAATATAGTCCTGAACAGGGGTTCAGCAATCCTGAGACAGTACAGGTTTCGGGGTTGATATTCAAATAACGAAACAATTAAACTGTGACAACTGAAATAGCGAATCATTTTTCTTCGTATGGAACAATTATTCCAAACCTGTGAGATGAGAAATTAATGTATCTATTGAAAAATCCAAAACACAATCCTTACAGTGCGAAAGAGAGAACAAACGGGCCACAATTCTACCCCCTTAACCTGCGACTTGCGATTTTCATATCCAAACGATGCCATTGCGTCGCTCGTGCAAGCAAAAAACGCAAATTTAATTCCGTCGTTCATCGAACTCGAATTTATCGTTGTTTCATTATCTGTGACTCTGACTTTGACATTGCGATCCGTCGTCGTACAGCCCTAAAATGAGCAACGTACAATCTTTTTATAACTCGCGAGTATGATAGATGGGAACACTCTTCCTGGCCATACATTCGCGTAAAAAGTACCCGCTGTAAAAAGTTTCATACATATATAAAAGAGATCATTGCATCAAAGTAGAACTCGACTATTATCATAGCAATCTTTTGAAGAGAAAGGCGTTTACTTTGACCGTCGTCCTTCTTTCTTTCTTATAGTTCCAAGGCCATTCTCTTCTCGCTGTTCGTATCAATAGCAGCACCAGCGGCCGCAGCGCCAGCAATAACCGATCAGGAATTGTACTCTGGTGTGTTGATTCGTGTCTTTTAAAAACTCTTGAGGCAATCAGCTCGGTGTGCCAACTCTCGTAAAAACTTTATCCAACTCGAAAAACCGGTATCGATACCGTTATACGAGGATACAAAAGCAAAAGAAAAATAATCCACGGGGGGAGGAACAGAAGGAGGAGGATTTTTCGATTATTCATGAAATTTCAACGTTCAAGGAGGACACGATCGACTACGATCTTCAAACTCTCTGAATTGAAGGAGAAAATTTGATCGCCTTGTAGAATACTGATATTTTCTATTGTCTTTCATTATTCCTCCCTCAGATGGCTGGGAAGCGCTTTGTTTTCTCAATAGAGGAAACACGATTTTCGGAATATTTCTGAAAGACGGAAATATTTTTCTTGGGCTGTTTGTATCTGTCAATGCGTATTCCAACCTGATTTCCAAGGCTTGTTACAACGTGTTTGCAACCGTTATCGCTTCGAATTTACTTTAACGGCGTTTGCTGAGACACGCGGTCGCTCGTTTTACGTTACCGTTCACTGATTTTCAAATGAATGCGCTGCGTGTAATGCATTTCATTCCTTCGCTCCCTCTCCGTAAATTATAATTTTCTTTCGAAAAGGGAAATTGATCTAAATCTTATCGATCCAACTACTAATGTTCTTCGATTCTTATGGTGCTTTTTTGTTGTTCGTACAGAGAGGGAATGTATCTATTAACTCTTATCGGGATGCGCCTTCTGTTCCGACAACTTCATTTTATCATCGTGTGCGCGACGAGGGTTCAATATCCAAACTGAAGTCGTTTGCTTCAATCTCACGATACGAGATTTGTATATTGCGCTTATCAAAATATAGCACTGCGTTCCAAAACGGGAAGAAAATGCTAATAATGTTGCTTTGACGCTCGGGATACCAAAAGGATCCAGAGTTAGAAATATTGTCTTATTTTTCTCTAATATAATACACGTTCCAACGATTTTATCAAATATACGTTGAGAAACTTATATTTTGTCTGCAGACGAACATTCGCGACACTTGTGAAAATATGAATGCATATTTTCACAATTGACAGGTTTTTGAATTGATACGTGCAAGCATTTATATGTGCATACGTCAATTGTGACCTTTCGTATTGTTTTTCTTTTGTCTTATAAAACTGAAAACGAAAGGATAAAATTTGAGACTGTGCATCGTTTAATCTGAGTGTTGTATTATAGAATATACGAATGAACCCTGATAAGAACAATATATCTGGAAATTTCATGCTTCAGAGGAATTCAGCCACAGGTGAAGTCGGAAAAGTTGTGCGTTCAACTTTTCAAAAGGGACTCAGAGAAATTCGAAAAGATTCAAACAAATTCAGAGAAAGCTTCAAAATGAATGAAATTCTGAAAAATCCAGAGAGATTCAAAGCAAGTTTAAGACAAATTTCCAACGTCCTCTGAATTACTCTGAATCTCTCAGAAAAATGTCCCAAAACGTGGAGAAAAATGAAACAAGAAATAAAACTGAAAACATGAAAAAATTCAGCTACATAGCTGCATTAGTTGCAATACCTAAATTCAAGAACTAAACTAAAGTTAAAAAGAATTAAAAGAAAGAATTTTGCATCAACTTGGAGCTGATGCAACCTAGACAAGACATAAGCGATTACGAATTCATGATATTCACACTTTTTTCCTGGTTTCTTGATAGCCTTAAAACCTGTTTAAATTAATCTCAAGAGTGGAATCAGTGATTCTAAACTAACCTCAAAATGAAAGGAGAATCGATTGCTAAAGTCTATCTACCCGGTTTACGACATATCGGGGGCCTTTGTCGGGAACGTCCTTGTAAGACTCCTGCTTGCAACAACGGACGGAACACCCAGTTCTCCTCGGTTTGCGTTCAAGTTGAGCAATGCTAACAGCAGCAATAGCGTCAGCAGCAGCAGCAGCAGCAGCTGGGCGCGGTCGTTGGTATGGTGTGTTGAGACACCGGTTCGCTATAATATCTACCTCTGGATTGGTATAGGATAATAATGTGCCATTAACTCGTAAGAAATCCTGTTTTGAGAGCGTAAAAACTTTCGTACTAGTCGATCGGTACGTACAAGAGTTTAGACCCGATACCAAATTATGATTTTTTCCATAAATTATATAAAAATAATTCTGCACAGCGCGTAAAGTGCGACTCGATAGACTCGAGTGTTAGAGTCCAAAGAGAAAGTGTACTTTACAATATTACATATTTATCCCGGGAAGCGTAGTTTGGATTTGATTGCAGCCGTCTCGTTGGATCAATGTTGAAACGATTTACGTAACGCCCTCCCGTTCCCTAGATCCAAAACTCGTTCTCTTTGCAAACCGGAGAGAGACAAAAGACGGTAAAAGACGGTGTACCGAATGCGGCTCAAGGATCTTTTATATCGGACAGGGCCGTCAAAATTGTCGGAGAAGAATTTTTCCGGAAAGATATCTGTCTGTCTTCGGAGACGGAGAGACGTATTATCACGCGCTTTGTTGGTGCGAAAGATTTGTGCGGCGATAAAAGCGATAACCGCGCAACGATAAGAAGAGTCGATGATGAGATGTGTACGGTGAAAACGGTATTATATACGATCCAAGATACGATCAAGGAAGAAAATTTTACGCATCCTTAACCCTTGAAAACCCTCCGGCGATACAATTAATAATTGAAACGTTTTTCTCATTTGTATTACGTATTTATAAACGAAAGGGGGAATAACGACACGAGGGACGCTCGCTTACTTGCTTTACGTGAAAAGGAAGGAAAAAACAAAACGCTCACAATTCAGGACCTAGGACAACGAATACGCTGTGGCGTATTACTCTGTGACTGTGTTTCGAGTCTGCGGCATCGGGCATCGGTTGCTATCCCCTCTTTTCTTTCTACATTTTAGATCTCTCTGCTGTTGCTCCGCTGTTTGCTCGCCAGCTGAAATTCGGGAGTACGCGCGTCCTTGACTGCTATCTCTTTCTCTTTCCTTCTTTCTTTCCCCATACAACCGAACCGGGCCAAAAAATTCTAGCTTGAGACTTCTCGCTCCCCATTACGGAAGTGAAGGAGTAGGAGAGGGGGAGACCGTTGGACTTGGGTTCGAAAGCCTCATCGACGGTCTAAAAACGGTTCTTCGTTACTTATTCCGTCAAAATAGAACGAATTCAATTTTGTTCCGAAGGTGATAATTTCTTGTTGTACAATACTTCCCTCCTATATCTTTTTTTTTGTTATGT
Source organism: Gonatopus flavifemur (assembly GCA_018340375.1). Classification (NCBI taxonomy): domain Eukaryota; kingdom Metazoa; phylum Arthropoda; class Insecta; order Hymenoptera; family Dryinidae; genus Gonatopus; species Gonatopus flavifemur. The sequence goes on along the minus strand of JAFFJZ010000012.1, from coordinate 2,042,746 downwards.
AATAAACATAATTCTCCGACGCATATTAGAGAGTATGAATTATTAGAAGTCGTGTGTAGAGTGAAACGTATTTGTCCGATGATGACGTAGTAGTTGCACGTTGTTCCCGTATGAAAACATTACTACCTCTTCACGTATTTCTCTCTCAGCTGATCGAAAGAGATACGTAATTTTTTTTTTTCCTGGGTAACCGACCTTCTTGCTGTTACGCGACATCTGGTTCCCTTGAAAATCAGACAAAGATATAATCAAAGTTTTTCTACTCAAAGTCGAAGAGAATATACAATCGAATGTGTCAAATAATTTAGAATTCAATTGTACCGATTAACAACTCATTAACAAGTTCAAACAACTAACGCGTCGGTGATGCAAATTCTAGGTGTCTGAATATACATATATCGGTATGGGTCACGCATCAATTCCGAGTCAAGGTCCGTTTTTATACTTCGAGACAAATTTTTATTGAACGCAACGCGCAAAGAGTAACTAACGATTTTTTCATATCAAGTACAAAATTTTCCAATATTCTCACTATTATGGTAAAAAATAGGAGTAATACACCCTTAATTTTTCACGCACAACCTGCGATGATGGACGATCATTTCCTCCGCCATCCTGTTATTACAATAATTAATAATTTTGCAAAAACTTCTAATACACTCAAGATATTCTTCCAACACCAAGGTCGATCGCGATCATATGTTTGTCGATCATCATTTTTCACGTTTTTACAACACGTCTGTATATGCTCGTTAAGTTTTTGCATTACCAAAGAAGAGGAGATGAATAACAAAAAAAAAGAATACACATATTCGAATATCAAGGTTCATTAAAATCCACGAACGACAACGTCATCGTCCAAAATAATAGTAAATGAGTTAGCTTCTAGTCGAGCTTCGATATACTATATACTTCAGTATATACGCGTAGAAGTAGAAACTTAATATTGGGTGGGATCGTCGACCGTGACCGCGTTGTTATTACGTGTGCGTAATAATTTTGCGCGCGTCATCATTTTTCTTTTCTTTCTTCTTGTTCTGAGTAGGATGGAGAGGGAGACGGACAATTATATTTGCAACGCGAAAAAGATCTCTTCGCGATAATCATTTTCGTCGTGTTCGTTGTGAAATTGGTGAACGGTGGATTTTTATTGGGTCATTAAGGTTCAAGAAGTCTGGGGATGATCCCGAAACGCGCGATTTCGTGTTTTGTCTCGTCTCGATCCTCAAATTCAAAACTTTTTGCTCTACACGGAGAAAAATGTATGCACGGGAAAGAATAATTAGTTGCGGCAACTACTTAAATAGTCGATTTTCGACCATCTGCTTAAGTAGTTGCTGCAGCTACTTAGTAGTCAGGATAAGTGACTCGATAGTTGCTCTGACTAACGTAAATACCTGAGGTATTTCGAATTAGTTGAGACAGCTAACGTGTTACTTGTTCTGACTACTAAGTAGCTGCAGCAACTACTTAAGCAGATGGTCGAAAATTGACTATTTAAGTAGTTGCTGCAACTATTCTTTTTTTTCCGTGTGGTTGCAATAACCAATTCGTTGGTTAAATAAGGTCCAACCAATTTCGTTGGTTGCTCCAACTGCATCTTTTGACGTGGTCATCATAACCAACAGAATTGATTGTGAAACTCACATAATTGGTTGTGACAACCAATTAATTGGCTAGACCATATTTAACCAACGAATTGGTTACTGCAACCATCTATTTTCCTCAGTGTACTTCGAGTTTTGTCAAACTAATTTCAAAATCATCAAAACCTGCAACTTTACCGACGCCCAACTGGATGAAAACAAAGCTCATAAAAATGCAGGATTGATTTTCTTAAATTCACGTTCAACCAGTTTTGTTGTTAATTCGAAGAAATAGAAGAACGGGAAGAAAATTCACTCCCAGGCGATTGAATGTTTAATAGAGAATAGAATAGAGCTTATTTACTGAAGTTTATTGAATATTTTACTAGGTTTACGTTGGTATCATTAGTCTCAACAAAAATCGTTCCTTACAAATAAAATAAAAAGTTTTCTCTTCAGTATCCTAATATCGAACTTGATACATTATGTAGACAATAAAGATCTGCAAAAAAAATACTAGCTAACATCTCTAATCCTTTCGCATTGGAAGATTGATTTACCCACCTTCTCTGAAGGACGAACTTTATCCTTTCTGAGAGTCTCTTCTCTATTTCATTACATCCTTTCTCCAATCACTGACAACCTGCGCCATTGCTTTTCAATAACTACGTCATTACGGCTGCAGTTGATTCTATATTTGCTTATAATAGTTTAAACTTTGTCTTTCAAGAGCCTCTAAGGCCATGCGATGACCAGGGCCTTTCTCAGGGATTTTTCTGGAACCCATAAGAACTGATTTTAGAAATTCTGCACAAAAATTTGCACTTGTAGCAAAGTGGACATCGACAGTCCCCAACAGCGAGACTCCCATAATCTTTAGTGTTGCCGCGATATTATCGTCGAAATTCAGAAATAATCGATTATCTTAATTCTGACAGGTTTTCATGGAACTTTTAACGCGTAGATCTTCGACTGTGCACGAAATGAAACGGGATAATGGATCATCTTGGTCTTTTAAACAACATAAATCAAAATATTCTTACACTATCGTAACGATAATTATCGATATATCGTAACGATAAATGGAATCATATCTTGGTTTATTTTGTGTACAAGTCTGGGATCATTCATTATTCCGTTTCATCATGAGCATAATCCAAGATTCGTGGATTATATATTCCATAGGAACGTGTAAGAATTGAGATGATCGATTATTCCTCAATTATCGACGATAATATCGCGGCAACACTAATAATCTTTCACCATCAAATTGTCCTTTTATGTAAAGCTGTCGAGCTTCCGGATTCTACAAATTAGAATTGTCAATTCAAAATATTTTCCAAAAATTCCGAGATTTCAAGTAAAAAATCCGAGGTTTTCAAACTCTTTGTTCAGGGTTGATCAGTTTGTAGATGACAGCCCTACTTTTATGAATCACTATGCGACTTTAACTAGGATATGCAGTTCCAAATGTCTTATGCAACATCAAAAGAAGCATTTAAGAGGAGACCAAAGTTATCATCGGAGCACTCGAAAAAAATCTTTTTTTCCGCAATTCAAAATTTAGGCTCTGTACAGACTTAGATTAGGTCTCAAAGAATCATCCCTGAAAATTTCAGATTTTTTTATGAGTCCAGTTTCGAGTATTTTAGTGCAAGAAAACGTGCTCCGGTGGTAACTTTGGTATCCCCTCAATAAAGATCCTTTCTCAAGAAGGAATAATTGTTCGATCGTTCTCTCAGCGTAAGACATCTCTGAGATGTATTTCATAAAACTTTTCGAACTGCATCCCCTCTAGTGCTATTTGAGAATATTTTGAAGCTCCTCGGCATCCAGTCGATGATATATATTCTACTTAATTTGAAAATCACTCAATTCCACCAATAAGTGATCAACATGTTCAACCTCTGTTCCGTTAGTTAAAAATAACGACATAGAACATCATGAGATGAACTCTTCACGAGAAGTAAGGTAACGTGTCTGGACGATAATTTCTCATCGCTTATAATCTAAGAGTATACGGAAACATGGTGCTCCGAACTACCGCATAATACCAACCGAAGAACGTCAATGTTTACGTAATAGCGACTTCACTGTGCTCGTTATATTACGTAAGAGTTGGAAGGACGAATATAAGTGTTTTGATACGTGTATGCATTATATATATTTAAAAAATTTCCTACAGCACGTGTATTTGTTGTTTGTTTCTCTATTCTTTTGTTTGTTCGTCATAGAGTATAATATTAAAGAAACCCACATTTGATTTCCTCGTGAATAATTCTATTGATATTTTTTATGAATAACATTGATAAAAGATCGACGTCTTGTAACAATCGTGTCTCGTAGTAATTTATGACGTTTTGTCTCACTTAGCCTTCCGGAATACCTGTTTGTACGAGTCCATAAAACCGAGGCATAGAATGTTTCGTTACATGTACCATTCGCTTTTCACGCCATTGCATGTTAGCCGTGTTCTTTTTTTTCCCCTGCTTAAGTTCAAAGAATGACCCACGTCACGGACGTACTTATCGCTCGTTACTTGGACATTATTTGTTCGTATTATGCTTGATTAGTTTCGCTTGAAAAGTCTTATTAATATGAAATTCTTTGATGTGTTGATTCATTAAATACCTCCAGTAACTGATAACCATAGTATCGACTTTGCTATTACGCTATATCAAGCATTTGAGAACCTCTAAACTCGAACGTGGGCAGTCAAGGCCATTGTTTGTGTGTGCATTCATATAGATTTCTATGCATATATACATCAAACTCAGTTTTAGGAATTCCTTAAACGATTCTCTTGAAACCAAGGAAATTCCGATGAGCCGAGCGTAGTAACTTATTCGCCGATTGCGTAGCAAAATCCCAATGATTGGCAGGAAAAAGGAAGATAAAGACTCACCAGCTTGAATTTATATCAATTTTTCAAGTATAATTCCGCATTCGAACTGATTGAATCGAAGAATATCTGTTCCAAGGAAGGGTGAAGAATTTCGTTTACAGATAACATTTCAGATACGTGACTTATAGTTCATTGTTTGCAAATATAGAGATCGTTCAAATTATCATTCTTATTGATTCTTGTATGTTTTTTGTTCAACAGACATTCATGATACCGAATGTAAAATATTTTGTTATCACTTTAGTTCGGTCTCTAATTGGAAAGCTTATGCGAAGTTCTTATGTAAATTGTACCGTGACTGAAACATTTGAACCGGATGAGTAGTGTCGCCACCTACAGGTGTAATTACAGGTGTATATTTGAAAAAAATTGTTCAGCATTTCAATAGTTTGGCTCATTTTTTATGTACTGCAAGGCAAAAGCAAATCAAAAACAATAAATTCAACGCGAGAAGAGAGAATCTGGAACATTCATTGTATCTGAGCTTCAAGGTGCCAATTCATGGGACATCGAGCAATGAGCTAAACGTTAGAAATCGGTAATTTTATTCTCCAAATTGATTCATGTGGATTTTGAAACTAACGCTGCTTCGATTCGAATTTGAGAGACATTTTCAAGTGTATGATACTCAACTTCAAGATGTTGAATAAAACAAATTCAATTTTGAACCCATTAGGTCGAGATTTTCAAGTGTCAAATTTGAACTTCCGCTGTATTTTTGAGGATTCTGATTGCATCCGCTATGTCCAGGCAGAATTGAACTCGATTAATCGGTAGATAGATCTTGAGTTGACCAGATTCTGTTACAGGGATTTCAGTTAAGAATGGATAGATTTTAGTTGGCGTGAATCAAAGTCTAGTTGCACTCTCAAAAGAAAGTCAATTTATATCAGGATTAAGAAACAATCGCCGACGAAATGGAAATAGGGCTGGAGGTATAATACGACTCAATGTGATTTTATATAAAATTTGTATAAAATATGGATCGAAACTGTATAAAAATTGTACATAAATTACATCAAGTCATATTATAGCCGCAGCCCTGAATGGAACAAACAGTGTTCGAAATTTAAATGCAAACAGATTGAGACTTTCTTTTTGCAATGTGTCTGAGATATGAATAACACAAATTATTCAATGGAAATTGAAAATTTAATTGGCGTAATCAAAATTTCTCGCTGTGGAACTCAAAAAAGTGATTCTTTAGTCTTTCAAATTTACAGAGTATACTAACTCAATGCAAATAGAAGACACTATCGCTGAAACCTCAACGATAATTTAACAATAAGAAGACTTTTGAACAAAGTTCGAAATCATTTCCCCGAATCTGAAAGAATTTTGATTCTTTCAAGGATATTCGAGTCCATTGATTCTGAATATATTTATACATATATTATCGCGAGACAGAAGGACGGAACCCAATCAATTCGTATGAAAATCGAATTACCGGCTCCAAAGTTTATACACACGTATACGAATCTAATACTACGTATTATACGTTAGAGGCATTCCATTTTATCGGTTGCAATAAAACAAAGATCAAGGTTCTCGATTCAAGTTCAAGAGTGAAATAACGCGTTGTCGAGATTGACAAATGAATAATTATCGTTAAATTGAAGAAAAAAAAGAATCAACAAGCGATGGATATATATCCAACGGCGAGTACTCTTCCGCGTACTCATCCGACGTGTTAAATTATTCAAGGACCGCGGTCAAGGTTTTTCATCGAATTAACGTTGGCGATGATGATAATAAAAATACGATGCGTCGTGGAGCGGAGGAAGGGGATGATACAAGGGTACGAGGTTTTGTGTAAGGAAGAACAAAAAGATCGGTAATCGCATATACGCTACGATTGGGAAAGAAACCTCTGGAAAATCAAAGCGGAACTAGAAATATAAGTGTTATTCTCTATCTCTGCGAATGCTCTATACACGTTGCAACGTGCACAACACACGATCATAGACAAATACATAGATATATTATTTCGCGCGCATGCAGTCAGGGCCACGGTGACCTTAACTCTTCTCTTGTAGAGGCCCCCCCTTGCCCCGGGACCATCCGCCGTCGCCCTTCTAGCGACGCTGGTTACCGCCTGCATATATCGAGGATAAAGCGAGGTAGCGGAGTAAGCGGAGTGGCACGTGCCACCAACAATGACGTCACGAGTATAGTGCGCTCCGTGTGCTGCACCAAGGAGGACGCGATGCAATGCGATGATGATGATGATGATGATGCGGAGGAGGAGGAGGACGGCGGCGCAGTGCAGAGCGGTGGAGAACACACAGTGCAACCGGGTTCCGAGCCTCGCGTTGTGCGCGTGCGTCACTTATCACCGTCTACTTGTGTATTGTTGTTGTACTATTTTGAAATACACACACATACATATGTCAGATATATAGTGCCATATCATTTACTCTTGACACGTGGTATTATAAAAGTGAAGGGTGTACGGCATTGTGGATGAAAATTCATTGGAAGGCTCCAAGGATTTTCAGTACCCGTGCGATATCCTGAAGAATCCGTATCGTAGTAGTTCTTCCTTAAAACTCGATCAGACCTTGAGCGGTATTAGGAGAAAAAAACAGAATATGCAGATTTATTGTCAAGGACGCACAAGTTAGAGACAAGTACCAGACGAATTCTTCCCGTTTTCAATTCTCCTCTATATTTCTCAATTCCATCTATTCGGCGTTGTATTTTTATAATCAGAGCAATGGTTTTTCTATTACGATAGGACGAATCTCTTACGTAATTACGAATCTTACAAAAGAGATACTTGCTCCGTAAAGTTTCTATTATTAGCTCTTACGTGCTCTCATTTCTTTACTCATCTTTTCTTACTGATCTTTTTTCGTGTCGAGTTACAGGGTGTCTGTGACATCACGCACGCTGGATTTTGATTGGTCGGTGACTCGGTGATCGGTTAAATCGTGAAAGAAGGAGATGTATCGAGGATGGAGAGAGAAATACGTAAAGTTTAGTGAAATATAACGAACGGACGGGGAACAGAATTCTTAGACTCAACGGTAAAGAAAATCATATCACCAAGTTCCATAAAGTCAATGGAAGAATGGTATTTGAGGTTGGCGATTGAATACGGAATACTCTCGCTGTACAGCATCATCATCATCATCATCATCGTCGTCGCCTCCGCCTACTATCTATTCGGAGTAATTAACACTTCCTGTGTGTACTTACTCTCGAGAATTTAGATTCCTTTAATTCCCCGTGTTTTATAAAAACCTTGGACAAAATAACCTCGGTTCAATGAAATTTCCAAATACTCTTTTGTAAAGATCTTAGTTTCATCAAAGATGAGAAAAAGCTCCAAGCCAAATGAATCTGTTGTTTTGTTTTTCTCAAACTTGTGCTAAGCTCGTGACAAACCTGTTTTTTTTCAGCATTGGCAGATCAGTCAACTGCCAAAGAATTGTTCCCTCGACCTCTCAATAATCATCGATTCTTAAAAATGTACCCCAACTTATCAAGGTGAAATGAATCTACCACGTGTATGAAATTTCAATCAAACGAGGAAAGCATGAAACTCATTTGTACTAGGGGATGAAAGGGTAATAAGAAAATTATGACAAAATTTAAGAAAAATGAATGAGAAAAGAGGTACAAATCGATAAAAGTATTTTTAGAACAAACTCTTATATATTTTTTTCTTTCCAATTAAATTTCAATCCTACATCACGAGCTCACGAGCGTTCGACATGATTTTAACTTACATATTTGCATATGGTGGGGGTTCACGTGTACGTACACGCTACATGTACAAGTTTAATGCCGCTGCACATACGCTTGATAAATTTCATCCGTAAATATAATAGCTAACGTCGTAGTTGCGTTTTATACATATGTAAATAAAAAGAGAATAGAGAAGGAGGTGTTTCGCGGGTGGAATAAATAGATGAAGAGAGCGGTGGCGGTGCTTGATGAATAATAATAAATCCTTCGTTACTTCGCGCGGAGTAAACAATGATGATGTAATGATTAAACATTTCAACTGACAAAAAAATGGTATTGGCTGATGTATATATGCATACATTATATACATATGTACACAAAAGAAGGGAGAAGGAGAACGGAAGTGTTCGAGGTTCTCTGTGCAATGGTACCATGACATTAGCCCCTACCAGCGGGCTACTTCCTGACAAGTGACTATACGCATGGATGTATGTATATGCTATGATTCTGTATGCTCTCCTACAGCCATCAGCGTTCCCGTTCACGTACACTCATCAATACGGAAACAAACGGATAGCTTCATTCTACGATGCGATGAGCGAATGGAAGTAAAAGCTTCGATTCGAATTGAACGTGGCAGTAAATGGAGGAATTCATAGAATGTGGCTCTTATCGAGATACGTAATACGATGAAATTATTATGATTCGCGTCGTGTATTATCTTTGACAATCTAATATATATATATATATATATATTTATGCACGCACACGATGAATTTTAATGAATCGTCGTATATATTTGATCATTTAATCTAGGTCAAGTCTAAGATATGATTTATCGAGAATTGTCAGGTGTATCGATGAGAATAATAATCGCTAATGGAGTCGCGATGAGAAGAAGCATTAAGGAAACATGTCTTGTATTTTTGTTCTTTGAACTAGGTTTCGTGTGACTGATAAGCAAGATTCAAAACTGCAATTTTACAATTCAATAAAACATAACTTACCTGTTCGGACTCTAAACTGTTGCAAGGACTACTATCGTTTGGTCTATTTTCCATGGAATCTCTGTTACTCTTTGATCGTATCTGTGAAAGAAGAAAAAAAAAGGTGAGGTCAATGTAAATCAATTTATAACTTCCTCCTCTTATGAATAAAAAAAATTTGTATGTATAAAAATAAACGGAGAAGAGAGAGAGGGGGAAAAAGAGGAAGAATGAGAAGAACCGAATTAACGTGATTCGCATTCGGGAAAGAGGCGAAGTGAATTATTTTTAGACAACCACCGCAAGGTGGCCGATTTCACGTGTGCAAAGAAGCACATTTGGTTAAGATTAGCACACGGCGATAATATTTCAAGGCTCGCCTCTTCGCCGCTGGCTCAATTAACCGTCTTACGAAATACCAAAAATCGCCATTGCTGTTTCATGAGTTATGTGTGTGTGTGTGTATTTGTGCTGTTGCGTGCACGTGTACGCCTACTTGCATCCTTGGCACTCGCGAGTCGAGCAAAGATTATGTCATCGAGCGTGCGACCTAATCGTTGAGCAAGTTACAAGGTGGAGAGAGAGAGAGAGTTAGAGAGAGAGAAAGAGAGAACCATAAGAATAGAGTAGAATGCATCCACGGTACAGCTGGTAACTGGTAACTGCTACACACATTTGATTGCAAGAATTAATCTTTTTTCGTACAGCAATCCTGAAAATTCCTAAGAACTGGCTATGTTAAATCGAATGAGAAACCATAATGAGATTCCATAAAACATAATTTGTAATTCATCTGAACAAGTTCAAGAATGCAAATAAGTTGTCCCGCGAACAATGGTAAACAGTGTTAAATGAAATTACAGTATTTAAAGAGATATCCATATACACACACCACAAGCGCATGATATAAATCTACAAGTTGAAAGTCAGACTCGTGATGCATCCCCCACTCTTGTTTTCTATATCCTACTAGTTACCCTTCGCCTGCAACTTGACTGAATCGATGATTAACTTGTACGCTCGATGACATAATTCGTTACTCGAGTGCCAAGGATGCGAGTGGGATTAAATCGCGAAGAATGTTAAGAAAAACAAAAGGCGAAACAGAAAACTGGAATCCATGGATTTATTCGATCATAAATCATTATGTGCATTCTCACAATCATAAGAAAAAAATTAACATAAGTTAGTTGATAACCATACATGCATCGAGATCTGATGACTCCTCTCTCTCTCTCTCTCTCTCTCTCTCTCTCTCTCTCTCTCTCTCTCTCTCTCTCTCTCTGGAGTCGTTCGTTTAGAATAGAATCGATCAAAAGTAAGGTATTTAATATTACGAAACGATCGAAAGCATCGAAGTCGTCGTCGTCGTCGTTTTCACCGATTCAAAAGAGAAAACTAGTTTGTTCGAGCGAAGATCTCTTTGATGCGATGCACGTTGGTCACTCGGCGATCATCAACTTGATCAAAATCAAACGAAATATCCAAGGTGTGAGTTGCGTGTCGCATTTTTATCATCTTTATTATTCTTTACTTTTACACACATACTGTATACATACGCACACGGACTTTCCCTCCAGTTTGTAATCAATATCGAAGAAGTAGAGCTCGAAACTGTTGTAAAGAATTAGAGCGAACAATTGGAACATCGTATTATCTATATCTGTTTCACGAAAATAAAATGAGAGAAAAATAAAAAACGATTTGTCTTCGTCAAGTCGTGTGAATTAGACTCTTACGCCATACTCTTTCTTATAACGTATATAACAACGTTGTACATAAATTCATAAAGATTAGGGTCAATGAAGACTTTGAAAGACGACAACGACGACTACGACTACGATGTCGGCGGGCAAGGGCAGAGGTTTGCCAGCTCTCCCTATACGATTGCTTTTGCTATAAGAACTGGTGCGAACACGCGACTCACTCTGGAAACTAGTTTCGAAGGTCATGGGCTGATAAGATTAATATCGAATGCCAGATTCAACGCGATGCTAGCTCAAGTTGAAACTTTTACAACCCCCGGGAAGGTTGCCATGAAATTATACCACCAATTTCCATGCCTTCTTTTTTAACGGTCGTTAGTACCGTGACGGAATCGAACCGGAATGATATTAAAGTCCGACATTAAACGAATCTATTCTAATATTTATCATTATTTCGATAATCACGATGATTAAACACGAAAGGAAAATTTAGCTGCAGCAAATTTGACTACTGCAACAAAATTTTCACTCTAAAGCCAGAAGAACAGATACGTTAGAGGAATAGAATTAGAAATATATATATATAGAAAGCTGCAGGTATAGCTGGTTCTTTCCCTTGAGATCTGGAAACGGGAAGCGAAAGCCTCACCTTCTTTTTACGAGGATGTTGTTCCTCGAGGTAGTCAGGTACGATGCCTTCGTCCAAGGTAGTCGTCGAGCCTGGGGTACTGCTCGATGACGAACCTGACGCGTTGTACGGATAGTGCTGTTGATGATTGTGTGAGGGATGCGTGGGGGTTGGCCATAACGAAGAACCTGAGGTAGTCGGAGCACCTTCGTCGCTAAGGGGTGGACTCGGAGTACCGCTTCTCCATGAGGCTCCACTGCTGCTGCTACTATTTGACGTACCCCCGACTCCCGGCGAACCTACGACCACTCCGCCTCCTCCGCCTCGACCTCCCCAGGAACCTTTGATTTTGCAAAATTTATATGATAATCGAATCATCCTACTAAACCAGTTTTCTTTGAATTCACCCTCCTCTATGTACTGTAAGCTTACCGTAATTGTGTTGGCAGTGTAAGGGTAAAGGATTGTGAGGACTGCTCGAGGCCGCATGAGGCGAACATGAGAGCGACATTAGTACCAGGGCGGCTGTACATTCGTCCATGCAATCACCCCGTTCGTTGGTACGACAACCTTCACGACCACAACCGTGCGGTATTCTTGCTAGATCGCCCCAACCGTTATACGATCGTTCTGAATCGTTGCTCGAACTCGGTCGTCTCTTTCTTGATCTGAAAACAAAATCACAATGAAGTTAGATAACAAATATCTCATATGTTGTTCAATAATAAGGGGGAAAATTGATCTTTTAACAAGTGATTAACATTTTTTGCCATCAGGGTAACCAGATGTGGCGACTGAATTTCAGGATTGGAAGAATGTGACAATTTTTGGCGACTTGATGGCCAGTACGTGGCGACAATACTTAAAAACAGTCCACAAAGCGGACATAGAGTCGGGATCTAAAGTATGTTTATTCCACTGCAACGGGAGGAAAGTGAGCATTTTCGGTCCTAAGGCAGAAAGTGTGTACTTTCGCCTGGAAACCGATCGCTCTCTCCCCTAAGAATACATCCAGAAATGTAAACTTTCCATGCAGGTGTTGAGAAAAAATTCTTTCACCCTGGAAAGATCCTAACTCTAATTATTCAAGTATCATTGTGGTTCTCAACAGAATATGATAATTCGAGTCTCAAACGATTATACGATCTCTAAAATTCAAATAGTTTTTGTGGGATTCGAAAAAAGAACGACACTTTTGTGGATATTTCTAGAAATTTCAAAGCTTCAAGTCGGATCCTTAACGAGTCTTATTGAGTTTTTTCTTTCAGGAATGATAAAGATTGACGTATAGAATCGTTGAATAATTCTAATTACCAACTCGTCGTCGTGTAATATACAACAGTTCAACTCGTTAAGTATGAGTGACGTCCCTAAGCGCACAAATGAAAGTAATATTTCATTTATAGAGCGGTGTGCTGCTCCAACCTGTTATTAAATTTTTCTATTGTTTAGATTCAGACGAAAAATTATGTATACGAGTTCTCATAAAGAAGGCCAAGTACCTTGATATTTGAGAAAATTTTACTGTCATTTTTTGCCCTTTTTTACTTTAATTAGAGCACAAAACCTCTTCTTTGAATAAACCTTCTCATCGAGTAGGAATTATTCTTTGAATCGAATTCGCTTCAGATTCTATCTGGTTCGAATTAATTCACATCGAAATACGTATAGACATATAAAAAAAAATTGGACCGTGAGAAAGCAGAAAAAAAGAAGAATTCGGGCTTTTCCGTCTCGATCCTTTCATTTCTTTTCCCTCGGATTCCTCAACCTGTTTCTTGATTTTTGACCTCTTTTTCTTTTCACTCGACATACGAGATGCATCGAAGAATTATTATAACACAGATTGTTGCATTCGAAAGAAACGTGCGCTCGCATTGAAAACATGTTTGGAAACGCATTTGCAAAACAGTATTGAACTAAATCTTTGGTATGTTCACTTTCGAAACTTGAATTCATTCTTCATAATAAAGCAATGTGGATGTAGTAGAAGTACACGACCACGTTTCACTTTCCACTCTCGATTTACCGCTTCGAGTGGAACGAAGACTAGATTCTAGCCTATCATGCGGCCTTGACTATGTCGTGTTTCGTCTCCTCCTACTTGCAATTTCACACTCTTTATCCTCAGCACGATATGATTGTACCACAGCTAATTTCTTCACGAGATATATTACTTTTCCTTTTTCATCCTCAAATTCATTCTACTCTGCTCTGTGCATGGGTTTTTTATTTGGATGAATTTTTGAGTTTTTAAATATAGTTTTTGTATCGATGAATAGACTCGACTATTTCAAAAGTTTGTGAATTCGTATGGCAGTTATCAGAACATCCTGCGAACTGCATTCTAAAATCTTCCGACGACTTCCTCTCTGAAATATATTACGGAACACGATATTCAAGGATGTTTTGAGAGATATGTAATAAGATTTGGAAACTGGCATCGATTTTCTTTTGTTCAAAGGTAGAATATAGGTCAATGGGGCGCATTGATCCGCGTACCGGAGACACATCATCATCCCTCCCGCGGAACAAGCTAACCAAACCCAAATTGTGGCACACTGGGAAAACTGGGTTACCGTTCTACGGTTCGATGATGGTGTGTCCTTGCGCGCTGTGTCTAGGGCGTGCCGACCTCGCTACGTTATGTCACTGCTCTGACTGAATAACTGACAAAAATATTAAACATAGAGTGGTGGCTTTATTAATAGAACCTTCAAAATAATTTTTCATAACGCGTAGACTCGATGTGCTCTCGTACAAGAAATTCGCAAAGAGAAATAATCGACTAGGTGTACGAGAATTGTGTCGTTGATCCTCGGTCTCCTCGATCAAGGAAAAGAGGCCAAAAGGGAGAAGGAGGAGGGAGAGGAAGTAGGAGAGAAGATGAGTTTTTGGGGTGACACGGGCGGGCCACGACGACCCGTTTCCGTTTGAGTAGGGTCAATGCAGTTGAAATCAGGTTATGCCAGGTCGTCCTGGAGACGAAATCAGGTCGCTCGATAGAGGCCACCGGGATATGGAAAACACATTTTCCCCATACATTCAGACTGACCCGACTTCGTAACCCGGATATCTTTGATAACCGGGACTCCTTGCACTTCCTCTCCCTCGTGATACAATGATCGAATACTCGTTTCTCACGGGGCAGATTTCTGATTATAAAGAATAGGATTTATTTTCACCATTCGGATTGAACAGATGATGATTCGTAATTAAATTAAAGTCATCGTTTATTCCCTTGATTTCCTGGTGAAACAGGTATTGAATATGATTTTTTGTTCGAAAAATTCATTTGAGGATTATAAAAACAAAGTTTGATGATAATATTTGGGAAAAACTGTGAAAAAAAAGACAATGTTCAATGGATAAAGTGAATTCTATTGTAGGAAATATATGTTTATTTAGATTCTTGCAACGGATAACCAAGTGCGAAGAGTATTGAAGGAATTAATCGATTGAATTTATATACAATTTGTATATAAAATGAGTATGAAATGCGCAAAATTTTATACAACCTCTATGAAACTATTCTACCGTGCAGAATTTTATTCAATGTTCATACAGCTTTGCAAAAGTTTTGTTTTTTGCAAATATAAAATTGTTCATGAAAAACTTCAACGCCCCTTGAGGAAAATGAGAAAATTATATAAAATACTGTTTAAAAGGATTCATTAAAGAATGTTCAATATGTTCATATGATTTGGACACGAAGTTCCAACCGTGCTCAAACTGTTTGTAGATTATAGAAAATGTTTGTGAATTTCCAAGAAGAAAAGTATAGTGCAAAACTCATGGATTTGTAAATTTACAAATTATTTGGGAATTCCCAAATTTTCGTGACTTCCCACAGAATATTCGTCAACTGACAAACAATGTTTGTGAATTTACTAAAACATGTTTGGTAAAACTCATCTGCATAAACTGTTCTTCAATGAAATTATTAAAATGAAATTATCTGAATTTTTCTATTAAAAAAGACGAAAATGTACGAAGAAATCTTTGAGTCTGCATCATCATCGCGTTGATGCTTGAAAATCGAACTGTCAGAATGAATGATTGAATTCTACGGATTTAGGTCACACATTAGTCATATAAAAACAGATAAATTGAGGGAAAAATTCAAAGAGTAAGAGCCTTTTTTTGTAATCCCAAGGAAAATGATGAAAGATTCTCTACGTCTCACAATAATTTGATGAATATACATATCTGTTACGAGGAAGAAGTTTTTCTTTGCTCCTAAAAAAGAGTCGAGGAAGTCATTTTGTTTGGAGAGAGGAGAGGAAAATAGGCCAATGGGCGAGGTTATAATGGAGAGTAAGAGTTTGGAAATAGGTCATCATCTCTCGTACTATCGGTTCCTCTTCCTACTTTGTTCAAGGACGAATGAATTTTCCCAACACGTTGTCGTTAATGCTGTTTCTTGAAAATCCGGAAACTTTACTGTTAAATATAAATAGCCAAAAAGTACGTGTTTTTCGTATATTTCTGAGAGAAAAGTTTTCTGGGAACAAAATCCTCGAAGAAAAGAAAAATAACAGGAAGGTTAAATGAAGGGGTGATAAGGGTAGAGAGAGAGAGAGAGAGAGAATTGGGTCACCGCTTTTGGAGTTGGAATTAGGTCATTCCAGGCTGTCTTCGATGTATACTCTACCCTGTCAGGATACGGTGGACGTATAATTCGAAGAGGAAGTAAACAGAATTCCGAGAAAAATCGAAATGAATTTTACGGAGTTCGAATGATCCTCCAAAAATTTCACTATGGAAAGGGAAGTTTTCGCTATAATTTGGTGAACTCTTTCTTCGCTTGTGGGGGATTCAATACCCAAAAAGGAAGATAATTCTTCAAAAATACATTCCCTACGATCGGGAACTTGAATATACCATTGAAGTTCCCATGAAAAGACTCCCCATACTGTACTTCTGCATGAATCTTATGCTATAACGAATAAAATCCTCCTCGAATAAAGAGAAATAATTCGCTTCCTCGACTGGCAAAAAAATATTGAGAAGAAGATATTAAAAGACTGGAAAGAGAAATCATTTATTATAGCAGATCAAAGTAACAGACTGTGTTATCGATAATCGACATTTTATCGATCTACAAACGTGTTCATACACATACAGATAGAAATGTTGAAACAGAATGTACATATGCATGCGCATACACCCATTCAACCTAGACACAGTGGCCAACACAAGGAGGCCTTGAGAACACACGAAATGTGCCAGCTCAGAAGTAAAGAGCGGGGAGATCGGAGAAGCACGATCTTGACCTACAGCGTCGCGACGCGATGATGAAAAGGATGCCATTCTTGGAGTTTCTTGTTGAGCTTGAAAAGAATATTGAAAAAAAAAGAGAATGGATACGCGGACATACGTATCCACGTAAGTACATACGCACGTACACACGAGAGACCGTGTTTTAACGTAACGTCTCTTCCTACGCAATTCGTTCTCGAAAAAGATACGAGCGGGCATCGCGTAATGTATCTCTTTTTCTTCCGTTACCCTTATAACGGTAGAGTCCTGAATGTCAAAAATCGAATAAGGAATGCATATAAGGTACGAGCAGCCGTTATCGGGGAATTGATTGCGTTGGGTCATTGCACAAGTGTGAGTTTAGCACGTGTATGGTGCACGGATGCGATGCGGTATTGGTATTAGTACACGTGTCCCGCGATGGCTCTCTATTGTCCCAGTTTTCAGGGGTGGATCCACCGACGACCACCTATTGACCCAACCCTACTACTTTCTTTCCCTCGCTCTTCCGGTACAAGGGGCAAGAGAGAAAAGCTTCTCTTCTTCGGCTTCTTCAACAAGTAGTGGTCCGCTTCCATGCGCATAGCCACGCACCGATATGTAACATCGGAAGAAAAGAGGATATAACCGCGTGGATATAACGAGAGCAGGAAGAGACGAAAACGTAGTAGAGCTCTGGTGAAAATTCTGTGTCCGTGTACCTGACCTATTTATTTTCTGCCCGTACAAGTGGGAGCAGCTGTATCGATCGGCCTAGATCCACGCGGCCCCAGAGCCTGGCACGACCCACAATCCTTAGTCGGCCCCATACCACCACCCAATTCCGCCTGTCCATACACACAAACTCCCTCCACACGTATTGCCATTAAATCAACACGAAGACTAAGCATTTTATAATACTGGATTACGACGAACGAGGAAGGAAATTCCCCTCGACGCTAGGTGAAGGTCTTTTCCTCTTTCTTTCTTCTTTTCTTTCCTCGTCGAAAGTAAAGTCTTGGTTATTAAAAAACGATATTATTCCCTTGGTCGTGAATTTTTATATGTCGATGATGATTGCTACCGTGCACAGATGTAAAATCGTTCGACTTCCGTTCGTTTTAAAGACGATCGTTCCATCTATCTTACATTAACCATTATTATCGAATGATTGTTTGAAATTTGCCTGATCAGGTCATCCTTTCGGGATATTAATTCCATACTGACACGAAATTATTCTGGTGAAAATATTGAATTGAAAAATGTTCACGGGAAAAAACATCTTCCTGTAGATCAGCAAACTGACATTCGATCCACATGAATCTGGATTGAATTACACAGGAGGAGACCTCCAATTGTATTCTTTGGGGTATCGAGTGAGCGAATAATAATGACCATATGGCTTGACCAAGGGCAGGGAAATTTGTATTAGACAATCGTTGGAAGGGGAGCGCGTGAGAATGAGGAATAGGGAAACGATGGACCCTTTGCGCTAGGTTAGGCATGGGAACTTAGAATTTATACCATATGGTTTGCCGTAGATCAGGGTCCAATCTATGATCCTTGAATAAATTCAAGCTATTCTCATGGTTTGTATGACTTGTGTAATATGACTAAGCTTGGTCTAGGTCAGGACGACCATGGAAATCGAGAATTTTGCGCGCAGCAGACAGACAAATCGCCCTCGTCCTCGTTAGTGTGTGTTCTTTTTTTCGATTTCGAAACATCTTCCTGTCATTGTGACTCTTTCTCTCTCTTCCTTCCTCTCTCCTCGTATCGGGACCCGTATTCAGTTACGCTACGTGATCATTTAGACCCGTATATTATTATTCTTCGACGTGGTACGTACGTGTACGTGTGATAAAGATTGGAATTTCAATGTTTTAATTTCAAATGTGAACATTAAAGTATGCACGCTGACGTGCATGATTGTTGAATCTTTCTTTCACGATAAAGAAGAGAAGACAAAAATATCATCGTTTCTTGTTATTGAAAATGACATTGATGATGGATAAATGGAATGTGGGTTGTCGACAGGGCCACGAAAAAGCACTACGAGGAGGAGTAAGGGGGATGAATTGCCATTGGGTAGGGTTATGATGGATGACTTTTAGTGAGGAATGGAAAGTGGGGTGCTCGTTGGATGGGAGAAATAGCAGCACCACCACCTTGCTGTGTTGTCACTCGTTGCCACCGCCACTGCTGTTGCTGTTACCGCTGCTGATGCTTTTGCTTGCGTACAAGTGTGTAGTAGTGCACCTGACCTATATAGAAAGACGCTGTATTGATCGACCTAATTCTATGACTGAAGCCGGCCGGCTTGCCTGCCTGCCTGCTTGCTTGCTTGCTCGCTTGGTTGCTTGCCTGCTGCCTGTTAGCTAGCTGGCCGGCCGGCTCTCTTCGTTTTGCTTCGTTCTATTGTCGCACACTCCCTACGCTCTAAGCGTGGCCAAAATTACATAACCTAACCTACTTACGATACATCATGGAAGGATAAAAACGAGGTGCTGCCTCGTATAGCGAACGGCTTTGCGTTGGCATCGCATAAAATATTCTCTCTCGTCGTATAAAACGAGAGAAACGTCTACGTTGCTAAAAAATCAATTCGGCGATAAAAGCGCTTTTTTTCTTTTCGCAAATCTTTATGATCAAAATAAACGACATGTTACTACATATAAACACATGTTGAATGTAACACGTGTGTAACGTATAAATATTCGGACAATTCATTAATATTTATTAGCGATAATTTGTAATGGTATAGATTTGAAATGCATTTACATGTATAAACAACAACAAAGAGAATGAAATCCAAGCTGGAAACCGGAGTTGAGTCTGTCCACAAAGACCACTCCAATCTTTCGGCCTTTCACACCCGCAATGTTGCTTGTAATGTCATTCCGCAACATGAGATAGAACACTGTAACTCTTTGCATGCTCGGCCTTACGGTTAATCGACTACGCTCAAATTGAGCAACGAGATACATTTTTTTCTCCTCTCTCCTCCTTTCGTTTTTTTCCTCCTCCTCCTCCTCCTTTTCCTCTCTTTTCAAGCGCACGCAACTCCTACCTAATTGCATGAAACAGTATCCAGTCTTCAAGGAATAGTTTTACACGATTTCTCTTCTCATAATACCCCTTTTGCACAAGGTGGATGAGATAATGTTCAACGTCAGTGATTATTATAATTATCATTATCGTTATTATTCGATATCCGTTGTGACACTGTAATGACTCCCAATCAAATATATGGATCTCATTAAATCAATATAATTTGGATCATTTCTTCCCATTTGCACAAACGTGTCTTCGTGTACACAGGATTTCATTGAAAAATTAACAGGCTTTTTCGTTCTTTGGAGCACTTTGCGTGAATGTTCATTAGTATCCTTTTGTAATGACTCTGCGCCGAGAGAAATAAAATTGTTTAATTCTACCAAAGATCTATTGAATTTATCATATTCCTTGTGATGCATAAAAATATATGAAATTACCTAATTCCACAATTATCTTGTGTGACATCATTTTTGATCCGTACTGAACAATTTTTTTAAATACTTCAAATTAAACCTTTTGGAATATTTCAAAAATTGGCGATTCTTTTGGAAGAATATGGCGATTTGATGGCCAGCAGGCGGCTACCTATTCAAAACTGATTCGGTCGCCTTGCAAAATATAATTATGTTTAATGATACCTGAAAAAAAAAACACAGTTGAATTTACTGAACGAGGTGTTGCACGATTTTTTTCCTTGCTTGGACAAAAGCGTTTAATACTCCCTCTCAAAATGGACTTGCGTGGAAACTGAATAAAAATAACAATCATTTTACATGAGAACAATTCGCTGTGGAATCATTCATTTGTGTAAAGGACTCTAACTTTATATTTGAATCAAAGATTCATAATACATAGTCCAACAAAACAAGAAAGAAGACAACCCCAATCCGTAGGCTCTCATTCACTTTCAACAAAAAAAGGAAGGAAAAATTAATAGTCAGCCTTTACCAACAGAACAGATCAATATACGAATGTATTTTTGAGAAACTCCGATTTCGTAAGTGAATTTTGATTGATTTGATTCTCCCTGGTAGGGCTGGGACTATAATGTGACTCCATGTAATTTTATATAAAATTTGTATCAAGTTTCTATCAAAGTGTATAAGATAACGATTGAAACTTGATACAAATTTTATATAAAAGTCACATTGAGTCACATCATACCCTCAGCCCTACTTCCTGGGGCGAATTTCTCGTTCAAAGTGAATACGTTCAACTTGAAAATGTCTGAATGGATTTAATTGAAACTTTATTTTCTTCGGTTAAAGACTAATATTCGATTGAAATTCGCACCCATCTTCCAATCTGAGAAGTTCAATGATTTGATACCTATAAAAAATGTGAAGAGTATTGCTTCACTTCAGTGGAACATGGCTTTTCCATCAAAAATGGGGCTTTCGTCCTCCATTTTGAGGAACTCTTCCGCTCTTTGGGTGTTGAATCCTCCAAGAAATGACAGAAAACTCCACCAAACCACGGGGGAGTCTACCTCACGGAGGATTTTTCCTGTCACCATTTTCTGGAGGTCATGTTCACCATTATTTTTCAGAGTGTATTTTTTTTTCACTTGTCCATGAAAAAAAAAGAAATTTGATGTGACAACGAAATCTAATTTTGTTGGGGCTCTTTTGCTGGAGTAGTAAATTTTTTGCTGTGACAGTAAACTATTTGCTATTACTACAATCTTGTTAACTGTGACAGTGAAAAATGTTTGCTTCTCGACCAAATTTCCGTATTATGTACAGAATAGCAAAAAGTTTTACTAGAAAAGTCAACATTTTTTTGGTGTCACAGCTGAAAAGTCGCTGTCATAATAGCTAATCAGATTGCTGTCACAGTAAAAAATTTGCTGCTGCAGTCAAAGCTACCCACCAAAATCAGACTTTACTGTCAAAGCAAATTTTTTTCTCCGTGCGCGATTAAAAATTATAAATGCAATCTTTTGGGAGTCCCGCAATACTACAGAAATGTACAGCGACTGATTTATTATACATTTAATTCAAAACTTCTTGCACTACCACAATTTCGTATTGAATTCAACTCTAAACTTCTCTTGAGGTGGAAAAGAAGACTAATTTTGCAAAGGAGTATCGAGAAAAATACAGCTTTCGTTTAGAAAAGATCAAATTACGAGCAATCCACGTTAACCGCGATAACTTTAGAAAAGATCATGGGCGTCGTTGGAGTAACTCGCCGGTCCTGAAAAACGATTAACATTTGCGTATCCCGGATCTGGATTCCCGTATCTACCAATAACCCAGATTTGGAAAGTTTCATACTATCCAGAGGGTCAGCGACGCCCCTGGGAAAGATAATACCGCACAATGAGTTTCAGTCGCCATAGAATACTGCATTCTATCTTTTTCTCACAACGCAGATATTCAAAAGTGCATTCCGTTAATTTAAGCTCAAGGAGCTTATACACGGAAAATAAATTCTGTTGTTTGAATTTCGTGAGACCGAGTATGTGGTTTTTTATTTTCAAGGATGAGAACATTGAATTTCTTACGAGTCAGCATCACAACTAACGATCATCTATTATTACCCATAATTCCAAAATTAAAAATATCTCGCTTTGAAATTCGAGTATATTTCCTGCGTGGAAAAGAAAAAGAAAATAAAATAAAACAATAGCGTAAAACGAAATGGTAAAAATTCAGCGTTTGAAACAGACGCGAAAGAATGATATTCCGAGGAGCGAAAAAAATGAAACGCACATTATTTGGACGTGTATATTTTAGAAGAGGAGTCTTCGAACTCTCGAAAATGGCCGTCTGTGACCTTAGATCTCTATCTCTCATTTTCTCCCGGGATTCGAGCAGGGTTTTTTTGTCTCCTCTACCTACCAGCTGAGGAAGAGGGAGGGAGAAAGAAAGAGAAGACGAGTGAAAAAATGGAGAAGAAAAAGAAGGGTGAAAGGACGGTTTCTATGCCTCCTCTATGGTCGCGACTAAACCAATGCCATCGACCTTATCCTTTTCTTTTTCTTCTTCTACATTTCGTTCTCCTTTTTCCTCTACCGTCGACTTTTGAGTTTTTTGCCTTTTCTGTTTTTTTTGTACCCTTCCAACCTCTCCCCTCAATCCCCCTCGCCCTTCCGCTTTTTTGTTCCCCGTTGCCATGCACGATCAGAGCCAACCTCGTAGAGGTTTCTCTCTCTCTCTTTCTCTCTCCGAGTGTAGGAGCAACAACAGCATCAGCATCGGAGCAGCGACAGAAGCGGCTCAAAGCTTTCTTTGGACCTCGACTGAAGGACCAAGTTTCGGATTGAAAAGAAAAGGTGAGAAGGCGATAGAGGGAGATAGAGAATAAGAGAGACTGACAAAAAAGAACCTGACATATTAGGCGTGTATGTATATATAGGATAATATAATATATTATTGAAATGTAAATGTCGAAACGTGCACTCGAAAACGTGCAAAGGACTGAAAATTCGTCAAAGAAAAGAATGCCCAGGCAGGTAGAAGAAAATAGAGGGGAGAAGGTCTCCTTTTTCTTAGCCTGGCAACCTGGGCAACAGGCACTCGCAGGCACCTGGCGGAATACACCCGTTCGAATACTTTTGGCACGACCTGCCTCACGCAAAAGGAAAGGGAAGGTCTTTTCGGTCGTCGAGGTCGCAGGGGACGGGAAGGGGACGGAAAAAGAGGACAGAGAAGTTTCAACTAATTCGTACTCTCGATATACTCTGGGAATGCAAACGATACCATTGCGAATCTGAAAGCATTTTTTACGAGTTTCACCGGTAACGTCAGAAGCCCACGCAATTCTCGTCACGAGAATAATCGTTGGCTAACTCTTTGTACGTATCGTACTTTCCTCCGAAACCAGCCACACCATCATCGACCGATGACAACGACTACGACGATGTCGGGTGAAAGAGAATACTTGGAAGGAGGTTCCTATAGTGTATACATGGAACCGAGTCTAAACTATTAGATGCTTGTTCTTCCCTTATGTCGTCGGGTCGTCTTGTGTCGTGAAAAGAAGGTAGAGAGAATGTATAGATTCAACGTATCAGGGGGTACGTCAAGGGGCTTCTTAGTGTATAAACTTGATACTCATGAGTGTAATGAACACTAATTCTCAGACGTCGTGTGGGTCTTTTGATGGAATTTGATCCTCTCTCTTAGCAGGATATATTTTTCAGATTATGACATAACGCGTAGATACAATATCGGCAGAAATATCAATCCTCGGATGCTCCAATTCTAAAAATTAGAAAATTTTACATAACTCACCCAATTACGTGTGGAACGTCGATAGAGTGCGAGGATGCTCGTTTACGATCGCCAGCCATATCCGCGAGTCTGGCGAAATCAGTATCCTGATCGGCCAAACGAGCACTTTTACGTGACTCCATTAGTCTGACCTCGTCAATCCGTTTTGTTAAACTCATTGTACCCTGAAATCAATTTAAAAAAGAACACAATTATACCACGCTGTATAAAATTTTCAAAAACAAAGGATATTCCGAAGAATGAATAATGGGGTTTTCTAGTTATTAAATCAGAAACTCAACATCCAAGTTCCGTTCATCGGTTACAAACCATTCAACGTGGGTACGTATACGCACATACAGGAAATAAAATTGTAATTATTCAAGGAAGTCATTATATAGCCTCATGAATCGTTACAAAAGGGTGTATATCTATATACTCATGGAACAAAACAGTAGGCAGTTGATAGATAATTTTCATTTGAGGAAAGAATATAAACACACGAAAAAATTCATGGTAAAAGCAAGAAGCGAGATATATGTATATGGAATAACATCCCAACATCCTGCGCGTGTATCCTCAATTCACAAGAGATCATGACTTGAAACTGGATAAGATTATTGCGCCCGCAGGATATAACGTGTAGTGTAGCAAGAAGGCAAGATCTGTTTTAACAAGTTGGAAATCCCGAGTCGGATCTCCTTCCCCCTTTATATATCTAGGCAACCCAATATAATCGAGATGGAAATCGTTCTAACGTGCAACGGAATATAGCGAGCTTATAAATTATTCACATTCTCACACTTTTCTTGGTTTTCAGTACCGATAATGATTATAAGAATAATGATCAAAATAATCATCATGATTATCATCATCATCATTATCATTTGTACTAAACTCATAAAGAAAAGGAATATAATAATGTTCATACAGTGATTGTTAAAAGAGGAAACGATGATGAGATTTTAATGACGTATGTACGCGGAATTGTTTGGTTAAATGTTTCTTTCTTACACGTTTCTTTTATTTTTTCTTTCCTCACGTTGTTCTCTTTTTTGTTTTCACGAATCAAGATTGTGTATCAAGAAGATTCATATTAAACGTATACCCGGGTTCTTTATTTTTTAACCTCTCGACTGTTACGGCGAAAGAATCCGTTCGAGCTACAAATTTTATCGATAAGGAAACAAGGATCAAGATCTTCTTAAGTGTTTTACTCGACGTATCTAATTCTTACCGACGGTTTAATTGAATATGTAACACAAATATTTATTCAACTTGTTTTTTTTTCTTTTTTTTAATTAGAAATGTCTTCACATTCAGTTTTCATAATATTTTTTAATTGATAAAATCTATAGAGATAATTTCAAGCCTCGATTTACGTTGAAGGATCTGAATCTAATGGAAAAACTGTAGTTACTTCCTATCACGTCCTGTCAACGATTAGGTCATAATTTCAGTAATTTAACCACAGAAACAGAAATTTTAATTCGATACAAATCAGAAGCCTCCCAAGTATGGAAAATGTACTTCATTTGAAATGCAATGAAATACTCACTCTTAATTAATCATTTCAAACATTACATTTGTTGAAACATCGAAGCTGCCGATGCATTCGATTATTCAAAGTACACTGTTAGAAAAATCTGTTTGGAATTTAATGTAAAAAGTTTGGAAGCAATTAACACACACAATTGTGTATCAATTTTCAAACATTTTTGTATCCCCAAAATAATAGACAGAATTTTGAAATTCAAGCCACAACATTATAAAAATCGATGTAAAAAAATGCATGAATTTTCAACACTATATTACTTAATTTCCAAAATTCCTCCCAAATGTTTCATCATGTTATGGTGTGAAATTAATACAAAAAATTATGAAAATCAAAATACATATATGAATGAATTATTAGAATCGCGTGATTTGATTTTACGATGAATTTTCAACACCACATTATTTAATTTTAAAAATCCCTCCTGAATACTTCATCATGTTTTGTTACAAAATTAATACAAAAAATTCTGAAGATGAAAATACATATATGAGCGAATTATTAGAACTGCGTGATTTGATTTCACAATTAGTGATGTTGATTTTACAACCAGTAATTTTCCCTACACAAATTCACATTGAAAGGTTAGACCACGATTGTCCCGAAATTTCCTGATTTATTGAAAACTAGTACTTTCTAGTCCTTTCTCAAAATCTACTAGTTTTCAACAGATCGGCGAATTTCAGGTTCACACACTTTCGGGACAATCGCATATATCGGGATATGAATTTTCATAAACTGTAGTGAATATCAGAAGCTTTGTTTGAAATTTGAGAAATATGTGATTAATTTTCCAATATTCAAATAAATACAGAAATTCAATATCTACAGTTATGAATTTTCACAAACTGTTATGAATTTCAAAACTTTTGTTTGAAGTTCATGAAATATGTGATTGATTTTTCAACATCCAAATGTGGAATACAATTCATATAGCGCCCTTAAAAATTAATGTATTTTTTTCTATGAACGTATATTAAATTCACAAACATTTTTAACAGTGTACGATCAGCAGCGATGCGATAAAATCCACTATCTCCCTCCTGCACAAACAAAAAAAACCATCTTCCAACGATTCATCCGATCTCAAGACAGATGAAATAACATTCGATTCAAGAATGTTAATGAAATTTCAATCTTTGAATTCTGTGTTTTAAAATGGCAGGGTTTCGAACTTGGAGCTTCAGACTCTTGGAGTTCCCAGCTCAGGGATCAGAATGAATACATATTTGAAAGGAATATACTCTCGAGGTGCAAAAGACAAAAGAATTTCGAGGGAATAAGAGTAACTGTATAACAGTGGCAATAATAATAGCAGTGGTTCATATATAATGAGAAATTTCCATTTCGTTCGCCGATGCTTCGTTATAAATGAGAAAAGAAAGTAGGCACGTACCGTGAATTAATATCATGTATAGTATGCCTACTTGAACGTTACTTTGAACACGTAAGTGCATCAACGTGCCTCGTATTAAACAGTCTAACTTATAAATTTTATCAAATTTCATATCATTTCTTCAGATAATTCCCTTTTCTCTTAGAAGCGAAGATGAAAGATGTTGTTGCGAAGCACTCGATTGTGGAAGAGAAATTATGGGATCGATAAATACTTGATTCAGATTTGATTGAGGTGGTAGCTTGGCCCAGCTTGAGCGGAAGCATCATGGTTCAGGGTGAAACTCCCTTCTCGAGCAGTAGACTGAGATAACTTTCACCAGGGTGCCGTCTATTTCTTGCGAGTGGGGAACCAAGCATTCTATAGCTGAGTTCTTTTAGTGGTGTTCCAAGTTACCCTAACTTGCTTCAAGTATTTTGGATTCGCTATTTTCGATTGTAGAAACAAAATGATTGGTTTGGTACAATTTAGAGCAACTCAGAACACGAGAACGAACGAACCTTGTGACAGAAAGAATTCTTCATTTGTTTCGTATGCACCTACTTTCACGTCAAGATGGTGTCACTAGATTTGAGTTATTCATCAGTTTGTATCGAAATCATGAGATACAAGTTTTATTTTACTGTCAACTACAATAAAAAATAAAAGTGAACATTGAAACGAGATGAGCGCAACAACTGCCGCAAGATTGCGACAGCGTTGGCTCATCCCTGACAAACAAATTTAATTGTAGAAAATTGCATGTCAATCTTGGTGAGCTTTGCGGCTGCCCAACGCCCATGATTAATTTTCACCCGCGGAGCTTAGAGAATTATTGATAGATTATTTTTGCTGGAAGATTAACGAATGGCGAAACCCCCAGCGCACGGAGAAAAAAGTATCTTGAAAAATACCATAATTTATTAACCCGAGTCAAAATATTTACGTGAAGATACCTCTTAAAGTACCATAATGGCTGGGACTTTTATGAGGAAGGACCCGTACTTTTTTATAAAAGTCCAAGAAATTATGGGACTTATAGAGGTTCGTTGACGTAAATATTTTGACTCGGGTCAGGCCAACGCCAAAAATCCATAAATTATGGTATTTTTCAAGATATCTGTTTTCTTAGTGCAGGAGTGCAATGGTGCAAGAGTTAGACGCTGAGCAAGCATTCATTCTTCCAGATTCGAACCCCTCACCGAAGTCTCGTGTCCAAAAGACGGTACACGAACCTTTCGACGGCACGTCTCTACGATTAAAGCATTAAAAAAAATATATATATATATTTGTGCGTATGTATCCAAACGGGAGAAAATAATTAAAGAGAGGCTGTTATAACAATGATGAGATACTAACGATGATGTCACGGGTGGGTGGGAGCTATGAGTTTCGAACCGTTATCTAACAACTCTTACATAACTCAAATATGTTGTTTTTAAATACATAATCAGTTGGAATGCGTGATATAATAATACCGAAGACACATCCATTTGTGCACGGAAAGGAAATGATTTGCAAAGATGATTCTATTTTTTCTTTTTTTTTATGTGTATTTTTATACAGCCTCAAGGATTCACGTGGAGCGGACCTTGGTAGAGGTTACTTCGTAGTCATAGTCAACATACCACATATGATACGACACACGATACATACTCGTTACGTAATTAATTAAATTCTTTGAGAAATGTCATTGTTGTAACGATTACCGGAATGGCACATGAATTGCGAATACGAGATGATAAACCGTGCGGAATTTAACACTTTTGATGATCGGAAGAGACAGGGAGGAGAAAATAAAAACAAAAGAGGCAAGTAAGAAGAAATTTGAAAGTCGCTGGAGAAAGTGATCGACCGTTACTTTGCTGTAACGTGCTGTTGTTATTGTTGCTCTGTTGCTGCTGAAGCTGCAACACGTGTCTCGTCGCTTACTCGAGATCAAGCAGGCGTAGCAATTTCCAGCGGACTTCCCCCACTTCCTTTTCTTCCTTTCTCCTCTCTTGCCCTATTAATTCGTTGTTTTCGCTTATATGGACTCCCGTATGATCTTTCTTTCTGTTTCTTTCTCCAATCGCATTTCCTCGTGTTACTAGTAGTAGTAGTAGTAGTAGTTAAAACTAAACGACCTTTCAAGAATTCAATCTTTCTCTCGAATGTCCTCGAAAACTATGCAGAGATCGGAAGACGAGTTTCGACCGATGGGAAACACAATCCCTTCACACGTATGTTTTATGCATACACACAAGTTTAGACTGAATTGTATTTTACAATTATTTTACTATACGAATGAATTATGATTACGTAATACACGGAGAAAAGAATATAATAAACCTAGCATGTATGTACTATGGGGCCCACCCCAACCCAGACTGGACCAGAGTGGGACCAGAGTCAGCCAGAGTTCATACAAGCTAGGGAATGGTTATCAGACAAAGTATAGTAATCGAAGGAGATCATTCATTATGACGTCAAATACTATACATCTATCAGTGTTTAGCAGAAATATAGCAACTATTACAAGAGTTATGATGAATTGTCATATACCGACTGTCATTTGTCGTCATAATGGATCATATCCTCCGATTACTATATTTGTATGAAAATGGTTATCATATTTTTTTCTCCGTGTACATGATGTGACATTCAAAAAATACCTTAAAGCTCTTTTGAAGCTAGTCAAAGAGAATATTTTCAACGAAACCGAAAGTGTTGATCAAACGAATCTCATCGTAATGTCTTCGGTTATGAACTACGATCGTTGACGAAGGAAGTTAAAGTGGGAGGGATTGTTGTGAAATGCAATAACGGGTGAAAGTGCATTCACTTCTCCGTTTCACAAGTATAAACGACACATTCACGATTCTAGCAAATCCCCTTCTCCGCAGCCTTTTTCTTTCATTTTAATGTACTTGTGTTTTTTTAACAAAATTTCCTACGTTTCCCTTTGTTCCGTTAGAATTATCATAGAACAATTCCTTTGTGACAGACAATAGACTCGAAAAACAGTCGTTTGCCTTGATTAGAAGGAATTCCAACGGTCTCGAGAGAGAAAAGAAGAAAAGGCCTTCGAGAGAGTTGAATCGTTCTTGACCATTGGTCGTTGCAGCTGTACCGTATTCGCTTGGGAATGCGAATACGCGTGAGTAATATTATATAGTAAAACCCGGAAAAGTCGACGCATACGTACTCGAACCTCTTTACGTTTCTTCCGCATACTTTGGACCGAATGAATAAATAAACAGAACATTTCTCTAAGTGAGTGAAACGAAAGGACGAGAAAACTCAATTACCAAAAGAATAATTGTCAATCTTTTTTTTTCTATCTCATCGAATATAATCATCGATCGCGTTTCAAAGGGGAGAGGGCAAAGAATCTAAGAAACGTCAGCGAGAAATTGGCTGCGCTAAGCGATCACGGAACCGTGACCCGAATCGACGAAGAATGCGTCGAGAGATTCGGTCGGGCGACCAAGCAAGCGAATAAGCGAGCGCACAACCGGCCGCCGGCCGGCCGGCTCGCTGGATTTTATAACGGGACTCGCAAAAATTCACTCCGAGGCTATCCCACGCGTTCCGTTTCATTATTTTTTTCTCTTTACCTGTACTTTTTCTCAATGAAATCAAATATCACCAATTTTTTCCAATAAATAAATGCTTGATGCTTGGTATTTTTCAAACCCGAAACGCGTTGATGTATTTTCTTCCCCACATTTGACGTCACGTCCACGTGTGGGCAGGGAAAGAGAGATAGGGAGAAAAAAAAAAGAAACGGATGACGAAGGAATGATGAAAGGTGTATAAAATTCAACGACGTCATGGATCCATCGATAAATACGATACAAAGAGTCGAGGAGACAAACAACAAAGTAGGGATTCTACTTGTTGATTTGTATATCTCTCTATCCTATTCGAAAGAGAAGGAAATATTTTTCTTCTTTTCTTTCCTGTAAGTTTGCCAAGGAGGTTACGCTCTCGATATCAAATGGTAGCGCAGTTTGAATTCCATGACTAAACTACCGAGGAACAAATAAAAAAACTGAAAACATTTACAGAGAGAGATAAGCGAAGGCAGACGGCATTAACAGTTTGATTATGCGTGGAAGCGAGCAACTATGAACTACCTAACTAATGCCGGCCTTTGTCAAGGATGACCTTTGTCATGGACGTGGCAAGTCATTGCATTGCATTGCATTGCATTGCATTGAATCGCATATACTACTATCGCACATAACAATGACCAACTTGCGCCGCTAAGTCTCGCATGAATTTTTCTAACGCGCAACAGCTTTTTTCCACCACCTGATCGTAAATTGAAAAAAGGTCGTAGGTCGTAGATCGTATTTCAATTTTGAAGGTTTCAATTCCAATTTTATAGACATGTGATTGTATTTGTTTTTCGCTAGTTTGGAAAACACGGTTGCATATACACGCGTATAAACGTCCATACACGTATGGACTTAAGTAGGTTATTTATCTTTAAGGAGGACAAACTCACGGCACGTCGAGCGGCATGGGTACTGCATCCTTGTTCTATACGTTTGCGTTTGTGGCGTATAGATCGAAGAGTAGAGTAGTGCACATTATTATAGCGGTTTCAAGGATTTCTTTGTTTCGCGGGTTGCCTCGATTCGCGTCATTATACTCGCTGCTGTAGTGTTTAGTTTTACTATACTACTATGGCGCAACCACGTAATCGCATTTTCACCACGTGCAGCCTGCACCTGAACGTGAGTAACGCGGTATGCGTGTATAACATTTACACACCATACCAAGAACGCTAGCAGAAAATCGCACGAAACAAAGATCATCACATTTTTCATTTGATTTCATATCGAAAAGCGTATTCCAAATATTTTTACTGTTCTTATTGACGACCATGAAGCGAGATCTTTTGGTCTTCGATTCTTTTCGGAATCAATGAAAATACGATATCGATCCTCTGACTCATCAGCTGAGAAGGAAGGCCAGACAAATAGGGAAAGAAACCGATAATACTATTTTTTCCTTCTTGTACATTACAAGTAAGTATGGAGAAAACTATGGGAAACGGAGCGGTTGTCGGTATTATCTTAAGGATTTCGTGTCAAGGTTGCGTGGCGTATAAGATTCGAACCTTTCAAAGCCTTATATACAATCTTTTCTAACTTGTTTAAATATCAAGGATAACTATGTTTGTTTGAATAGTCATTTTAGAAATATCCTTCATCGATGGAGACATACAATCGAATAATGAACAAGAAAAAAGTGGGAATACTGTATTTTTTAGATCTGAAAGTCGTTATAAGCGCTTCAACGCAATGGTTTTTTTTAATAAAAAATTTATCAACTTTGTATCGAATTTTTATGAAATCTCGATCAAAACTTTGTAAAATTCGATATAAACTCGACATTAATGTCACAGCCTTTTGCATCGAATATCTTTCTTTGAGATTTTCTAAGAAGATCGAAATACATTTCAGCGATTCCTCGATAAAACTCATGATATGCTTTGTCTCGTATGGTAAATATTAAAAGAATGCTTTTAAATGAAATCCACGATAATGAGGTCTAACTCGGGGAACGTTGACCTTCGGATCGTTATCTTTGACCGTTGTATTTCAAGTTAATGGATGTTTTAGAAAACAAAGATAGAGTCCTCTATTTCAAGAATTTTAGTCATCCTCGGCATACAAGAAACATCACGTTTACCGAGATTGCATTGTTCTTTCTTACCAAGTTATTTTAAGTCTTGATCATTGTATCGAGTCAATGACCATGGACCTCAACTTCATTACCCTAGTGTGTGTGCATACATCCACGCATATACGATCGATAATGAGCCAAGGAAATAATGGAATCAGCTTAATACGTTCGTACATATGATACATATTCACGTGTCCGCACGAGTCTCGTATCGAAAATCTTCTCTTTGTTAAAATTCCAAGGAGGACTTTAACTGCATCGAACGAGTATGCATGAATACGAAATTCCATATCGTTCACACTTATATCAAATCGGATCATTCCGCTGACAGGGACAATTAAAAAACGCCTGCTAATCGCGATAAAAAGATGTCATATCATTAACGTCACCGCCACCCTGTTTACCAAAAACAAATCATATTTTTGCCGCCGTGTATTGTGATAATGTTGTGAAATCGCATACACGCGCGCATTCCTTTTTCGATTATTTTTGGAACGTATTTTGTAATCGAGAAAAATGTCGAAACTTGTTATTCGATTTGGATAAAACATGAAATCGATCCAAGGAAAATATAGAGGAAGAATCGAACTTAAAAGAAGAGAAGTTGAAGTTGAGGGTGTCGAGGAATAAATGCCGGCCGGCTTCTTTCTGCATGTTGCATGTCACATCGTTGCATCGTTGCTGCAGCAGCTAAGCGCAATTCTTTAGCCGATAAAACCGACGTACTCGGCACTGATGGCAATCGGTGTCAGTATGTCGTTGTCGAGCTACCGATGACGTCATTACTCAACTCTCATCTTCTCCTCCAACCCCCTCTTTCTCTGTTTCTTTAGAACCGCCATCTACGACGACACTACGATACTTACGACACATACCGAACGGACAACACGTATAGAGAAACGAGCACGAAGAGAGAAGCCAAAGGAGAAGCAATCGCCAGCTGGTCGGTCGACGTTGACAACAAATAAATGTTCCTATCTATACAACTAGCGTATGCGTCATGCATGAAACTGACGATCGGTTTCCCATGTACACCTTATATCGTTTCATACGCCATTGGTATCCTCTTCTGTCTATTCCAATTCTCAAATTCCAAGTGATAGACGAGAGGAGGAAATACAAGATTGACAAAGACTTGACAATTTTCCGGTATTCTCGACCGTTACTTATAATTTTTGGTTTATCACAAAAGGAGGCCTCATCGTTCAACAATGTGGAACTGGAACGTGCCGGTAAATAATGTATGACACGGTGAAGAATTGTATCATATCGAATAACTGTAATTCTTGTTCATCAATTTTTCTCTCCCGTAATAACAGAGGTGCTCAGATGTTTTTATGGAAAAGATTGGATGGATTTTCTCACCTCAGGGCTGCCTTTGACCCTATCCGGGGATTAACGTGGATCTTTTTTTATTTGGGATCTATTTCAACAATTGCAATTTATATTATTGTCCTCAAAAAAACATTTTTTGAATCCTTCTATAAACGAGTTTCGTTAATGGTTTATCGGTTTCGCCTGAAAATGGCCAAACAGTGAAATCAAAGTGAACGGTCTTTCAAAGAGTCATTAAAAGCAACTAAAATGAACCAAGAATTATCAAAAAAAAACATCCCCAACACATTAGAATGATAATCATCCCATACGAATTCTGGCAATAAAATACAAACAGATGCGGTCACAATGTCTCAGTCTAATAAATCCCGACTAGAAGTTTACCCCATGGACCAGATCAAGTCAACTTTGATCCAGCCCAGGTCCTGGCAAGGCAACCTCGTCAGGACCTGACAAGTCATGTCACGCTTTACTAATATAAGGACCTTATGAGGCAAGACTAATAAGAATTTGATGCGGAATCTCATACCAAAACGTCCAGAATAAATTGAAATTAGGATATGAACAGGAGATTCACAACCCAAAAATGTTGTATTCGGCATGGAGAGATCTAACTTGGAAGATATGCACAGTTGACATTTGTCCAGAAATATTTTCCTAATTTAGAAAAAATTTATGTCACCAAGGAGTATATAATCTGAAATTGAGACATTTTTGCATTCACTTTATTAAACTATAATTTATAAACATAATCTCAGGATAACCTAACAAGGTCTTGATGAGATTACAGCGAGGAAAACCTATTTAGGATCAATTGGGCTTATCCCTACGTAGGGCATCCACATCCAATCCTGATTAGGATTTCAGCAGGTATACCGTGTTTCGGATGACCTTGTTAGGTCCTCGCCATATGTCTCAGGTTAACCCTATGATAATTTCCAGTCGGGTTAATTTTCATGACTCGATCGTGTATATGAATACGCATAAATCGTACAAACAGGTGGCAAAAGAAATTTCGCTCGGTAATCCATAAAGCGCCTGGGAGCTTATTCGAGAATCAGGCCTTTACCGTGTGGCGCATAGCTTGCATCGCCGGTTTTCTGGAGCGAACGTTGTTCCATCATTTCGAATGATTATACACGCTGCTCTTTCTATCGCGTGTAGATGATTTTACTTGTTGGTAAGGCAACTTATCTTGAGGCCGAGAGAAAGAGAAAGAAGAAAAAGAAAAGAAGGGCGTCGTTTGCTTTTTCCGTTATATCACTTATTCTTATTATTATTATAACTGGATAGGATAGAGCAGAAGTGTGGAGAGATTCTTTTCTTATGCACACCGAACCGAAAAACCGGGTCATTCTACGCCAAGCTGAGAGAGATAATAACGGTAATCTCCGTAACGACGACACGACGAAGACGACCAAGACAACGACGACAACGACGATGATGATGATAGCAACGAATGATAGCAAGGATGATGGTGGTGCAACGACTAACCAACCACCACGTGATAACGTCGTTGTTTGCAATATAAATTGTTGCTTTTTTTCACTCCTTCAGATGAAATCCTTCGTTTTACATTATTACCGGTTATTATTCTGAACAAATAAAACAATGCAATCCAAACAATGCAAGACACCGCAATGTGCCTAATTTTTAATCAAATTCACGCTACGTTACGTAGTATAATCTATATAGAATAGCTTGTGCGTTATCGACTCGAAGCGAGTCAAAGCGAGCGAGAGTGTAGTATGTGCGCGATGATGTTAGTGTCAATGTGCTCAACCGGGGCGAAAGTGAAAATCAGGTTACGCGAGTGGGTGCCAGAATACAATATCATTGGATGATACATATGTTACATGTGATGCGTGTTTTACTATACGCATATATATATATATATATATATAAATATATATACTAATTAGACGTTGGGAAATGAGGAAAAATAAGAAATATCTTTATACCTTCACCGTTTGAGCTATGATATTTCTCTCCAAGGCTTGGGATGATTATAACGTAGTATTGGGATGAGATGACTGCAGTATGCAAAGAGTATAGTTTACCGTTTAGATTCCCACACTCCTCGAATGGTGGAAGGTAAAACAGACGTCACGGCATCTTTCGTTGCACGTGAGATACGCTTTGGCGTGCAAGCATAATGTACGTACGTGAATGGACGTGAGCATGATAACGCCGAGGAGTAAACGAAGGTAAAATAGTAAGTAGTATAGGTACTACTTCGCGACCTACTTTTCTGAGAAAGGCCCGACCTCGCTTTTCCCTCAACATTACTTACGTATACACATACGTATACATGTTTTTCCTTCACCACGAGTATGTCCCGTGCAATGTAACACCCTGCGAAAAATCATCGTGGAATCCATATTTCCCCATATCCCTTTACTCTTAATTTCTCCATTGCTCCTGCACGATGTATCCGGTTACAAAGAGATGAGTGAAAGATAAAGAGGGAGGGAGACTGATCCAGTTCGACGAACGGGAACGGAAGAAAGGGAATGGATGTAAATAGTTTCGACATACCAACTCATTCCTACAGCGTGTACGTACATCTCGAACACACACACACACGCGTAATATTTACGACGATGACACGGTCCCCGGGGATATTTTTGGTAGCCAGTTATAACCCTCTCTCTCTCTTTCTCTGCACCACCCACAAATACGTTGGGTCAAGCTCAAGATCCTTCCCTCCCTTATTTTCTCTCTCTTTATTCCCTTCGTTGCAAATATCGCAAAGAAGCAGAGATAATGGATAATTCGAATCAAGGATATAAAGAAGGTAGAAAAGATTTCGAAGAAAACTTCTGGAGAACTATCCTCTTGATATGGAGGAAATGTAGAAAGAGAAAATAAGTGTGTTGAGTGGTGGAGCGTTGCACAAACGTGTGTGCACATACAAGCACAAGACGACTGCAAAGTGAGAGAGAAAGAGGAACGTTTTACGCAACTTGTAAGCTCATGATATAATATGATTCTGTGTACGTATATATAAACGTATACGTGTAGTATAAACATATGCGCGAGTAGGTTTATATAATTGGATAACCGTCATTTTGCATTCTCGTGTCGCGGACCCGAACCAATGACCCAAATGATATATCGTTAAAAGCGGGTCGCAGCCTAGATTCCTCCCTTCTTTTTCCACACACTTCTTCTCCAACTTTATCACTTCTCTTTTTCCCTGCCACATCTTATTTCTTCAAACTTCTTCTTCTTCTTCTTCTCCTTCTTCTTCTCCTCCAGTTCGTGTCGTACGTCCTCGTCCTCTACCGTTCGAAAATATATTTAAATATAAGTATATATATATATATATGTTGAATAGCGGCCTTAAGCTGGGTCGGCAACAATGTTATATACGTGGATTGTGTACATGACATCGATCTGACAATGTCTGGAAAGAGAGAGAGAGAGAGGGGGAGAGGGAGAGATATTCATTGACGAGGATGCATGTGTTTTTTGGGAGAGGGGAGTCGATAGCCGAGGATGTATACGTATACCTACACGTATCGTACATGCGAC
This sequence comes from Gonatopus flavifemur, assembly GCA_018340375.1. Lineage (NCBI taxonomy): Eukaryota > Metazoa > Arthropoda > Insecta > Hymenoptera > Dryinidae > Gonatopus > Gonatopus flavifemur. Next base: position 2,005,240 of record JAFFJZ010000012.1, on the reverse strand, counting down.
GACGTGAAATCAGAGGGAATAAAGCGTACGATAAGAAGAATCTATGTCAAATACGAAATAATCGCTGAAAGCGCGTGAAGCTATCGTCAAATTGAATGAATCATGTCGCGTAGATTCATCAGTTTGTTGGACGAAAAAATCAACATCCCTGTGTACAAAAACAATTATCTCTCTCAAGGTTCTCCCTGTATTCTTGCTCTTTTATATCGAATCTGTATTATAGTCGAAAAATTAGGAGCAGATCTATCATATCAGAGCAATTCAGCTGCAGCAGCCATTAAATCATCTCCTGCAGCTCAATTATTTTTTCTGTGTCCTGGATGATTACGAAACGACGAACAAACCCCTGTAAACCAAGCTTACTCATCTAGAAATTATAGATACTTTGTAAGCGAAATGAACAAAGCGTTCATGATAACTTATGTTCATTAATATCCACTTAACCTCATTGATTCGATCGATAGAATAACGTTTGAAATTCTTGCTGAGAATTGAAAGCGCTTCATCAGTCACACTGGTCTGAAGCTCCTTTAACGCACATATCATACACTGCAAAAGTGGCACTCAAATTGTTGTCAAGCAAAAACATGACAGGAATTTTTGAGAGCAAGAATGGAACGTCAGAAGTTCCGAGCAAAAGCGATACACCTCAGAATCTCCACAGAAATCTCCGGGCAAAAATAAAACACTGAATCAGCGCATGAATACAGAATCGGGTTGCAGTGTGTTGGTTCGTTTTTGCCCGAGCTCTTCAGTGTTTCATTTTTTCTTAGAGATTGCTCTCAAAAGTTCCTGTCATGTTTTTGCTTGACAACAATTTGGGTGTCACTTTTGATCTTACACGGAAAAAATCAGTGATCCAAAATTTCGTTGACTAGTATGCCAATTTTGGACGGAGCACAAGTTTGAAGAGAATTCGTACACTGGATTTTAATAATTCGTTGACTCTTTCCATTATTTCGATGATGAAAATAAAAAGTGGATTCCATTGTTCGAATAGTGAACAGAGTTAACGAATTATTAAAATCCAGTATACGAATTCTCTTCAACCTTGTGCTCCGTCCAAAATTGGCATACTAGTCAACGAAATTTTGGACTACTTATTTTTTCCTTGTAGCGTATCAATATATAATAATAATCATGAGAGATTCCTGAGCGCTCGGTGAAGATAATCCAAACGCTATCGATAATACATACACAAGCTACTTTTCCATAGACACTTATTGCTGTAAACAAGGTGGTACGGAATACGCGTTGGAAGAATATTTATCTGTTTTCTTCTATCGTGTTAGGGAAACGCGGGACAAAGAGGATACAACACTCTCGCACACGTGTGTGCATGTTTTCTTCTTCGCAGATGTTTCTACCCGCGGGGCAGACACGCGCAATCACCTCACATTATCTTCGCGGCTAACGCTTCCGGTAAACGCTCGCGTACGCAACTTATCTCCACCGCGTTCGTTGTTTTCTTTTTTTTTCTCCTATGATTTTTCTTCCTTCCCCCCCCCCCTCCCCCCGACCCTTAATCTCGTTTTTCTCCTTCTTCTTTCTCTTTGAATTCGAACTTACAGTTATCGCGGATGATGAGGATAGAGCTCACGGAAGGTAGAGCAGCACGGAATAATCGTGGTTTAATGGCGGTTTCAACCGCGACCGGATGTCCATCCTCGATTAAATGGATGAAGGCGTAAACAAATAATTTTTTCAAAATCCATATTACTAATTTAGGTTTCTTCTACCGTTAAAAGTCTATGACCTATTTTAATATATCGACGGATTTATATCAACGGGAAGTTTTATATTAATCAGGAAGTAATGAAATACAGCTCAGCTGTTGCCATAGAAAATTTTCTTCGTGTATAAAACTGACTCTTCTCTCTTGGTGCTTTTTGTATAGAATTTAACTTGACATCTCTTTGTCAACTACGTCACGGAGCATCGTTGGAACAGCATAATCCTTCTTTCCTTTCCCCTCTTTCTCTCTATAGTTTCTCGCTGCTCTACCCTTTCGTTCGTTCGTTCGTGATTTGCGTAACCTATTCACGTTCGGTTATACGTGCATGGGTAGAGAAGCACACGTCAATGCGCAGGCGTATAAGCACGAATACCCGCACAGATACCCAAGTGACAAATCTAAACCTTAAATATGCTTATATGTATATATATATATATATTTGTGCTTATAACTTACGCAACCTGGATGGATCACCTAATTATCTCACAGGACATGAAAAGGCGAAATTTATAGATTCTTTCGTACGCCGTGCACTTTATATGGATGATGTAATAACTTGTCATACACAGTGTGTGTGTGTATGCAGATATTATATATGTACCACTTTACAGCGAGTGCTATATAGGTTACGCAAGATAGATCGCGGATGATTAGAGTTGGCTCCCAGTCAATCAGTCACTCAGTCAGTCGGTCGCTCACTTATATGCATAAATAATGATACATTCGACGTTATAAGTAATGAAAATCCTATTATCATTATCATTACTCGCTATCATCGTCATTTTTAATTCGTTTGATATCGGAAAAATATGAAATTGCAGTTTCCCTTACGTAATCGTCCTACCATATGGTACCCAAAAGCCGTTACTCGAGAACGCGTATACAATACGCGGACACACACATATATATTTTATATTATTAAAAAAGAAAGCTTGTGAAAGTATTTATTCATAGTTCCTGTTGCGGAGCGTGATATTAAAGACGCGTTTTTCTTTTTATTACACCGCGTAGTGTTCTAGAGAGATTGAATCGAGGGGATAACAGCGGCCCCACGCTGAACCGAATAATCTTCTCCGCGAAATTATATAAAAACAAAAGAAAAAGCATTTCTCCATGAGATTTTTTTGGCCATTATCACCCGATGGCGTTCCCTCCGATTGTCAAAATCGCGTATGCAAATTTTGGAAACTTGATGATTCATTCACCAACGCAATATCAGCTGACGACTGTGAAAAGTTTCCGTGATTACAATAATTATTATTTACATTAAACGTTATCCGTACCAAAGTGTCCAAAATGATTTCGAATTCGAGGCCGAGATCTAGAAACTCAATGCTAAATCTCTCGCGAGTGGCCCCGAAAATCATCCGGTTGCAAGTTTCCCTTTCTCTTGAAGAATTCAATCTAAAAAAAAAATAGTAATAAAGAACAAAAAAAGCAGGCCTCAGTTTTTTTTTTTTTTTTTTTTTTATAAACATTGAATAAGAATTCAATTGATGAATCCGATTTAGAGAGGAAAGAAAAAAGTCGGTGAAACCAGACTCGTTTCCATTACCCTAGGTTAGTTACGAAAATTACAATTCCGTCATTGAGCGACTACGACGAAAACGGCGCCGACGACCACGACGATTTCACTTTTTTCGAGTCGAGGTGTAACAAAAAGTAGGATCCTCGAGACTCAATTCTCCTGGATATCAAATCGATATCGTAGCGTTACAGAGTGGTAACTGTTGATCGTGGCATTGCATCGTGCATACACGATACTTCTTCTTCTTCTTCTTTTTTCCATCGAATTGAACTATGTTGAAACCAAAACGATCCCTCGCATGGATTCGTCGATATATATCATCAAGTAATTACACACTCTTGCTCCGCAAAGGTATTGCATAAAATCAAAGAGAGAGGAGGACTCGAACGCGTTGTCAGGTACAGTTACAAGGATATCCATCCATCCCATCCATCCTCTCTAAAATACTATTCTATTATATTCTCCGCATATGATATGGAGAAAAAAAGTGACATTCGTATATCCGAGATATTGTTGTTGTTGTTTGTCTGATTTCCCTATATTCTTATCTATTCTAACGTTCGTGTGTGGCACGATAAGACCGCGTTGTTACGCGTTAACGCATTTTCCTATATACGAGGGTATACGTATGTTGTACATAGAATTGTAATCTCCTCTAACAATGACAACGACTGTAAACAACGACTCTTTTTCCGTTCTTTTATTTCTCTTGGCGAAGGGTAACAGCTGATCGTTGCTCGGTGTCTTTTAAACTGGATCTCTTCTACACCCAACGATATGGGTCGTGAGCAGGTCGTATAGTGACGTAACGACGCAGTACAAGTCGTAAATTATGATCGATAATGTAACCTTGTGCGTGCGAAAGAGAACAGGTGAGTAAAGGTATCGAGGAAGAACTATCGCGCGCGCGAATACAACACAGATGGATAACAGTACATCTCCAACTGCGGTATTTTACAATTTTTCAATTTCTTCTTTCATACTCACACGCAATATAGTATGTATACAGTACCGTGTATGAGCATGTATACGTAATATACATATAACTATGTTCGGCGTGTATAGGATGCACACGCTTAAACACAAATGTGACCGGTTAGGGGCTCGGCTTGGTCAGCCGGTGCCGGGATCTATCTTTGGATACACGTATACGAACGAAAGACGTACTCTCGTTCCCTCTTGCTCTCTCTTTCCAAGATCTCTTATTCAATCGTGTCACGCCCATACCGGTAACTAATGACACCGTTAAACGTTCCTCGCCATTATATTTCGAATGCGTCCCATGCCGGAGATCCTGCTGACAGACCGGATATTTCCTTGAAAGACTCGCCACCGTACATAGATCGATGGTGGATGGACTTGTATGAAAAACAAAGATGATGCCACCGGTGACAGAAGCAATAGAGAGTAATACGAAACGGAAGTCGCAGGAAACATTTTTATCGTATATATTTTTCAAGGAATATTTAAACATGTGTACGATAAAAACACAATAGTGCAGTACTACAGTGGCAGCAGCAGGGAATGAGTACTCGTCAGTCAGTCAGCCGGAGTCCCTCTTTTATTACGAATCTGGTCACGCCCACGAATAGCGGTATATCGGGACACTATATATTTTTCCGACATGCCTCAACGAGTGTAACATACCGCATGTGTAATAGAAATTTCAAACTAATAAGCGTTCGGCTTATTAAAAATCAAACCAAATCAAACAGTTTGCATAATCATATTCAATGAGATAAACGATCTAGGCTATGGGCTTGTGATATAGGCCTTGAAGCATTTGGTACACTCGGATACTCGACTTGGACCGAGTAAATGTCAAAGGGTTCGTTTATCCTTTCTCATTCGTGGAGCGATAGCGACAGTAGACTCTAGTTTCGATTCTCTCGATTTTCGAATCGTGTATGAACCAATCGTGCGTGCGGTTTGTCATTTTTGGATTATTCATTTTCATTGTTTTTCGTCTCCTCCCTTCTTGTTTGATAGATAACTTTTTATATCGGGAATAACAAGGGGAAGAATAAGAAGAAGAAGAAGATGAAGAACAGGAGAAGGTATCGGAACGCAAACTATCATCGCTACTATGATACTCTGGTTTAGCCGGCCGGCAACGTATATTAAAGACCGACGGTAGTCGATGCGCATGCGCGACTCTCGGTACATTAATGTACAAAGAGAGTGAGTATGAGAAAGAGAAAGAGAAAAAGAGGTAGAAAAGGAAAGGGAGGCACAACATAAGCGAGAAACAAGTCGAACTAGCCTACGTCGACGCGTTCAAGCTCGTCTTGTCGTAGGCTTTCATACCGGCAAACCATATGGACAAAGTCTTTGATTTAAATTGACTGACGTCATACACATAAATCATTGCATTATATATGACGATAATGACGATAATAATGATAATGATAATAACTCCGAATGTATATTGAAATGATTTTCCACTCCTTTGTTAGGATGAAAAGATACAACAACTGGAACGATTGATTGTTTAAGAAAATAAAACAACCGTGCCCGAGTGAGAAACTTTTTCAAAATTATATACAATTTCTATATAAATTATATATAATTTTGAAAATTGAGAAACATGATATTACAAAAGATTCAAGTGATAATTAATTGCGATTTTATTCATTTATCTTTGTATGAAACTGTGGAGAAAGGAAGGTTTAGAATTTATACATTCTCCTAGAGACTTTGAAATGTCTCTAATAGGATAATCTGTCGATGAAAGTAGGGGCGCTTTATATAAGAAAATCAATGAACGGCAAAGCATCCTTTCAATCACGAAATTAGGAATTTGGTGTAAAGATTGATGAAGAAAAATTACTTCAGTGTTGTAAAAATTAAAATAGTCAAAGAACATTCCCATGTATAGTGCCTTAAAAATGTGATCAGGCCGATCCTGAAATGTCGACTGCAATTATAACTCTACTTTTTTACTCCACATATGACCACTCTCAAAGAGAATTATTCAATTTTGTAGAGAAAAAAATGATAAGAATTGTAACGAAAAGACTAAGAATCATCATTTTATATCAAATTGTGTTTCTAAAATGGAAAATTGCTCTATTATCTTATAAATATTATTTTCAAATCAAAATCATAATTCTCTACAGCGAAACAATTTTTTTTAAATCTGTTTAAATTTCAATCTTTTGCCTTGAATACACCGTGGCTGAAAGGATCAAGCATTTTCGAGACTTTCCAATCCGAGTATAGCGCTTCTATATAGAGCTAATTAAAAAATATATCTGGTATCACCCTCGACCTCATTTTGACAAGATCAAACCCTCGAAAATGAGATTAAAGAAGATAGAGTTGAGAGTGTTGAAAAAGAGAACGCTTTTATTTACGTAATTGTAGAAAAATCAAAATCCAACAAAATGGCGAGGTTTCGAAAAAAAAGTTCCAAATTTCGTTGTAAAATCTGATGGTTTTTAGTACGGCAAAATTACATTTTTGTTAACCAATGTGAACTGCAACCAATTTGAGGAATGTGGTTTTGAGAAAAGTGTTTGAAAAGAATCTGCTATTCCAGGCCCATAGAATTGACTTTTCTCTGCTTCGAAGAGCACCTGCTGGGTTGTTGAAGCGCTCATTCGAGCTGGTCGACTCTTTTTCGAGATAGACTAAAGTAGTTTCCTCAGCAGCTAAGGTATGTTTCTAAGCCATGGGCGAGCGATGACTTTCTAAAAAGTTGTAGCTCACGAACTATTTGAGATCCACATTTGAAATTCCAGTATGTTATGTTTCAAGACATATGAACTATCGGAGAATCAGGAAAAAAATCGATTTTTTGAAAGTGTCACACTAGTAGTGGTTGTTAAACTAACTGCAAGGGAGTCAAAGGCTAATCAGATGCCTGGTTTGAAAAATTGCAACTACAATGGAATTAGGTTTTAAGAACCCCCACAATTTTTTCCGGGTCGAAGAACATGAGAGCTCCCAAGCACTGAGAACGGAAATTCTGAAAATCCACCGCTCGACAGTGTGGGTGGGGGAAACTAGAGCTCAGGACGCGAAGAATCGTCCGAGATTTCCGAGGATACGATGAAATGATAATTGCTGAGGATTCACCAATGAAATATCACCATTCGAAAACGTTATTATATCGAGTAATTTTTTTAATTCAAATAATTCTCTGATCCCCTACCGATGGATCGCATTCGCATCACCACCATATGCAGCAATTGTATTTTTCCTAGAAAATTAGAAGTGTGAAATTTGAAGCTAATTAAGAGCTCTCTGTTGGAACATCGAACGAAAGTTCTGGAAATTTACCCTTTGGAAATGAAGGGGGAGAAAAAATCTAAATTAGAATGACTTCTGGGGATTTAGAGGAATGACAGCGCAAATCGGAAGATGCATCAATCAATCACAATTCAACTGCAGAAGTCAAGTAGCGGATTTTTTCGTTGTAATATCAGAAGTTTAACTACAGCAGGCTGTCCATTTCCATGCTAGGCACTTGGGTCTTCCACCTGACTTGTTTTTCCGTTTTCTACACTGAGAGAAGAGCGATTTGGAAGTTCGGTAAATAGTGATATACTTGTTCGATAAATCTACACTGTGAAAAAAAATTTGTTGAATTCCAAACAAAAATGCTTGGAAATTTACAAACTTGGTTCGGAAAAATAATTTCCGAACAAAAGTTCGTGAATTCCCAAAAATCTTCGTGAAATCACAAAATTTTTTGAATGTTTACAAACTTTTGTTGGGGTAATTTACAAAAAAAGTTTGTGTAAAAAACTGCCAAAGAAGTTTGGCAGTTTAGGAAGTATATTTTTTACAGTGTAAGTAATATTGAACTTTCAGCGATGTTTCATGAAAGTTTGCTTTACATTACTCACTGTTCGTCAATCGTTATTATAGAATACAATATTCATAACCAAATTTGCTCTGTAACACTCAATTACTAAATGTTTAGGAATTGAGTGACACACAGCGAATTTGGTCGTGAATATTGTATTATATGATAACGATTGTAGAACACTGAGCAATGTGAAGCAAAATTTCAGTAATGTTTCTTGAAATTTCGTGAAACATCGCTGAAAGTTCAGTAATATTCAGATTTATCGATCAAATATAATACTATTCACTGAACCTCCAAATGGCTCTTCTCTCAGTGTATTCAAAATAATTTTGAATAATTTGGGTGAAGAGATCTAGTAACTCTGGGCTCCACGGAATGACTTTAGGCCAACTTTTGATCCAATCTTCGCTTCTCATAATTTTAAATCACCCACACAAAAAAACATCATGGGATTTGTCGCTTCCACGTCGAACTTGGATAAAAGCACAGTTCCTTGATGGAGAGGAAACACGGGAGCGTCGAAGGAAAGTCCCCATGAAAATCAAAGCAGGACTTCCCCTACACTGACAAAAAATCAGCGACTACGGGCCGGCTAAATATTTGGTTGCCTGCTTTTGAATGAATAAACAATACAATTCTATGGATTATTAAAAATGTTATTGTTGCATAAAAATTATTTTGGTTGAGGAACTAAATTATATGGATGAATTTTTTTTAGGTGCTGTATTCGTATTATTATTACATGTTAACAAAAGATTTAGCCGGCTCCTATTTATCAATAGAATTTGGTTGTACCATCCAAGTACTTCTCTGAGTGTACTGGATATCATTCTAGTCATTTTCTAGACTATTACAAGGCTTCGCAGTGCCTTGCAAGTACCTCACAGTGATTTTCACTCCATGTCGCTTCTCCATTGAGCAACCGTTCCTCCACACTGAGAAAACAGATATCTTGAAAAATACCATAATTTATGGATTTTTGGCGTTGGTCTGACCCGAGTCAAAATATTTACGTGAACGAACTTATGAAAGTCCTATAATTTCTTGTACTTTTAAAAAGGAGTATGGTACCTTCCTCATAAAAATCCCAGCCATTATAGTACTTTTAGAGGTATCTTCACGTAAATATTTTGACCCGGGTTAGACCAACGCCAAAAATCCATAAATGATGGTATTTTTCAAGAATACTTCTTCTCCGTGTGCATCAATCCACCTTATCTACCGATTTTCCATCTAAATTCTACGTTAAAAGTGAGCGACGTTTTTATATTTAAGTTTCATAGGATTGTATGAAATATCTAATATCTATAGGGATCACATATTTTTTGTGTAAATAAAAATCTGTTTTCAAACATTTCCCATCTCTAATCGGAGATTGTTTTGTACGGACAGGCCCATCACAGCCTGCAGTTCATCGACGCTCACTTTACGGATTGCGAGACCGCTAGTTTAGCCCAACAACACAAGGTGGTATGAGACTCGAACACTTTAACTACTGAAAAAAGGAATTCCGCTTTCAAAAACAGACTTCCACTCAATAGAAATGGAAATTACTAAAAAAATTTCGGGTATTCCGAAGCTTTCATACTGAGGAAAAGGTACTAAAGCTGCGGCGCCTCAAATCTAGTTGCCTCAGCTAAATTTTGGCTGCACACTGTGGAAAAATCTCGGTAAATTTACCAAAATTTGCCAGGAAGCGTCCTACTCGATCACAATAGGTGAAAATTTCGAAATTCTTGAGAAATGTATCGAATTTTTAAGTAGATTCACTGATTTTCCGGTAAAATTACTGAAAAATTGGTACATTCACCACACTTTTTGGCATAATTACCAAGATTTCGGTAATCTTCCCGATTTTTTTCCAGATTAATTGCTGCCTGAACTACCGAAGAATATCTCTTTACAGTTTGGTGTAAATAAAAGCCTAGTTGCTTGAAATATGAATAAAACAATTTATTCAAAGGAAATTAAAAATTTTTCCTCAGAATGACTAAGTTCCTTAGCTGTTCAATATTCAACTCAGTGCTCATTCTCAGCATGGATGTACAAAATTGCTCAAATTTCGTGATATTACTAAAATAAGTTTCAATGGAATGTAAAAAAAAAAATACCGATGAGACATTCTCTTAGTACGAAATAAGATTTCTTCGGGTGATATCGTCCATTTCATCAGATTATCTCAGAGTAAGCTGGACAAAAAGATCTGATAACTCCTAAACCTTCGGAATTTCCACTGTGATAGAATATCTTTCAACTGCGAGAAATTTGAACAAGACCTTACAACATTCAATGTAAATCTCCAAGGTCGATTTTACAACGTGATGTTACGAAAAAAAAACAACTTTTATTTTAGCAGAAGAAACGGTTAGTTAGCTACAATTGCATATTCTTCTTCACGCAATTGAACAATTATATAGCAAATTATGCAAGAACGAAAGAAAAATTGAATCTTATGTTTATATATTTTTATATGGAATATATCAAATATACATAGAAGATATCATTATTATATAGAATACTGGTAATGAGCTTCAGCTAATTTTTCAGTTGTAACAGTAGCTGGGTCAAACGACTTTATTGTTTTTCTTGAATTTCCACCAATTATGTGGCTATGATTCAACTTCTACAGTCGTGAATCACTAGTCATTCCCGTGATTCAAAGTTCTATTGTACGAATCAGAACAATGCTTTTACATCCTCAAGAATTTCGAATTCAAGATGACCAACTCAGGACGATGAGTTTAAATCACCATCAGCTGAGCACACAAATTTTTCCTACTGCTCTCACAAAAATACTTTTAATAATACAATGGGTTGATCCATCTGTATCCAAGAGAAATTTAGATTCGAAATATAGTCGATTCGTATCGTGTTATATGGGAACCGTTGTGTTATATTAAGTGAAACCGTGTAATAAGATTTAGAAGCATAACCAAATGCGTTCCGTGTTAAGAGAAATCGTGTAATAGGATAATTCAGAAACATACAGGTTGCGAGAGTTACGTTTTCATAATTTTTTTCTCCACTTGATTGAACCAAAAAACTATATAAAAATTATATACAAAATTTATACAATTTTCCCTTTTACGTATAAATTCACATGGAGTAAAACTAGGATTTATCGAATGATTATTTCTCAATAATTAGTATCTGTTTTGTTGCATCTAAACATACATACATACATACATACATACATATGTTCGTTAACAGCGAATAAAATCTTAACTTTAATACGTCATATAATCACGTTGTGTAAAATATCAGCAATCGGTTTTTCAACGCTTTTTTCTCCTTCTTCTTCTTCTAACAATTTCAAGGACTTTATTATTCCACGTAATAAAGAGATGACAAATCAGGGACAAAATAAAATACGAGTGCGTCCTACAGCTTTTCATGACTGAAGTTCGACTTTGATGAAATTGATTTTGAGAAACAAAGGCATTCAAGATTATATGGATGGAAAAAGAAAAAAAGAGTATGGACTGACCTCTTGACCGTTGTTGGGTGCAATAATAACGTCGACTTCGTCGAGATGATCGCGATGTTGCGTCACTTCGGCGTTAATTTCTCTTCCGTTGTAGGTTAAATAAACTTTTTGACCCGGTACCAATTTGGCGGTTGTGACAGTACCGAAACCAGGGCCGATGAGATCGCGATCGGAGTATTCGGTGCTCGGACTCGGTGGTCGACCGCCGGGTACAGCGTCGAAACGTACCGAATATCTTGTCTTGGGGGTTATGCTGAGACCGGATTCCGTAGCCGCGGATGCCGGCGTTTTGACGGCGTGTATGACTCCGCTATAATATTTGCCGTCTTCACCGGGAGCGCACACTCTGGTGCCAATGATGCTACGCTTTGCCAGCCTTTTGCCGGTCGACATTATTCGACAACGCTTCTGCCGATCTTCGCAGTCGATAAGAAGGAATTGTTCGTATCGGCTGTCGAATTTTCTCTTACGACTCGGTGGGGATTCCGTTTTTAAAGAGTAATAGCAATAGTCTATCATAAGATTATTATTACCCTCACACGCGCACATGCACACTCCTTTTCCGTATTCTTTGTATCTCTCGGATGAATTTTTTTCTCCTCTTCTTCCCTTTCTCACTAATTTTCACTCTTCGTGACACTTCAGGTCATCTCGTTTATTCGATCTTTCCACCTCACTTTTTAATTGTAAAACGAGTGTATGTTGTGTATGATGGATGTCAGTGTGTATGTATGTAAGTGGTAAAGTGTTAAAAGGTGTCTATTAGTGACACAACTGAGACAGGGAAGGTGGCCTCCGTGGCCTGAACACAGAACAATAACTCAACGACGACGTAATGTCAACAAAGCGGCGTGCCGCGATTTCCGTCACGCCTCTATTATAATTATTATTGGTTTCCTCCGCATGTTCGAGGCACTTGGGAACGATGCTTTGAAAATGATTTATCTTACGCGTGCGAAACGCGACGGCAGACAGCATAATACAATTTTTTGAAGAATTTTTGAATGAATATGCATATATGCTCGTAATCGGTTGTAAATGTACGATGATAAACGTTAACTATCTTCGATTCCCACGGAGGATTTAAATCCGAATGTACGGGTGTACGTAGATGTCGAGAAACGGACAACTCCTTTTAAATAACTCTCTTCTGTCTCTCTTTTTTTCCTGCACGAACAACACGATGAGTTGTATGTTCTTAGCCGACATGTGACGCACAGCTGAGCGACCGGGAGGGACTGAAGTCGGAACAAGCGGCTTTCACTGCGCCGGCCGGCCATACGCCCGCCCGGGAAAAACAGCTGATAGATAACAACAAACCCACGTGATCCGGCCTCGAACGTTCATTGGCAGATCGGTCTGACCTACTTACTCCGATTGGTCGTTGTAAGGTAGGACCGGCGGGCGAAGAGGAGAGAGAGAGAAAAATCACAGAGTACCCTAGGACAAAGATGGCCGCTACCACAGACTTTCCACTTCGATCTACCCTTCTCTACCTCTCCCACCTTACTCGAAAGCGTCCTTTCTTTTGTTTCTTCTTATTATTATTACTTGTTCCGAGCCTCCCCTTCTCTTTATTTACTTTTTCTTTTATTATATTATATCTATACGATCAATTAATTTCGTACAACCTACAATGTTGTATATATGCATGTACTCGACGATGTGTTTATCCATTCTTCTTTTTTCAACAATTATTACTTCGAGGTTATGTTCGAAGAATGAAAATACGAAACAGCTGTTTAATCTTCTCTCCCCTCGATTGGGAAAGGTAAAGCTTGAAATTTTTTTTTAATCCACTTTTTCGATTAATTTGTACGATTCTTTTGTAGATATGCATCGACGTGAGTGGAATCTCCGATTATATATTTCTTGTTATATATATTTTCATTAATTTATACATAAATTTTATATACTCGCATAGCAGTATTTATGTCAAAAAATATATGATTTTAATGTCAGCTGAGAGTTGGTGTGTGACGACACGAAACGAGTGGAATATCTTCGGAGGACGCTCCTCTTCGTTCTCTTCGCGTGATGCGTCAGGGAGATTAGTTGTACCAGATATTCCACAAATCTCTTGTCTTGCCGCATAATAATGCATGTACGTATAGATTGTATACATAATATATATATATATATACACCATATGTCATACGTATCCTTGGTCACTCTAATATTTTGACTGAAAAATACTCGATATTCGAGTGACTGTATGAAAATATCGATATCGTTCGCACAAACTGGATATCTCGTTCGAATCTTTCGTCTTTAGGAAAAGAAAATATGTCCACGACAATGCAGTTGGATGGTAGCGTCAAGTGAAACAGTTTGTATCAGCTGAGGGCGCCAGTGACGAAACATTGGAGAGTGGAGTATCTCGAAGAGCGGATGGAAAGAGAGAGAGATGGACGATGCGTATACCCTGCCCTGCTCACCAAAATCGACATGCTACCATGCAACAGAATCATATGATCGATCCCCAATGTATTCGATGTTGAGAATTCTTCGCTTTTTCGTGTTCGTAGAAACACGTTCGTATCCAAAAGAATCTCGTGGAATTCACTCCACCCAGGACGAATACGTCATGCGTATTGTACAGAAATGCGAGGTTAGGTAAGTACGATTGTTATAAATTGGAAATTTCAACGGTGAAAAGATCGTCGTTGGGTTGGAGAGCGGTCTTGCACTTATCATGGCGGCTCATTGTGAAGGACGAGCGAACAGCATTTGAAATGGCCGGAAGATGCGAAGAGGGATAACAGGGAGGGATGGTGTAAGGCCGAATAGAAGGCAACGCGTTCCCAGCAGCCTATCCTAGATTTATTTCCGTGGACATGTTGCGCAATAAAAGACGCTGCGCTGCCACCGTTGCTGCTGTAGTGCACTCTGCGTAACTCCTATACGGTTACCTTCTCCCCTCCTCTATTTTGTCTCTTCTCTCTTTTCCTATTACTCCTCCTCCCTCTTGCCTTACCTCGCCTCGCGAAGAAGTGCCAAGGGCCAATGAAAACACCATTCAAATTCGCATTCTCTATCGTGTGATCTCGAATTCCATTTTCTCATCTCTGACCCTGATTCCTTCTCATCGCTACTTTATTACAAAACTAGATTAATTAAGGAAGATTATTGTCTCTCTGGCTTCATTAATTTTATCGGCAATCCATTTGCCAGGAAATTAAGTGCGGTAAATGATAGCACTGAATTTATTTTTAAGATCCTATTTTGGAAGAATAGTGATGTATCGAAGATCGTGAAAAGTTTGCGAACTCGTATAGTCGAAAGGAAAAATCCACCCTCGTTTCAGGGTTGTGAGATTTTCTGGCGAAAATTATAACATCCACTGTTTACGAAATTCGCAAACTGCTCTTGCGCGAGGCTAGATCTCTTCAATACTTTTAGACAACGCACGTGTGTACAGAAAAAAATCCCACGGAGCTGATTCTTTTTACACTTGAATTTCGTAATTTCTAAATGAGATGCCAAAAATCTCCATCGTCATGTTATTCGCATACTTTTTCAGCACAGCTCGAAACCTTGAAATAATGGTTCTCGCGAATGTTTTTGTTTCTATTTTAATTTAAAAGAACGCCAAGGTGAATGTATAATAATTGAAATATGAATTAGGGGTAAACGATATAGCGCAACAAAATTTAAGCAAAATTCTAACTTTCAGGGTGAATTATTGCATCGAATCGTTCGATGATGCAACGATAATAATCGGCCACTTGAGGATTTAACCCTTTGAGACCCAATGTCCATCCCAATGGACATAGAATTTAGAAAATTATCAAAACAGTTTCACAGATCAGAACCGTTTCAAACCTATGATATCATTAAGATACGGGTATAAGTTGATGATAAAAAATTATATGGAGTCATATTTTCATCATGGTATGTTTTTAGAAGGACTTGAGTAATGAAAATTTCGAAAGTTTTTATACTGTAATTTCCATGATTTTAGGGAATTTTACTGATCCTACAGGATGCAATTTGGATATCCAAAAAAATATTTTCAACTTCAGAGAGGTGTCGAGTACCAAAAAATATTTTTGGTATTTTAAAATATGTAAATACAAAACTATATTGTGCAACAATATCATATGTCCATTGTAATGGACACTGGGCTTCTGTTAGCAAAATCCATCTACAATAAGATAACCCGTGTGAATTCAAAAGGGTAAAATAATACGTTGACAAAAACACTCGTAACAGTTATCAAATGTATTCCTGAATATGATCCATCGAATATTCAGTAATATCCAGAAAATACTTGATGACAATTATTACATATAATATAAATATTTATATCCATTAAATATTCGATGAATGTTATCGAGTATTTGATTAGTCATAGAACATATTCTTCAGTATGCATTCACAATGGGCCTTACATTGGTTCAGCATGGGCCTCATCTCAAAGACTGGGCCAAAGTGGAGCAAAAATGTATAGACGCTGGGGTAACTGTTACCAATTGTTTCTTTCAGTGAAGATGAACGAAAATTAACTTCAACGAAATTCTTATAGTTGGTCAACGCATAAAAATTACTAGAAGTTACTAGAATATGACGATAAAACAAAAGCCACACGATGCAAGCACCGTTTGGATAAAAAAACTCACGTGTATTGTGTGAAATGTCATGTGTATTTGCGTTTTTTAAAAGGAAGGAATTGCTTTTCTGGCTTCCATAATCAATAAAATGATCAATAAATAATACGTAAATAAATAAAAAATGAATTATGTATTCAATAAATATTTCTGTTGGAAAATAAATGTTTTTTTCTCGAAATGCTTTATAATTGTGCTTGGATTTTTTGATTCATTAGAATTTGATGAAGATTCATTAGGAACAGTTATTTTAAATGTTTCTCCCATATTCTAGTCATAGAAGCCCAGTGTCCATTGGAATGGACATATCAGTAACTTTAAATATACGTCACTAAAAATTCTGAAAAAATTCACAGTGAATACTAGGAGCCTCAGAAACCAGTAGCTATCGAAAAAAAATTTTTGTCTCCATCAGAATTAAATCAGCTCTGAAAGGGTTAACACACCAGTCCAGAGAGAGTTTACAAAGGGTTCGATTGGAGTGCGAAGAATTAGGTATCTACTCTCAAGAATTCTTTTTGAGCTTCTGTGCTGAGTGAGTACGCTTAGTGGTGATGAGAATTTTTAAAAGAATTGATTCTCTTGTATTGCAATTATATCGAATTTTTATCAATATTTTATACAAATCTATAAAAACTAGATGAATTTTATATTGAACAGAATCTCTGGTAATTGAAACGAATGGTATATATTTGTACCGTAAATGCATAATTGAATACGACAAATCACGATATATAGTTAACTTCAGAACAATCGATGACAATAAACTGATGAAATCATGGATTTTGATTTTATACTAAAAATCACTGCGCAATTGGTCAGGATCGATCAAATGTTTTTTCGATACGCTTTAAATTGAAAATACCATTGGGAATTGATTTTTCTAATTGTTTACGGAGAAAATAAATCGCTGTGACAGAGAAATCTGATTTTACTGGAGCAGCACATTTTTCGCTGTGACAGCAATCTATTTGATATTACAGCCATTGTGTGAGCTATGAAAGCGACTTTTTACGTCTGGCAGCAAAAAATGTTGATTTCTCCAACAAAATTTGTTTGCTACTTCATACTGGGTGATTCAGAATTGCCTTAAACTTTTCTGAGAGCAGATTCTTGATGAAATTCTAAAAAGATTTTGGTCCGGAATATTCAGATCTGATCCTTAGATCCGGAGATATGAGAATTTTTTAATTTTTGGAAAAATCCAAATACCTCGGGAGTACCATATTTCTGACTTTCGAATCCAACACTATTCTCTAAGTCAGATCACGGGGTATCCCTGGAAAAAAATTAATCTCATTTAGCTTCCTCCGTTGTGGAGTTATAGCGATTTAAACTTGTTGAGTTCTGATTGGCTGGAATGCAAAGAATTTCAAACCGCTATAACTCCACAACGAAGGAAGCTACATGAGATTAATTTTTTTCCAGGGATACCCCATGATCTGACTCAGTGAATGGTATTGGATTCAAAAGTCATAAATATGGTACTTCCGAGGTATTTGGATTTTTCAAAATATTGAAAAATGCTCATATCTCCGGATCTAGGGATCAGATCTGAATATTTCGGACCAAAATCTTTTCAGAATTTCATCAAGAATTTGTTCTCAGAAAAGTGTACGGTAATTTTGAACCACCCAGTATATAATACAAAAATTTGCTGCTGCAGCTGAAAAATCGCTGCCGTAGCTTACAAAAATGCTGTGATAACAGAGTGCTGACGCAGCGAAAAATTTGCTGCTCCAGCAAAAGGGAACCAGCAAAATTAGATTTCGCTGTCACAGCAACTTTCATGTTTCTTCGTGTTTCAATCGGATTTTTCGAAGGGCCAGTTTATCAACTAATTCCAGTTCTGTCTCAACTGGTTCTCATTTATTTTTGTTCCCCTAGCTAACAAGCACTAATAACAACAACACTTTTCAGAATTCAAACACGGAAAGAAAGAATTGAATATGGTAGTTAGGAATTAGCTGTGGTAGCTATTTCATGTATTTGATATTTGGATAGCGAGAAAAATTGCTAGATTTCTCCTGCTCTTGCAATAACTTTCATTGTCATAGCTAAAAAATCATTACCAAATGTTTAGCTATCCACCACATATGAACCACATGATTTTTTCCGTGAAAAACTTGATTGGAATTCATTTCAAATCGATGAAACTGTGCAAAGTGGTTCTCCTCGGAATTTTAGTTAATCTCTGCAGTGATCCTCCGAAATTTGACGAACTCGACTGCTGCGGAGCATGTCATCGTTCCTTGATACTCATTACCATCAACTCTGCATAAACTACTTATGCACAGGACTGACATCATTAGTGCAAGCTTATCGTCTGTCGAAGTTTCAGGTAGGAGCTCACAATATAAGTTACAAGAATTTCAACTTGAATCATAACAGAATTTAAAGCGTAGCCGCCAATCTAATCTCGCAGACATCTTTTATGGAGTATATAATGAATCGAGGGTGTGGGTGTGGGTCTTTAATGCCGAATTCGGACGTTCGTTGGAACGTTATGTGCCGCTTCAAAAGTTTTTCCACTTACAGAAGTTCTGAAAATTAGTAATGTTGGCAAACTGTCGGCATTGCATATCAAATTCGTTAACAGCGACTCTTCACACGTCAACTTTCACAGATCGAGTTTCATGCAAATTTTTTTCTCATCGATTTATATTGGTCATCGAAACTTCGGATATTTGAGACTCAAAAATCTGTGGAATTTTTTTATGCCAAATTCGTTTTTAATGGCCTTGAAAGGTCTGATTGTATCGATTGTATTAATTAAATAACACATAATTTGGCAGAACAGAATATATGTGTTTGATATGTTTCTGGCTGTGTTTCCTGAAAAATATAAACTTGCGTTGCAAATATCTCCATTAAACTTCGTTGGATTTTTCTTTTAATTATGACTAGGCGTAAACAATCGTAGGAAATTGCTTTTAATAATGATGAGTCAAATTTGACTTCACGGATTGATCGGTTGTATATAGATTCAAACACGATGATTAATTATTTCGCAAGTTCAGTTATTTATGTAATGTTGTATTGAATTGAATTGATGGATGTGAAATAATATACGCGTTGATTAAAATAATGGAAGAATGAAATTGCATAAAGTTTCGTTCAGTTCGTCCACATGGGAAGATATTTTCAGATGTCTCAGCTAAATTTGAGCTATTATAGCGAAATATTTTAGCACCCACAGGATACATTTTCACAATTTCTTAGCAACAGTAGTTAAAATTTTGCTGCTCAGCTGAGATTTAACTATAGGAGCAAAAAAAAACAATTATTGTCCATCTCACAGCTAATTAGTTCTTCCTATCGACAAAGATTTATTTATCGTATTCTTGAATTATCGCCAGTCCCAGCAATTATTTAGTGTCAACATTCTTCATTTAAATACGCCGCATATCTACATTTATAACAACAGATTAAAAACAAGAATAGGGATTCATTTGTTGTAACTTCATCATTTCCGAATATTTCTATTTGATCATTCATTCGTCATTGTGTCATCACTAGTTGCAAGCATTAAAATACGATCAAGGCGAATTTGGATGAATGACAAGAGTTGGCAAATTAGCAAATTCTCAGACCCGGAAGTCTGATGTTGGAGGCCTTCAATTTAAAATGATTTAGCTGGTTTTATTTCACTTTTAACGCACGTGTGCGACTTGTTGAGATAAGGAAATATTCTTTTATATATCTGCAAAATGCGCAATGAATGAAATCACAATTGTGAGTAATGAGTATATATATGTATACATATATTTTCTGAATACCACTCTTCAACGGGAAAAGAGAGTAACGATAGCGAAGGACTAGGAAAATTCTTTATGCACCGTTAGTATTCCGAGCGAAGAAAAATGTAGTATTGCCACATTGTGAGGATAGCAGTCGGTGAAACTTGCACGTGTACGCGTTTTACGATACATTGTATATATTTTTCTTCCAACTTCTCAGCTTTGTTACGTGATAGGGTCAAGCTGTATTTTTTTCCCTCTCCAGGATATTGAGCAATCCCGTCAAGAGTGGTAAATTGTTGAGTCAAAAGGTTCCTTATTGAAAAAAACAGGATGGAATGGAAAAAGCATTTGAAAGTAAAATTTAACGTTAAATTGTCTACTTCGGTATGAAATTTTTACATAAAAAAACATATGTACTCATAAATGCAGGTAAAACAATCAGAAAAATCATTCACATGTTTCCAGTGGGATTAGAATAGGGTATCTAACAGTGAACTTGCTTTCGCGTAATTAACATTCCTCATACGAACTTTCGTCTCCTATAACGACCTTGCTAAAAGCTTATTCCATCATTAACGGATTCCATTAAGATCTAATTACTGGGTTACGCTCACCGTTGAGATTTTCCAATCACGATCGAACGATGCCGTTGAATGGTATCGCTCGTGAACACGCGTCTCAGTGACTCAACAAAATTTGGGGGTTTGTTCTGTTGTAGCTTGATATTTCTTTCAACAATGAAAATGAAAAGATATATGTGTCGAATATATTCTATAGAAGGAAATAGCTGTGACAGTTACTCACTCCCTTAGCACCCTATTTTCACCGCTGTAGCTAAAATAATTGTAGCTATAGCTATTTTTTAGCCACCGCAGTAGAAAATCGTAGCTGTAATTGCGTGGGTTTTGTGGATGATATTTGGATAGCCAAATAATTTTCGTTGCGGCAGCTACATTTCTTGCTGCTACCGCTAAGTGAGTAGCTGTGACAGCTAAAAAATAACTCCCGTAGCTAATTTTCACCATACATCTAATGTATATCTATACACGGAGAGAAATTTGTAGTTAAATTTACTATGTTATTATTGTTCCCGAGGAACAGACTGAACTATGACGGGTTCCCCCATACAACATAGTAAATATGATCAGCATTCTATTGTTGTACCATAGTGAAAATATGCCCTTCATAGTAAAATCCGACAGAATTCAGTCTGTTCCTCGGGAACAATAATAACATAGTAAATTTAACTACAAATTTCTCTCCGTGTATGTATACTAGGTATACTGTTATATTGAAATATTTTATACATATAACGTGCACATGAATAATATGGCATACATATTTTATG
This sequence comes from Gonatopus flavifemur, assembly GCA_018340375.1. NCBI lineage: Eukaryota > Metazoa > Arthropoda > Insecta > Hymenoptera > Dryinidae > Gonatopus > Gonatopus flavifemur. Next base: position 1,983,973 of record JAFFJZ010000012.1, on the reverse strand, counting down.
GATATATGAAATATCTCTCGCGGTATGGGATCTCTCTGATTCATTTGTTTGAACAGTATAATTAGACTGTGTGAATTCGCGCGGTCATTATTCACCATTTAATGAGAAACAAATGGACTAAGATTTCAAATCATGTGTGTATAATGTTCTGGATTAGTGATGTAAAAAAATCGATTCTCTTTTCATAGGAAACATATCTAGTTTCTAAATATTTTCATAAAGTATTTAGATAAAAATTTGAATTTTCTATAAAAAAAAAGGATCGATCCTGTTAAAAAATCGTTCTTTTTTTGACATCACTATTCAGTTCAACGTGGTTTTTGAGTAATGCCCTTGCAAACAACCTAAGTGGCAAAATTTTCGAAGTTATACACAATTTATATATCAACTATATTGAATTATATACAAATTCTATATAATTTTGAAAACTTCAATTTCAATGCAATATTCGTTGACATTATTTAAATTCAAATATAACTTATATCTCGTACACGTTATGGGATGAGAATTTGATATTCCAAGACACCCTGTATATAACAATACAAAATCCGAACTGACAAAAAAGATAAGATTACGCGTTCGAGTAATCGAGCATTATTGTATCTAGTGGAAAGTCAAAGCGAATTCACCGATGAAGCATCCTCTTCAAATTGATTCATTATGATTTCTCAAATCGTTACCACATATTTCTTACTTCATTTTCTAACTGTATCAGAAACATTGGGAAATATCAGTTCCTCGAAACTTGTGGTTCAGTGTCCTGATCTGTGTGTTTGTGATATCTGGTATGGATTAGAACGTGCTACATGTGCCGGCCGTCATCTTTACGACATCGACGCGGGAGTGCCCAACGAAATTCAAGCGCTAGATCTATCCAATAATTCTATATCCTATTTAAACAATTTCGAACTTGCAGCAAGTATATTACAATAATTTATATATATATATATATATACATATAAATACAGTATATATCCTAATCTTTAGAGATGATTCATAACACTTTTCTTATCATATCCGTACGTTATTCCAAGATAACCATTCGAAGTCTCTTTTCAGAATATCGGTTTGGTAAATTTAAAATATTTGAATTTATCTAAAAATGCCATCAGTCAAATCGGTCTGGAAGGTTTCACTCGTCTCAACGATCTCATCGTTTTGGATTTATCCAGTAATCATCTCTACTATCTCCTCTCGGACGTATTTTCACAGAATTCCAATTTACGGATTTTGAAATTGTCGAAGAATAATTTTGGTTTAAACGTGCCGAGGTTGAAATGTCCAGGTTTGACGGTAAAACAAAAGCACATACTTAATATTTTTCCCCATTTGTATTTCCTTTAACGAGTCTATCATGCAGGATTTGTCTATGGATCGGTGTCAAATTAGTCACATACCGCTGGGCACATTCAATGAACTCAAGCACCTTCGCAGTCTCGATTTATCCAACAACGTGATGATTCAACTACACAGTCATATACTGCATCCGTTAAAGTCCCTGAAAAGAATTTCGTTCCAAGGGTGAGAAAAAATTAGATTCTCAATTCTGAATAACAAAATAATAATATGAATTATTTGTTTTTTTAGAAACTTTTTCTCTTGTAATAAAGTAACATACGATATGCAGTTGTATTTACGTCGAAGAAACGTAGATTTTGAATCGGTTTGTGGACCTCCTGTGCTGTCACCTAGAAAATTTGAAAGAATGATTCTTCTCGAAGATGAATCGATGATACAACATAAGAAGATTGTAGAAGACAAAGTGAAAAGGAATATCACTAAACCTTTGATCGCGAAACACCAAGTGATCACATTTTCAAATGTCACAGAAATTCGTTCTTTGCGAGGAACGACGCTTATGGATACGATTAAGAGAATTTCATCCTACTGGTTGTTCATTTTGGGATTCATCCTTGGTACTATCACTACTATAATTTTTGGTTATTGCTGTCTTTTGATACATTCCATTCGATTGAACCGAAGAAATCAGTGGATTCAACGTGCTAGAAGACGACGACGTGAGAGGAATGATGCACAAACGATGCATTTACTTCATAATTTTTGGCATACGGAGGAATCTATAGATCCGGTATCTCGCCCTGATACTCCTCCTCCAACTTATAGAGAAGTTATGTCCAAATTCTCTGGACTGAATCGTACGATAACTTTAAATCCTGGTCGGAATAATAGGAATCATTTGGGAACTTACATGTAGAAGAAAATTTAGTAAATTATGTGTGAAAGCCGACAATAGATCAAGTTACAAAAGTTTGTTTTGTATTTTCAAATTCCAAAACAATCACTTTTACTGCGAATATCTATCCAGAGAAGATCAGCAAAGTAAAACCCAGTCTAATGTCAACTTTACTTCAAAGTTTAGAAATGGGTCATTTGAAAAGAATCGATTCTTTTTTTTATACAATTTTTTATAGAATTTTAATTAAAATTGTATAAAAATCAATAAAAGTTGAAAAAAATTGTATATATTTTCAATTGAAATTCGATAAAAAGTTGTATCTCGCTCGTCTCTACTATAATTGCAATTAAAATTTATATAAATTCATTATTTTATTATATTTTTTGAATTTTTGTACTACCTATAATTGGCTGTGTAATATTTAATCGCAAAGAAGAATCAAAGCGAAAAAACAATACAAGGTGGTGTTTGAAAATTATACAATCACCGTATACCCTCGATAGTTTGGATATCGTAATTAAAAAATTGTACAGATGAATTACTTTGATCAAAATATACCAACTTCTGAAAGCATTGTAACACTCCCTCCCTTGACGACAGGGGCCAAAGGATGAGAGGGTATCGCGTGGGCGGTTGCGTATTTTGATAAAAGTAACAGTACAATTACCCTTGAACTATGAATACGGAATTCTTCTTTGTAATCTAAATTCATTTCAATCGTTGTAATAATCTTCATACAGAAAATTTTTTTTAAATTCCACCGTAATTCATACACTCGAATCGCTCGTATAATTAGGTCTGTAACGGAATATCGAACGCTATCTTTTATCTGGCTCTTGTATGTCCTCGTTAACCAACAAATTATGTACCACAGTGTCGCCAATAAAAGCAGAGGCTATCTTAAAGACGAAACAAAAACAGTTTTATTAACGTGTATAATAACGCGATATACAAAGTATCAACAATGTTTCAGACTATTCGATATGAATAAAATAAAAAAAATACATACAAGTATACTCATATAAAATTATATGTAAGAAAAAAATAATACCACAATCCGGTATCAAAGTCTATTCTTCCGGAATGGCATTCTCCAATGAATCGAATATATAAATCTTCTTTGAAGAAAAATATGATATTCTTAAAACTTTGTGGGATCTTCGTAGTCAGTCGCGTATCACTGAGTGGCAACCATATTGTTCTTATCCACACTTTTCGTGGTTACGGTCTTGTATCCGATAGCCGAGATTATATTCTCGAAAATTTCATGGTCATATTTGGTACCACGAAGGGCGGTTATCATATTAACGTCTCGATCGAATTCCGCGGATGCCAGTTCCGATGGGACGGTTGTTTTGATTTCCTCCACTATACCATTTTGTATCTCCAAATTCAAATTAAGACGATATACTTTGCCGTTACGGGTGGGGACGTCGATTTCCCGAGTCACCGTGAATTTTGGAGTTTTTCCATAAGTCCACTCCCAAGATCGGAAGGCTTCCGTCAGCTTGTTTATGCCTGGGAACATCGAAACATTATGAATCTTGGAATTCTCATCGACGTTGAGATTAAATTACCTGGAAACCAATCTTCGCTAGGATTAATGAGTTGAAATCCTTTTTGTTTCTGGATTAATTCGTATCCACCGTCTTCCAAGACGTTCGCCTTTGTGCGAAGGTATTCCCAACCTATCGCGCTAATGAGAGTGTCCATTCGAATTTGAGAATTGACGTCCATTAAATTTTTGATGGGCGATGGTATTGAAACAGTTGCGTTTGTCGTGATACCAGTCTGTGGAATACAAACGAAATATCAATGAATCGTTCTCTAATGAATTTAGCTATTCACATTTCATCTTTGAGATTTGGGTTTACAAAAAATTGGCTGTGGAATGTAAAGAATTCATAATGAAATTTCATTGAGGTGTAAGCAAATCTCGACCACTATGTAATGATAGAAATTCAACTGCTCGATCTCAATGAACAATCCTGTGGAAAATATCAGTCAAATCCAGATGAAAACCAGCAGTCTCCGTCCTGTCCCTACCTGGTTTTATGCACAGGATCTACTGATCTTAATCCATATCTGCTTGGTATTTTTGCCCACTATTTCGGTAGTGGTTTACACACCGAGAGAAAGGGTCTATTCAAATATTCGACAGCTAGGAAATTTAGCCAACTAAATTTTTTATTCTCATTGAAAAAACCATTTTATTTATATTTCAGACAACTAAACTTTTATTTACCCCCACTAGAATCTAGCTAGCGTAAATAAAAATCTAGCCGCGGCAACTTACATTTAGGTGTCCCAAATAAGTACCTTTCTCTCATTGCAGACGATCAAGGAAATTCATAAATTTTTCGGTGAAAACATTAGAATTTTTTCGTCATGCGAATATCGGCAAATGTTTCTAGACACATATTTTTGCTTCCAATGTCTTATTAGAATCTTCAATTCAATGATAAAAATTTGAATATTTTGATGTTTAAAACTGCATCAAAGCGGAACATAAAGAAATCAGTGTGAATAATTGATTGAGAATGTAAAATTCATTAACGATGTATGCATTACCTCTTTCTTTTCTAGCGCAACGCTCAAAGCAGATTTGTTCACTCCAACCAACAGCGTGCAATGATGATAAGCATTTGGTCGTCCCAACTTTGCAGCCGTACCCGATACCTACATTGTAAATTTAGGGTCAAGGAAAAATACTTATTTACATGTCAATAATATTCAAATAAGAGGCGGATTTGTCGCATAAAACAGCTGATCGACTCGTCGTTCCAAGTAAATGTTTCCTGTTCAATTCCAATTCCAAACCGAGTTTCTTTAATATGTCGCGTCGACCTGTTGTTTACATATTCACGGAAATAACATTTTTGCAAACATAAATTATATCATTTGAACGCAACAACATTTACCTTTATCGCATTCACTTCGAAGAAAATTCTCTCAAGTCTGATAGTTGCGACTTGTTTTGAAACCCGAAAGCTTGATAAAAACAAAAGTTCATCACACAGAAATTAATTATCACAAACATAATATTTGTGTTTGAAATTTTATGTCGGTCGATTACACTTATCGGATAATTAGCGAAAATTATTTGACTTTGCTCTATACTATGTACTTGTTTGGTCGTATCGTTGATGTGCGCTCAATTCACGTGTCTTCCCGCATAAAATTATCTACTCGGATTAATATACTGTTAATTATTATAATGACGACTGGTTAAAATGGTAGCCTAAGTTCATGAAAAAGTGTAATACGCATTTTCTGAATTTTGAATCAGAGCTATGCGGTTAATCAGCAATATCGACGAGATTTCACGATATTGATGTTTTTTATACAATTTGTAGCGAGTTTCAATCGATATTCTATCAAATTCAATACAAACTCGACCAATTTTCTATAAAAAATATCGATATCGTGAAATATCGCTGATTAGTCAAACGATTATTCGTTTTATTCCATCAATCGATTAACCGCGTAGCCCTATTTTTCAAATCCATCCCTAATCGAGGTGCACGATATTTTATAAAATTCAATAGAAACTTGACAAAATTTCTATAAAAAACATCGATACCGTGAAATATCATGCACCTCTAATCCATAAAGTAATATAATACATTACTCTGAAGGATACTTTGAATCTCCCATCGACCGTAACATCTTCTCTCTCGTTGATGACAGTTTTCAGTCCCCATTCCCTGTAGAGAGCTCTCGTGATGATATTCAGATTATATTTTCTATTGTATCTTTGTTTGGGGGTGAAGAAGGAAAGATTCAAATTTCCCGGGTCGTGATAGACGGTGCCGCCCCCGCTATTGCGCCGTACCACGGCAATTCCGTTACTCTCGCACGCCTGGATGTTGGATTCGATCCAAGGATTTTGATGTCTTCCGATCACCACGCACGGATCATTGCGCCACAAAAGTAACACGTGATGATTCGTGAAATCCGAATTCCGATAAAACCAGTCTTCCAGTGCCAAATTGGTGAACACGTCACTCGATTGAGATATAAATACTGACTTTTTGATCGCATCGTCGTTGCCGTTGTCGTTGTCGTTTCTGGGGGGCTTTTTGTTATCGCCGCTCATATTTCTGATGGCGATACAAGCTTGATATAAGCGCGAGCCACCTTGACGGTTAACGATCATCGTTCTTCCACCGATAAGAGCCATTTTTATTGATTTTTTCTCGGTATAAAAATAGATTCGTGAAAGAAAGCACAACGATCGATTTGAGAGTTTATTGAACTTTTTTAGAACACTGAGTTTCGAGTTGACGTACAAAACGAATAACGAGCACCCTAATGACACATAGATCTATTAAAGTCGGATTGGCTGGCGGTGATGGAAATTAGATATTCGTGTAAAGCGATGGTTTGGTGAAGCCACTTCCACGTTTGATCCAGGGAATAGATGCGGTATCGGATACCCAAACAATCTCGACAGTCCTTTTGCATTCCTCCGTGTGCTGACAGATTGAGAAGTTCGAAATTCAAATTCTCCCGCGCCCTTGAAGAATTGAGAGAAATATATATATATGTATATACAGATATATATGCGTAGATTTTAATATAGTCCCGGTAGGTAAAACAGATTCTCGGCGTAACGATTAACTCTTTGCGTGATGGACGGTGATGTTTGCGGACACTTGACTGAAGGAACTCGATCGCGCGCGGGTTTGTAGATTTCTAACCAGTTACTTCAATCACTTGAGCTTTTGAGCGTTATATGAGGCTCCAGTATAGGAAGGGAAGAAGAGAAAGAAGGAAAGATAAAAAGAAAGAGGTGGAGTATGTCGGTATAGGAGAGCTAAGGTTATCTGAGTTCGCGGCACAAAGTACAGCTGATGTGCGCGTGGCTATCAGCGCAATAAACTAGAATCCTCTCTTCGGCTTGCTTCTCTTTCCCATCGCTCCAAGTTTTAGCTCAGGCGTGTGGATGGGAATGAAATCACCCTCCTTTTAGAAATCTGATTGAGAATCTAATTCATTTTTCTCATATTTGAATAATCGTTATTGTCTGCTTTGTTTTTGTATTGTTTTGTAGGTTTTTGGAGCTGGTGTAATCTCTTTGAGTCTACTTTCATTAACTAGGTTGAGAATTAAATTGAGTTCCACATTTCAAATTTTTGTTTAAATAAGAATGGAATGTAGTTCACCTCCCAATTGAAAGGGATAAGACTGATTCTAGGTACGGTTCAAATGAATGGCATCTAGTAAAGCAAATTTAATGTGAAAAATTAAACTCTAAAAAACGTTCCATGAACGTTTGATGCACCTTCATTTAATATATATCAACTTTAAATCAATCTAAAATCGACCCACAAAGATTGTGTTCTTTTGGGGATTTATCATTAAGTTTCTTAAGCAGAATAATTGAAAAGAAAATCCATTCAAATCAGTTTTCTTTCAAGTTTAACCCATTCTTTTGAATATCTTTATCAGGGGTAGCTATATGATATATATAGCATGCTGCAAACTCAGACTACAAACATACATAAATGGGAGTAGCGGAAAGAGCTACTAGACATGAAATTGATTGGTTCATCATTTTATGAAATATCTGTTCTCAACATGTGCCATGTATTGTTTCTGATAATGCATTTAATTTATGATATACATAGACATTTCAATGACTGTAACGTATGATTCTTGTCATTCAACATTCTCCCTACACAGAATTATTTGTTCAACATATCAAGTCATTAATGTCTTTTGCATCATTTATTTATACCTTCAGTCATTGAATTTCTTTATTTGAATCAGAACATGACTTTCATGCATATTCAACGAATGAAGTAGCACATGCACTTTATGTATAATCATTCTATTGACTTTTATAATTCATCATCGATTGTTTTCACTGGATTTCCTTTTCAAAAACCTCTATTGTTCGAGAAAGAAAATAATTTTTGTGATAAATCATGTACATGTCTTTTCTATTGGGCAACCACATGGTGGAAACAACTCAAACTTAATTGAGCAATCGTTATCTACTGAGAATTTTGCATAAAAAAAGATGGAAATTGATTCTATGAATTATACTCCATTGAAAATGTATTTCAAATTCCACTTTGAAAATGAGTTCAAAAAAATCGTAGTTGGAGTCATATTTGAACTTTAGCAAACACAAAAATGAATGAAATATTAATTTTATCCAAGAAATAAATTCACTGATTCAGAGACAATGCTCATCTTGCGCCACATCGTTGTAAGATAAACATCTTATCAATAAACTATAAATTAAGAAAAATATATAACTTGTACATGAAAAATAAATAATGTAAACGCAAAATTAGAAGAACGCGTCCAGGGGGTAGGAAGTGGGGATACGGTTAGAGTGTATTAACCCAGAGGTCTTGCTCGTTGTCTCGTGTTATAGAAGTGATCGGTTTTACGTGTCATCTCTTATCACTGTGTTACCAGGGGGGGCAATTAAGGCCAATTGATAATCATACTCTGTACATACATGTATGCTCATTTGTTTGCTTGTTTATCTTTGAATAGTTGCTGAGTCTTCAACATAGTAGATGAGTTTAATTTTGCATAAACCGATACATTATTTCTGGGACGATTACGCACATGTTTTTCTCATTTTCAATCAATTCGTCGATAGAATGTAGTGATATTAAATTTTCCTATCATGTATTCCCTCACAGGACCACAGTCTCAAAAGAGTTCTTAAAGAATTCATAAAGAACACAATCAGTTCAATAAGAATTCTGTATAAATTCTTACTTTGTATTGCAATTTTCTTATTTTCAAAACAGAATGCAAGAACAAATATTTAGCCAAGTTCATTTGATAACATTTGAAAAGATTCTAGAAGAATATGAAAATTTCTTTGAAATAAAACTAGATCATAAAATTCTAGAAAAAAAGTTGAGATTTATGAAAAAAACGAACACACTCCCGCTTGGAAATTCCATTGGAATTGGAAAATAGAAATCTATATTTTAGAAGATCAGTACTTTGAGATCTCATGATGCATTCACAAAAAGATTTTTTTTTATGAATTCATTGAGAACTCATTCCGAATCGTTCTGCTATGTAAGAAGACGCAAAACCGTTCAATTCTTTCGGAATTGCCTTAGCAATTAAGGTTCAAGTCTTAACAAATATGAAAAGTTTCTTTTCGTAAGTTTGAGATAATTTTTCATTCTGATTCAAATCAAATATTGTGGAAATAATATAGCGCCCTCTATAAACTCCTATTATTTGAAAATTTGAGAACTTTCGCCCCATGTGAACCCGCCATTTATTAAGGTTGAAGGAACCTATACCACCCTGTATATGATGAACAATATCCTTGTTACACGTATATTGTCAACATCAATTGGAAGAAGTAGTATTTTACGGAGCAGATTACTTATCAGAAATATCAAACAATCAAACAATTGTGTAAGAAAATATTCTTCAATTCTGTTCGATCACAATCAAATCTGTATAACAGATCGTAAAAATTTGTCTTTGTCTTGGACTCGAGGGAACATTTTCCACTAATCATTGTTATTGAACACTTGATTTTTCTTTGTGACTTTGTGACTAACCGGAATAATTCTCTAAGATAAAATTTTATAAACACAGGAAACGCCAAGTTCAACTTACCGTCATACATTGGAAAAGAACAAATACGAGACACCGAAAATGACGAAATTACAATATCCCAAAGCTCGTCGTGACGAGAGTGTCGTTGATGATTACCACGGTGTTGAGGTTAGAATTTCTTTTTCCTCTCTTTTGTTCACCCTGTATTGTGTTGTTACATATTTGTTTATTTCTATAGGTACCTGATCCGTACAGATGGTTAGAAGACCCCGACTCGGAAGAAACCAAAGCATTCGTGGATGCTCAAAATGCTGTATCCACAGCTTATTTGTCAGAATGTAAATCGCGTCAAGATATTTACAACCGATTGAAACAATTGTGGGATTTTCCTAAATACTCTTGCCCTACTAGACATGGGGATAAATATTATTTTTATAAGAATACCGGCCTGCAGAATCAAAGGTAGATTTAGAATTGAGAGGATTTCCTTTAAAATTGTATTGATGATTCTTTTAATATTTTACAGTGTTTTGTATGTGCAAGATTCCTTAGACGGGGAGCCCAGAGTATTCCTCGATCCAAATACCTTTTCTGATGATGGGACTGTGTCGATTAGTATGTGTGAATTCAGCGAACATGACAAGATCCTTGCCTATGCTTTGTCCGGTAGTGGTTCCGATTGGAATTCTATTCATTTCATGAATGTCGAAACTGGTGAGTTGAAACTCAATAAACACTGTATTTTGCTGTTGAGAAAAGAAGAAAAATGATTCCACTGCTTCTCATTTTCAATTTTGAAGTTCATAGATTTTGATTAAATTACATTCAAAGTTAAGATATCTGATAAAATTGCAAATAAAGTTTATCCAAGAATTCAAAATCAGCAGAATTTGATGCATGACTGGGATTGAATATTATTAGGTCTTTAAGAGTTATTTGAATTTAATTTATTGTACTATATTTTTTTGCAGTTATAGATTCATATTATTTCCTTGAATTATTTGCAAACATTCTTTTTTTGTTTTGGAAAATTCCACAGGAGAAAAATATCCAGAAATCTTAGAAAATGTAAAATACTCTTCTGTCACGTGGACGCATGACGACAAAGGGATTTTTTATGGCCGTTACATGACCAGAGAATCTTCGACCGGAGGAGATAGGGATCAAAAATTATGTTACCATCGTGTTGGTACACCACAATCGGAAGATGTTATAGTAGTTGAATTTCCTGAAGAACCATTGTGGAGAATGTGAGTTTACATACTTGTATATGCATATAGATCTGCCTTTTCTGTAACTACAATTATTCGATACACAGAGGCGCGGAAGTGACAGACTGCGGTAACTGGCTTATAGTAACGCCTATGAAAGATTGTAGAGATAATTTAGTGTTTTTCACCGAACTGAAACCAGAAATTGATATAAAGGGTAAATTACCTCTCACGCAAATCGTTGATAAATTTGAAGCAGATTATGATGTTAGTATCAGTTTTTTAATCAACTACCGATAAAATGATTTCTCTGAATTTATAAATTTCATCATTGTCATTATTATTATTCCAGTACGTGACGAACGATGGTACAAAAGTTATCCTTCGGACAAATAAAAATGCACCCAATTTTAAATTGGTTGCCATAGATTTAAAAGATTATAGCGAAGATAAGTGGGTAGATTTGATATCCGAAGATCCAAATGATGTACTAGAATGGGCATCCGCGGTGGACGGAGACAAGCTCGTGACTTGTTACCTCAGGGACGTCAAGGTTGGTTTTGTCGATCGTCATTTTTATAAAATTGAAATATTTACTAAAAACTGTTCTCTCCGTAGAATGTGTTGCAATTGAAAAGTTTGAAGACTGGAGAGCTTTTAAGAACATTCCCGTTAGACGTTGGTACGATCGTGGGATTCTCAGGCCAAAAAAAATACTCAGAAATATTTTATCAATTCACGTCTTTCTTAACGCCTGGTATCATTTACAAAGTAGACCTTAAGAAAAATGAGGAACCTCAGGTATTACGAGAGATCAAAGTCAATAACTTCGATCTGAATCAGTACAAAACTGTTCAAGTGTTTTACAACAGTAAGGATGGTACTAAAATTCCAATGTTCATAGTCTCGAAAAAGGTAAACAGAGCAAAAAAATTAATTCGTAAAATCGAAATCGAGGAGTTTATTTTTTTTCTTGGGATTTTAGGACGCGGTTTTGGATGGATCGATGCCCGCTTTGTTATTCGGTTACGGAGGTTTCAACGTCAGTATTCAACCAACGTTTTGTGTGATCAGATTAGTGTTTATGCAACATCTCAATGGAGTATTCGCACTCGCCAACATTCGTGGTGGAGGGTAAGAATCGGATGAAACGTAAAAGGAGTTGCATCCCAGGAAAAAAAAATGATAGAAGACGATTGAAAGGCTCAAAACCTGTATAAAAACAGGTAGGAACCGATTTCAATCGGTTTCTTCGTTTTCGTTTGCTAGGGATCTCATTCCAGTATCTAAAATAGTTCACAACTTGGGTGTGCAACTGTGCTTTCGCCGTCTTTCGATATGACATGGAGAAACCAAAAAATGGATTAATTCGTGGATTACTTCAAAAAAACATGCATCAATTTTTGAGATAATATCCGACAATGGCTAGAAAGATGGAAAAAAAGTAGTGGCAAGGAACGGATATTACTTGAAATTATATGTATTTAATCACTTTTGAGGAATAGAATTTTCAATTTTGGAAATGAGCGGCAAAAGCAAAGGTGTAAACCTAAAAAATTCTTTATGAATTTATCTCATCGATATTTCTTAGATTATACAAAATGCTTTTTTTTCTCCATTCTAGAGAGTACGGAGAGAAATGGCACAACGCTGGCAGACTTTTCAACAAACAGAATGTTTTTGACGATTTGCAATGCGCGGCTGAATATCTCATAGATAATCGGTACACGACTTCTCCTAAATTGACTATTTTAGGAGCGAGTAACGGTGGTTTGTTAGTAGCAGCGTGTATGAATCAAAGACCCGATTTATTTGGTGCAGTCGTTGCGCAAGTAGGGTACGTAGGGTTAACATACGTTGATTACATTCTTATTGTAGATAACGTTTATCAAATTTGTATATTCATTACAGAGTTATGGATATGTTACGTTATCACAAATTCACTATTGGCTACTGCTGGGTTTCCGATTATGGAAATTCAGAGGATGAAAAACATTTTCAAAACTTATTGAAATACTCACCTCTGCACAATGTTAAACAGAAAGAAAATGGAGTTCAGTATCCCGCAGTTTTATTGTTAACCGCGGATCACGACAATCGAGTAGTACCTCTTCATAGTCTCAAATTGATAGCGACGCTTCAGCATCATTTGGGTTCTTTGCCGAATCAGACCAATCCCTTGATCGCCAAAGTTGACGTCAAAGCGGGACACGGGAGGGGAAAACCTACCACTAAACAGGTTCGTATAAAAAAATCTATAGAATTTTAATTTTTCTTCATATTTGTTATAAAATAACGTAATTTTTTGTTTTCTAGATCGAAGAAAACACCGATATATTGTCTTTTATAGTTAAATCATTGAATTTAGAGTTCAAATTATAATGTGATTGAGATTAAGAGAGAGATTATATGCAAATCTCATCTAAAAATTTACAGTTTACGTTTAACATTTTTGTAATATCGTGATACTCGTTCATGTAAAATTAAGGATAAAAGAAAGGTGAAAACAAGAGATTGAAAGAGAACAAAGTTGTGTATTAAAATAACGATAACTCGAGATACTATATCATACTTTTTATTAAATAATTCTAATAAAAGATAATGCAAGATCATAATTCTGTGTATATATTTATATAATATATGTATATATGTATATACATATAAAAAAAATACTAAACAGAAAAGAAAACTTACAGCGAGTGATTGTTGAAAAAGTGTAAAAAACAAAAACAAGAGGGAGGCAATATTCCTCTGTGCATGTTTTTTAAAATTATAATTATTATTACATTCAAATCACAGTTGATTAATTAGTTTTAATATTATCACAATGTTCTTCGCCCTCTCTTTCAGATACGTCAATTAATTTTGCTAATATGTTTCCTCGTTTAAAAAAGTTTTTCATACTTCTTTGAAGTAATTATTGACATTACAATGTATAATACTTGATTCAATTGATTCATCGTACATATTTGTTTCATATAAAATCGATGTAAAGCTTAAAAACTATTCAACGTTTTTATTATATAATACTATTTCGCATCGTAGTATTCGAAAGTGATAAATTAGAAAGATAGAAAAATTATTATATTTATAAAAGTTCGATGTATGACTATAACACGCGTAAAATGTTTCTCACGAGTTCCTAAATTTTGATAATTGTGCGTCAGAATTTCTGATCTAGGCCGACGGTAAATAATGCGGTGAAAAATTGAATGAACAATCTACCCATGTATTCTTCGCCTTTGATTGGCCACATGCCTTCTAAGAACCCGATATGACCTCCACGATGCGTGACGACTACAGCCACGTTTTTACTCTGCCTTATTTCGTTGAGAGGAATGACTGAAATAAGATTTTTTCGCTTTTTGTTTTCAGTGAGCTTTGGAGAACGAGGGAGGTGTTAAAACTAATTAATTCAAATTCAGACTATGTTCAACCTGACCAAAGACATCTTGAAACATTGGAAAGGTAAGAAATATCATAAATAATGTTTCTCGGAGAATCAATTGGCAGAATTTGGGGTTCGGAATTGAAGAGATATATTTTCTAACCTTACCTTGCAAAGGTTGAAATGGATCATCGGCGGCACTTAGACATAATAACGGCACTTGAATAAAGTGTAGCTTGTCGTGAATCGTCGCATTAGCGTAATAATCTTCCACGTCTTTGTATCCGAATTGTTTGCAAGTGAAACGTGTATCGAAATCCCTAACCGTTTCGCCCTGGATAAGAAACGTATTTGATTTTTGTTTGACTTTAATTTTGATTTTACAAAACTTACCTTGAGAACGTTATCGATATCTATATCAAATTTTCCATTCTGTAGGGAACTGTGTTGATGTATCAACGCCTCTCGTAAATTTTTAGCCAAATGTTTATTCAGCATTAGATTCAAGTAATTTCCTTCAGTGATTTTAGTGGCTTCGAATACGTTCCACGGAACCGAAATAATAAAACAAGCTTTCAATTTACTTCTCGCCGTTGCTCCATGTTGGGCTAAATAATTTCCTAGAATCAATCTGTATGGAAGGACACAGATTTTTGATTAGAATACGTATCAAGGAGGGAAAAAAATCATATATTTACCCGCCCATAGAAATTCCTGTTGCTCCGACAGGGACGTGAGGATGTAATTTTGTTACGTGATCTACGACTTCGGATAAATCGTCACAATTCGCCGCGCAGTACGTTCTGGGAGTCTGTAAATTTATTATAACATTCTATACCAATTCCTATGGATTGTTTGTTTTTCAATATTTGATACTTTACCTTGAGCGCTACCCCACCTAATCCTCGATTATTGAATATCACGGCTCTGATACCAGCTTTTTTCGTTGTCGTTATCAAACATTTGATGTATTCCGCTTGACTCTCCCCCGTGAGTCCAGGTAAAATGATGACGATCGGGGAAGTGTTGGAACAATTTTCCTCCGACCAATCGAGGGCTACCTCACCTCCGTCCGAAAGAGTGAGAATTTCTCTGAACAAAAAACAATATTTATGAAGTAAGCGAAGCACGTTCCTTGACTAACGATTTTTCAATTACAACTGAGAATTTGAATTGGAAAAGCGTGCAGGCTTATGTTCTACCTACCAACCTGCGGTACTGTTCGGGAGGAAATATTTGTGATCTCAATACACTAGCCAAAACGGTTTGTGCTCTCGATTCGAAACACCAGAGGGTAGGCCAAAATTTGCTCTTCACCAAAGGCACGTGTTCTTCTAAAAATTCGCGAAACGGTCCGTTCGCGCAAACGAACAATGGAGTCTGTAAATGAAATAACGAACAAAATTATCGAGCTTGGGATAAAATTCGATAGGAAGTGGGATATTTTTAGAGATCGAACGGCAATGAACTGATAAAATTCATGAACCCCAAATGATTCCACGATCGATGGTTTTGCAACAATGTGATCAAACTTTTGAATTTCAGAATATTTTACACAGGATCTTTCGTTCGATTTGGAAGGTCAGGGCTGATGTCAGCTACAGGAACGATGTCAGGGCTGAGCATTCGCGTTGGGTGAGTGAGTTGTATTACAAATTTTCTTCTTTACTTCTATCGTTTTGGACGATTTACATACCTAATATTTTAATCAAATTCATGTTTATACTCATAACTTACGATGCATTCATAAATAACAACATTATTTCAAATGAACGGAACATCGTGTTTCGTGAATTATCGAATTAACATTCATGGCTGACACATGATTGCGTAATTTTAACTTCCATTAGACCAATATATCGTAGAGGAGATAGGACGAAAAGCCTGGAATTATAGGTATGATAACGGTAATGAATATAATGATAGAACGAAGAAGAGAATTCAAAAGAATTTTTGACAATTCATATTGAAATGCTCATTTGAATAATGTTGTTTATTCTTCGGGGTTCGCTTTCCGCGCAACATAATTTTCAACTGGCACGATCTTTAAATATTCAGAAAACCTTCCCCGTCATCTTTGGGAGATTTTACCACAGTCCGAAAGGCACGTTAAAGTATCGAGGTATCAAATGAATTCATAGAGTTTGAAATAGGATTTAATTACCAACAAATTCTTATTTCCGGATCATCTTTTAAAAGTAAAGATTTGCATTCACATCGAAGTTCAATATAGTTCGTTTGATATGGTAATTAGGAATAAACGTGTGCAATATGAGTAACAAATTCTTTTTTGCTCAAAATATGTTATCTTGATTGATATCGACGTGAATCGATACGACGATATTATACCTGCTCGTGATCAGGAAACAATATTCGTGCAAAGTTCGAAAGTTTTACATCATTCAAGTTCAATATCAAATCATCCAGCATCTACTTGTTTATCGATATAGAGAATAATAGTATTTTCAATATAAATGTTGATCAATACAGAGGCTCATTGGGGATTCAAAAATAAAAAATCAATATTTTTTCATTGAAGGAATAGATTTAAAAGGAATTGATAGTTTTAATTTTATAAATATTATTTTTAATGTGAATGTTGATGTTAAGGATATGTAAATGTTTTCATAAAAGATTCAAACTTCTACAACATATAATATCGGCGCTTCTTGAATCCTATTAATGATATTCTTTTCAACTGAAATCCAACGTACGTTGAGAAAGATGTTACGAAATTCCTATAATCTTGATCTGTTTTTTTTTCACGATGCATGGAGATGAAATGAGAACGAACCGAGTGTTTGTGAGCTCTATTTAAAATGTTGGAAAGATTTGGAAATAAATCGGGGACGCAAACCGCCACAGAACAGAAAGAGATGACTGTTTTTTTTTCTGCGTTTCATAGCGGTTTTTGTTCCACTTCGTACCAAAACGTATCTGCACGAATGCGATAGGGTGACCAGACGAATCAAACTGATAACACATCGATAGTTGAATTTTATGAAAAAAAACCTGCTCAAATGAATTGACAATTCTCATTCGAAATAGTTGAGAGTTGACAAATGCAAATGAGTACATATATACTGCAAAATCAATGCACGTTAATTGTCTTTTCTAATCTATGAGCTCGGGTTGTCTCATCGGGGATTGCTGGTATCGCCTCAACGGTAACCAATTTTAAACTGTACAATCGGTGACTATTTTTCAAAAAGCACTATTCGATTATAAACTCAAATCAGACTTCTCGAGATGCGTCGAGGGATCTACTATTATTCATTAGATTAGCTAGGGAATCAGATTAGATTAGATTTGATTGAATTTCAATCAGATTAGATCAGGGGAGAATAATAATCATATACTTATTGTCGTGATGATCTCCATCTTGAGTTGATATCTTCCTGCTTTTGCCAACTTTTCATCTTTGTTTCTAATTGCACGTAACGTTTCTGGGAGAAAGATTTTGAGAGACTTCGGCTTTGTTAAATGTTTTGTGTAGCAAGTATTTATTCTCTTCTGACAATGGGTTCTTACTAGATCTTGAAATTTTTAAAAAATTTGTTCAATTGGAGTCACTTCTTTTTCTACACTGAGAAAACAGATATCTTGAGAAATACCATAATTTATGGATTTTCAGCGCTGGTTTGATCCGAGTCGGAATATTCACATGCATGAATCTCTAAAAGTACCATAATTTCTTGGACTTTTTGAAATAAGTATGGTACCTTCCGTATAAAAGTCCAAGACATTATGGTACTTTTAGAGGCTTTTTCAGGTAAATATTTAGACTCGGTCAGACCAGCGCAGAAAATCCATAAATTATGGTACTTTTTAAGATACCTTTTTCTCCGTGTACTTTTGTGCGAGATTTGAGATGAATATTCTTCCCTTTAACTATTATTTTAGCGTAACTTGATTGTTCCTTCCTCTGCATGATTGAACTTAATGATCTAGACCAAAATTTTGTCAAATATGTTTTACAAACGTTCGGGTGGGTTTATTGCATTCAGAGACGTTGCAACGTAAAGCAACGATATCAAGTAACATCATAACGTATCAAAAACGTATTCGAATATCTCGTAATTGTTCCATGTCAGATTGTGTAGCGTATTTTTCTTCAGGAGAAAATAATCCATTGTTTTGTAAAAATAATGCCTAGTCAGAGTTCTGAAATGTCTCAGAGATGGCTAATCTTCTCGTTCTTTGTGACATTTCAAATAAAATATCCCTAGAACTTAGCAGAAACAGTTTTTCAAGATATTTTTCACTTGAAACGTTACAAATCGCAAATATTAGTAGTCTCTGAAACGTTCTGGATCCATTTTGAAACGTTTTATCCGCGTTCTCATACAAGATGATAAATTTATCATACTTGGAATCGAGATCTGACCAAACTTCGAGGTTTTTTAGATTTCTGCAGCGGAAATCGTTCTCTCAGAATTGATCATAGCATTGTCTCTTTTACTCTGACATACACAAAACGTACAGGGAAGAGAGAAAGATAGTGCTATTGCCTACGTTCAGATGTGAAGAAATCCACACGGTGTAACCGCAACTAATCTAGTGACGGGAATCCTTGAAAAAGATCGATCCTTTTCGAAGATTCCCATCACTGAACTAAACTGAACTTTGACAACGTTAGCCATCGTCTCTCTAAAATCTTTGGAGTGAGATTTCACTCTTTAGCCAGCCAGAAGTGAGCCTGTCGAATTTTCGGGGGAAATTTCCACTCTTTTAGAGTGATATTCTAAGGTTTGAGGTTAGAAATTCACAACCACTTCGACGCTAGAGTGAATTTTTCACTCTAAGAGAGTGAGAGGTCACTCGAAACGAGTGAAAATTCCACTCGAAGCGGACAGGCTCACTTCTGACACTTAGTGGAGTGAAACGTGCAATTTTTCACTCTTTAAGATTTAGAGAGGTTATTAGCCGTTGCAGCTAAATTTCAGGTCTCTAAGAGCGAGCTAAAATTTAACTACAGAAGGGTCGCTTTTTTCGATACTGTTATTAATTAATTTTCAATTTGAATAGTCAACGAGGTCTTTGATGCTTATTTGAGAACCGTTTTCGCTGTCACATGAGAATTATCGAGTTTGTTTTCTAAATCATTTTCCTTTACTCCAATCTTCATGGATCATTGAACGAATTCGGTCTCGTAAAAATAGGCTAGGGCAAGTGATATGCAGTCGGTGAACTACCCTCCGATGAAATCCAATACGTCGAAACTGCCACCCATATGAGAAACATGTGCTGTTGTTTTTTTTATAGATCCTACATAATGTCAATACTTCAAAACGTCGTCACTCCGTAGTTCATTTTACATTTCCATTAAAGAAACTATAATTGTATCAACAAAATGCCCAACCAGCACAAATGATCAATTTAAATTTATAAAGACTTCTTAAAGACCTCTTGAATGGTTCCCGTTATGCTAATCAATATGTATTCATTATGAATATTCTGGATTCAAAATGAAAACGTCTTGAATGCCCGGACAATGTATTATGAAATTTCGATATGAGTCCTTTCTGAACATTAAATTGTTCATTAATAGTTCATTTTGAATTCAAAATATTTATAATGAATACATATTGATTAGTATAACAGGAACTCTTGTGCTGTATGGGTGTACATTATAGAATTTCGAAATATTATACCCAAGTACGGAGCACTATTGTTTAGAATTAAAAATTGTATAATTTGAAAGAATGGACAGAAATTGAGTGTGTCTTAGTGATGGGAATCTTTGAAAGTGAGCGATATTTTTTATATATATAAACTATATAATTTTTATAGATTTGAATGAAAATTCGATACTTTTTAGATACAAAAAGATCGATCTTTTTCAAGGATCACCATCACTAGGGTGCCTCATACACACTTGTGTCTGCTTTATACATAATCCATTGTATTACAATGCAACGCGCGGATTTGTAAATCAGTTTATCGAACACTCCGTAATGGGAATACGTGTAAAAGAGGATATTCCAAATTGTCATCATCCAATGAGTGCAAAAAAAGGAGAGAGAGAGAGAGAGAGAGAGAGATGACGATTTTGCTTTTGAACCTCCGAAACTCACTTTGACAACCTCATAGAGGTAATAAAAACAAAATCCAAATCCAAGCAGCGCCCCGTAATAGAGTTTTGGTATCTCAGGGATGTTCTCAAAGATGTCCATCGCTGCAACGATGATAAACCGTTTTTTTTTTTTGAAGATACTAAATGCACTTGAATTCCGTAGCGATAACACACACCGGTATTGAGAAAGGGACTGGAGAATAACGATAACCGCAGAGTCGTACGCTCGTCACTGACGAACGAAAGAGTTGTTTCAAAGCTCTAAAACCTCGATACGTACACACGGATGAGGAACTTGTGCGCCTGACGTCATGGTCAGTCACTACCGTTGATGCAGTTTCGTATAATTGGACGGTTTAATAGCAGACTGTGGTAGTACGTTTGTGGGGAATTGAGCAGTCTCTTCGCTTCAATGTGTCATGTTTAATAAGATGAATAAAGAGCGTGTTTTTTTATCTTGCGTGAAGGAAAAAGAAAGATGTTTCATGAGAAAAATGTCCTAACTTTTCATGTGTCGGTGCATCACGTGCTCCGGTCACGTGTTAACCTCGCAGGGAGAATTTTCGATTTAATGTGGTATATTATACCGTACGTAGGCATATAAGTAGATATATACGTTGTAAATCTATGAGGTAAAGGAAAGAAATGTGGGCCAAGAAGTATTTGAATCGATATGATAGACTAAGACTGTTGAATTATGTAATATCGACATTTCATGATAATTCCTTAATTGTTCCTCGCCCGTATATCGACGAATTGAATAGAATTAATATTTTGGCCACAAGGAGCACTGTTGTCGCTAACCAGTCTCGCTCCTGAAATTAAGTGTTTTGAACCATATATTATACTTCTAAAAACAGATTATTTCTCACAACACCTAGAATTGAAAATTAATACTTGTTTTTATTCTATTTTCGTATCGGTTATACATATATCACTTCTCATAGGTCAGATTACAGTTGTATATCAATATTGTACTTTGCTCTTAGGAATTAATTTCAATGCATTGTTCCAGTTGAATTTCCATCGCTCGTCAAGTTTCAAATTAATTTTGTTGAATTATGAATTAGTTGTTTCGTAACT
Source organism: Gonatopus flavifemur (assembly GCA_018340375.1). NCBI lineage: Eukaryota > Metazoa > Arthropoda > Insecta > Hymenoptera > Dryinidae > Gonatopus > Gonatopus flavifemur. Next base: position 1,962,461 of record JAFFJZ010000012.1, on the reverse strand, counting down.
GGTATTCAAATTAAAAATGAATAGTTTTTGTTATTTTTTGTACTCTTTATTGATTATCTTTATAAATCGGGAAGGCATTTGAAGCATAAAACATAATAATAATCAAGACTGCTATCGTTTGTAATCAGCATATTAGAATCGACGTTAATATTGAGTTTTATTTATAAAAATATTATCTGACAAATACAAAACTATCAGATACAAACTCTATAGGGAATGTGTATAACGTAAAGTTCAACGTCACGTTATTGTAAATCTTACGGACTTACGCAATTATTGGATTTAACGAATGAATGCAACTGTCTGAGAGGGTTGTGTCAATTTGAACGTACACGTTCGTTAACGTGTGGAGTTCGTAGCACTTGCGACATATGTCTGTATCTGATATTACATAATCAACAATGATGATGCTTAGTTACACTCACGATACTATAAAATTCGATGAACAGTAACGATAGGGCTAAAATCAGGAAACGTATGGAGAAAAATGGCGTCTTTATTAAACACAGTCTTTTACATTATCGGTGAACAAAGTGACATCTTATCGATGCACAGAATTAAGCATATATAATCTCTTATCCAGTAACAATCTTTGTTCATTTTATTTGTTTGCTTTAGATTAATTTTACCGACTAAATCAACTTGTATGAAAATTCATCTCTTTTTCTCTCTCTCTCTGTATATAAAAGAAAAACGTAACTTCGGTAGCTACAGAAAACTACAGAAATATAATTTTATCAACGTTGTGCATAAAAAGAGAGGCAGAGAAAAAAATTAAAGATATAATTTTGGAAAATTTATCACAGAATAAATACATACTTTCGACTTGTCTAATCCGATTCGGAAACGTCATGTGGATATGTTTTTAGAAATATATTTATTCGAATCTTCAATCAAATAAAGAATCAAATCGACCAGATTCACATTGTCGTCCCGTAAAGAAAGTTTTGACGTGTCACGCGAATGAAGAGCAGTTCTGACGAATAGATAGATCACAAAGAGAGTAAATCAAACGCCAGATTGGAATCATATTGAACATCCATGTGTGTATTATGTATCTAATTTATGAGGTTATAAAAATAAGGTTCGTTGCTATACGCCATGGAAGATACAACGAATGGAAAAACAATTGCTCCAACTTGTACGTCATGAGAGTATTATGTTTCTACCTATGTCCTATAACGTGAAGAAAATGAGAAGAAATAAAGATATCGCGTGACGATGAGCATAGAATGAAGGAACATCATAGCCAAAACTCGAGTTTATAATTCTACTCTACTTCTAACTTGATTGGACTGATCATTGTTCTCATCAACGTTAGAAACTGGAACGTGTGGAAATCTGGTCGTTGCAGAATATCATGACGAACTACGACGATAACAGGTGGATTCGCGGATGTATTTAGCCCAGGTGCGAGTGGGAGTGAGATCTCCTTTTCTGAGGAAGGGTTTGTTACTGGATCCAGCGCGACTCTGTTCGAGGAGATTACGATAAGTTTCTGAATCGTACGAACACGTGAGACTTTTGCGAAGTTTGACGGTTCCAGCTTCGGGATTCGAGGCTTGAGATCCAACCAGAACGTGCAAATCGTTGCCTCTTTGAGCAGCCCAATCCCACATGTTAACGATAGAGCAATTACATACGAACGGATTGCCCAGAAGATTCAAAGACAACAGAGGATTATTTTCGAAAACTTCAGGTTCTACGTTTTTCAAATTATTATTGCTGATATCCAAGTGTTCAAGAGATCTCAATTCTTTCAAACATATCAAATCGTTGGTACTGGAGATGACGTTACCAGAGAGATTCAATCGAGTCAAGTTCCTCGTCATGGTGAAGATATTCTCGTTCAAATGATCAACGTGGCAATTACTGAGATCCAAAATCTGAAGACTGGATAGTTGTTTTGGCAACAAAGGACCCTGATCGGGCAGGGTGAGAGGATTCCCACTGAGTTTCAATTCGATCATTTCCGTGTAATCTCTATCTCCGAATACTTTAGGATCCAATGGAGTTTTGAGATCACAATTGTTGAGCTCGAGACTCTCGAGTCGAGTTAAATTAGCGAACAGACCTTGTTCCAAGGTATGAAGCTTGTTTCCAGAAAGTATGAGTCTTCTGAGAGAAGTCATTTGAGCGAAGGTATTGTTTCTCACGTGTCCTAAATTGCAGTAAGACATGTCCAAATATTCCAAAGATTTCAGAGGATTTAGAAGACTCACGAAAGCATCTGATAACGGATTATGAGATATATCCAACTCCTCTAAATGCTCAAACACATCGAAAGCGTTTGGTAACCTACGAAGGCTGCAATTACTCAGAGACAATTTGTGTAATTTTGGAAGATGACGTAAAACCGCAGTTAAATCTGCCGCGAACATTGGATTACCGTTCAAATTCAGTACCCTCAGTTTACTAGCGTTTCTGAAAGCTTCCTCGGAAAGACGATCCTGAAGATTACAATTCGAGAGATCCAGAGATTGCAAACTGTGAAGATTATGACCCAAAGTATTGCCCACGTCCAAATGCCATAATTCGTTATCAGCGAGCACCAGTTGTCTCAGATAAAGATTCTTAGCGAAAGCGTCCCCAGGAAGATTAGTGATGCCCGCTTTTCTGATATCCAAATGTTCCAGACGTACCAGAGGTGCCAACACGCTTGTCCAGCTCAACGATTTTAAACTATTCTCCGCCATCTCGAGTTCTCTCAAATTTTCCAAATGAGTGAACGCCTCGGAGGATACGTGGGTTAAATTACAAGAATTGAGTTTCAAGTATTCCAGATATATCAAATGATCGAAAGGGCCTGGCTCTATTCTCTCCAACGGATTGTGAGATAAATCTAGCTTATTCAAATTTGTCGTATTCTGGAAAAATCGTGGATTCAAATGACTGATTCCACAAGAGTTCAAATCCAGATACTGCAGACTGCGACTGTTCAGGAAAGGACCTTCCACTCTATCCAAAGGATTATGTTGGAGTTCTAGATTTATGAGACCCAAACTGTCCCTGCAAAAATGTATAAATATTTATCATTAGTTTAACGTAAACTATACCGTATATGTGTATAATACTCACTTGAAGGTGTCGGAATTCACTTTCTTGATCACGTTGTAGGAAAAATCTGCATCCAAGAGATATATCATTCCCGCGAAAGATTCGTACGTGAGTTCGGTGAGATGATTGTGCGCCATCTGCAGACGTCTAAGTTTGATACCCTCGGGAAAGCGATTCAGATGTTGAATATTGTTACCGTTCATATCCAACATGTACACATTAGGACTCAGTTCGTCGTATGGAATACTCGATAAATTACTTTCCGAACAATCCGTCACTAAATTGATACGAAAGTAATGACAATGACAGTCCATCGGACACTCGTCTTCCCGTACTTCTCCATTCAAACCGAGAGTCGAGGATATTAGAGCGATAAATAGAAAGGAACGTAACATCTTGGCTACCTGCATCGTTGGTATCTGTAACGAATATAAAACTTCAATACATGAAAACATTGTAGAAGAATTGAATCCTACTCGAGAATTATTGCAGTTCATTTTCCGGTTTACTAAATCAATTGTGAGAATTCACAATTTTTCGATTCTTTTTTCTCTCCCCAATATTTATATTCTCCCTAGATTGGATAGTCATAGCAGAGCAGAGAGCTGTACCCTTCATCACATCGACTCATCGTTAACGTCTGTTTGAAAAATTGAAACGTGTAGAGGACTAGATTTTTCAATAATGTGCACAAGTGAATGAGAAATTCTGTCACGATGAGAGATAGTAAAGTATCTTATGACAGACATCGTTAAAAAATGTTGACGTCATCCCTGCAACGATTCCCCAGAATGAGTAGGAGTGTTTTGATGTTTAATGACTCGCGGATCTTTCTATGCCGATGGTGACGAGGTCATTGATCTTTCCGCACACACCAAATGTGTGAAGATCGAAAAATGTGATGAAATGAAAGTATAACGAATTATTCAAGTTAGGGGACGATAATTCCTTCGTGTGAATATCAGAAAGTATATTCATTCGGTTTAATATAAAAAGGAGAAAAAAGAGAAGTGACTGGTGGTGGTGGTGGTGGCCATTTTACTTTCCGCTAGAACGACATTTACCGCTCAGCTTGAAGCGTTAATACACTTGACTGGTTTTCTCCTCTAGCTGTAACACCAGTACAGACTTTTGGTCAGAACCATTACCTATGGTATATATCCAGAATAGAGAAACACAGAGGCAAAGAGAGAAAGGGAAGAAGGAGACAGGAAAAGGGGGTTGAAGCCGCGATATTTCTCCCTTCGAATAGAATCGTTGTATTTCTCGACTGTCGCCTCGCCTTTGGCGCCACGAATCTTTTCGTTATTCTCCTTCCTTTCTCACTTCGCTCTTGATTCCTCAGAGAAGCTCTCTTATTCTTCCCGCCGTGAGCTTTAGGGCGTTTGAACTTCGCTTCTCTCTTCACTCGATTCGAATCATTTGCATTCAGACTCGAGGAGGGTAACGGGCGGCGGCGAGACTTTCATGCTTTTTGCAAACACGTCGCGAGAGAAGCTCTTTGCTCGCTTTATGGCGAGCAAAAGATTTTTAGGGTAGATGATATAAACGAATAGCTTGGGATATAAGAGTAGAGCGTTTCGTATATTTTCCCTTGTCAAATCCATTATGTATATTGAATTCAAAGCAAGGTTCTATTCTTCTTTCGTTAGAGAAGTTTCGTATTTTTCTCTCTTTGAGCAATCTATTGTTCATGCCATTTCCACGGATTCATCTGAAATTGTTGGATTTGCATAGCTTGCGCACAATCATTGCGGGTTAAGAAGCAAACGATTCAACGGCAGATATGAATTTTCAATCAATTTCCAATTCTAACTTCCAAACTATAAAATATCAAATGGAATGTTTTTTTTTCATATTTAAATCAAAATCATTTTCTTGGAAAAATTTCAGAGAAAATGAACTCGGAACTGCTTTATGAAATACACGACATTACGAACGCTGCAAACTTGATTGAGGAAATTTTATTTATCGAATAGAAGCTCGTGGTGATGGGGGAACTTGATATTAGGATTTATTATCAAATGGTCTAAATATGGGCCATCTAACGACACGGTGGTTCGAATCCGTTGAGAGAGAACCGCTGCATGAATATTACACAAGAAAACTTTCTAGATAACAAAGATGTTCCTCCCACGTTTCGAAAAGATTTTTTTTCCAAAGTTGCAATGTGAAACGATTGTGGTTCGATCACGAATTATTCGAGAATTTCACTCATTTTAACTGGCTTTGATAAGGTAGGAATCTTCGTCGGTGACTCCAGATTCGCATACGTTGCATTCCTTTCTTTATCGCGATAACAAAAATGCAAAAATCAGTTTTCTTCGCATTTTCTTTTCTACTTCCTTTTCAAAATTTGGCACAATAACACATTCGTTATATAGAATCTAAAAGTCATGCTCTTCCTCCACGTGTTGTCGAAATCAGCAAAACTTTGAATAAAAATGCAAACAGTCTATTTGTTGACTTTTAAATGTGATCTCTCACCATTCATAGGGATATTGTAATCTTCAAACGTAGAAAGATAGATCATTCGTAGATTTGTTCTTATTTAAAACCCAATTCAACCTTGGACAAAACAAATTCCCGCTAAATCAAGCGCCTGACCGAACGACCGACCTCTCCTCTGTATATTTGTACGTACACACGTACGTACGTTGGTATTATTTTGCACCGTACGAATTTCATGTGCATCCAACTGTAGTCCCCCTTTAATAGTCGAGGAAAAAACAACTTTTGTACGTACGCGCACATTCGATTGATTAGATTATATAACGGTTGTTAATGCCCGACCTTTGCTTGATTCGATAAACATCTTCATCTCGACAACGATACATCCATTATGTTAGATTTATGCAAAAAAAAAACATAAATAAACAAACAATAAAACAAAGACTAAATATGATCTACTTACGTTCACGTGAAATCCTTCTTTAAAAACATATATATACACGAGTGTTTGATACTATTAGGCCTTCTATAAATAAACCTGACTTATAACGTGAGATGATGAATTTCATGGAACATCCGTAGAGTCATTCAATCAAAAGTATATCATTATAATTTCATATCACGATCATCGTCACTTCAGAAACACTCGAAGAAGAGATAGGTTGTCGAAGAAGAGGTTGTTTACATACGTGTAAAACGTGCGAGAGGAGAGCTTTTCGAATTTGAGGACAGTTGCTAAAATTTACCGAGGTCAGGGTAAAACCTGTCGACGATGATCTTGGTAGCGTGTTACTGATACGACTCTTTCGTTTCGTTCTCGAACAACTACGTACTCGTTCTTCTTCAGGGTGTTATGTTTCTATCCCTCCTACCACTATTTTCTTATGTATATACACATTAAGTATTCAAGCTCACGTGTATAGTTGAACAAAACGTATATGTGTGTATGCTTATTCTCCCCTTCTATCCTACAAGAACAGACAAATTTGATTTTAATTCCATCTAACTGCAGAGTTGAATGACTCTGACCGATGCTATTTGAATGAATAATTGAAGGAAAAGTGTAGTGGAATGATTTTATTTTTTTTATATCTTTGAAAATGAGTTGTCACTGTAATTTCAAACGTTTGAATAGAAATTAATGCTGAAGAATCGAAATACTTTGCCTACATTCACAAACAGAATTACATTCACGCGTTACATTTTCAAACAGAATTTCTAGGAAATTTTCACAAGAGTCTTGGAAAATTAGAACAACTGGAGTCGCTGGTCAGCTAGCCAATGTGAAAAGATTTGCCAAATCCGCACTAGTATCTGCTCAAATTGTGGAATAGAAAGCCTGGGAATCTTTGAAATGTGTTTGAATTTTCTTCTTCTGTGTCAGTGGACACCCTAAAGAAAGACAAGATCGTTCAATTGGATTAATCGTTTTATCATAGGGGGATTCAGGGATTCCCAACTCAAAATTCTCTTCCTCTATTTTAAATAATGATGGGTGAATAAAATCGATTGAACTCTGCAGCTGCATCTTTTCCGATCGATCGACAGAATAGAGCTGAAGTTCAAATGCACCTAATGTGATTTTATATATAATTTTGATCAAATTTCCATAGATGTGTATAAAATTTAGATTAAGACTTGATAGAAATGATATATATAAAATCACATTGAGTTCATTTTTGCTCCAGCCCTGTGATTTAGCGATGTGGTGACTTTTTACTCACGCGTTACTAACTTTGCGATCACTTTTTCACTTCTTTCGTCCATTGCATCGCTCATTCAGCAAAGCAAATTTTCAAAAATCTCTATTTCAGCAAGAATTTTTCTTTGCCTACTGTGGAAAAAAGGCACTATTTTCAACCGTGGGATTACTTTTCCTCTTTTTCTTTGAACCCTTTGAAGCATTGACAACTCTGACAGTCGATTGATAATATACAGTGATGAGATGACGTTATGTGCTGTTCTTGCAATTTTACTTAGAAATCATGCTACAGAGATTCAGCAAAGAATTTAATCAAACCTATAAGATAGGGTAACAGCAAGTTTTCAAAAATACATGAGTTGTATTCATTGCATTGAACTTTAAACGACATGATACATGAAATAAGAATTGATCTTTCCAGTCGATAAACAATTTTTTGGTCACAAAAAGTTCTTTTGACGACATATGACTTCAATGTTCTTCAAACTTCAAAGGGGTTTAAATCGACTGGTCTATAGGAGAACAACGTATAATCCGATAGATGGAAATTTTATAACAAAAAATGGTTTGAGATGAAAAGGGAATACATAATTTTTTATTAGAAACTCACGGCCAGTATTTTATAAATTGATGTTTTTAAGTGAAAAAAGTCTTCCAAATCAGACATTGCATGTAAATGGATCGAAGGCACCCTTAATTAGAGTAACCCTAAGTCATCAACCCCTATATAGTAGAACACCAGCTGTTACAAAAGATGGTGCGAATATAGATATAAATGAAATGTGTGTCTTAATACATTTCAATATTTCATTTTTCCCTTTCTGTAACAATGATGGGAATTTTTAATACTCTCCTTGCTAAAAATTTCCCATAGAAAACGATAGAATTCGACAGTATTTTAGCCTCTTTTCTATCGTTTTGTGTAGGGTGTATCTTGACATCAGATTGAGCCGATAAAGAAATTTGTCCCAATCGGGTTCTATAGGGATAAACCGATACAACGCGAATGGGTCTTTATCGAATTTTTATGGGTTTTATCGTTTCTTTTCGGTTATGCACTATAAATTGTTCTCACCTCTTTCAGTTCTATATGGTTTAATCGGAAGTTTCCCATACATTTGATACCATGTTTTGCTTATATGAGTTTTATCGTAATGTATGGGGAAGGCACGAAAGGATACCTATAGTTCCTTTAAATCTTTACCTTGTTTTCACCAGAAAATTAAATTTAAGAATTGATCGTGTTTTCACGATACACATCATGTCAATAACTTCAAATATGATTTTTATCATTTTGTATGGGGAAACACACGAGAGGGTACCTATAGTCGTCCCTATAGGTGTGGATTCATAAATACATTTGACAGTTTTTTACATAAACATTTTCTCTAGTGGATTTTCAAACAAAGTTTGGAGAAAATCAAACCTCCTTGGTTCCTTAACCGAAACTTTGATTTTCTTGTTCTTGTGTAAAAAGAAACTAGCAATTTTTCTGCACCGAGAGAAAAAGCATGCTCTAAACGCAATGCAGCCCTTCACGCTTCTCACGCTGTTGTTATATCGTGCTTTTAACGCATGGCAACATGCTTAGTAGGTATAGGACTCATACCCAAAAAGCATAGGCTCCATAGAAATCCATAAAAAAATTTTCCACGGTCATTCACAATTAGATCGTGAATGATCTACAGAACTACGAAAATTCCAGATTTAGAAATCATGTAGCAAGTAATAGGAAAAAATCTCTACTAATTTTTTAGTAGCAACTGTTATCGTGAAACTACGATAGAACCCTATAAACAGGAGTACAATTCTTCTATCGTGAATGACCTATGGAACAACGGGAATTCCAGTTTCAGAAACCATATACAAAAAAAAACGATAGAAAAATTTTTCTATCGGATTCTATGGGAAATTTTTAGCAGGACTGATAACTTCATTCAGGATTGGTTCCTCTAATGACGAATGTAAAGAAAAAACATTTACTCTTTCGTAGATTATCATCATCCACAGCAACGCGTCAAATGGTAAACGCATTTGTAATTTGCCTTACAAATTTTATATCGAGCGTAAATAGAGTGCGCATTACAAAGAGATGAGGTGGAGTCTTTCCCTCAGTTATCGCTAGATGGAGTATTTTGTTATTTGATTTTCACCATTTTCAGCTCAAGAACAATACCCAATTACCCAACGGTACCAAGTTATACTGCGGCACGTTATTGAAATCAAAATACAAGATTCGAATTCGTTGAAATATAACCCCTTACGCGGTAATGTATGCGAAATATCGTGGAATACGTGATACGCCTACTCCATTTGTAAAATATACATACATACGTACCCTGTGTCGATGCGGATTCTTTTTCTTTGTTCGTAGGATCATATAAAAAAGTAATATCTTTGAGTAACATTTGATTAATTCATTCCTCCGTATGATGCGAAAGGCACATTTTATTGATAAAAAATGAACATGAGAAATATATGAAACAAATAAGACGTATATACACGATCACGAGAGAGCGTACCGGCTCCTAGGAACGCACATGCGCGTGTAAAGGAGGAGATTGGTGAATTGGTGTTTCTCGTCGTCTGCTCTCCTTTATAAAATCGAAAGGAGAAAAAAAATAATATCCCAGGTCACTCTGTATATCGAGATTTTCTCGTTATATTGACTGTTTAACCTAACGTCCAATGTCCAGTAATGGAAAATTATGTTATGTTTTTCTTGTTTTTTGTACGTGAGTATGGGTTTTGCTCGATAACACACACGAACCGTTCTCGACAACATCTGACTTTCGTCTACCCACAGCACGAACGTGTTGAGCGAGTATACAATCTCAGGTATACAATGATTTTTCCTGTACAGGGTAGGGTTAGGTATAGAGAATTCTAAAATCAAACATGAGGAATCGAAGAGGAACTAACAAAGAAGCAGAAGATGAAAACAAAAACACCGTTTCTTGAATCGTTGGGTGTATAATTACGTAATTGCAGATCAAAAGTGCAATGTTTTTCTTTATTTTATGCTCATCGCAAACACGTGGATGTAAGGGCGATGAATGAATGCGAGATCAAATAGATGATATTAGGTTATCTTGTTTGATCTTGTTGTGCTCTGTTATCTGTATCGATTTTTAAAGGAGCTTCGTCGTCACTTCGCACAATGAGAGAGTAATTGCGTTGTTGAAGAGAATTATTCATTGGAAGTATTTGGAAATTCAATTTTACTTCAAACTTTGAAGTCAGCTAGAACTGGAAACTAGTCTCTCATCCTTTATAGTTCTGGAGTTCGTGAGTGAACTTTGGAAACTGGCTGGATGAGCTTAAATTTGAGTAAATTTCGAGATAATTTTGATTGCGCATTGTGGAGCGATGAAGTCGAATTTTTCGATACCAATTTTTTTCACAATCTTGAAGATTATTCGAGGCAAAAAAGTATCCGGACTTGGAATCATTTGTGGTACAATCGAACCTTGTGAAAATGATTTTCAAAGGTGAAGTCCTCTACGAATATCTTCTATCGATGATAGAATTACAAGAATCGAACCTCCAAAGTATAGATCTCAATTCAATCCCAGACTTTTATATTTTGGTTATTGATTGGACAAAATCGAAAAAAAAGCGTTATTCCTAGAATGTATGAAAAGGTGGATTTTTTGCGGTCTTCGGTGTACAATAAAATGTTACGATGATTTTATCAGCAAAAGGATCTTTGAGTTGAATTTAGGAGTCACCCTTCGCACGTCCTTTTCATTATCGTTCGTTTCAATCTCTGCAAATTTTGCCCTCTGTTGTATTTTGTATTCTTTTGTATTCCGGAGATTATTTCAAGTCTGACTTCATAACTTATTATTGGAAATTGAGGACTGTACGGAAATTAAGTTGCAAAATCCCACAAAAATCTGACACAGAGAAAATGCAGGGCCAGGGCGCTTATATGGGCCAATTGAGATTCAAACTCAATTTCAGTGCTACGACTTTTACCTCTGGATAGCGGGGCAAACTTGTTTCTGAAAGTTTTAAATGGAAGTTGGTATTTAAATTGTTTCAACAAAACTAGTGACAAGATTTTTGACCGACCATCATCGAGCTTCCCTAGTAGAAATATAATCAGTTTTCCCTGTTACTGAGGAGGCACTGATAAGGAAAAACTAATCAGGAAAAACTGATCACTAACTTATTGGGAACTGATTGGACAAATATGATTATTAAAATTCATCTAGAGCTGATTAAATTCTGACAAGTTATTGCCTGTATTCACAAGGAACATTATTAGCGTAAATGTTTATAAAAAATATTCAGTTTGAAGAACATATTGATCGTTATTGAAGTGATATATTTCAATTGAGAAAGGACACGTATTTTAGATATATGTCTTAACCAGAATTCGAGGTATTCCAAAGAAATTGAATTGAATTGGTTAGAATCATTTTATCCTGGTTTTGCTGTATCAAATCAATGGAATCTAACCTCAATAATTATAAAAAGTATATGCACATCACAAAGCTACCTTCGAAATTATGAGATTTTGCAAAGTTATGGTATAAAAGGAGATGGGATGTAATATGTATATATTCTTTCTTGTTGTGAAATAATATACCCAGGCAGCACAAGAGTTCTAAATGAGTTCGTAGCGGATACAGTGTATTCATTACGAACTCTCTTAGAACTCTTGTGCTGTCTGGGTAGTTTTGTTATTTGTTATGAGTAATGAGTATTGTAACTTGAATATTATCTCATGATATCTCATGATTGAGGTGGAAACACCATACACGTGGTTTTATATATTTTTTGTCCTTGGCAAAAACTCCTAGATTTTATCTAAGAAGAAGTCTAGGAAATTTTTTCCCACGGGTTTTTGCTAAAAATGTACTTTTTAATCCTTGGAAACATCTTCAACAAAAACATTAATTATCATTTGAGTGAAAAATCATCAATTTATTATCATAATTCCACATCTTCATCGATATAACCTGCATTTTTGTGGGTGATAAATGCTCCGTTAGTTACTCACAAACCCCTCATGAACTACCGATCAGTGCCTCATCCGTTACTCGCTCATATCTGCTCAGTTTTTCCAATAAGTTTTTCATTAGTCAGAGCGTTACACCCCTTGTCGGAAACTTGTGAGTTTGCTGATCAGTTCCCAATCAGTAACATGGAAAACTGATCAGTGCCTCATCATTTGCTAGAGAAAATTTCTACCAGGGTTCATCCATTTAATTCCAAACTAAGCAGAACTTGTGAATACTTCATGAATGTTTCTTTGGTAACATTCTGCCACTCTTCTGACTCGCGTTGACGTTTGATCTCTATTCCTGCAATTTTTACGTGAAAAACCCTATTCATGAGCGTTGTCTCGTGAGCGTATGCTATTTGGGTTGCCATCCTTGTAGGTTCAGTTCAAAATAATTCAGCTTTACTAGTTACCATATATTTCCTCCAGTTTTCTCAAAAAATGGTTGCCTGTGGGATATGTAAGCTTTAATTCAATTATCCTCCGGTACAGGAGAAATTTGCAATCCTTTTTGAAATATTTGTATCGTGTTCTCCTCATTCACGAGACATACTTCAGACATTCATCAAAAATGTCATCTTCTTTATTCAATTGAATGCTTGATTCAGAGAAAAAAGTCATCGCATAGAGGAATCTTGTATGAATTGTATAACATTTATATAAAAATTCTTCATAAATTATATACCATTTTATATATATAAAATCATTTTCCAATCCGTATATCAAAGAAATTTGATCGCATACTCATTTCTGATCCCATACAACGTTCCTTTGTTTACTAAAAGGTAGAAGATGGATAAAAAAAGGAGAAGAAAGAATATAAGACATTCAAATCCCCCTCCGTATCCTCCAAACATCTCTAACCTAAATAAAAGCATGATATTAATTTCGAGTCAAAGATCCATGAAATAAAGTACTCAGTTTTTACGTCTCATTGAATTTTGTTCCCTCATTCTACGTTGAAGCTTAAGGAGGGTGAATGAAAGCGAACAAAAAAAAAAGAAAGAAGAAAATCAAGGGCAAGTTTTGAAGATTTTTTGAGGGTTAGGAAATTAATCTGAAACGATAATTCAGTGGTGGCTGGTGGTGGTTTTACCGCAACCGCTACCACCGCTGCTTCTGCTTCTGCTTCTTATCGGGCTTATCGAGAAAACTCGGCAATGTCAATTGCAAACTTAATCGATGTTCTCTCATTCGGCGAATGAGAGAACTGATACCTCAAGTCTGAAGTTGACAGCTCGTTGCTTGGTTCTCTCGCTTACAGGAATGTGTAAGTAACCCTGTGTATATAAATATACACAACCTTGCGGTTACTACACGAATCACAAGATTTGAATCCCATCGATGAACTTAGTCATCCATAAAAAATACAATATCTATAATAGATGTCTCGGCGATAAATATTTCTTAACCTTTAACCCTCGGAGATTCGATTTTATCGCCTAAGCATCTCGTAGTCGAGTTGTACCCTACACCTTCTCCAACGAATGCGATTCTTGGGAAGTTTGCTTTGACATGATCCCCGGTAGCTGAATTCATCGTTCAATCACGCTTCGACTACGTGAATAGTGTAAACGAGGAGATAGGCTGTGACTGACTGACTAACTGACAGAAAGACAGAGAGACGGACGGACGTTTTCAAATACCAGTGCACATCAAATAACGACGCACATAAGCACAGAGTATATTGATTTTTTTCCTCTCATTGTTCCCTCTATACATTCAACGAGTGTACGTTGAAGAAGGTGGCATGTATGATGTAAAGAAAATGAATAAAATTGCATTGTAATGAATCTGCTGGAATTCATCGGGACTTTTTTTCTTTTTCGTTGACGTTTGGATTGAACGATCGATGATGGACGATGTTCATTTGGATTCATGACCAACATTCTCTCCTCATTGTCGTCTGCTGTGTGCCCCTCTTTTCAAACGGTGGCAGACAATCTTCTGTTATTTTTTGGCTCTCTTGAAATTATGTGAAAATGACTTTGGCGCGAGTCCAATGTTCCGTAGATTGTACCGCGGGAGAGGACAACATGTATGGAAGAGCAACGAACTTTAGAAAGCGTGACTTTGGATAACGTTCTCCGAGGCTTGAGAATCACTCGCTTCGAGTGACGTTCAGGCACCATGTGTTTATTTGTGGGATTCAAAATAAAATATCGCGACGAGGAGGTTGATGGGAATGACAGGTCTCAATCAGGGATATAAATATCATAGATCAAAAGAGAAACATTGTTTTCGTGGGTTAGTTCTGACATGTTTTTTTGTTTGTTATTTTGTGGATCGAATACCAGGAGTGTTGTTGTTGAATAGTTTGAAATCGAATCAAATTGGTTCAAGGTGGGATTCAAAGTAGTCAATTTCATGGTCCTCGATAATCAGCGAAATGTGAAAAAATTTTTGTCAACTCCAGAAATAGTCCGTAATATTCAGTAAAATTTTGTGATAATTGTTGATTTATTAAAAACAAACAATTCAAATTGCGAACAATAAATGGCATTTATAAGCATCAATGTGTATTGAGCAGCCAGAACTTCTTGATGCGAAACGAGATGTGTGGAATCATTGATATATCTTCCAAATATCAGACGGCGAATGCAGGGCAATTAGTATGTCTAATCCAAGTATAATAGCGGAAAGACTGAGCGCATTCAGCACATTAACTGTCTGTCCATTGCAAGCTCGGAGTGTTGGGACTCTAGTCCAATCTTTTGAATAATTCCTTAGGATAGATTTAGTCATAAGACCCCGGCGCTAGGCCAATGAACCAAAATATCTATTACTTCAACCTTCAAACGTTTTTTCTTGGCGAAAAACTATCACTCCGACTGCTACTCGTTCGTGAAGATTTAAACGTCATTCAATGACCATGACCAAACGATTAAATATAATGAGGTTGAATAAGGGGAAAGAAAAGAAATATAAATAATGTTGAAAGTATAATAATTTCGGTAAAAGGAAACCCCAATTTCACACCTACTGAAGGATAATCACTGTAATTACGTTGACCTACGTTGAGTGGTGGTAGTAGCAGCGGCAGTGGTTTCTTTTGTTTGCGGTGAATTTACGCTCGTGACGCTCCATAATTTATCGCAGTTCAACGAAAGCTCTGGCTATGATGGTAACACGTGTTTAGGATTCATTAGGGCTATATTTCATGGTGAACGATTATAAAATACAAACAATTTAGATAATTGAACGTTCATGAAAAATCCAAACGAATGTACGTGTTCCGCATGGCGGACGACCGACTAAAGCCCTTAAGTCGAGTGTCTCGAGAACAGATCTCTCAGTGTTTAGGCGTGACTCGAGTGTTTTCTCTACTCGAAAACCAGACTACTCGAGGTAAATTCCAAAAACTTCATCCCGCTTCATCATTTTGCGCTGGATTCAACTCATGACAAAAGTTCGAAAGTAAATCAACGCCTTTTTAAAAAAAAGTTGGAACAAAAGTGTCTCTCCACCTACATTGATTATTATATCGAAAAATTCGTATACAAATTATATCAAATTGTATGATTGATATTTACTTTATATGCAATATTTTTATGACAACAATCGAATTTACAATACGTTTTATAAAATCATATAGAGTGTGTTTCTGTAACGAAACCAGGGTTGGGGCTGACTCAATGTGATTTCATATAAAATTTTTATGAAGTTTCAATAGATATTTTGTACAAATTTATAGAAACTTTCAGATTTATTGACGTTATAGAAGCAGGTTATCCATTCTACAAAAGAAATCACAAATTCAGTGCCTCTACCGAGATCGATTTTATGCAATTCGTATGATTTTTATACAAATCATATAACAATTTTGATATATTCCATACAAGGATCGTATAATAACTCTGTAAGGATTATAAAACAAAATCTTTTGTCTTTCGTATAAGCTTGAAAATACCGAAACGTTGACATTTTATAACTCTTTCATAAAATACACAGATTGTATTTCTATGAATGTTTTATCTCTAGTTTAAACAACTTTTCTCACAGGGGAACAATAGAGAAATTTCTCTTTTTCCCCATCATTTAATCCTCCTATAAATTTTATAGTTCACGTTGGTCTGTTTTCGCAATGCAGCCGTTAAGTGAAAAACAAAAAGAGAGTATTTCGTATAAATCAATTTTATTCGCAGTAATATACGAATGAAATGCAAAATATTGTACAAAAATGTAATCGTGCATAACGATATGAAAGAGTAGACATTAAAAAACTTGTAGTGCAAATCAAAAAATACCCTAGAATCGCTATACTTGGTAGCGCATAATTTTATTCCCTGGTGAAAATATTCCCTCGGTAACACGCGGTTAACAATTTTCATATATTCTCTTCGAAGTGTAAATGTAGAACAGAGTCTTTGAAGTACAGAAATTTGAATAGAAACACTCAGTAATATAGTACTCAAAATGATAAATGGGGATGCTATGATTATACGTTCATAAATAATCCTATGAAAATCTGAAATTCATCAATGGAAGAGAGAAAGAGGGAGAGAGGTACAACATTCATAAGTCATCGGACCATCGATGCATCCCTGACGAAGGCAGACATAGGTTGATGGAGGTTTCAGGGTTGTACCGTGTATTGGGTTTGGGGTTGAGCGAGATGACGGTAGTAGGGTAGAGAGACGATGGTGGGAACGGGTTTCCCGATGGTGGGATGGGACGAGGCATCGACTGCGCATACCCCTAGTCTTCACGGTGAGGCCACACTCTATACACATCACCAGCTCCGAGTCAGTTTTAGGACCGTGGCAGTCCTGTTCAACTGCGATACCCCACGTCGTAGAGATTAGCAAAAGGAAGAAACCGCGCCGCGGTTCTTCTTTCGTTCTCTCTTTTTCTCTCCTATCTTTCTCTATCTCCTTTTCCTCTCTGAAGTATTAATTTTTATTTCCGCGTTTGATACTCTCCTCTATCGGCTTTTCCCTTTCCCCGTCAATTGTCAGTGTCCTTGTCATTATTTCATTGTCAATTCCTTGATTCAACGTTTCAAGAAGAAGAAGAAGGAAAAAATCTCACACGCATCATTTCGGTATACGTTTTTTCAAGCATCGGAAGAACCAAAAGATACGTTTGTAATGTGATCATATCGTGTGCACGTGGTAGTTCGAATCCAATCAAAGTGAATGAAAAGAACAAGACTAAAGGGATGACATCTCAATGGACCCTGTGTCAGTGTGGGTGTTGTAATTAAGTGCGGTTGGAATCATATGTTCAGGCGTGGTGAGAAACGTCCAGGGATCAAGTCCATGTTCACAAGTACTACCAGCCCGAGGAGACATCGTTGGTTCCTACCGCGTTTGTCAGACGTAAGTCATTTCATCCTAATCATAGTACTTCACCCTACACACACACACACACACGCACACACACACGATGCGTAAAAAAGACATGAAATACAAAAGAACACATTTGCAAAATCACCTTTGGGATTGACATGTTATGCAGATGCGTGCGCGCACACCCCTTTGAGCTTTTTATACGAATTAAAAAATTCCATCTCTGTTTTTTTTCCCGTCTTTGTTTTTCGGTAATGTCTTGCTCCTCGTTCCGCTCTACCCCGTTCGCTCTACCGCTTCTCTCTTCTTTCATATCGCATTATTTCCGGGGGATTAATAATATTTCATGGTAATTTGTTCGAATTTATCGCGTTGAAGAATAAAATAGTAGACAAAAAACGTGAGGGAGGGAGAAACAAAAAGGAAGAAAGGGGTATGGGTGTAAGTTTGTAGTGGTAGTAGTAGTAATAGTAGTAGTAGTAGTAGTAGAGGAATAGGACCTTGAACCCGAGGGAACCAACCAAGAACACGTGCGCAAACCGACGTTTGTCGCTTTGAGAAAATTGGATAAACGCTGTCTCACGCGGTTCTATTAGAGCACAATACTTTTTAAATCCGCCCCCTTTTTGTTGTGACAAAAATTCTTTGACTCGAGTTTTGTGATTCAAGAATGATGGATGTATTTGAATGAGAATAGAGTGAGGAATGATGTATGTACGCGAATTCTTAGGTAAGGTCGTTGGAGCGATTTGCTTGCAATCTGAGAAACTTTCGTGTTCGAGTCCAGAAGTGAACGTCTCGATGTATTGAATTTTCATTCCTCCGGAGGGAAAATCCAAAGATTGAGATTTACTTTTCAGGATTTACTCC
Source organism: Gonatopus flavifemur (assembly GCA_018340375.1). Classification (NCBI taxonomy): domain Eukaryota; kingdom Metazoa; phylum Arthropoda; class Insecta; order Hymenoptera; family Dryinidae; genus Gonatopus; species Gonatopus flavifemur. The sequence goes on along the minus strand of JAFFJZ010000012.1, from coordinate 1,944,076 downwards.
CTTGTACATGGAAAGAAATGTACTGGCAGTGAGAAGAACAGCTATTTTTCAGCTGCTGCTGCAAAATTTGTAAATTTCGCAGCGACAGTTGATGAGAAATTAGCTGATTCAGCTAAAAGTTTCCTCTGTCTAGGAGGGCATTTTTGTTCATATGTTCACATGGTTTCCAAGTGCAAAAAAGAATGATAAAAAGAAGGGTTTGTTCAAAGTATGAATGAATGACCCGTGGCTCAAACGATTAAAACACTCCTTGGATATTGAATAGGTTCAAATCCTATTCAACACGGAAATAAATTTTTAGCTATATCAGCATCCATAGGTCAGCTAATTTCTTAGCAACATTAGCTGAAATTTAATTATTGGTGCTAAAAATGGCTGTTCATCTCACAGCTACTTACTTTTTCCGTGAAGAAAATAAATTTGTTCATAATCGATAATTAGATTGATAGACTTTAGCTTGTTTACTTTTACACGGGAAGAAAAAAAATGATTAATATTTGAAAAAAAACATGTATTCACATTTAACAAAATTACTGTGAATTCAGGCCCACATAACAATTCATGTCTTGCGATGCCTTTTAGATAAGTTTAAGATGTCTTGCGCAACACATTCAGATGTCTAAAACTCTTCTTTGGTCCAAAAGATATCTAAAAGAGGTCTTCGAACACATCTTCGAAGATATCTTTTAGACCAAAGAAGAGTTTTAGATATCTAAATGTGTTGCGCAAGACATCTTGAACTTATCGAAAAGACATCGCAAGACATAAATTGTTATGTGAGGGAGGAGAAGAGAATCGCTGAAGAATGTTTGTAGTAAGTTCATCAACAACTCGTAGGATAAATAATAAATACTATGTTGCTGAAGTTTGGATCGTTTATTGAAACGAATTGATAATCGAATAACGAACTACTCAGATCCAACCTCAGTTAGAAACCCAAAATCTTGTAACACATTCTTTAAACGATGTTTTCAATTTCAAAGAATCAATTTGAGGAGATTTATAACGATGATTCATCACATTCTGTGAGTTCGAATTTTCGTTTCGTTTTTATAAACCATTCAAACCTCTACAACATTAAATACTAATGGTTTCATTGTTACTTTTCAACGTCAAACCATCAACTTCTGTTACATTCAGTACGGATGTTCTTCACGCTTTTTCCCTAAATTATCAGTCATCTTTCTAAATATCAATAGCCTCTGTCTTGTCGCGTATTGAAGTTCCTCGAATTCTTTGAAGCATTCGCAAATCGAAAGAGCACAGCAATTGGGCACAACTCATACCATAAATTAACATCGATCGATGCATTTGGGTTTTCAAAGCAGGGTTGGCATCTGTGGGTCCAACCCAATTGGACCCAGTGGGTTTTTTCGGGTGGGTACGGATTGAAAAAACCCAGTCAAAAACCCACATGGTGCTCAATTGAATGGTTATTTTATACAATGTATTTTTCCATGTTCTTCTTCTTTCTAAATTTGAATCAGTAGAATTTCATTGATTCTACAGTTATAAGTATCCCACTGGATAGAATTGGATGAATTTTACTAAGTCATCAATTAATACTCACTATTTAGTGAGTGAAAGCTTACCTAAAGCTCGAAATGATGATTGATCGAAATGAGTCATATTTCATTGAGAAACTCAACACCGAAAAAAATAATTTATTTGATCGAATGAACTGAAGTTAGTTGTGAAAATGAGTTCCGAGTAATAAAAGGATAGAAGCCGGTAATAAAAGCTGTAGTAAAGGCAACTTCAAATTAGTAACAGCAACTAAAGTCAGAGAAATTAAATTTGAATTTAGTTGAGCCAACGCCCGTTTTAGTTATCCAAATATCAACAACTGTATCTAGTTGCTGGAACTAATTTGGAGTGAGGGTAACTAATAATTTTTTTCGGTGAATGGATATTCACCAATGCAGTGCATTGGAGTGAAATCCAGTGGAATTCCACTGATCTAAATACAGGAAGTTATTTAATTGAGATTTGTTCAAATGTTGTTCGAATACCGTTGAAAGACTTATTCATTAAAGTGTGATTTTTTTTATGAAAACGAATCCGTGAAAATTGCCCAGAACTTTTCATGCATATGTGGTACGACTAGCCATTGTTTTGGATCGTCGTTTTGTATTCTCGAAACCTTCCAAAGCATTGCCTAGCCAGATTATAAACGCTTGAGGAATGTTGAAAAATTTCAAAAAACACGTTTCCACTAAAAACCACACCTCCACTTATTAGTCAATAGAATGTGATAACTTCCTTCAAGTATAGAAAAATATGGGAGATAAACATCAATAATTAAAAATGAATTCAATGGAAAACAATTTGTACAGTGTAGAGTTTAATTATGAGGAGACAGCATTTAATATGATTCAATGAAATAGCATAAAATTATAATTTGAATATGAATGTTCATATTTCGGTACAAATACAACGGTACATGTTCATTCTTAATTTCTACATAATAAATGAGTTTGATAACTCTATTTGTTTATTTTTTATACACTGAGGGAAGAAATTCATTGGGACAAAAAAATATTACATCCAATGGTATCTATAAAATATTTCTTGAGATCAATGAAATTCTACTCCAATGGATGAAATGGTTTTTCAGTTGATGAAACACTTCATGCGGTCAAAAACCATTTCATTCGTTTGAATAATATTCAATTGGTTCAAAGAAATATTTTATAGATACCATTGGATGAAATATTTTCTTGCCTCAATGACTTTTTTCCCTCAGTGTACTTATATGGGGTTTTTGTATTTTTTTTATTCAAAAAAAATATCACAATAAAAATTAGGGTGAACTACCTAGTAAATGAACGATGGCCTAATGGAATAAAGATTCATAAAAGAAGTAACTATTAAAAATTTCTACTACGTTAAAATAATTCGGTTGTTTTCAAAATAGTAACAACTTCTTATGAAAACAATCAAATTACTTTAATGTAGCAGAAATTTTTAATAATTACTTCTTTTATACATCGTTCATCTACTGGGTAGTTCACCCTATTTTAGAAAATCTTAGTTGTAGTTAATCATCGTGTTGTTCATTTTGATAAAATTTATATAGTTTAACTAATTTAGTGGCCCTTTCTGGAACTAGTCTATTCCTCAGACTATTCTAAATATGCCCGAATGAAGAAAAAATTTTTTCAATCCCAGCACTGCTAGGTGGACACCTTAACAATTTGGCAAAAAACATGCAAAACCACTTGGTAGATTGTTTTGATGTGCAGTGTGGTCTTGCATCAAAATTAGAATGGACACAAAATACAAGGATTTGTAACGTCCAATTTTAATTGTGGCGATGCTGATCGAATTGCAGTAAAGTGCGTTAACGGTTGGAGTAAATTGCACTTGGAAATTTCACTAGTTTCAAACTTGATTTCAGCTCATGTAAACACAAATCTTGGTCCAATTTCAATCTGATCGAGGCCCAACGTTGAAAGCTCAGGCCAAAGTCGAACAAAAATTGATCCCAGATTGGTGCTCACATGAGAGATTATATGAAAAGTAACTTTTTAGTTCATTCGGTATTTCTTGGTGACAATATGAAGTAAAATGGAATATGGTAGGGAGTCTTTTGGCAGAATCGACATAATTTGACAATCACTAGTCGCTTTCAGAGAACACTAGGGAATGACTAGCGGTGGTCAAATCATGTTCATTCGGCCAAAAGACCCCTTACCATGGAATATACATATATAAATATATTATTCTATGTCATCATATACGAAAAATGATAACATAGTACGATAAAAATGAAGATTAGTAGGTCGTACTAAGAATGATCAGAGAAAACCAATGCCAATCAGCATTGCCAGTATTCCCTAGAAAAATCTTCAGCATCTGATGATTGGTCATTTCTTGCACAACTGGCCAATTATATTTTCAATTTGGAAAAAAATGACCAATGACAAAAAATCTGAAGATTTTCCTAGGAAATACTGGCATCACTGATGCCAATTTGATAAAACCCGAAAAAACCCGAAAAAACCTGATTGTACCCAGTGGGGCGGGTTTTAAAGAAAAAACCCGGGTTTTTTCCAACCCTGTTTCAAAGCAACAAACTAGGGTATATTTCTTCTATTTATTGTTTATATATGGTAAATATGACATAAAATAATACTGACCACGAAACCAGTTATGTCAATTCTAGAATAATTACTTCGATAAGTTTATTAGAAAGATTTCGATCAAGAAAATACATGTCCGGAAAGACATTTTGTTAAATGATGCAAGAAACGAAACGAAAATTCAGACTCTCAAAATCTAATGAAACATCATCATTCATCTTCTCGAATTAACTCTTTGGATTCCAAAACATCTTTCAAAGAATGCACTTTGAGATTTCGAGTCTTCAGTACACTGAGAGAAATAATTACTAATACCAAGAAAATATATTCTTGAATGCAGCTAATATGGTGTGGAGCCAAGAAAAACTTTTTTGAACCAAGAGAAAATATTTTTTCAATTCAAGAAATCTATGCTTGGTTTCAGAAAAATGTTCTTGAATCAAGAGAAAATGTTTTTGGAGAAATGAATTTCTTGGAACAAGAAAATATATTGTTCATGATAGTAATTATTTCTCTCTGTGTAGCTGAGCATTTTGTTATTTGATCGACAATTCGATTGAATAAATAATTCAAACATTAGTAACATCGGGAAGACATGTTTTAGATGTTCAGGACCGAAAAATGTGGGAAAATTTTATCCCAATTAGTGATGACATGATTCCTTAAATTTCTTCTCCCTTCCCAAGAAGAATATAAATCACAGCGCGATTAACATAAAAATGACACAGTTTGGCAACAAGTTCGATGTTATGTTAATTTGTATTTACATCGAGGTATTCTGCAGAAATTTTCAACGTTGAATGAGATGTCATGTTTGTCCTGCATAGAATTTAAGATTTTTAATATTGAAACGTATTGAATATTATAAAACCAAAAAAGTTTGGAAGCTCTTTACCACACACTGTAGAAAAATTCTTTCTAAAAATTCAGAAAATATGATTGTAATTTTTAACAGTAACTTTTTTCTGAATTTTCAGGTAAATTCAACTGAATTTCAAGAAACTTCGACTGAATTTTGGAGCGTGTTCTGAAAATTCAATCAAGTGTCTTCAAATTCAGCAAAATTTTTCTGAAAATGCAGAATAAGTGGCTTTGAAAAATTACAGTCACATTTTTCAGTTATTTCACGAAGAATTTTAGTGAAATCTCAAACAATTCTTGTCATTTCACTAACATTCTTGGAAAATCACGAAATTTGTTTGCAAATTCACAGAAAATTTGTGGATTCCCAAATAATCCGGAAATTTACCAATCCATGAGTGTTTCGCCATACTTTCCTTCTTGGAAATTCACAAATATTCTTTACAGTGCATCTCTGTTCATCTTCTCTTCGTGAATCCGCAGAATAGGTCTGTACACAAAATAAATGCCAACGAGGGACCAAAAATTCCAAAAATTAACTGCAGCAAAAGAGTAGCAACTAGCAACAACATGAACAGCCATGAAATCAGCTGCTGCAGTTAAATTTCAGGTGTTACAATAAAAAAATTAGCTATACAACTAAAATTTCGCTGCAGAAGCTAGTTTCATGGTTGTCTATGCCGTGTGAACCACTCAGAGTTGAGATTCAAGAATTATTCCATACTTCATGCGTGTTACGTCCGTAAGATAATTTATGTCCATTTCGTAAATGTTTAACGAAAAGATATTTCATTGCGTACTGTTTAATAATTTTGTGGTTCACCTCGGATCGTAGACAATGAATACGTTTGGAATTTGAATTATTCAGCACTGTGATATTGTATCTAATTTTGTGTAGCACATTGAACGTTAACGTTCCACCGAATCATAAAATATTTGCCCTCATTTTCCCTTGAATCGTATAACTTAACTTTACGCTTTGCTTAAATTTTCCCATTGGCAGAAAAATGTACTTCGAATATTCAGAAATATTAACAATGTTTCAACGATAGAATTACATCGATCAAGACAAAAGTTGGCAGTTCTCCGTAAAGTGACAACTTTTATGTTCGATGAATAAATTACAAAAGCAAAAAACAAAGAGAATTTTACGCATCATATATTTCATCGTTAGACCAGACGAAAAGAGAAACTTCTCTGTTCTTAAGAACTTATCTATATCTCATCAACCACATTTACATAGTAGTGTGTAAATCAAATAAGGGAACTCAGGGCTGTAATGAAGGTAGAGACGAGGATAGCGATATATATGCTCCCATGTCTGATACGCCCATGACCATGGGTCGTGGTAAATCAAGACACACCTGGCGCCCCTGCTGTTGGATCCATACACATATAGGTATACGTATACGTGAACGTAGAGAGAGGATGCATCGGACCGTGCATACACCGGATTACTTTCCTCACGGCTGGAGAAACGAATTCTCTTCAACACTGCGTTTTTCATAGTGAAGGAGAGAAAGATGGGAGTACAGTGCCCCACGTTATATTATATCATAACCTTTAGCGCATAGCGGAAAAAACTAACGGAACGAACTAGGACGACGACGAGGACAAGAACAACGACGACAACGCCAACGACAACTTTGTAAGATATAAAAAAAACAATGAAAAGATAAAAGAGAAAATTATCATCCAACCATACGCAACTCCCTAATACATTCCCCTGAAAAATATTTTCCCTTTTCATTTTTTTCTTGATTTTAAATATTCATCGTTTCAAGTTCCGTACTGTGTAATAAAGGATATTTTTATTACGTGTAAAATATCGCGTACACGCATCGCATGGATACGGGTAGTATACATGTAAAATCCGATCCATATAGTCGTCTACATGTCTCCCCGTCATTACGCTTAGAATTCGCCGCTTGATAAGGGAAAAAGCGATAATTTCATACGAACAAGAGCGTTTTTACGATCATGTGTTTTACCGAGTAAATATAAAAGAGGTAATGACAATTTTGGTGTATCATTAGAAGAGAATTATATGAAGTTTATGGGTCCAGGGTTTCAATCAAAAAGTACACGGAAACAAATAATTAGCTATTAAATAATATCCAAATGGATAGCTAAAAATTAGCTACGGGAGCTATTTTTCAACAGCTAAATTATTTGACTAGGTATCCAAATATCAACCACAAAACTGTGCAGTCACAGCTACGAAGAATAACTACAACTGCCACAGCTATTTCATTTCTTCGCGTGTAGATATTTCGTACAAATTTTATGTTTGCAAATATTTTTATTTCCTAGAAAAATTATTTTCATGCACAGCGAACAATTTTGGGCCACAGGAGGTCCACTCATAATTTGTGTTGAAAACAACATATCAAATTCTGAAATTCACAGATTTTCAGTGTAAATTTAACATTTTTGTGTTAATATTTAATATAAATTGCGAGTGGACCTCCTGGAACACACACGAGTGTTAAAAATACACAAAATTTTTCACTGTGTGATAATATACCCCCCTCTGTTACAAAACAAGAAAAAAATGGAATAAATCGACTCTTTGCAACCGAAATTTTTGTAATTCCATTCGGTTCAACTTCTTATGCATTGAACATTTCATGTTATAAATACCTAAAAGCGTTCCTCTTTTAAAAACCCTTTATCAATTGATCAATGCCAAAACGACAAAGAGCTCAACAAACAAAAGCGAGATAAATCGTTTTATATAGATAACATTGAATTGAAACTTTTTTAATACACGTCACATGAAAAAGTGTGGAAAAAAGTTACTGTGTACACATACAAAGATCTGAGAATGATTTTGCGATTTGAGTACAAAGGCAAATATTGGAAAATCTCTCTTTTCTCTCTGGTATAATAATGACGATAGTATAATATAGTATTGGAACGGTGGAAGCTCCAAGCGATTTTGTTCCCCCAGTTTTGAGCGTGTCAGAATTTGATTGCGGACTGTGCGATGCGATCTAATCACTCGTATCCTCTCAAATATAATATTTTTTCTCATTATACGAGAGATATCTAGCCTTGACGATTCCCGTAGCCACGGGAGCTGCTCACCACAGGCATCGGCATCGACATCGACTCGACATCGTCATTGTCATCCGAAGAGGTATCAAAATATCAAAGATCCTATCGCGATACGTTCTTGGTTACGTGTTCCCAGAGACAAAGAGGATTCGATGACTTCAGCACATTTTCTACTCCTCCTTATACTCTTCACCATACTGAAGAGTCATCGTGGTGTCCTACGACTTGGAATAATAACTTGGATCCGGGGAGGCAACGGAATACAACACAATAACGCAACACAAAAGAAACAAAAAGAACATCTCACGCCCACGTCGTAATAATTATTATGGGTACAAAGTGGAAATCTTCCCATAAATGTCTTTCGTTCCTGTGAATACCACCTATATCTGTTGCGACGGCGCCAGTGACTCGTGCCAATTTTCAACCAAGTCGACGACCAAGAGACGAGAGCAAAAAGAGGATTTTTCGCAAAGTGAATAGTCTAGATTCACGTTTTACATTTCTCTAATGTTTTCTTGATCGAATACCGAATACCGTCGATGGTCGGATAGATGGATCGACGGACTTTATAAAAGATAAGAAAAAGAAGAAACAGCTGCTCCTCCAATACCGCTTTCGAAGAGAAACGATTCGATGCACGGCTAAAGTTATCTCTTTTTCTCTTCTCCCTTGTTCTCTCCTTCTTTCTTGCCCATCCTAAGAGGAAGATGAGTATCTCTGAAAATAGGATTGGAGCGGCACGCATTGTGCGTGAGCGAAGGATACTCGTTTTATACTCTCTTTCTCTCTTTTTGGGGGTAATCTTGGGCTGTTGTCCCGCTGTGACGATGAGTCGCACAAACGACGACGCTCATATAAACTGGTATTTATAGCTTGAAAGGCGATCTTTAAAAACTAATTCAACTTGTGAGTTCTAAATGAATAACGAAGAATCAATGGATATCTTTTAAATGGTTAGAAGCCTCGTTTGTACAAAGTGTAGAGGCGTTAAGAGGAGTCGGGAGTCTATTACAAATCACTTATATCTCTACCTCTTTCAGTCTTTCTTTTATTACTGCTTCGAATTATCTAATCGCTACACACCTGAATCATCTTTATCAGTTCATTTGCAAGTCGAGTATTCTCGATGTATTTTGTTTTAAATTACGGAATTCCATTAGACACTGATAAATCGAAATTCTTGAGGAATCTTTTACAACAAAGTTTATCTTTTTTTGTATGGGAGGGTAATTCTTCCGTTGAAAAAATCACAATTCATTTGATCTCGAGGCTTAATTCTGATCTATGGGTCGAGTAAATAAGAATGAATCAGGATAAACGCGGATTTCAGCCAAAAACATAATATCCCAACGAAGGAGAGATAAATCTATAAATTTTCTGTTGTATCAACTGAAATTCTATTCGATACTTTTTCTCTTCTTCGGAAGTGAAAAGATTAGTCACGGATTCGACTTGAATTGAAACTACTACGATTTGAATTTCAAATCATATATTCAATATTTGAAATATTCTAAATTGAATTTAGTTTTCATTTAGTCGATTATCTAAAAATTAAACATTAATTCTCGAATGAAAATCCCAGGACTTTTAAATCACACACCCTTTTGTCTCTCACACATCTTCGTGTCATTCTGTTTCTTATATACGAGGTGAATATATAACCTACACCGAGTATTCGATTACCGTTTTTTCCCGTGGAAGACATAAAATACGAATCAATACCTCACGAAGATTAAATTTAACTCCGTACGAATGCAACTATATGATGTTTTACACCTTTCAAACGATTTCTATAGACCATCAAAGTGTACTGCGTTTTCGATCTCTTTTTTTCATTTTCTTTGAGAATGTTGAATGGGAATTGATGTATTTAAGTATGAAAGTCAAGAAATATATATTCCAGTATCGCTAGTAACGTTTATTAATGGTACATAAGTTGAGTGGAAACTAAATGGTGTTGATCTTCTCGTAGGTTTGTTAATTAGAATCACATCGATCTCGAACAAACATCTTTCCAAACATGTAGCTCGACTTGGATTGACACCTCACGCTAAGTTTTCTCGATACTTGTCTGTACACATGTATACACAAGGGATTAATATGACCAGCGGTCGTCGGTCAGTCGGTTCATATTTCTACGAGGGGCTGTTGTGTATCCGATCAGTCACCTCGAAATGCAAAGACCGAGTAAAAGGACTAACATGAAAGCAGGAAAGAAAGAAAGGAGAAGAGTTGTACGTATTTCATTCAAACCTTTATTGGTACTTGGTCTTGTGTTGGTAAAAGAGTAAAATATTACTATAATCTCAGGGAAAAGAGGAATGAGAAAAGGGTTGCGATAGGCATGAGAAAAAAAAGAATGAAGGAAAGGAAGAAGTAAAACGCGTACACGCAGACCACAAAATTCTTACAAAAGGGAGAGTATATCGTACAATAAGACTCGCACAATGAACATTTTCCGCTATAATGGATACCCAACGGTCCAACCATAACAAACAATTCCCATAGGATACCCAAAATATAAGCAGCTGAATACATTGAAATTTCAATAAATTTCAATATGAGAATTTTCGGTACAATGACTTTGTCGTCGTGTACGTATTATACAGAAAAAAAAGCAATTAAATTAATGACATTAAATGGAACGTTCTTTTAGCGATTTAATTAAAGGCTTACTACCCTGGAACCAATTAGAGAGATTAAAGGTAATGACATATTAATGGGATTTTAAATATGTTCTAATTGTCTTTTCTTGTATCGAAATATCACATGCGAGGGATTTTTACGGACAATATGATAAAATTACCAGCAATATTTTAGCGATCAATCTAAGATTCAAGGATTTCTCTTTGATTGATTTTTGTTCGCACAAACCCCTTGCTCCTTGATATTAGAGACTTTAATTTCAACATAAACAGGGTCGAATTTATGAGACACTAATTGTTTATAATCGAGAGAGCTGGAGTAAATCAACAGCTGTTGAAGCAAGGATCTTTGAAAATTTTCACAAACACGACATCATTTGCCAATCCCGAGAATATCTCTTTCCGTTCCCCCAAAGGAAACCATTTTTCCAGGACTCTAACTACAGCATTTTGTAAGTAAAATATTACTATAAGCTCGAGAAAAAAGGAAGAAAGGAAACGGAAAGATTTAAATGGAGAAAAGGAATGTTGTGTACGGTGTGGTAGGGAGAAGAAAGCCTTTTGCAATTGCAATCCGGACAAATATCCGGTACTGCGATACAACGAAACCAAGAGAACTAAGAGGGAAAGAGGATGGACAAAAATGAGATGGAAAGAATAAGTAGAGGAGAAAAAAAAGAAGAAAAAGAATGAAAAAGACACCAAAATAAAATGAAGAGCAGAGAAGGGAAATTGTTCGAGCTGGTATTGCGAAACGAAACGAAAGCCCTTTTGGTTGATGTGTTTGTATGTTCAGGAGTCGATATACCGCGCATGCGTAACTCTAACATAGACTTGCTGCTTCTTGTTCCTGTACCTTCTCTATATATCATGCTTTGTCTGTGTTTTTTCTCTTTTTCTCCAATACACGCGCATACCTTTGGTTTTTTCTCTTCTTTCTTTCTCCTCCGCTTCTGCTTCTTTCCCATCTTCATCTTCATCTTCATCTCTTTCGGCCAACCGACCAGCCAACAACCATAGGGGTGTGGATTAAAGATATTAAAGATACCTATCCTTTGGGTCCATTCGCCCGCCTTAGTCGTTTATTTCGTTCCCTTTTCTTTTTTATACTCATTGTTGCCTCCCCAATGCTTTCGGTGTTTCTAGGAACAACCGTACCTCGTTTCGCTTCTCTTGGTTTTGTCAAGTAAAACAGATTTTTCCTTTCAAGGAGATTTCATGAGGTGTGAGAAGTATTGTAATAACAAGTACGTCTAGGTTTTTCGAATTATGAAAGTGATGAATCTCAATACGGTGGATAAAAATTAAGACGAATAACGTGACTGTGGGAAATCGTCCGTGGTATTTAAAATGTAGACTCTTTGAAGACAATTCCAAGAATGTTCCCTGAAAATCATGGGCTTCTTTGTAAATTTAGTTGGGAAGCAAAATTCCAACGAATGAAATCAGTTCACCCTCGTATCCTTTGAGACACCTCTTGATGCTATATACGCCGTGTAGAACCTTGTAAATTTACTTTCTAAATTTCTCGGAGTGAAAAATTTACTACCAAATAATGAGTTTCCACTCCATAAGAATGAAATTCTCACTCCAAGAAATTTAGAGAGTAGAATGGGGTGTAGCCACAATTTTTTAACAGCGCAAATTACTCAATTTATCAAAAAGTGAAAAAGAAATTCAAGTAACAGCAAGAACAAAAAAATAACTGTGCAGTCTGTAAAAATGAATGAATTCTCAAAATTCATCGACTGTACGTCGTTCGGATCACTACACCCGTTTCGGATTCTTTCCACACGAAGCTGATCATTTTGTTCGATTTTCAATGTCAAGAGTTATGAATTTTAAAGACGATTCTCCGCTCACGGCACACTGCATTCCTATAAATACATAAAGACTCGACATTACGGTGGTAGTAGAACTCGAGTATCCCCATATCCTTATACTTCTCGAAAGAAAAAGATTTATGGACAAAGTTGGGCAGTCAGCCACCACCGCCACACTTTTGGCGGCGATTCTCCTTCGACGCGAGTGTCCTTCGTTTCAAGTTTAACAAGAGAGGACTTCTCGTCGGTTAAACTTGTACTTGAACCTTGTTAAACTTTTTTCCCCTCCTTAACACACGATAAACCAACAAACAATTTTCGAGTTCGCAAAGAAAAAAAAACACAAAAACGAGAGAGTCGATTCGATTGAACAACAATAAGCATGGATATTATACCGCGATTACACGGGACAGGTCAGGGTTTACGAACCAAGAGAATTTCCTCTCTACCCCTCCCGTACGTGGTTGAACGTTTCTTTTGTTTTGAATACGTGGAGTCGGTGGGGCGACGACGACGACGGTGACGGCAACGGGAGTCCATTAATTGAGTGAAATCCGTGACAACAATAAAACAAGCACCACCGCCGTTGGGTATTCAAATCCCACGGGAGCACAATGTGTTTTTCTTTCTTCTCTCTTCGCCGAGACGAAACATACAGGAGAAAATTGAACAAAAGGTAGAAAAGACTACTCGACGTGGTGGCTTCAAGTGTATACACAATGGAGAATACTTGTCTTCATTTCGACTTTAAGATGATTATTATTCATTGGGGGAGAAAGAAGGATTTTAATTTCGGCCGTAGTCCATAGTCCGTAGTCCGTAGTCCGTAGTTCGTAGTCTGTATAGTGATTGATCATATTTAGAGTACGGATATTGAAATTGTGTTCCGTCGTGAACTGGATTTTTTCATTCCTATTCCTCTATCTCCTCGTTTCTCTATCTCATGTTTTATTCAACAACCGGGTTGGGAGATTTCATCTATTTTGGATGAAATTGATTAATCACGTAGAAAGATATTTGAACCCAGGAATGGTGATAGTAATAGAGCTATGAGATTAGTGTCGAATTACCTGACTGGATATCTTTGTTGGAAATCAATCAATTCACGCTTGGCTGATACGGAATCTGGTACATGTACAAAGTTTCGTAATATTACAACTTTGAACGGCATGGATCAATTTTAAAATCGTTTCAACCGCAAAGTGATCAACTCTTATACGAACGGGATATAGCTTAGCTTTTGCAACAGGATCCTTGAATGGGATCGCCGCCGCCGTCTCGTCCTTTTTAAACTCTCATAGGGTGTGCGTGTCTACGCCATCCCTTGTAAAGGGAGAAAGGTGAGAACGTTGGGCAGGAAGGTCGCGCCCCTTTCCTCTTTTCTAAGCACGTCTCATCTGTCGTTCTCTCCTCTATGCCATCGAAAAACAGGAAACACGAATGAAAGTGGGTTGGGAAAAAAAGAAGGTCTTGAAAGAGTCCTGATCGACGTTTACAAAAGAGAAGGACAGGTCCATTAATGTCCTTAATCGATCAGATCATCCTTCCATTATTGTACAGATTATTGGGAGATGAAAAGAGGAAGCAAAGGAGGTGGCGATTGTTCAATCACGCCATAATTTTATTTATTTTATACACTGCTTGGCTTTAGCTTGCTTCCTCGTTGCAACCAGGATTCTTTCTTCTTATTTTTCTCATTTTCACGTAGCGATCAATCTAAGTTTTCTCCTTGTCATTGCTCAGCTCGATGGATATTATGGAAGGAAAAAAATAGTCGTATCCCTTGGGTCCATTCGTTTTCTATAATCGTTCTTTATAATCGTTCACGTCGTCTTGGGTCCTTCCTTCGCTCCCATTGTGTCCGCATTACACGCTCCCCCACTTTGAAGTTTTCTAAAAACCTTTTTTCAACCACTACTTCACGCCCATTTCTTTTTTGCAATGGAGAGGAAGCGTTATAGCATAGGCGGCTCGTCATTGTGCGAGGTAGAACGAAAGGAAAAGTTCCATTTCATTCTCGAGTTGATGGATGAACTATATATATATGTACTACCTGAGAGAACCTTCTTCTTCCTTTTTCCTTTTTCCTTCCTTCCTTCGAGAACGAATCGCACAGGAAAATCATTTTTAATTTTCATCGGTACGGGAGAAAAAGGAAAGGAAAATCCCTATACAATAATGATAACGGAAAAGTATAAATTTCGCGTTACGAAAACAAGATACAAAAAAGTCGATTCGCCGTCGTCCGGTCTGGTCATTACACATTTTTCCTTCTCGCCTCGCTATACGATTTGGGTTATCCAAGGATCTTTTTCTACCTCTCGTAGAATCCTTTTTGCCATGTACATGTCATTGTCATTGTATATAAGAGATTTGGGTCGACACTCGGTGGAAATTCATTTCGTTTTGAATCTGACTGATGATCTATGATATTCGAGATGAATTTTCCCGAAAGGTTTATACTCGATGCTCGTAGAGAAGAAGAAGAAGAAAACGTTTCAAATATATAGACATTCTTTTTCATTCGCTGAATGAATTAAAGTAAGAATTAAATGTATTTGATATGGAAATATCATCGTAATCGCGTTTGCTACTCCCGGGAGTGAGAATCGCATTCAAATTTCTCCTATTTTTCATTATATCTCCATGTTTTATGCGTGGGAATATTTTAAATGTAAATTTTATCTCGAGATTGCAACATTACATTTTATGTATATGTATGTATGTATGCTCAAAAACGAACGTAGTTTGAGGATATGTTTTATCATTCGATCTTGCTTTATTTCTTTTTCAAATGAATATATTTCCCTGAAGATGTTTCGAGAGATCTCGAAAGCTGAGCTTTAGAATTGGAATTGAGGATCGCGGAATACATAGTGAATTTTTAGTTAAAAATGTGAACTATTTTGGCTCTTTGCAGTTGACCACTCGGGTGGGCTGCAAAAAATTCGTACAAGCTCTTTATCTCGTGATTATCTTTTCAGACCAAGCAAGATTTTGAATTCCCTGTATCATCGAGAGATTAATTGCTCCCATAAAAATAATATTTTATATTCTCTCGCGTATATCACGTTCGAAAGCTTGTATACGAGCGAACAATTCGAGAGGAGAAAAAAAAAAATTAAGACAAGAGTGTTCTCAGGCGAAGATTTTTGCATAATCAAACCAAGCGGACCTCGGTCAATTAAGAACACGTCATTGGAGAGATATTTAATCTGAAAGTGGTTTCCCGAATACCCTGGGAACATGCGGAGACCGACAGCTGGGGCCGCACACCACTGCGGGCACAGTTAATTTATGCATTTCTTGACCCGTATCGATGCTTCCCTACCTGCGTAACTATACGTGTGTATACGAGTGTATATACGCGTCCGTTGGTCCTGTTGGTTATTCGTCTGGTCCTACCACCTGTTCGACAAGGATCTCTCTGCCATATTGCCGATAGAGAGCAGAAGGAGCGAAGAAGGAAGAAAAATAAGAAAGTCAGAATCGGTTGGTCCGAGAGTAGCTCGTTTAAAACGAACGCTTACGAAATTTAACGCCGTTTAACGAACCGAAAGGCATCAATTTTCCTCCTCCTCTCCTTGTCCTCCTCACGGTTCTAGGAACATGTACGCTGTTGTGGCTCCTTCTCGTCACGGAACAGCTGTCGCCTTCAAAATACAAGTCCACACCCCGGGTCGTTTTTATATCATTAAGAAAACGTTCGGGAGGAATTACCATTATGTGGACTAATATAATGACAAACTCGACACAACAGGCCTCTCTCAATATTTCATCCAAGAATGACACAAAGAAACGAACCAACTTGGATTTTGTTGAAGAATCACTCCTCCTTTGATGAATTTTCATGCTACTGGACAGGAAAACATCTGTTGAACGTCAAAGAATCACTTTTTCATAGATACAAGATTTTCTAGCCACCTCTCTACAATGTTGAAAACCTGATCGCTTTGTTATATCGTTTGGATCGACTTCTAACCTTCATTCAGAAAATCGCAGATAATAATAATGAAATTTTATAGGTTTCTCTCTCGGTCTTTAATACGTATAATAATCATAATTATGACGTGTTTCGTGATAATATCTTCACGAACGATCATAAATCCTGCGCCCCGGCTTGGCTCATTAAATTTTGAACTCCCTTCTGGAAATGAGCCGTTCTGGCGTGCCGTTTTACGGAAATGTGTTATTTCATCGGAACCGAGAAATTTTTGAATCGAAATGATTATTGTAACGACGTCTTTATTGAGAGTTTATGATAATAATAATGGTGGTAATACTGTATAATCAACGCGATATTATTATTAAAACGTTTTCCTCCGGTCCCTTTTAAAGGACCAACTTCCGTGCACCGTGCACGAATTATTCTCAATTTCTGTAACTTCGATTTCAAATCTAATAACATAATCCCTACGGAATAAGTTTCAAGCTTGAATTCGAAAGAAAGAAAATTCAAAGTGGATATGATTTTAATTTTACAATAGGATACTTTACTTTGTCTCCACCCTCAAGGAAATGATTAAGATTTCTTTCCTCTCGTTATCTCTGTAAATGAATAAAGACGTAGCACTGCGTGTGGATACACGGAGAGAAATGTATGGTCATATTTACCATGCTAACATAGTATTTGTTCTTATTTTATTGAAAATCGTAACTGTTACTATGTTAGAATAGAATCCTTTGCCATTTTTCTGGTAATGATTACTATACTACATAGAAATCAGACAAATAGAACTGAAAGCAATGTAAAATGGTACTGATTACCATGTTACAATAGCTGTCATTCCAGTTAATGAAAATATGCACGCTGTGGGCAATATCGACACGACGTGTATAGACATACATATATTATACGTATTATTACGGTAGTCAGCCCACTATTAATAATCAAGTAAAAACACAGTTATTATTTAGAAGACTGATATCATTTGTTTCTGACTGTGTGCTCCCTCTTCTTTCTATTAACCATTTAATAACCTAATTTATTTATTTATAACCTCATTCACTGAAAAGCCTTGTGTGTATATACATGTCAATAGTTTAATTTAGGTTATAATCAATGAAAAATCATGGTCAATATTACTTTATAGCATTGGATTCATGTTTAGTTGCATAGTACTGTCTCCAATGTAACATGGTAATCATTACTATGTTAACAGGGCTAATGTTACCACATAAAATCGGGAACATCACTATGTCAAGTGACTCGCACCATCTAAAAATTTTCGTCACCATGTCACATAGTAATCATTCCCATGCTACATTGAGAATATAACTATTCTTTTCTCTCCGTGTAGAAGATAATGTTTGTTCTAAGTAAATGAATTACCTCGCCAAAGCGTCATCCTGTAATACAGAAATTATCTTACATCGAACATGAATAATTTTCCTTATTCGACCGCTATTCGAATTTATCTAAACCTTCTCTTTGAAGAAATCTCAAATTCCAATCATGATCGGTCAATTTCAACTTGTCGGACAGATGTATTTTATTCAACCTTGATCCTACGGATCACCATCAACTCATCATTCATCATTCATCAAACGTATTTTCTATTCCAATCCCACTCTCGTGTATACACAGCTCTTTTAAAATCCTTCACAATTATCTCTTTCTCTCGGAAGAAAAGGAATGGCAGAGGAATAAAAGGGAGGAAAAAAATCGGAATCGATGATTAATGACTCTTCAATCTCTCGTATCGTATTCACACCGATGCTACGCCAGAACAATTAGTAGGAATTTAATTACGTGTCAGTTTTAGAATAAATTACATTTCTCTTCTCTGTTTTTGAATTTGCACTGTAAAAAAGTGAAAAAAAAACAATAATCTTGTAAAGGTTGAATATCTAATGAATGTAATTATGCGATTCTTTCTTCGACTTGTGGTTCTGCTCATTTCCTATACAAAGTTGAGTGAAATGAATTCAAACCTGGAAGTAAAGATCAACACCGTGAGAAATAAAAAGAGAGAAAAGGTATAAAAATACATGTTCAACGACCGAACTAGATGTTTCCTGTAACATAATGACGTTGTGAATATAATAACTCTTTTCTGATACAATTTATAGGCAACAAATCTACTAGATGCAGCAAAACAATGTTGATTTGTAATACACGGCTATTACACGGAGAGAAATTTATTTGGAAAGATTACCATTTTATTCGTAAACTAGAACTATTCGGAAAAATCAGACAATAATTTATAGCATAACTCCTAATCATTGCCAGCTGTGATGGTAAGAATCCAAATTAATCTCGATTTTTACCATCACAACTGGCAATGATTAGGAGTTATATTACACGGAGAAAAAGGTATCTTAAAAAGTACCATAATTTATGGATTTTTAGCGCTGGTCTGACCCGAGTCTCAATATTTACCTGAACAAACCTCTAAAAGTACCATAATATCTGGGACTTTTATAAGGAAGGTACCATACTTATTCTGAAAAGTCCAAGAAATTATGGTACTTTTAGATATTCGTGCAAGTAAATATTCCGACTCGGGTCAGACCAGCGCTGAAAATCCATAAATTGGGGTAATTTTCAGGATATCTGTTTTCTCAGTGTATAAATTATTGTCTGGTTTTGCCGAATAGTTCTAGTTTACGAATAAAATGATAATTTTTCCAAATACATTTCTCTCTGTGTACAGCTAAATACCCTGAATTTTCAGAAGGAATGTTTTTACAGTTTGACAAATTTTTGGGCGATATTAGTTGCCCTTCTCACAGCTAATTACTTTTTTCCGTCTATGTTGATCCAAACGGTTCGATTTCTTCGAGTCTTAGGGAAGTTTTTCAACCAATAAAAGCGAAGAATCAATCGAATGAGCATTTCAATGCAATGTTTAAACCAGAATATTACCCTCTTGACAGTCTGGGAGTAAAAAAAAAGAATAAACACATAAATTTCACCCTTCACTCAGTCAACCTAATTAACAACAAGCCTTCACTTCATTTTCCTTGACTACATTTTCTGTTGGGAGCAAAGAGAAGATGGGGAATGACCGATCGAGGAATTTATCCCTTGAACCTGGAAATTCGAACTCCACATCGCATCATGTGGTCGCATTAATCCCATATATACATCACACACGGAAAGACGTATGCGTATCTACCCTTGCAAATTACCATCGGTGGAGAGTAAAGTAACCGTCCCTCTTTCGTCTGTGTGTACATTCATTCTCCTCCCCTGTTTCGTTCTTTCCGTATTCTTGTACGGTCGTGTAACGCAACGCATTGCAGAGTTCCATGGCATTTGCATAACTTCCAGATGAGAGAGAACAAGATAGAGAGACGGCACGAATTGGAGATCTCAAGGGGAAAAGCTCTTGAGGGTCTGAAATAGGTAGTAGGAGCTTTGACGAGGCCTAATAAACGATCCACCTCAGGGCTAGATACGATCGTACACGAGGGAAGAGACCAACGGCGTCGATTATGGTCTCTGATCGGTTTATGAAAATTCAATTCGAGTATCGAATTTCCTAATTGAGGTGAATCATCACTCGGTATGTACGAATCATTGTGATAATATATAAGATTGGTCGGTTTACTATTCCGCCAGTGACGTTTTATGACAAGAGGAAGGAATTTTTGGCGAATTTTGTAGAGCAGTGGATCACTCTAGAATCAATGATTACACCCCAATCAAACAAAAAGACATATTTTAGATATTCAGAAGATATCTCGCAATTTTGAAAGATGTCTTGCAAAAAGGTCTCGAAGATATCTTTTAGAGATCTAAAAGATATCTTACGCGACTGTTTTAGACGTATTCGATCAATTCTTAAAAATGTTTTGAAGAATTCATGAAAATATCTTAGAAAAATCTTGAATCGTGCATAAAAATAATTCTCTCCTCTTTTTCTTCTTCTTCCTCCTTTCATTTTTTTTAGTCCCCCTCTCAGTCCAACATATGTCACCTCATTTCGAATTCTTAGGGTTGCGAGATTCGAACCCGGACATTTCACGACGTACCTACGCTTCAATGACCTGAGCCAAACGGACAATTTGATGACGGTACTCATAATTGTCAATATGACATAGTGAGATATAATGTCAGCGGTGTGTATTTTCAGAGTGAAAGTGATCTTTTGAACAAGGTGTTTATTACATATACAAATATAAGAGAAGTTGATGGTGCTTAAAACTTGAACAGTTTAATGAATTTGGTGAAATATATTGAAGTACATGGTCCAGTGATCGTTAGTGTCTGATGAATATCATAGATTCCTTGAAATTATTTTTTTCTCACTGTTATTGAAAAACAACTTATCAGTAAATGTGAATGAGAATTTGATAAAATCGCCGTACACGAAGGCCGTACATAAAATTCAGCGTAAGAAGTTCGATAATTCGCAAAATATTGTGACTTGGAGATTCGTTACTTTTAGTAGTTCTAGCACTGCAAGGTGACAAAATCGTACTTTTCACAGGATTTGTTAGTATTTACATAGATTAATCAAGCTTTTAATTTATGAACGAATTCACCTTCTTTGCAATTTGATTGTAAACAAAGTCATTTGAAGTGTTATCCATATGCACTCATAACCTCAAAACTGCTGATCTTAGAGATACATTTGGCAAAACATCTTAAACATATCGTTTGGAAGACATCTTCAAGATGTCTTTTTCATATGTCTTGTAGATGTCTTTCAAAAGGTATCTTCAAGATATCTTGAAGATGTTCATGTTTATTGGGACCCTACAAAATATTAACTAATTTATTAGGAATAATTATACACTGTAAAGAAATTCCTTCTGAAAATTCAGAAAATGAGACTGTAATTTTGTACAGAAAAATTTTGCTGAATTTTTAGAATACGTTCCGAAATTTATGCAAAGTTTCTGAAAATTCAGTAAAATTTATCAGAGAATTCAGAAGAAGGTTGCTGTAAAAAATTACAGATTAATGATGTGTATAATCATCAGTGAAATTTCGGCAGCTACTATATTTGACGAAGTCAACGCAAAGTTAATGATTTGAAACATTCGTATACAGCAATGGTATGTTTTTCAATTCGTCTAAAATAAGTAAACAGGATTAAAATCTTGCGGGATTTCAGAAGATCATTCAGTTAATCTGAGAACCCATTTGACTTTGAGGAGATATTACATTTTTTTAATATCAAACAAGATCAAAGAATTTCAAGAAGACACGGTTAAAAATATTAAAGGAAAACTCGTTTTCTCAACAAATTAATCTTCCGGATGAATTGTATTTCGCAGAACAGAGACTGTTGATTCTTTAGACTATAAAATTCAGTTCTTCGGTAACAATTAATCAAACGTGTCACACGTTAAGAGATACCTTCTGACTTCGGTCCGTTTAATAATTATTTCATCTTCCGTTTTCAATTACGGACATGTTTTATTTACACTTGCATAAACGAAAAAAATAATTCGCTACGGTAACTGAGAATTAGCTGTGGGAGCTAATTCGTGTGTTTGATATTTGGATAGCTAAAAATATCGCTGCAAAAAATTACACGGAAGTAGTGGATCATTAGTTGGAATATGAGGTACTTAGGATTGATGAAAAAGTTATTGGATAGAAAATTTTGATTTTCGAATTCATGGAATATAATTTGATTCAATGAATTATGCATTTGATGGGCAGAAGGCATTCATAACACTGTAATAACCAACTGTAGTGCCAAAATGATAATTTCTCCTTTCAATAAAATATTTAATTATTTGAATAAAAAAAGTTTTAAAATAGGAAAATATCAATATAAATAATATAAATATTTCTTGCATTCGAAATAAGATGTTTTCATGAATATGAAATGAAAATTTTCTGTAAATAAATCAATATTTGAAATAATGAATATTCTTCCCTATCTAAGAAATTATTTCATAGAATGTACACAGAGATTTTCTAATCCTTCAGAGAACTTATTGATATAAATAAATCTTTCTTCGAATCAATGAAATTCATTTTGATTGGATGAATGATATTTTACAAAATTTCCAGAATAAAAAGGAATAAGCAGGAGTCAGAGCATTCGCGCAAGGGCGGAGCCGACCTTTTTAGTTCTTGTGTGATCTATAGTTCATTTAAAATAATTGGATTTTTCAATCAGATGATTAATATATGATCAAGAAGTTCGAAGAAACTGTTTTTCTCTGCAATCAAGTCATATCCGTTGATGATGTTCCATGCCGGAACCTGAAAGAAATATTTATTAGGACGAAACATTACTTACTATAGGTTTACGGTGAATTAGTTCTTTATATGCGAACTGCACTGCAGGAAGATAGCTTGTGAGAAAGTATTGCCACCTTCTGAGAAGTAAACGCAATTTGTCGGAGTGAATTCAATACATTTTTATTTTAAAAACATATTTCTTTGTTTCAATGAATTCATAAATTCGATCGATCTATCCATTTTATGGACTCGATGAAACCTTTATTTGCAAAAAGCACTGGAATTTTGCAGAATGTATGAAGTTTTGACCTCATGAAACCTAGTATTGACGAGAATAATCAGGTTGACAGTTTATTGACTAGAATCCTTCTTCAATCATAAATGAAAATTTTTAATGAGGTAATTTTTTAGATGTTGCTGAAGTTTGAATCGTTTATTGAAACTAATTAACCATCGAATAAGATAATATTCAACTATTGAAGCCCAAAAATCTTGCAGTACATTATTTAAACGATGTTTCCAGTGGCAAAGAGTTGATTCGAAAAGATATGTAACGATGATATATCAGATTTCATGAGTTTTAATTTTCGTTTTGTTTCTATAAACGATCCAAACTTCGAGAACACATTTATTAGCATAAATAAAATAGCTTCATTCGATTTGAATTCCCAAATCATGGGTTATAATACTTCATTTTATTGATTCCAAAAGTATCCAAACTATCATTGGTCATATGAAATCTGTTCTATAAAATAGATTTTATCCAAAGAAATTGCTCTGAAGTTTGAACTGAAAAAGTATCTCATTGTGATCATGAATTTAGTTTTCTGTTGAAAAAATAGAACTCTCGGAATTAAAATTCACAAATATTCAGTATATGATTTCATGTTATTATCCGAATAAAACCGTTTGTATTGAAATGAATGAGATTATTCTATTTTCAACTGTACTGGTTTATAAATAACAGTATTTTTTGTTCTATAACTTCATATTCTTGAATATAATAATTATTTTATTAACCTGATCTCGCGTTGTTTTTCTCATGATGGAAGAAGTTCATGATTTGTAAGACATGTCTATTCATTTTATGAAATATATTTGCACTTGGGGTCAATAATTATTCTGCTCAAGAAAACAATTATCATGTCAAATACTTGATTGTTAAGAATTTCAAAGACTAAGTATAATCAACCTCGATTTCCATACGAACCTTTACGTTATAAAATTGAAGTTGTATTTCATTGATTTTCACTTTGGAATTCATCAAATGAGAGTTATAAATCGGATGAAAGATGATATTGACAAAATTAATTAGTTATTCAGTCAATAGAGTGCGTTTTTAATTTCAAAAAATAAATTTCAATGAGCTGATTTGATAGTATGAATGAAACGACTTTTTATGGTTATTAAATTATTTTAGAGGCAAAAAGACATTCACCCAAAAAATCATATTCTAAAAATTAAAATCTACTCTATAATATGAGCCTAGTACATTTTACTCCTCATATCAGTGGTAATTCTTCTATTGTTCAGAGGAACTCCCACATCAATCCTCTGAAACTCAGAGGAATATGTACTAGCCTCATATTTTAGAGGAATATTGTAAATTCTAGTATACGATTCTTTCAGTGTTTATTTAATGCAATGAAATCAATTTCATTAATTCAAAGAATTTTTTTTCTCAGTGTATAGCAATAACCTTCATTGCCATACAGCTAACAAATAGCTTTTGTGGACAATTTTTAGCTATCCAAATATCAACCACATCATTTTTTTCGTGTAAATTCTAAGTCTGGGACGAAATTGAACTCAGTGTAATTTTATATACAATTTGTATAAATTTTGAATAGAAATCTATCAAGTCACAATAATTGCAAATTATACAGAAACGATCCCTCCAGCCTTATACATCTCGGTTCTTGAAGATTGAATAGATGTTAAATCATATTTTCAAATTCTGCTGAATTCTTCAGCAGTCCAAGTACTGTCACAATTAATTAAAAATGGTGAAAAGATGGGAGGCAGCTGTTCTCTTACAATTTTAACCATGTTATTTCAGGGATAACTATCGGTACATATGTCATTATTATCATAATACCGTTCAGTTGAAAGTCCAAAAAAATTCTTCCAAATTTTTCATAGCTCGCTTCATTCGCCGTGTTACAAGCCCAGAGGAGCACAGCACAGCACAGCGAGGTAGCTGAACATTCACATATGATTGTCGTTAGTCATGCGATTCTTTTGTCACCGTTAAAGAGAAGACATGTGTGACGTTGACAAGCAAGTAGACGAGGTACATGGTCCTCGTATACTTGTATTATTTATCACGACGATGATGATAATAACGATGATCATTATTATCATCACCGTTACCGCTGCTTTCTCCGTTTTTCCTAATAAATTATTTCCCAACCAGCGATGACGTGGCTGCTGCTTTCGTATACGATTCATATTAAAACAGGTTAGAGGTATTTATCACGATATTTTCATCGAAAACTATAACGTCGTATTAAAATAGTTTGGTAGAAATTGTTCAAGGATATAGAGACTCTCGAATAAATTGAGTTCAAACAATTGAATGAGAAATAATGAACGAAGATGTCTAGCATAGATGTAAAAAGCTGAATGCTGGAAGGTCGGGTACACGGAAAACAAAAACAGTGCAGTATTTCCTGACATCAACTTTCATAATTAATTTTCTGATACCGCGGATATTGCTAATCTCAATAACACCCGTGGTGAAGTTGGTAATGAAATACACCCTCGCCACATTTTCGTTGTGGATCATATTATCGTTAACTTTCCTTCGTTGAAACCGTTAAGAACTGTTCTCAAATATTTTCGACGGTTGTTAACGTGTCTTACGTCTTACCTGAACATCTTTGATACATGGAATCAATTAAAAGTGCGTCATCGATAAAATTATTCAGAATAAATTATTTTAAAATTTGTTCTTTGATAAATCCTTCAAACTCTTTTCATTCAGTTGTATCGACTGCTCGATTGCATTTTCATACAACAACAGAATAAACCCTCATATCTCTCTCTCTCTCTCTCTAGCTTCTTTTCACGTTCAGTTAATACTTCCTCGATGTTGAATTCTCAAAGAAAATTCGTATTCTTATTCTAAAAGGAGCGGGGATCGAGAGTGTAAACCCCGCCACGCTGTTCGGTGGTTAGCCAAAAGCCAAGAAGTCTGATATGAGAGTTTGGCTCATCTTCAGCTCAAGCTTCAGTTCAGGCGCCACCGAGGTTGGGTCGGAAACGAGAAGACGAGCCAAAGGGGGAAATTCTGTAAATTGAATGACTCGTTCTGTTATATACGTTATACGAGGTTTTGCTCCCTTGGAATCCTCATCTATATTTCTTCTTCTTCTCCTTCTTCTTCTTCTTCTTCTTAAACTCCTTTTTACGTTTTACTTTTCTTTATGCCCATACTCCCTGGCACAGATTCTATTATAGACAAGAAGTCAAGGCACCCTTCTTTTCGTATCTTCTTGTATCAAAGCCTAAAGTGATAAAGATATGATACATATGTTTCATTATCTCTCTTTAATTACTATAAACTAGCACAAAACTATCTCGTATTATATTCATAAATTTATCAAAAAAACATACATTTCCCTCCATTGAATCTGTATTTTATTGAGAAACAGATGTATCTTTGAATCTACACGTACAGGTTCCAGTGAGATAAAATTATTTAAATTTTATTGCTCGAAAATAAAAGAGATATATGTTTTGATGCGGGGGAAAAGTTTAAATGGGAAGGATAGGTGAAAGAAAAAGAGTGAAAAAGAAAGAACCCAACTCGGTATCCCTCGAGGGGTTTTCCCGTGAACAAACCTTGAAACTCCAGAGATGTTTATTGTAACGAAATTCTTGTTACACCAAACATTTGCATCGGGATTACATATTTTTTACGATCCATGTATGACGAATATCCTTTGTGTTATCGAAAATCATTCAGTTCGATTTGTGACAATATTGTCTTTTTCGAGTTTGAAATAATAAATTCACCTCGAATGTGAAATAATCCAAATCCCCTGCACGTTACATCCCCGTTCTCCTATTAAGAACAATCCACGAATCGAAGAATGGAAAGCCAGATACGAAACATTTTGCGTTATCAGCAGATATTTTGAAATTTATCGGATTCTGTGTGTTGTATCATTCGTTGAAAATTAGTCATTTGCTGTACTGATAATATTCATCATCGTTGGTAAATTATCGTTAAATTAGGGTAATTAATTTCGCAATTTACCGCATAATTTACGCCTCAACACCACTTGCCACACCCCATCATACTTGAATAATTTCGTTACAAAATCAATATACTACCACGTATAACCGTGTGGTATTTAGTGCATAAATTGATTTAATGCGATCCAGCGTTGTTGTGATTATCATCACCGTATGTTTTACTGATGATAAAAGAGAGAAAATCAGGGACAAACTTGATCAACTAATTTTGATTCCCTTTTTATGAAATATATAAAGTAAAGATAATTCAAATTTGAGATAGGGAGTTTAATAAATTTAGAGATACACATTTTTTCCTCTGACAGCCAAGTGATAAATGCCAACACTTGGATGTAATAGTAATATCATCGTTTATCGCCCGAGCTTGCTTGCGGTATTCAAGACACGGCTTAGTAAAATTGAGACTAGTGATACACGTGTTTCGAATTAGTACCGACAAAGAAGAATTGGATGTATTTATTTGTGCCACACATTTCGTACTTTACTTCATATGTTTTTTTTGTGGAGGGAAAAGTAGGGGCTTATTTTAAATATCGAGAACTTTTAATACCACGAAGTTTGAACGGCAAGTCGATTATTATAATATAAGAATCTCATAATCATAATGTTGAAAGAAAAGAAATTGTGGAGAATTTTCTGTCCATCCCATTGTTACGTACGATAATTAGGTTATTCTACGCTAGAGAAGAGGACAAGAAAATTAAACGTTTCCTCAATTTACTGTAAAATCTCTTACCGTCATTATTTCTTATATTCTACCCTGTCCCAACTTTGAGGATATAACAAAAAAAATATATATTCATCCGCCCTTTATGTATATTATATAAATTAAATAATTAGTTGTTGAATTTCTCTGAAATACTTCTCAATATAAAGGTGAATCACAACAAACGAGGAATACATAACTTCTTTTCGAACAATTCCTCTGAGAAACTTGCCTTAATATTCAAGTAAGAGTGGCGCCAATTTGGGAGACTGGCAGGGGCAATACACAATATTATACCTCACAGAGAATAGATAAGGCACAAGAACGTCGTGGTGTCTCTCGACCCATTTCCTGATGGTCGGAATCTTATCCTTAGAATGATGTATACATATATATATTGCGCCTTTTATCGTTTATGGGTTCGTAAACAGGCATTGTTCGTCAGAGTGATGCCAGTTATAAGGGAAGTAAGAGCCTCGAATTTCTCCGCACAATCGACTTCAACCTCATACCACGCACCCTATATCCTCCCTCTTTTTTCTTCTCCCTCATTCTTTTTCTCGGCCTTGTTTCACCCTCTACACGTATACGTATATATAAGTATAGTTTCAGCCTTTCTTGAACACCCTTTTCCTCCCCGACCTTCCTTCTAACTTATGATGTGAGCAAGATGAGTGAGAGCGCGCGCAAAAAAAATGAACAAGAAGAACAGAAAGAGAGGAAGAGAAAGACCAGCGCTGTCCCGATTTTTGCCCAAGAAGAAAGAAAAATGACTACGTGCTGCATATCGCTTCCTCGGGATATTGCTTGGACTTTTAATGTCCATTGCATTTTTCTCTGTCGCCTCTTTCCTCCCCTTTCGCTGGAATGATTTAATCATCTTTCTTTACTTTATTAGAAAATTCGCAGAGCTGGAGGGAATAAGAAATTTTGTAGAAAATAGTAAGGGTAATAATGAAATTTCTATTCCATATAATCGTATTATTTACACGATAACTCTCGTTGTGTGTTGTGTGTATGATAAAAAGAGAGAAAAAGCACATAGATATCTCTAGGTAGTATCCCATGAGAAATACGATGATGCAACCGTGCGAATCTGAACACGAATAAAGGTGCAGGTGTCCGTGAATAAACTTGCATCGAGTTTGTGCAGTAACCGGTGAACGTAAAGGGTAGTTACGCGTTCGCGGGTTAGTTGTTCACAAAGCTCTTTCTTCCTTTCTCTCTCTTTCTTTCCCTCTCGCGTTCGTCAGTCCTGTGGAGTAAAACAGAGGAAGGTGTTTTTTCTCCTTTGTTTTTATTTCACATGTATTTCTTTTATGGTTAAACGAGAAAAAAAATTGATTGTCGAAGATGGTAGTCGTAGGATGGTAGGATGGGGATATGAGAATGTCACACTTTGAATCCAATGAAGTTTAATGCTTTCCAGCGATCATTCTCGAACCTAATGAATTGATGATAAAGGATTTATTCGAATCCTCGAGCATTGCATCCAACACTCCTTTCACATATGATATGCGTAATCAAACGAGTTGTTCGTCAAATGTTTAGAATGTAACTCGATGAATGTTGTTGTCAGTAATTTTTCACGCGGTTAGCAGTTTCTTTATTTCTCCATGCCCTACTCCAGGGGGATAATAAATTGCCCCAATATCTGTGTGCCATGTATAATGCACAGATTTACAACATCCCACCGAGCCGACCGTCCGACAGTGTTATATACGTTCTCTCATAGGCAGTGATTACAGGCGCGTTCCAATGACGTTGTTATTTGGAAAAAAAAACAGTAAAAACAAAACAAAACAAAATACACACGATACGGAATGTTCTTTGATGCAAAACATATTTTCATTCATCACGAGGGCCCTTGGGAACTATTTTTCCATTCAATTTGAAAAGAAAATGTCTTTGTTTTTAATTGTCGCTTACTTCAAAGCGGAGGAAGTTCCGTATTCTATGACTCGAGACAAATCGTGAGATTTGAAAAAGCTCTTACCCTCTTTTTTCTGTTTTTCTTTTCTTTTGTGCGATGATGTAAGAGACGAAGGAAAAGAAAAATCTTCTTTCATTCGCAAGAAACACGTTAATTTCTCACAGTTTTGGTATTCCACAGAATTTGAATGAAAAAGTAACAATTCTTGAGTTAAAAAAAAAAAATTCCAAAAGTTATCTACCGAGACCATCAGAAGGCACGAACGAACGAACGAATAAAAACGAATCGATAAAATTTCATCGTTTTTCGTTGCTCAACGATGAGACGAGATTCTATAATGAATGTTATGGAATATTCGAAAGTAGCAACGATCCGTCAAGTGTTCGACATCGTCGATGGTAGCAGGATATTTCCGTCATTTGGCTGATATCCAATACAGAATGAGCGAAAAAAATGCTTACTCTCGAGACATAATGGATAATAAATTCCAATATACTCGAAGAAATTCCCAATGGGAAAGAGATCCGAAGTAGCGATAACAAAGATTCGAATGTTGTAAAAATAACCAAAATCTGCTTGGTTAACAAAAAAGAAAAAAACGATAAGAATAGAGAGGAAGAGAGAGAGAGAGAGAGAGAGAGAGACGGCCTATTATAATATCTGAGATCATATTTTATGGCTGTCGGAATATTTTGCTCTTCTCTTTTTTTCTTTCGGGATGGAAATCAAGGAATTAATATCTTTCTTTTTTTTTTCCTTAGATTTATACTCCTCTATGATTCACATTCTCGATATCATTGACCTCATACATCACAGTACCAAGCGAGAAACCTTCACGGACAGATTATTTCACGCGTGTTTTCTGAAGGGAAATATATTTATCGATCATGACACGATTCAAAATGAATTACATTCCTCAAATCTTTTCTCATGTAAATGAAGTATGCAATGACAAGTTACTAATAGGTCATTATAATCCCATATACAATTTATACACATTTTTCA
The DNA here is from genome assembly GCA_018340375.1 of Gonatopus flavifemur. Lineage (NCBI taxonomy): Eukaryota > Metazoa > Arthropoda > Insecta > Hymenoptera > Dryinidae > Gonatopus > Gonatopus flavifemur. The sequence goes on along the minus strand of JAFFJZ010000012.1, from coordinate 1,913,539 downwards.
AAGGTTTTATTTCCGAAGATACGACTAAATATTTATTTTCTTCATTTTCTTCCTCCTTTTTCCCTTCCCTTTCGACCATTTGTCAGCATTTTTATCCGTAGAGGTGAGGTAAAAGATACGATATGGAAGCACAATGAATACTCCTTGTATAGGGTTTACCGCTGGTCCCTAAGTCTCGATTTTGGTTTCTTAATCGCTCTTCGCTGTCGTTTCTCATCATGGGGTTGAAAGAAATAGAAATAAACCAAAGAAAATTCCTGTTACGCACGCATCTGCATTTCCAATTTACAACACAATCGACACCCTACACAAAATCCATGATATATAATTCATAGAATTCAAAAACGAAATTGCAAAAAAAGGTGTTTCAATTGCAGGCAAATTCTGATCGAGAAATCGGAGTTCATATGGAATGGCATCGCGCGGACCGTTCATGGCGACAACGTTGCCGATCGCTTTAGCGATGGTCGCCGTGACTTTGGGCGTCGCCGCGAGCGGATTGTGTCCTGCCCGATGCCGTTGCAACGACGAAAATCTCCGAGCCTCGTGTGCTCAAGCGGACTTGGATGTCGTGCCGATTCAATTGAATCCCGAAATCCATCACTTGGATCTTTCCAACAATCGGATAGACAACCTGCATCGTGCGTTTGGTTTCTACGTCGATCTAGAGACTCTCGACTTGAGTTCGAATCTCATTCACACTCTGGGTGCCGACAATTTTGAGATGCTCGAGAATTTGATCACCCTAAACGCGAGCAACAACCAAATCCACACGATAGCCAAGAGCGCCCTGTACGGGTTGAAACGACTGGGAGAATTGAATCTATCCAACAACAATATCACGGATATTGAAGAGCAGGCATTCAGATTCACCAGCGAGTTGGAATTGCTGAATTTGAGTGGGAATTCTTTAACCAGTTTACCAGATAGTTTGTTAAAAAGTTTACCTAGGATAAGAATTCTTTTGTTGAACAACAATTTCCTTTTGGAAGTACCGAGGACCAATTTGGCGTTGGCTCCGAGTTTGGAACACGTGAATCTAGCGGATAATCTGATACAGGAGTTGGATAAAGATTCCTTGCCATCCCTACCGTCCCTGATGAGCTTGAATTTGGCCGATAACGTGATCAGATACATAGCCGATGGAGCGTTCGATCGATTACCGGGTCTTCTCAAATTGAATTTATCCGGTAATAACTTGACGTCCGTACCGACGCCCGCTCTTGCACGGTTGAACGTATTATCGACATTGATTCTCAGTCGAAATCCTTTGGAAAGCTTGGACTCGGTGGCCTTCCGCAACCTATTCGAATTGAGAAATTTGGAATTGAACGATTGCAAGATAGCCCAGGTTCACGCGAGAGCGTTCGCGGACAATGTGAATCTCGAACGGATTTCGATGGACGGTAATCAAAGACTCACGGAGTTGCCATCGAGAGTTCTTTACGGATCTAGATATCTCGAATGGGTATCCCTGCGTCATTGCAATTTGGCCAGTTTGCAGCCGACTCAATTTCCGGTCGATCATCTGTCGTATTTGAGAGTTGGGGGCAATCCGTTGATCTGCAACTGTTCCGTCCATTGGCTTTGGAACGTCATCAGGGCTGAGGAACGACGCAACGAGACCAGGCTCCAACTGGATACGCGAGATATTCTCTGCGCGGACGAAGAGTTTGTAAATAAACCATTGATAGCGTTACCCGAAGGCTCTCTGCGTTGTCGACTGAGTCCTCTATATCTAATGTTATCCGCCGCGGGTTGTTTGGCGGCCACGGCTATGATCCTTGCTCTCATAGCTCACGTTACCAGAGCCAAAAGGAAGAAAAGATTGCCGTACACCGGTCCTCCCAATAGGCCGGAATTTCTCGTCTACGTGGGCAGACCCAACGGAGAATTGGATAAACATTCCGAATCCTACAGCAGAAGATTATTGACTCGCAACGAGGATTCTCTCGTACCTTCTTACGACAGTCCTCAGAGGGTCAATTCCAAAGGATCTCCTGCTCCCCCTCCCCCCGCGCCTCCGCCCCTGCCCCCACCTCCTCTCCCAGCCGTCCCTCAAGAGACCAATATCTACGAGACTCCGAGGTACGGCCGATCTCAGGATTTTTATGGTCGACATCCCCCGTCGGATGATTCCGGAGTATACGCGGTCGCCGATGTCACCAATTTCCGCCACGAAGATCATCATCCGGAAGTGCTCTCCGCCTATCGTATGCCGACTCCTTCCGCTCCGTTACAAACGAGACGCAGGGATTATGTGTACGATTACGATTACAATTACGACCACCACCGGCACGATCGTGAACACGAATACGAACGCGAACCTTGTCCCGTTCCGGACAAGCCTCACGTTGTGTTCGTTTGAGACTGCTCTATCAATGATAATGATAATAACGATAATAATAGCAACTAACAATAACACGCATAATGCATACATAAAAATATATTATACAAAAAAATTCGACAAAGTCTTCCGAATTAGTTGTGCTATCCGAAGAGAATACGATGGAAGCTTGAATTGATCCAGGTAATAACGAGTTTGAAGTGTCAAAAGAACTCCCTCTCTCGTTCGTGAACACATTTTTTTTTTTATAAAAATAGGGATGAGCTGTCTAGAACTTATGATATATAATTTGTATAATAATGTTCATTATATATCTCGTGAGTTCTATAATATGTATAATTATCGCTATCCCTACTTTTATTATAAAAAAGAAGAATCTGTGTATAAAAAGAAAGGAATTAAGGGAGCAAATTTAAGTTTTTATGCAAAGTTAGTTATGGTTTTATACGTTCGTTTATTCGCGCTGAACAATATTGTGAATCGAAGCAATAATGAACTCTGAGACATTTTATATTATATAAGAAACAAATGTACGACAAAAATATAAATATAAATATAAATATATATATTTATTTATTAATTTATCATGTTAAGTTTGAAATAATGTTACGTTTTAGATATAATTCATAAGAAGAATATGAAACACAAAACACAAATAATAATATATGTATATATTTGACTTGAAAGTTTCTTCTTTCTCGTAGTATAGTTACTTTGTATGTTTCCTATGTGTCTTCGTCCCTCAAACGTATCGGAATTTTTTTTTATCTTTGAGAGAAGCATGTTGAAGAGTCATTAAGTTTTATGGAGCTAAACAATTGTTGTTAGACCACCCTCCGAGTGACCCCGAAATATTATACTGGACCTGGAAATATTTCTACTTTGAGATCCTGCGATCAACCCTCGTTTTCTTTCTCTCTTTATTTCTCTCTTACCCTTCTCTTGATGCTTGGTTAGCCGAGATTCCTCGGTGGCACTTCGCTCGGCTCGTTAGTCATGGTAGTTAGTCATGCTGCGTGCATCTCGTCTCGAGAACAGAAAGATGAAAGGAAACCAAGTTGGGTATTAAGCTACAACTATGTTCTTACTCGTATATAACATTTTCAAATGGAAAGCAAATGATGTTTGGACCCTGATCATTTTTCTTTCTTTTGATTCCCTCGATTTTTTGATCCGAAACAATTCCGATATGTTTGAGATGTGTTGTTCTTTTGTATATATGTTTATATATAACCTACATAGTTTCTTACGTTTGTAAATGTGAATACCACTTTTGCGCAATCCAATGTTACTTGAAGAAACAAACTTCTTATCCAAAAATACAAAAATTCTCAAAGGGCCAGTAAACACTCATTGAAACGCTGGTAATGATTTTTTGTAAGGTTGACGATGCTCAAATGAATTCTCTATTGAATTTAAATTTTGTTCAGCTTAGCGAAGTGAATGTACATTGTTTTTTTTTACCACAGGCTAACGTGGTAACTTCTCGAAAAAATCAAAGATATTTAGATTGATTATGAGACTCTCACGCATTCTATGGATATTGATATTTATCGATGAATAAAGAGAAATGAGGTTTTTTTCACTGATGTTGGCTCAAAAGTCGATCAGTGATGCCCACGCCATACAAACTGCGTTCTCTTCCTCGCCAGCCAAAACCGATTTTTTGAGAATTTTAAACGAGAATGATCCCTCGATGCTTTCCCACCAACGGGAATCAAAACCCTTGTTTTTCAGTCCTTCCTCTGCTCTGTTGAATAACTCTAAAAGATAATTACATTTCAAAGACGAAGAGTCGTAGTACGTCTTTGTTCTCTTCATCGCGTATTTAAAATATTTCATTTTATTTGTCAAACAGAAATGTTTCATAATCGGACTCCACGTATTCATTCGTTTCCCATTTTCGTGCATACACATTGCCCATGCATGAGATACAGAAAAATATCCTTTGCTTGTAATTAAAAATTCTCTTTGAGGTTTTCAAGAGGAATGTACGAATTTATACTACGAACTAAACTACCTTTAGTGTATATATGCTGGAGATTTTTGGTGAGATTATAATTATATATATATATCTCTTTCACTCGCTGTTACAGTTATTTCAATGATAATGAAACGAAGAAAAGAGATGTCGTCAAAAACTTTCGGTGTATATGTACATATATAAAAATATATATTTACGAAATCATGTACGATAATAACAATATACACATAATTCATATAAATACGCGAGATATTTTAAGTAATCGTATTTGAAATGATAAAGAATATGAAAAATTTCTTACATTGCTAAAAATAAAAAAACAAAAACAAAGAAAAATACAGAGACAAATTGTTCAATAAGACGTATAATAAAACGATTATATTGTATATTGAATATTGTTTTTTTTAAGAAGAATTTCCCTTTCTCTTTCTCTTCGTTCATAAGTATATGATGTATTTCTTTGTTCTTTTCCTCCCCTCGGATAAAACTGCTATACTTATCAACGATTCAACCCCGTATGCAAATGCAACAAGTGACATCTAGAACGAGATTTCAATTCTAAATTCATGCTGCTGGGGTACGTTGAGATATGGGGATTGTTATTTTATTCGGTCGGTGCCCCGTCTGTTGTCCCTTCTCTCAATTTATAAGAATGAAAAGAGAAGTTGAAATTTAATTAAATGTAAATCTATATATATTCGATATTCCACAAATGGTTATTTCTCGCATCGCCGTGGTACCGTAAAAAAGCAAATTCAGTTGACTTTTACTCAACTGAACAAACAAGGGTTAGTTGGAATGTGACTATATACGCGTGCGGTACAAATAAATTCATTTGAGGGCTCAAATCCCATTCAAAAATAACACGCCCTCACGGTCATAAATTTCTTTACGTCTCCTCCTCCTCCCGAGTCCCACGATTTGTATGCACAGGAAATTCTTCCGAATGTAAGATTAGTTCTCTCCTTGATTCGATATCTCCACTCTCCACCGCTGATGCTCTGTTTTTTTTCCTTTGTCGTTGGTCCCACCAGCTCAGGGGAAAAAGAGCGTTACGCCGTGTGATTTCTGAAAAGAAAAACATATGTTTGTCAATTTTATGGCATCACGTATTTTATGAGATCAGGAAAAACAATTTTACAAACGCTCTCAAACGAATGGAAGAAAAATCAAACGAGCCGAGATTCTCTTATACAGTTTCTTGAATATAAGTCGCACGTATCAAAACGAATGGAGGATGGAATTCTGGACCAATGATTTCAATGCAGGCTCTTTCGTGCTGTGATGAAGTCTTCCGTATTTTTACGATACACGCACAAAGCACGGTTCGCGTTACTTTTCCATTAGGTAAACCTGCAATCGAATTTTGAAGAAATTGTAGTCTTTGTGAGTTTCACCCTGGCAAAATGAATGTTGAATTCATGTAAAAGAAAACATATTTCTCTTTTAATATTCCATTAGGCAACAAAAAAGACGCTTTCGGAGAACTGATAAAATGTGAAGCACTTACTTTTTCTAGCCTAATCCAGGCCATGTGCGTAAAAAATTCAACCCAAATGAGTTTCTAATTCGAATTCAAGTCATCTTAGAAAAAGAAGCAATTAAAGAATCCTTTTAGAGCCCTAAGCACTCACAATGAATGTCACAGAATGATGGAATAAAGTAGTGTTGCCGCGATCTACGAAACGAGCTATCACGATCTTTAGATCCCAGCCTCGTTCAACTGAAAGTACATTCTTCCATAGTAACAAAAATTGAGTGAAAATACAATTTTGAGAACAGTCAACTTGTTTTGGGAATCCAAATTGAAATATAAGTATATGAAATCAAGTTTTGAATTAATCTTGATTCGATCTGGACACGATCTGAATTTCGATCTGGCTCGAACCGCTTGGAGTGTTAATTGAATAAAAATTAAGATTAATGGGATTGCAGCTCGATGTGAACTAATTCATAATTGAATTTCACTTCTAATCTACATTTTAACCAATTTTTACTCCCCATAATTTTAATTGAAGAACATTGGAATGTAAAGATCGTGATAGCTTGTTTTCTGGATCGCGGCAACACTAGAATAAAGAGAGGTTGTGAAATGGTTATATCAAAGATTTAAAGACTCATATAAGTATGTATATTTCAAATAAAATTTTATATAAAATATACAGTCACAATTTCATTGGGAGAAGAACAATAAATCAATTCTTTCTTATCTCTCTATTTAGCAAAAACAAAAAGTTTTCTGAAAAAAGGAACTTAAAATCCATAACAGATCATGTCAACAATTTGATCTTATATTCTTAAGAATTTACAAAAATATCCATATTTTCGATTTTATGTCAACTTCAATGACAGAAATACATATTTGTTTTTCATCCTAACTCCACGAATGTACGTCCAACGTTTTCCATATCGTTAATGTTTTAGATTCTCTTCTAATTTCTCACGAATTCCCAATTCTCATAACTAATCATAAATCATTCTAAAAATATTTATAAATTAAGAGGTCCGCAAGTTGTCATGTAACAAGAATTAAGAAATTTTCACTGGTATATAAGTTTTCATGTTCCTTAAGGTGATACTGGCGGCATGGGAGCAACCAAATCGTTGATAACAGACTACGAACAAACGCTTCAATTTTATGAAAATATAAAATATTATTTTATAAAAATAATATTGATTAAAATGAAGCATTTGCCCGTAGTTTGCCATAAACGATTCAACTGCTGTCACGACGCTAGTAATATCCCCTTAATAAGAATCGTTGAATCTTGTCAATGAGATTTGATAAAATTTAATGAACTTGTTCAACAGAATCCCATCTTACAGATTTTGTTTTTCAACTATCCTTCAATCCTTTTAAATGTGTATTATTCTCAGCGATAATAATTCAAGCGGTGAACGTATTATATTCCGACTTCAAACAGTCGGAAAGATAACAGGAAAACTAAAAAAAACATCACAGGAAAGTATAAACATTTTTTCATCTTTCTCTTTTAACTTGATTGCACTTATCTGATTGCATGCACGCTTTCAATAAAAATTCTATTCAATCCCATTCATCGGTAAATGAGATTCGATAGAAACTTATTAGAAATTGGTTTTTGAATGAGTCATTAATGGGATTCAATGAACGTTCTTCACCAGAGTACATCTGATGAAACAACTGTTTCATGATTATTAAAAATATATCAGAGATTCTGATTTATGTGCAACATCTGATGATATTTTTATAAAAATTCCATGTATCGTGCATTGTTTGTAAAAATAATATCTACTTGGACAGTTTGCAATACAATCTATGATCCCGGATAGCTTGTTTGGTTCTGAATTCTTTCCCGCAGATGGAACAACTGATCAAAGGTTTGCAATTATTTCGAACATGAAGATCTAAATGATCTTTTTCGAAAAACATTTTTCCGCACTTGTCGCAGGTGAATTTTTTTGTATGGTTTGGATCTTTTGCACATACTCTCAAATGTTTAATAAGAAAACCATAACGGTTGTACCGATTATTGCAGAAGGTACATGTAAATTTTGTTGTTAATTTGTCAGTGATAATTTTTTTTTGGGGCGAAGAAACCTCGGTATTATTATCCTCACTGAGATTAGATTTTTCCTCCACCGTGTCAGTAGTTTTATCAGCCTCCGATGACGACGAAGACGACAAGGACGCCGACAAAGACGCTGAATCAGCAAGTTTGATATCATCATCTCTTACAGACTCGTTCAAATACTTGCAATCCTTTGAATGTTCAACAATCATTTTCCCATTTTCCAGTTCCACGCCACAATCTTTACATCTACTGATTTTTTTACATACTCTTTTTCTGTGGCGTTTCAAATTCTGAAATATCGTAAACTTGACTCCGCAATCGAAGCACTGATACGAAGCTCCCGGTTTTTTACTTTCCTTGGAATCAGGATTCTTTGGGCAATTGCTCATAACGTGCTTACCCAGATCCATTTTTCTTAGATAAGCTTTATTACAAAATTGACAAAGAAATGTTTTCCCTTTGCTACTCATCATCGTTATTGTATCATCACGATTTATGTTCAAACCTTTACAGTATAATTGATAATGCCTGGAAGGCACTCTCTTCTCACGGAATTCCGTTCCGCAGTAATTGCAAGTCGCGTGTTGCTTGCAACCTTTTATTCTATGAGTGAGTAAAGATATTTCTTTGGTAAAAATGCAGCCACAGTCGGCGCAAACGTGAGTTTTTCCCTGTTCGGCTCCACGTTTTCTTTTGGTGGAGTCCGGATTGTTGGCACACCAGTGTTTCATGTGATTTTTCACATCCACCATTCGATTGTATTCCGTTGTGCAATAGGAACACACGAATTTGTCAGTTTTCTTATTTTCTTCGACTTTGCATGATTTCGTATGTTTCGTCAAACCTGATTTTGTGTGACAAAATCTATCACAGCGAGTACATGTGTAGGAAGTATTGTTTTTCGCTTTATTAACAAGCATCGAGGTTTTCTTTTCATCTTTCAGAGGCTTGACATCTCCACATTCGTTCTGTATATGATGAATCAAAGAATTTTTATTATAGTACGAAGTATTGCACTCGTTACAATGAAACCGTAAATTGCACATTTTCGAATGATGCATTAAATCTATCTTTTTATCGTATCGCTTAGCGCAATTGATGCATTTGAATATCGCAGATTGTTTCATTTCCACTTCAGATTTCTTCTTCTCCTGTAAACCTTTACATTCTTTGTAATGCTCCAAAGGTACTTTAGTTTTATTCATTTCAAGTCTGCAATACTTGCAAGTCACACGTTTGTTATGATCCATTAGTATTCGTTCGTTACCGGAATCATCGGATGGAATGCTACTTTTAAGATGTTTTGCACTGCGATTTTCATTTTCTTTACACTTTCTCTTTCTTTTCTTTGGATTCAGACAACTACCGTTATGATGTCGAGAAGATGTTCTTTCGGTAGTTTCATTCATACTTTTGCCACAATATTTACTTTTCAAATCCGGAGCATTTAAAGGAGATTCCTGTTCTTTGGATATTGCATCACTGTCTGGAATCGTAGCATCATTTTTCAAAGTTTTGGTAATTGTGTCTTCATTTTCACCATCCTGACTAGTATTATTATTGTTATCATTATTCAAATTCAACACCTGACGTAACGTGAATTTGTCATCAATTTCAATCATGTCTTCTATGATTTCCTTTTTATATTCCTCATGCATATTGAATTCCTCATTTTGGTCATTCACCTCTGCCCCTGAATGCCCTTGTATTATATTTTCAGAGTCTATCTCCATATTTGTATCAAAAATCTCAGTTTTTATTGTTTGATATGGGAGATCTTGTATTTCTGAGTTATTGATATAACACCCTTCACCTTCTCCATTGATCACAATGAAGTCAGACGATTGTTCGAATGTAGATATCCCTAGAGATTGTTGAATCAAATCTTTATCGTCACTGTCGAACACGTAACCAATGGAAGTTCGATTGTTTTCATCTCGGATCATGACAACCATTTGATTCGTTGGAATCAAACCCATAACGTTTAACATATGCAGATCATATTCAGAATTCATGTCCAACTTCTCCAAATCCATGTTAATTTGTTTGAATGAGCAACGATGCTGAAAATATACAACACCGTTTGGTTAATTTTACAGAACTTACTTGAATTACCATGTCAAGTGCATTAGGAAGAATTGTTCACATGATTTTCAATTTAATACAATAAAGAATACTGATAAATTCTTTTGGCATAAGTTGGAGTATATCACCTGAAATGTATTTGGCATGTTTTCAATTTCACTTACCACTTATCAATGAAGAAAATATATTTTGGTTTATGCAAGTCTTGTATTTCGTACTAGAAAATTATAAATACAGGAAAAAATATCGTAAAATAATGCTAAAATAAGTATTCACATTGTTAAACTGAAAAAGAGAGATAAACAAGTTTGTGTATAAAGTATAAAAACAATATCAAAAAAAGCGCGGTAGTTTCAAAGATTTCTGAGATGTGTTCTAAAAGTTTACCTCTCTATAATTCCCATGCGCTGGAATTTCTAGGGGATGTTTGGAGGATTGTAGTAAGGAACTAAAAACAAGCCAATCAAGCTTCGAATTCTGTAACATGGAGCTAAAAAACGAGGGAAAGTGGATCGCCGAATCCTTGGTTGGAAAGAGAGGCAAATAGTCACCTGTCTTTTCAATGAAGGGTTCCAAGTTCCGAGATTACGTACCGTTTTGGAACATAGCCCTGTAAACGCTGTAAACGTAGCCGCCATCAACGCTTTGAACAAATTTTGGAACACAGCTATGATTGGTTCTTTAATCGCGTTACACGGTATCCTTGTCTAATGGATGCATCAGTATGTGTGTGCATGTATGTACTTTAATAAATGGTACAGACGAATGTTAAACAAAAGTGGTTGGTAAATATCTTAAAAAATAAAATAACTTCAATTCTCTAGAAAATAGAATACTTCCAAGTCAAGCAATTCGTAATTTTAATGGAGAATCCTTGATGAACGTTAAACCAGCAACTTGGTATCTTTCTGGTTAATAGTTCCGAACATTTATAAACAATCTCAATTTACGTGATATTAAGACCAAGAGCGTGTCGATAATGAAAATTTGATCACAACAGCAGACTAGAGATATTGCAGATTCTATTGAAAAACCATGTTTTTAATCAATAATCGTAAAATACAATCGTAAGTGTTTGGTAAGTACATGATGTGTGATATTTCTCTTTAACTCGTTACGAAAAACTGAACTTTTCTCGTGCAATGTACATCCAATGTGCCATTCGTCCCAACAATTCTGATCATAAAAATCCTCATTCTTCCACATATTTGTCCAATTTTAGCCCAAGTATGGAATGTTGAGTTAATTCTTTCTAAAACAGTACAAAAAAACGTAATGGCGCGTAAACGTAAAACTGAGGTGAAAGCTAAGACAGAAGTCAAATCGACTAATCATCAAGTAGCGGCGGTACGCAAATCTAGTCGACAAATAGCTAAAAAACAATTAGAAGGAAAAAGGACCAACGGAGATGTTATACAGACCTCGTCGTCCAACAGTCCAAACAATGAATTCAATAGCGGAGAGGAACAGAATCTCTTAATCGTTAAAAAACCACAAAAAAAGTATACTAAACACAAAAGTGTGAATAACGAAAGGATCGACGAGACTTCTATCAGCATTTATAATAAAAGAGATGCCGGGGAGAGCGACAGTCAAGATGCGTTGGAGATAGCGTTAACCGAATCGCATAAATTAACGCCAGAAGATGTTCATCAAATGGTTATTGGGGATACAACTTCCAACAGTTCTCTGTTACCCAAGTGCACAAATGAGAATCATCAAGTCGAAATCTGGCCTGAAGATATCATAGAGGAGACCATTATTTGTGAGGAGATGGAAGTCGAAAGCGAATGTATGGACAATCATTTTAATTTAGCGCAAGAAAGTAACGTCGTTATGGAGCAAGTACTTTTAATGAACAATCCAGAACTGCAAGGTAAGAATTTCATTGAATTCACTGTGGTGCGTAACAACGATGGCACAGAGTCTATGGTTATGGCATCGGATGCCCCTCCTGCCTCGCCGTCATCGGTATCTCCACCGCAATCGTCGCAATCTCCAAACGAGTTTCAAATTCTGCAAGAAGGTGTGATTGGATTACATGTTACAGAGTCTATTGAAACCACTAACGAATCCTCTGTTAACTCGGATAAGAAAAAGGATAGTAGAACAACTAAAAAACCACGGAATCAAGGAAACAATGATAAAGAAGACAACCATTGTTTTAAACTCGACGATAAATTAGCCGTCATGCGAATCAACGAAAATTCTAAGGAAATTGAAAAATTGGTCAACGATTTATCTTCTTTGGATAACGTGGATTCCCCCACCCAGTGTGCTGCCACTACCATCGTGTCCAAAATATCGCCTGTGACTCAAGATGAAGAAAGTAGTTCTTCGATAATAGATAAAATGGAACAGATACATCAACAGGGTGTAGACAAAGAGAAAAACGAATACTCCTCCAATGAGTTGAATTTATTGCAAAATAATAATAAACATACAGAAAGAAATCATTTATCCAACGATAATGACGAAATAAAATTATCGAGTAGTAGTGAAAATAGTAACGATACATCAGCATCGTCAAATAGTTTTATTAAAACGATACAGGAAATCGAAAAAGGCGCCTCTTCGAGCGATACCGATAGAAAAGCCGAATTCAGATGCCGTAGCGAGAGTACAGACACTGCAGGTTCCGACAACGGATCCAATAGCTCGGGGGTTAGAAGAAGTAGTAGAATTCGGTCCATCGGATTGATGAAACAAAGGTAAAATACTGCTACTACTTTCCATATTGTTAATAAGTTTTTTGAACTGCGTTTTCCAATTCATAAGTGTGTAAGCCATTTAATAATAATTCTGATTGGCTGTTGCTTTTTTGAAGTTGAAGAATTTTTCCGTTAAAATAAACGAGTATGGGATGATCGTTCATTTTCATTATTAATCTTATTGCATTGCTTTCTTTTTAGATCCAGAGGACGAGGTTTAGTCATGAAGCCTGCTTTAGATGTATCCAAAACTCAATCTCCATCTCAGGATCCCAAAAGTATTAATTCTTCTTCATCCTCATCCTCCTGCTCTTCTTCCTCGTCTACTTGTTCTTCTTCGGTTCTTCTATCCGATTCTAAAAATGTATTAGACAATCGATTGGAAACTCAAATAGACAAAGAGAATGGTAACAATAAAGTTTTTTCATCCTCGTTCGACGTTCCCCCTTCCGCAATCGGCAATATTACTTCAACGACAACGGGTTACGATTCCGATTCATCGAAACCAGTCAAGGTCAAATCTCGGTGGAGAAGATCAAGCGAGCTTGAAATGAGTGGATCCACGGCGTTCAACACCGCTTCCGCGATTAGTAATATTCCACTTCCCCCGATTCCTGAAAATAAATCTCATTCCTCGATCAGTTCAAATACAACAGAGGCATCCAAAACTATCGATTCACTTTCCGATAACAAATCGATTGACAATAGTACAGTTGTACCTATGGATATTCCTAAAACCATTGGAGCTAAAATCTCTTTGCCCATGGTTGAAATTAAAGATAGAGAAATGGAGGAGAGATTGAGTCAGTTTGAACATTTAACGGAGAATTTATATCTTACGGAGAGGTGAGTGCCGGTTATTTAATTCCTTTTGTTAAGGAAACAAAATGAGGTATTATTATCGAGGAACAATCTTTGTTACAGGTACACCAATAAGGAAACCAAACGAATGGTTTGCGATTGTTTTTTAACCGATGAAGAAATCGATAGAGGAGAATTGGGTTGTGGAGAAGATTGTCTCAACAGACTTTTAATGATCGAATGGTAGGGTACAATTTTGTCTTCTTATATTTTGAATTCAAATGATGTAGAGCTGTTGTGTTAAAATTCATTTCTTTTTTAAATTGAATGAAACACAAAATTAACGCTCCAAATTGTTTTCTTTTTTTTTCAGTGGACCTAGATGCGTAGTGGGTGATAGATGTACAAACAAAAGATTTCAAAATTGTGAATATGCCAAGTGTGAAGTGTTTAGAACAGAGAAAAAAGGATTTGGGTTACGAGCGACTGCCGATATAGAAGCGTAAGCTATCATATGATCAATTATTATATATGCAATATTTTGCAAATAACTATAATTCAATCCATATCGGTTATTGTATAGAGGAGAATTCATTATGGAGTACGTTGGCGAAGTAGTCGATCCAAAAGACTTTCGTCGAAGAGCTAAAGAATACTCGAACGATAAGAACCGGCATTACTATTTTATGGCCTTGAAATCAGATCAGATAATCGATGCCACTATGAAAGGCAATGTCTCACGATTTATAAATCATAGCTGCGATCCTAACGCCGAAACACAAAAGGTAAATGACAAATATTTCTCCCTGAAAATGAAAATCCATGAACACTATTTTCTAATTTCAGTGGACCGTTAATGGTGAATTGAGAATTGGATTTTTCAATCGAAGATTCATCGCTGCGGGTGAAGAGATTACTTTCGATTATCATTTTCAACGCTACGGGTATTTAAATTTGTGCAAAACGAAATTTGTGTTGATTGAATTTGAAATAATTTTTAAATATAATTTCAGAAAAGAAGCACAAAAATGTTTTTGCGAGGCTCCAAATTGTCGTGGTTGGATCGGTGATACTCCGGAAGAAGAGAAGGAAAAGATAGAAAAGAAAGAGAAACGTGATAAAGAGAACATTAAGAAGAAGAAAGAAGAGAAAAAACCTGTGGATTATATGGAAGATGAGGATGTAAGAATTCATAATTTGTGGATTTTAATGCACTGGATAATTATCTTAATCATTTTTTTTTCTGTTCATTTTTCAAAGTTGGAAGAAGAAATTGAAAAACTGTGCGCCGGTGGATTGAAGAATCGAGCCCAAACATTGAATCTTAACAGATTGATGGTTCGATGTAGAGAATTGACACATCGCACGAGGTTATTGAAGTTCATTCAGAGCGGAGAACAGCCTTGTAGAAGATTGTTCTTGGATTATCATGGTCTACGTTTGATATGGAGTTATGTTATGGATATAGCTAAAATTGAAGTAGAAGAGGCTCAAATGTTTCGTTTGGAGATCATTAAAACTCTCGCAACACTGCCAATCCCTAATAAAACAATGTTGATGGACAGCAAACTATACGGTGTAATTGAAAAATGGTCGAAACGTTTGTACCAGTCGAGCGGAGATTCGCCGGAAGACGAGGACAGTAAATCGAAAATGATTACGGACGAGGAAGAAAAAGATAATAAAAACTTGAATGATTTTTCTGATAAGACTGAACAGGAAATGGATATCAAATTAGAGAATTCTGATCAGTCTGTTCTGATATCGGAAATGGCTTCGAATCTTTTAGCTGAATGGTCTAATTTGAAGGAAGTCTTTCGAATACCAAAGAAAGAGAGAATAGAACAGATGAAAGAACATGAAAGAGAAGCTGGTAAGTACAATGCTTTTTTTTTCTGATGAAAGAAAACGGATGTATTCAATATCGATATACGTGTTTATCGTACGATAGATCGCGGGTACAGGGAAGAGTTGGAAAAAGAGCAGATACGAGCTACATCGTCATACGATAGGTAAATGATCTTATTCAAATTTTGAATTATGAAAAGATTGATCATTTTTCAATTGTAAACAGGTATAGATATAATAGAAACGAAAGTGATAAACGTCCAGATCGAAAAAGAGGAGGCAAAGAATCTCCAGATTCGGAATTTAGTAGATCGAAAGATAAACGAACGGATGAGAGAAGTAGCTTGGTTCCCATTCCAAGAATGACAAAATACGAACGTAGACAATTATTTGCGTTAAAAGTAGCAAAAGAAGAGGAAGAGAGACAAAGACGTCAACAGCAGGAATCATGGCAAGAGCACGAAGCCAGATGTTTAGCGTTAGGCATCGATCCCCACACAACAGCCATGATGGATCCTCAAACTGGTTATCCTGTATTTTTCAATCCAGCTCTTGGACAATGGCAACATTATCCTATACAAGGTTTGAATCTTTTGATGATTTTAAATGATCCATGGATTGATTTGCGTTATGTTTTCAATGTGTAAAATCGTGTTGTAATTTTGCATAGATGGAGAAGTGCCACCACCTTCAGTTTTTTTAGGAAATCCTCAAACACTGCCTGTACATCAACCACCTCCTTCTAATATGATATCTCATAGTCCTCGCATACTACCACCGATACCTTCGGAAATGTCGCCGAGCATCGCGACGAACATTGCACCGAATATCGTCCCACCCAGTGGTAACGGGAGCATGGTTCCATCCGTTGTATCGCCAATAGTTTATCCAATAAATCATCAAACGCCTGTGTTCAATCAAACTACAGCATCCGCGTATCCTTTGTTACGTCCACAACAGCCGCAACAACAACAACCTCAGCAACCGCCATCGACATTCCCAGAAGGTTAGTTTTGAATTCATATTAAAGCACAACGTTACTAATGGATGATTATCTTGATAGAACAACAAGTTCCGCCGCAACCTGAAGTAGCTCCCATAGATTTACCACCGAAGTGGAAAAGCGCCAAAGACGCGAGGGGTAGAACGTATTATTATCACGTAAAAGAACGAGTATCCCAATGGTTACCTCCACCGCCGGATCATATTGGAGTACAGCCAGATTCCTCGTCGACTTCGGAATCTAGTGACGAATCAAGTTCCTCCAACGACGAAGAAGACGAAATTGAAGAAGATAACGCCGAGGAACAGAAAATCGCCGAAGAACCGGATGCGGATAGCAGCAACGTCGATGAGAATACCGTTATCGATCCAAGATTCAATCCTCTGAAGAAATTGGATGTATCCTTGTTTCCTGAACTCAAGAGAAAAAGAGATGGGCTTGTTCAAGAGAGAATCATCAGTGTAAGTTCTTCATCACGATACATTGAGAATGAAATTCGAAAAGCATGTATAATAATTTTTTTCTCATATTCTTTTACAGCCTCGAAGGGAAGATGATCGTGTAGATCACAAAAAGTATAAGGAGATCAAGGATAAACTCAGGCGACAGAAGGAAAAAGCAAAACTCAAGGAACAAGTTGAAAAATTGAGAAAACACAGACGTAGTAATAAATCGTCGAAATCACATTCTTCGAGACACAGTTTGAGTAAATTACAAGCAATATCTAGCGAGGTTTCATCGATGTCGGAGAGAAAGATAAAAGATACCTTCAGGATAAGTATGGCCAATGTGATGGTACATATTTTGAATCCGTATAGGAAAAACGATTGCAAGCAAGGCCGAATTACGAATACGGAAGACTTCAAACATCTAGCTAGAAAGGTAATATATTGAAATATATATTCGATTTTTGAATTACTTAATGATTTCTTTCATATTTTCAGTTGACGCATTTTGTATTAGCAAAAGAATTGAAGCATTGTAAGAGTGTTGACGAATTACAATGTAATGAAAATGTTAAACACAAAGCTAAAGATTTTGTACGTAAGTATATGAGTAAATTTGGGGCTGTGTACCAAAAAAGTACCGACGAGGATTAGACAAGGATCCTTTAAATTGATATGAACAAAAAGAAGAATAACATTGTTATTTATTCGTAAGAATACGCCTCGAAGATTTAGTTTCAGTTTATGTTTGAATTTAAATTAAGGTTTTCTCGTAATAAACATAAATATTACTACTATGTAGATATAAATATATTAATTGTTGTATTTTTATTGTAAGGACACGAGAAGGGAAGAAAGTAAAAGAATGTTTGTATATGCACTTATACATACATAAGTATCTTACCAAACTTGAATTACTAATTACTCATCTCGATAAATTCTTATTAGAATTTTTAAAATGTTGAATTGATTTTGGGTCTCATTATAACACGAATTTGAATGATAAAAAGTATTTTATTCAGTATTTGACTGGTTACTATCGTATTATCAATATGTTAAGTATTTGCTTTGTTTTCTTTTCTTGTTAACGACTCTCTTGAAAGCGTTTATGAACCTCGGGAAATGATGTATTATTATTTTGTTATTAATACTTCTATTACGTTACTAGTATTTTGTTTATACTCGGTACAAACGTTGACTCTGTGATGCATGGATTAGATTTAATATAATATAATACAATAAAATGTGAAAAAAGAAAATTAGCACGAAACAGAGGAGGAAAGATATGAAAATAATGATTTCACTGGAAAGAAAGAACCAAATATATTAAAAAATGGAGTGAATGAAAAGGCAATGAGAAATACATACATGTATATAATTGGATGATTGGTTTTTTCATCGTTCATCGGGTTTCATTCAATTTCGTTTAGGGAGATTCCAACATTCCTTTGGGAATCATCGAATCCAAAATTTTTGCCTTCAGTTTAATCGAAAATAACAGACAAACAAACAGAAGTGTCATAAGGAAAAATGCGTATGCCAATTATTACTATCGTTGAAAGACTGAAGACAAAGGGGATCTCCAAAACTTTGGATCCCTTTCATATCTATTTAACCCATCTTTTGGGGTTGGCCCAAATATCGTAATATCGGGTAGTTTATCCGAAAAATACTCTACAACTTTTCTCTAAAAAATCCCTGAATTGTCTAGTAGTAGGCAATGAAAAGAAGCAACACTTCTGATCTCTTCTTTCATCTAATGATACCGCATGTAATGCAGACCGAATGCATCGATGTAAATGTGACCATAGAATCCAATCCCCTCTTCAACTTGCCTCATGGCAGGAAATTCGAGATGTGATTTGATATGATTTCGTGCTTATGAGACATCTTTTGTGATACGTATTCAATCGTTTCATTTTTCCACATTTTTCCTGCCAGCCATTGAAATAACATTAGAATAACATATTCCAAGAGAAATTATAAACGGTAACAATGGCAAGAACAATGTGGATATATCTGTTGTATATGTTATGCACCATTTACCACACTTTGGCGTCTTACTTACCGGGTTTGGCACCAATAAATTACTGTAAATTCGAAAATACCTCTGAAACTTGCAAGGTAAAACCTTTGTGAACTTCTTTATTTTTTTCATCTTTCAAACTATCGTTAATAATCATTGTCACATGATTTTTTTCTGTGGCATTCCAACAAAAACTACCAAAATATTGATAATACTTTCGCCTTTTGATTCAATTCTAGGCTGAAATCAAGTTATTTGTTAACCGTCTGAATACAGAGAGGGTTAATATTCCATATGAATACCATAAGTGAGTATTACAACTATTCATTATGTTCTATCTAGAATAATTAAGATTTATAACTTATCATCAATTCAATGTTCCAGCTTTGATTTCTGTACTACGGATGAAAAAGATTCGCCCATCGAAAACTTGAGTCAGCTGGTGTTTGGAGACCGTATACGCTCTTCTCCGTATAAAGTAAGTTAAGACTGATAAAATTCTCTTATGCTTCATTCGTTGTAGAATAAATGGATTAATTTCAATTCACATTGCAGATAGAATTTTTGAAGAACAAGAAATGTGCGTTACTTTGCTCAAAAACATATGTGGGAGGAGATGAGGATTTGAGACAAAAATTGCAGTTTCTCAAGAAAGGAATTGCATTGAATTACCAACATTATTGGATTGTAGGTGAGACATTTATGAATTTGATGTTGAATCTGTGCATCAGAAGTTACATACTTTTAAAGTGACCTTCTCTTTTCTTTAGATAACATGCCTGTCACTTGGTGTTATCAATTAGAAGATGAAAAGCAGTATTGTAGTATAGGTTTTCCAATGGGCTGTTACATTGGGGATATTGAAGAATCGCTGAATATTCCAAGAATCGATACTTGTAGCATGAGCGCAAGGAACGTAAGTTTCAAATCATTTCATCTCAATATCTTTAGCACTTGTTCCAGGTGCCTAGGACCCAATATAACAGAGGAAATTTTTTTTTTACTGTGGTTTTGATGAATTCAGTAGGTTTTGATTTCTTGTTTAGGTGATGGACAACAAACACAACACTTTCTATCTATTCAATCACATGGATCTTCTCATAACGTATCACAATGGATTCAGAGAAGAATGGGGTACTAATTTTGGAGACAATGGTGGTCGTATTATATGTAAGCGATTATTCCCGTTAACTTCAGAACAATATGTTATGAATCAAGTATTCATCTAGTTTTATTTTTCATGTTGTAGCTGTAAAAGTTGTTCCACGTAGTATCAAACATGATGGAAAGAATGTAAATTGCGATGAAAGGGAACCTCTCGAGATTCCAGAGAAGGATCTTGCCAAAGGACAAAATCTAAAAGTTTCCTACACATATTCAGTCAAATTTGTGGTGAGTTCACGACTGGAATATCAATAAGAACAAAAATTCTAATATAATAATACATTATACTTTGTTTATAATGTCTCGTGCAAGATTCTTCAATACCAATGGGATTGTTTGAAAACTTTTTGTTGTTTTTGTCAGAGATTTGATATTTAGTTGGATTGAGGAGATCTATGATTGTTTTTTCTTATATGCGTGTATATGAAATGGGGATATTAACCCTGTATATGAGAGTAATTAAATAAAATTATTTATTTTATTTTGCAGCAAAACAATACCATCAAATGGTCATCTAGATGGGATTACATACTGGAATCAATGCCAGATACCAATATCCAGTGGTTCAGTATTTTGAATTCTTTAATAATACTTCTGTTTCCGTCCGGAATGTTGGCCCTCATTATGCTACGTACATTGCATAAAGATATCGCACGATACAATCAGGTATTCAACGTTCTGATTATCATAATGCCATTTGTTTATATATATATATATTTTTTTTTTTTCATTTATACTTAGTTAAGGGATCTTTTCGTTCAGTTCGGTCGCTTGTAACATAAGGCTATTTTCAGATAGAGTCAGGGGAACATGCTCAGAAGCAATTGGGTTGGATACTCGTCCAGGGAGATGTATTTCGACCACCATGTGGAGGAATGCTGTTATCCGTTCTTTTGGGATCTGGGATTCAAGTATTCTTCATGCTGCTAGTTACTCTAGGTAATTATATAATCGAGAAAACATTTTCGTAGATGTCCAAAATTTTATCTACAAATTCTTGATTTGTATTCTATAATTGTATGATTCCTTCGAATGTATGTGAATTTCATGGTTTGTTGGTACCTCGTGAATTGGCAGAGCAATACAGATTTGATCGATAATAATTTTCCATTTCAGCATTCGCCTGCCTCGGTTTCTTCTCTCCAGCCAATAGAGGTGCTCTCATGACTTGTGCCATGGTATTATACGTTTGCCTCGGCACAACAGCTGGTTATGTATCGGCAAGAATTTATAAAAGCTTTGGAGGAGAGAAATGGAAGTCGAATGTGTTACTCACATCCATGCTTAGTCCAGGGTAAAAATATAGTTTAGATTCATCCAACCTTTAAAACGTCATAATTATGTATATAAAATTTTGTTTATACTTTTATATTGCAGAATTGTATTTAGCTTATTTTTCATTATGAATCTAATATTCTGGGTTAATGGAAGTTCAGCGGCAGTTCCTCTCAGTACTCTCATTGCGCTGTTAGCGTTATGGTTTGGAGTATCAGTCCCATTGACTATCATTGGCGCGTATTTTGGTTTCAAAAAGAGGGTAAGTAATTATTAGTTTGTCACTGTAGAAAATTTATTTATGTTCTCTTCATTATTCGCATCTAGCCATTGGAGCATCCAGTTAGAACAAATCAAATTCCTCGGCAAATACCTGAGCAAAGCTTTTTCACCCAACCTATACCTGGAATCATAATGGGAGGTGTGTTGCCCTTCGGATGTATATTTATACAATTATTTTTTATACTCAATTCTCTCTGGTGAGTCGTTTGTCTTAGAATTGATATAAAATTATAAGACTTCGGATTAATTATCTTCATCATTTTGTAACAGGTCAAGTCAAGTGTATTACATGTTCGGATTCCTATTTCTCGTATTCCTTATATTAGTAATTACTTGTTCCGAAACAACGATACTACTGTGTTACTTCCATCTTTGCGCCGAGGTAACAATCCAATTCCATCATGATAAAATAAATAATGTCAAAGTAGAAATGATAATTGACGATGATAATATTATTTGAAGGATTACCATTGGTGGTGGCGTAGTTTCTTGACGTCCGGGTGTACCGCTTTTTATCTGTTCATCTATTGTGTACACTTTTTCATGACAAAATTAGATATCGAAGATGCCACGTCGACGTTCCTCTATTTTGGTTACACTTTCATAATGGTCTACTTATTCTTCCTTCTAACAGGTTTGATATATTTTTTATTTTCCTTATATCTCTGTGTTAAAGGGATCTCGTTAATCTTAGAGTTAGTAGATTTCTCTGTTAAAAACAACGGAACAAATCAACTAGCCAGATCTTGTTCTGTACCACTGAAAAGTTTGACTGGTTCACTCTTTGCATTTTGTTAGATGTTTTTAAGTGTTTTGAGTAGACAGATTCAGTAACTCCAGGTTCTACGAGATCCCTTTGAAGAGAAAAATTTGCACAACTACAAATACATTTTTAGAAAATTTCAATAATCGATGGTGCTGTTTGGGACTATTATGAGCAACCAATCAACAATTGAATATTCAAAGAAGACTATTAACTCCCTCTTATTGAGATTGTCACTATTCTTTTCCAACTGTAGGTTCTATCGGATTCTTCGCCTGTTTCTGGTTCGTAAGAAAAATTTACAGTGGAGTGAACGATTGCAAGCAAGATCGAATCACAAATACGGAAGACTTAAAGCATCTCCCTGGCGAGGTAACATTGAGTTATAGTTTATATTCGAATTTTTACTTTTGCACAAGATTGATTTGTGGGTGGTGTTGGATCGTTTTCTTTGTATTTTCAGTTGCCGAATTTTATACTAGCAAAGGAATTGAAACATTGTAAGGTCGTTGACGAATTACAATGCAATGAAAATGTTAACCACAAAGCTTAAGATTTTGTACGTGAGTATATGAATAAATTTGAGGCGGTGTATCAAAAACGTACTGACGAGGGTTAAATGAGGATCCTCTAAATCAATGAACAAGAAAGAAATAACGTTGCTACTTATTCATCGGGCGCTCGAAGATTCAGTATCACTTGACGAATTTGAATTATAGTTTTTTTGTGATGAACTTTAATATTTCTACTATATAAATATGGGTATATTAATTGTTTTATTTCCATCGTCAGTTTACGAGAAGGGGAAAAGGTAAGAGAGAACGTTTGTATATTCACTAATACATACATAAATTTTTTACCAAAGTGAAAATTACTCATCTTGACACCAGTGATGCCAAAAATTTTGAGATCCAACGGTCTATATTCGATCAAATATTCCTGTTGGTCGGAAGGACCAATGCATTGCGGTCTCGGCGCTCTTGTTCCTGTGTTTCTGGCGACACATCCTTCTCATGAAACACAAAAACCTTCTCAAATACATTGGAACGGATTATTTGAAATTTCTTCAAAATTTATATTTGATACATTACAAATGCATTTGGAATATACAAAATGTTTTTAAGAAACGTTCATGTTTCCAAAAACCTAGATAGCACAAAAGAATCTCAAATTAATTCTGAAAAGCAACTCTTCAAGAACTTTTTTGGAACACCAAGAGTTCCGAAGAGTTTCAAAAAGAATTCGATTCGTCAGACATTTGCAGGTTTCTCTCTTGAAATTATCAGAGAAGTTTAATAGAATCCTAAGAGAACTCGCAAATGTATGATGAACCGAATTCTTTTTGAAACTCTCTAAGAACTCTGTATTTCCAAAGACTTCTTAAAGAGTTCTTTTTCAGAATTCATTTTTGTATTTTGTAGGGATCCTTCTGAATCATGTTCTGTTCTGTAGAAATTCTGATGGAAGGCTAGGTTCCCAAGGATCGGAATTCGGGTAGTATGCAAGAAGCCCGACTCCACTATTATTGGTTGATCACTAGGAATATTCAGTGGGTTTACTAGAAATCACCAGTTTCCAGTCAATGACAAGCAGTCGGGCTTCTTGCATGCTACCGGAGTTCTTTCTGGCGGAATGATTATAATCAAATTGCCGTTACAATTTCTCTCAGAGGGTTCTATTAGAAATCTATAAAAGATTGTCCATTGGCTCAATTTTCAATTTGTCAAATAATCGATGCTTCCGATTGCGAAAGCCCTTGGCCCCAGGGGCCACGATTCAGTCAATGGGAATCCAGCTTTCTAGCCCCTGCGTGCAATCGGAAGCATCCAGTAACTTACCAAATTTTTCCGAAAATGCCGACCCATGAGATAGAAGCCTCAGGGGCCTCTCCCATGGAGCGGAAAAGCGCAACGCGGAACGCATGAGATTGGTTGATTCCTAGGTGTTTGCGAATAAAACTAGGAATCAACCAATCTCATGCGTTCCGCGTTGCGCTTTTCCGCTCCATGGGAGAGGCCCCTCAGGCCCGTATCACATGGAGCTGAAAAAAAGCGAAAAGTGGAACGCGGGGTAGACCCCAATAGACCCGAAAGACAATTGACTCTACTCACGGTAGGGGTCAATAGGCCCGAAAGTAAATAGTTCCGAAAGGCAATTGTCCATAATGAAATAGCCCCGAATGAAATTACGCCCGAAAAACCCCACGTGTTTCCAGCCGTGCTCCAGCCACTGTAATAGTTACCAATTTGTTTTCGGGGCTAATTTCATTCGGGACTATTTCATTATGGACAATTGCCTTTCGGGTATCCCGAAAGTTGAAACCTCATGGTGCATTCCCACACCCATAATTGCTATCTTTGCCCATTTTTCAGCCGCAATAATATGTGAACAGTGGAGCTTCCCCTATCCGACTCCCCCACTTCTGAGGTTTCTAAAGATGGAATTTCATGGGGCGTCGAGCATCAAGCGTCAACATTAGAAGGAAAGAGAAGAACTGTGTGACCTCTCTTTCTTTCTAATGTTGACGCTTGATGCTCGACGCCCCATGAAATTACAGCTTAACTGTCGCGGTAGTATGCGAGAAGCCCGACTGGCGTCAGCCCGAACGGATTATAACCCGAATGACAGTTGACTTGACTAGTTATAAAAATATAATCAAATAGGATGGGGGCCGAATTAACGAAAAACCAAATCGGTAAATACACGTTGGACCGAAATTTATTTTACCGAATGACAATAATCCGAAATCTTACTATACGTTACTAGTCATGTGCGAATAAGGTTGGCCTCCCATGGACCGGAATTCGTTCCGGCGGAATGACTTTGAACCAATCGCTTTCACAATTTCTTTTGGAGCGTTCTATCAGGAATCTATAAAAAATTGTGCATTGGTTCAATTTTCATTCCGCTGGAACAAATTCCGGTCCATAGGAGGCCAGCCTAAGACAAAATGTCACCAAGGATTTTTCGGATTGTTTTCATTCGGTAAAATAAATTTCGGTCCAACGGGCTTCCGGCCTAACGGGTGTTCACCACCAAATCAACGAAAAGTTGGTTGAAAAGAGAGATACGTCACACTCTCTCTTTTCAAACACTGATTTCGTTGATTTGGTAGACCTTCGTTGTCCCGAAGGTCCATTAGCCCGAACTTTTCTGATTAGTTGAAAACTGGTATTTTCTAGTAATTTCCCTCAAAACTACTAGTTTTTAACCAATAAGCAAATTTCGGACTAACGGACCTTCGGGACAACGGAGGTCTACCGTTGATTTGGCCCCCATCCATCAAATAAAATGGAAATCAAAGCGTAATCAACCTTCAATCTATACATCTTCACAGTAAAAGGTTGAATAAGCTTTGATTTCGATTAATTTTCTATTTTATTTGATTATATTTTTATAACTGGTCAAGTCAACTGTCATTCGGGTTTGAAGTCGTTCGGTTTATGATCCGGTCGGGCTGACGCCAGTCAAGCTTCTCACATACTACCACTGTCACCATTTGAACTGATCCGCAGCGCAGCGTGAAGCGTTTTGGTGGGCTGCATAAAATATACTTATCGCTCAATCATCCAATCAAATTAGGATCATCGTTGGCTATAGTTTAGTCAGAGAGTCGGATAGGGCTGGTATCGTCGTTTTGGCATTTTTAAGAATCGATTTGTAAAGAATGGTCAAAGATAGCAAACTCGAAAAGAAATTGACCTGAATAGTGGTTAATTCAAATAAAATTAGGCCTGGAGTATCAATAAATAATTTTTTCTATTTTCATTAGGTCATTCAAATGAAATGTGAATCAACATATTTATATAATAAAATTAGAATTTATCGATTTATCTGAATATTTTCTCATTTTCGTTCATTTGTTCTTTTCTCTCCAAAATCTCATTCTTAAATTCGAACACTGTTGGGAAAATTTTTAAATTCAATAGAAGATTTCTTGGGAAATTCAATATTCCCATATTGAATTTAATACATTTTTTGAAATTCAATATGATTTATGAAATTCCAAAAGGTTTTTTTTCTAATATAAACCCTAGCATGTATGTACCATGGGGCCCAGCTTGGCCTAGTATGGGCCCCATCCTGATCTTATAGGCCCAAGACTGGCCCAGAGTGGGAAAGAGTTTATACACGCTAGGGAAACAGTATTCAATAAATTTACAAATATCGTATGAAAATTCAGAAGAAAATTCTTCAAATTAAAAACTATATTTTTGAAATTAATATCACATTAATAAATTTAATAGACTGTGTCATGTGAAAAGTTTCATAACATTTTTATGAAATTTAAGGCACAGGGTATCTACGAATTATCTCAATTGCGATGGATTTAAGAGACAAAATTTGAATAACTTCTTGAGTTTCGCTTCCAAAAATTTGTTATATACAATTCCGTACGAGCATGGTGGTTGCGAACAAAATTCATGGTCAAATAAAATTTCGTCAACGAACTTTCAAATGCAAAAAGAATCGATTAATTCGATCCTGGGAAATCTTGGATCGATTCATGATGGATCAGATTTTTCAAGGTTCGGCAAAAGATCGATCTTTTTCTCTTCAAAAAGATTGATCTTGGATGGATCGATCAAAAGATCGACACCACTAACTGGAATGAGCACTCTCAGCTTTTTCTGGTAAACACCCGTTGGTCCGAAAGCCCATTAGCCCGAAGCACCGTTGGTCCGAATTGTAAAATTCCGAATGAAAGTAATTCCGAAAACGTTTTGGTAAAATTTTATCTCATTCGCACATAACTAGTAACGTTTAGTTATATTTCGGATTATTCTCATTCGGAATTTTATAATTTGGACGAACGGCGCTTCGGACCAACGGGTGTTTACCCTTTTCCTATAGTATCGGCCGGTCAGAGGGTGAGATCAGTATGTTGGGTGATGGTATCTTCTTTTAATATATATATTTTAAAGAGAGAAAAGAAATACGTCGGGGGCATCTTATTCTTTCTTGCTCGTGCAACAAACTATACCAGGCTGACCGCTTAAATCTAGGGAGCACGCATTCCAGTATGTATAGAGTTCAATGTGAGGAACGGAAGGCCGCGCAGATCTCGTATACGGTTCCTGCGCATCCATTTTCACGTTTACGTGACTTGTGTGCTTTAACCCATTAATGCCCATGGCGAAACTGCTTGGCCTACGGGAGAAGTAACTATTGGAAATAGGATATCTGGTTGGAGGATGAACATCCACGGAGAAAAAAAATTTTTACAATTTGTTGAGACAATTATTGTTTAAACAATTTGTTGAAAATATCAAATCACGTGGATGAAAACCCCGGGATCGTGTTCTACGGGAAATTTGATATAAGAATAGGTGGTTTGGAAAGTTTTCAACCATCGCATTTGTTTGTAAATAAAAATTATAAACAATTTCGAATACTCCATACACGTTCGTGCCCAAGGTGAAACTGCTGGGCCTACGTGAAAATCAACTATTGGAAAAAGGATATCTGGGTCGAAAATGAACATCCACGGAGAAAAAAAATTTTTACAATTTGTTTCAACAAGATCGCATCAACATGCAAGGTTTTAATGGAAATGCTCAGTGGGTAACAAGTTCTTTGAGTGGACTAAAACAAAACTTTCAATATTATCAAAGAACTCGTTAATGTCCACAAAATTGACCTTTTCCAGTGCTGTTTATGAATTCATTGGTTCGAAAAGAGTTCCTGAAGAATTCTATTCTTTTTTTTTTAAAAAGAACTCTTCGTGTTATCCCAGATAGCACAAGAATTCTTAAAAAGTTTTTTATGAATAAATTGTATTCTTCAAGACCTCTTTGAAAATTCTTGTGCTATCTGAGATCTGGGACGTTTTTCTACAGTATTAGATGGTATCCATACAGCATGCCAGTTTAGAAAGAGTTCGTGAAGAATTCATTATGAATCTTTGAGAATTCTTTTTAAACTCCTGTGCTGTGTGGGTAGCCTACCAGTAATTAAACATTAATAACAGGCGTTCAATCAATCGAAAATCCATTCATAACCTGAATAATTTGAAAATTGAATATGACAGTTTATGTATTGCTTAAGCTGATAGTTTATGGGGCGTCGAGCGGCAGCGTCAACATTGGAAGAAAAAAGAGAACCGATCGGACCTCCCTTTTCTTTCAATGTTGACGCTGCCGTTCGACGCCCCATGAAATGTCAGCTTCAGAATGAGCAATAAAGTCAATTACTAACTAAAATTGAGTATTTCACGTTTTTTACATACAAGGTGTAAGTCACATGATGTATTTTACATTTTTCTATACGTAATGTAAAAAACCGTTAAGTTGTAATTCCACACGAGCGTCGAGCGATTTTCCCAGGTTCTAGATTTCAGCGTCAAAGTTTTATGATGTTTCTTGACGCTCGATTCGAGAGTTAAAAATTGTCTTTCCACTATTCTCTGTGCGGAAGAAAGAATATGGAACATATATGAATATATATTGTTTGAGCTGAAGTGCCTTCTTCATCCTGCACTATTGAGAATGATTGAATAATGATGGATTGTGCTGAAACTCAATTATGGGTTAGAATGGCGTCAAAGCTAAACACTGTTTAGCTTTTAAGCTGACATTTCATGGGGCGTCGAGCGGCAGCGTCAACATTGGAAGAAAAAAGAGAACCGATCGGACCTCCCTTTTCTTCCGATGCTGACGCTGCCGTTCGACGCCCCATGAAATGTCAGCTTGAAGGGCCCATTTCATGGGAGCTCCCGCGTCAAGCGTCAACATTGGAAGAAAGCAGAGGTCTGACAGGCTCTCTCTTTTCATCCAATGTTGACGCTTGACGCGGAAGCTCCCATGAAATGGGCTCCTTACGCTGAATCCCAGAAAATGTAAAAATCGCTCGACGCTGGACGTTTGATGCTCGTATGAAATGACACCTTAAGATGTAATTTCATGGGGCGTCGAGCATCAAGCGTCAACATTAGACGGAAAGAGAAGAACTGTGTGACCTCTCTTTCTTTCTAATGTTGACGCTTGATGCTCGACGCCCCATGAAATTACAGCTTTAAAGATGTAATTTCATGGGGCGTCGAGCATCAAGCGTCAACATTAGACGGAAAGAGAAGAACTGTGTGACCTCTCTTTCTTTCTAATGTTGACGCTCGATGCTCGACGCCCCATGAAATTACATCTTAAGAATCGTGTATTCCCTGGTGAAAATGAAGCGTATACACAAAGCGAGACGGAAACGTAAACAAAGCGAAAAACGTTTCAACTCCCTCTTCCTAGAGCGTATGATACCCGCTCGTTGGAAAGTCATCAAATCATACGTTCTGTATACGTTTCATAAACTTCCGATCCCGTTTCGCATCATGTAACGTAATAGTAGGTTATATGGAGCGTATGCGAGTCATACCTTTTCTGACTTCAAATAACATCTTTCAGCAGTCGATGTCAACGACGATCTATGGTTCAGTGGATAAGACTCTACCATAGTGAAAGTCACCGGTTCGATTCTCACCACATGGTTCTATTTTTTTGTCTAGATTTCTTGAATTATTCCCGCTTTCTTTGTTTCAATTCCCGTTTCACATACTCTTTGTATCCTTCCCATTCAAGCTTCGAATACTTTCTTAACGTTTCTGTTACCCTTCAGCATACGCTTCGTTTACTCTTTCTTCTCGCTCCCATTTTCACCAGAATTTTGACATCCCCGCTTGTGTGTCTAGACCAACAGACCGAAATTTTTTGATCACCTGGTCTTGATTAGCTATTTCGGAAGGCTCCTGAGTCCCCACGAACCAATTGAGTCTTCAGATTACCTGCCATTTCCTATAAATTCCGGGCCTTGGGAGGCCAACTTTACTAGGGTTGCCAGAGAAAAACCAGGACAGTCGATGATTGGATGATTCTCATGCCCCTAACCATTCATATTCCAGATTCTAAAAGACGGAACCAATCACCAAACTGTCCTGGTGGTAGACCTCCAATAGCCCGACCGCCCGTTGGTCCGGAGTGCTGTTGTCCCGACTTTTGATATCCCGACCGAAGAAAACTCCGACTCATGGAGCATTCTCAAATCTCATTTATCTCTGCCTCTTTCTCAATCTTATAGCAACGATAACTTGAAAATGCATCATAAGTCGGGGTTCTCTTCAGTCGGGACAACAGCACTTTGGACCAACGGGCGGCAGCGATGCCATTATTCCCTAGAAAAATCCGTAGATTTTTCGTGATTGGTCATTTCTTTCCAAATTGGAAACATGATTGGCTGGTTGTACAAAAAATGACCAATCATCAGATGCTACGGATTTTTCTAGGGAATAATGGCATCGCTGACGGGCGGTCGGGCTATTGAAGGTCTACCGTCCTGGTTTTTATTTGACAACCCTCAACTGTACCCCCGGTACTCATGCTAGCGACATCAATAGAAGAAAAGCGAGATCCGAGTTTTGAAAACATCTTTTCTCTTTTTTCTTCTAATTGCTTCTAATGATGTCGCACAGGGATGCCAGAAAAATTATGATACACGGCGTTGATTGGTAAATTCTGATAGAATCGATGATGTGATTGGTTAATCTAAAAGAACTGACCAATCAGCATTGCGTATCATAATTTTTCTGGCATCCCTGATGTCGCATGAGACCCGGGATTAGATGAAAAGGAGCAATTACGAAGAAAAAAAATACCCTACTTCTTTCTTCTTTCATCTAACGATGCCAACTGCAATGACCGCACGCATGAAATAAAGACCGAATGCATCGATGTAAACGTAGCCATACGATACTATCCCCTCTTTAACCTGTCTCATGGCAGATATTCGAGATGTGATTTGATATGATCGTGTTTACGAGGCATCCTTTTGTGACACGTATCAGAACGCATTACGACTTTGTATTATGAAGTTTCGAGACTGACCGTTTATCAAGTCGTTTTTTTTCCTGCCACCCATTGAAATAACATTAGAATAACATATCCCAATAAAAATTATATACGGTGACAATGGCAAGAACAATGTGGATATATCTGTTGTATATGTTATCTGTAATTTACCACACTTCGGCGTTTTACTTACCGGGTTTGGCACCAGTAAATTACTGTAAATTCGGAGATACATCTGACACTTGCAAGGTGAAACCCTTATCTACCTTATTTCTCATCTTCCAAAGTATCATTGATAATCATTGTCACATGATTTTTTTCCTTGGTATTAAAACAAAAATCGCCAGAAAATTGATATTATTTTTACCATTTGATTTCTTTCTAGCCTGAAATCAAGTTATTCGTCAACCGTCTGAATACAGAGAAGTCTGTTATTCCATATGAATATCACAAGTGAGTACAGCAACTATACATTACGTCTTATTCGAAATAATCGAGGGTTATAACTTGACATCTATTCAATGTTTAAGCTTTGATTTCTGTACTACGGACGAAAGCCGTTCACCCGTCGAAAACCTGGGTCAAGTAGTATTTGGAGAACGCATACGTCCTTCTCCGTATAAAGTGAGTTGAGATCGATAACATGATTTCGTGTTTTATTTATTATAGAATAGATTAATCAATTTGAATCCACCTTGTAGATAGAGTTTCTAAAGAATATGAGATGCTCATTGCTTTGCTCAAAAACGTATGTCGGAGGAGATGAGGATTCGAGACAGAAATTACAGTTCCTCAAGAAAGGAATGGCATCGAATTATCAACATCATTGGATTATAGGTAAAGAGCTGTAAATCTCATGTGAAATCTGTGTCTCACAAGTGATATATTTTTAATGTTCTTTTTTGTTTAGATAACATGCCTGTCACTTGGTGTTATCAATTAGAAGGTGACAGGCAATATTGTAGTACAGGTTTTCCAATGGGCTGTTACTTTAGAGATACTCGAACCTCGCCGGATACTTGTAGTATAAATGTAAGTATAATTGTGGTCCTAATTAATACAGTCATTGATTCTGGTTTCTTTTTTCAGCCTTTGTACAACAGACCCAACACTTTCTATCTATTCAATCATGTGGATCTACTTATAACCTATCACAGTGGACTCAAAGAAGAGTGGGGCACTAGTTTCGGAGAAAATGGTGGTCGTATCATATGTAAGCGATCATTTACTTTAACTTTAGTACAATATTTTAAGAATCAAGACTATCATTTCATTCATCACTTTATAGCTGCAAAAGTTGTTCCGCGTAGTATTAAACATGACGAAATAACTCTTAACTGTGATAAAAAGGAACCTCTCGAAATACCAGAGAAAGATCTTGCCAAAGGACAAAGTTTGAAAGTTTTCTACACATATTCAGTCAGATTTGTGGTGGGTTTGAAATTAATTTCAAGTATCAAAGTATGCTGTGTATAAAAAATCTGATTCCAAGGATTTATTTCATAGGAAAACAATACCATCAAATGGTCATCTAGATGGGATTACATACTGGAATCAATGCCACATACCAATATCCAGTGGTTCAGTATTTTGAATTCTTTAATAATAGTTCTGTTTCTGTCCGGAATGTTGGCCCTCATTATGCTACGTACATTGCATAAAGATATCGCACGATACAATCAGGTATTCAACGTTCTGATTATCATAATGCCATTTGTTTATTTTTTTTTCTAATTTCCGCGTAGCGAAGGGATCTTTTCGTTCATTTTGATCGCTTGTAAAATTGTTACATATTCCTATGTCTGTGTTGTGATAACGCAGGCCTACTTCCAGATAGAGTCAGGGGAAGACGCGCAGGAGGAATTCGGTTGGAAACTCGTCCACGGTGATGTATTTCGACCACCGCGTAAAGGAATGCTATTATCCGTTCTCTTGGGATCTGGAATTCAAGTATTCTTCATGACTTTAGTTACTCTAGGTCAATATATTTTGCCTTTAATGCTCATTGATTCTATAATTAGTGATTCTTTGGCCCCTCATGAATTGGCAGAACAATACAGATTTGATCAATAATAATTATCCATTTCAGCATTCGCCTGCCTCGGTTTCCTCTCTCCAGCCAATAGAGGTGCTCTCATGACTTGTGCCATGGTATTATACGTTTGCCTCGGCACAACAGCTGGTTATGTATCGGCAAGAATTTATAAAAGCTTTGGAGGAGAGAAATGGAAGTCGAATGTGTTACTCACATCCATGCTTAGTCCAGGGTAAAAATATAGTTTAGATTTATCCAACCTTTAAAACGTCATAATTATGTATATAAAATTTTGTTTATACTTTTATATTGCAGAATTGTGTTCGGCTTATTTTTCATTATGAATCTAATATTCTGGGTTAATGGAAGTTCAGCAGCAGTTCCTTTCAGTACTCTCATTGCGCTGTTAGCGTTATGGTTTGGAGTATCAGTCCCATTGACTTTCATTGGCGCGTATTTTGGTTTCAAAAAGAGGGTAAGTAATTATTATTTTGTCACTGTAGAAAATTTATTTATGTTCTCTTCATTATTCGCATCTAGCCATTGGAGCATCCAGTTAGAACAAATCAAATTCCTCGGCAAATACCTGAGCAAAGCTTTTTCACCCAACCTATACCTGGAATCATAATGGGAGGTGTGTTGCCCTTCGGATGTATATTTATACAATTATTTTTTATACTCAATTCTCTCTGGTGAGTCGTTTGTCTTAGAATTGATATAAAATTATAAGACTTCGGATTAATTATCTTCATCATTTTGTAACAGGTCAAGTCAAGTGTATTACATGTTCGGATTCCTATTTCTCGTATTCCTTATATTAGTAATTACTTGTTCCGAAACAACGATACTACTGTGTTACTTCCATCTTTGCGCCGAGGTAACAATCCAATTCCATCATGATAAAATAAATAATGTCAAAGTAGAAATGATAATTGACGATGATTGTATTATTTGAAGGATTACCACTGGTGGTGGCGTAGTTTCTTGACGTCCGGGTGCACCGCTTTTTATCTGTTTGTCTATTGTGTACACTTTTTCATGACAAAATTAGATATCGAAGATGCCACGTCGACGTTCCTCTATTTTGGTTACACTTTCATAATGGTCTACTTATTCTTCCTTCTAACAGGTTTGATATATTTTTTTTCTCATTTTGCTGTGTGGTTTGGTCATGTCAAAGTTGTTTCCATTCACACGATCCTCATTTACTGTATGAATATTTTAAAATTACTTCAAACATGGTACATACCTGAAAGCTTTTCAAACTTTATACTCACTGACATCTATCTTGATCGATCGTTTGACTCTAGTTTCCTAAACAGCATTAAAAAGTTGCATGAAGGGGATCTCGTTAATCTCGTTGCATATTAAACATCGTTTTCATTCTATCAAATTTCCTTCAAGCATTTTTGATAGATAGATTTAGTAACTCCAGGGTCTACGGAATCCCCTGATGAAGATAATTCGCAGCACTGAAAAAAAATAAATTCTGAACAGATTCCAAGAATTGCTGTTTGGGATAGTTATGAGCAACTGAATCATAATTGAGTGTTTAAAGAATATTACCTCACTTCTATCGAAATTTTCACCGTTCTTTTTCAACTTTAGGTTCGATTGGATTCTTCGCCTGTTTCTGGTTCGTGAGAAAAATTTACAGTGTAGTGAAAGTGGATTAAACTTGAGTTTTTTTTTCTTTAACAAAAGAATGCTAGTAATATCCTCACAAATAATGGACTATCTTGTTTTCGAGAGATATCGTTTTGAGATAAATATCCTCATTTACTCCTCAATCGTATATAATTCTACTGTAAATAAGCATTCGTCTTGAAGCACTTCTTCATCAAGACAAGTGCTAAAAACAAGAGGAGAAAGAATGAGTGACCGTAAGCGTGTTCCATCGATGCATGCGGTCAAAAATGAAAAACAAAGCATTCATTTTTCACGATTGCAATTACGTACACACTCTGCTACATCAATTTTTTCGGTAAACCTGTTGAAATTCTATTTACGGGACAATTTCTTTTGTTT
Organism: Gonatopus flavifemur; assembly: GCA_018340375.1. Taxonomy (NCBI): domain Eukaryota; kingdom Metazoa; phylum Arthropoda; class Insecta; order Hymenoptera; family Dryinidae; genus Gonatopus; species Gonatopus flavifemur. Next base: position 1,878,356 of record JAFFJZ010000012.1, on the reverse strand, counting down.
CAAGACAAAAGCCCTTTCTCCAATATCGAGAATTGCTACATAGCTCCCTCAATTAGAATTTTATTGTGCGAGGTATTGACAGAAATGTTTGAAATATTAACGTTTAAAAACAACACGGCAATCCTCTCATGCGTCGCACTTCTACAGGTTTGGCATTTTTTTCTCTCACATGCCTCATCAATCATTTGTTACTATGTGTATTAATCAATCACAAGTCAAGCGAATAATCGAATCATTTGATAACTGGTAGGGATGTGCGGGTACCCGAGTCATCGGGTTTTTATCGGGTCGGGTCGGGTCGGGTTTTTCAATTACTCGAGTTTTTCGGGTACCCGATTACATTCGGGTAATTCAAGTATAGCAAACGTTTTCCTCAGCAGGAAATATTGTGACAGCAACTCGATCAAGATTGCTGACAAAACATGTGGAAGAGTTGTGCTTCCTCCATTCACATTTAAAAATATGAAAAAAGAATGATATTTATAAGAAGAATATTTATTTTCATTGATGTTCAAGTTTCTATATTGTGGTTACTAAATACGAAAATAGATAATATATTATTTATGAGATATAAATGTGATTATATTTTTCAATTGAATTAAAAAATAAATATAAACATTCCATGAAGCAATTTGGAGATTTCTTAATGCGCTGCATAATCAATTACATGGAGTAACAACCCTAATAGACTTGTAGTGAATATGGCATTCTTCACATTAGAATTGAATTCATATGAAATCCCCTTATTCCTACAATCGCTCAAGACAATTTGTCCTTAAAATATCAACGGCAATGGCAACTTCGAATAGAAGTTGAAAATATTAAATTCAAGCGATTTTATTATATTCGGGTACCCGACTTGGAAAACCCGATTTAATCGGGTACCCGACCCGACCCGAAGAGAAATACAAATACCCGAACCCGACCCGACCCGATAAAAAGTGCTACCCGCACACCCCTAATAACTGGTAAACAAATCAAATGATACTGTGTATAAAAATATATTTAATCGACTTCGAAGAAATTATAGCGTGAACCAATAAGAGATAATCCATCTTTCTTATTATTGATTTTTTTATTTATAATATTTCTAAATTCGTTGTAGGGATTTTGCACAAACAAAAATTTTATTGAGTAGAACAATAATTTCTCTCTCGTAAATCAGTTTTTTTGTTTTAGTATATATATATATATTTTTTTTAATATATTATATCATCATTGAAAAATGTAAGAAAATGGAAAAACACAAAAATTGTACAAAGTTTGAATTGTTTTTTCTTTTCTTCTAGTGGAAACTCACAGCGCGTTTAATTCCACGTACGCCAAAAACAATGGTTGAATATGAAAAACAAATTATATATACATATATATACATACACGTTCAAGTCCGTTTTCTTCTCTTTGTTTCTCATTTGCTTTCAATAGTAATTAATAATTAATTTTCTAATCGTTATATTCGCGTATATGGTGTGTACATATATTTTGTCTAAAATTTCCATAATGATAATAATAAAATTTTGTGTCTCAAAAATCAAACTCATCACATTAAATTCTAAAATCAGAGTTTTACATTTATTGAATAAATTTTACATGACGTCACATGATGGAATATTGAATATATTCGTCAATATAATATATACAATGTCGTCCGTTCTTCGTTCTTCTATCTAGGGGGTTTCACCTATCTCTATCCTTTCCCTGTTTATCTCTTCTTCATCTTCTTTTCCTTCTTCTTCGACTAGGAATACCATTCGATAATAATCCAATTTCAGAAGTAAACGGCAGCACCTTTCCTTTGTTTGTTTGTTTGTTTTTTCTTTTGCTTCATGTTCGGCCTTTTATTTGTAAAGATGAAACAGAAAAGGAAACACAATATCAACGAAAACACACAACAACACAGCCCTTGTAAAAGCATCATCGTAGAATCCATCATCTCTTTTGGGTTTTTGTTTTCTCTCTGCTTTCCTATTTTCAATGTTGATGACAACTTCATGATAATTTCATTCAAGTGTTATCGCGTAACAAGTTACCACAGAATCGTAACGGTTGACCTGTAAGAATTTCTTTTTAATCCTGAAAACTTGAGGAGAGTAATAGTAGAAGTAGTAATATTCACAGAGGAATAGTGAAACTGAAGATTAAAGAGAAAAAATAAGCTAAAAGTAAAGGAGGAAGAAGAGGATCGATTGATGAATGTGAGAGGGATGTTGCATAATACTTGAACCAAACCCCAACAGAGAATTGTGTAATGTAAAAAAAGAGCGAGGGTAGTTAACGAATAATAACATGCTTTGTTAGAAATGAAAAGTCAAAGTGAATCATCTTGTTGCTGAAATCTGAAGAAAAGAGGAGGGAACAGAAGAACCGGATGGTATTTGCGTAAGAGGAATACAGGAATGAAAGACCAAAACAGGAGATAAGGAAAATTTCTCTTCTTCCGTTCTTTCTCTTTCTCTCTTGTTATGCTTCGTGAATCGATGAATGTGGCTTTTTGATTATATATGAATTTTATATTTTCTCTATTTTCGTGGACTACGACGACGTCGATTGTCTCTACTTCTTTCGGCGCGTCTTATTTCTTCCAACCTTCGGGCGTGTTCCGCCATACGCTGTCGCCTCATTTCTTCTTTTACTACTATCTATAAAAAGTTTTGTATTTCATCAATTTAGAATTACAAAATTCATGGAAGTAAAAAGAAAAGAAAATCCATGATCTGTACCTGTTCATTAGTTAAGGGTAACCAATATATACAAGGAGTGGCTTTTGTTTTTCTAAACAGATCGTCTAATAATTTGGCGGGAGGTGGATCATCTTCTTTCTTTTTGAACTTCCTCGCTGGAGCGGGCAGATGCTGTTCCCTTGTTGGGCTACGACTTCTTGGTCGTCTCTTCTTGTCGTGCTCTTTTTTTTCACGTTCTTTTTCCTTTATGTGTTGCTGACCTTCTTCCTTACCTAAATCCCATTCTCTTACAACCGTTACCTACAATTGAAAAATCAACAAATGGAGATTTGTATAGAATTTTGTTTCTAAGCCCCGCGAAAGGCGATTCCACCCTTAATTATTTTATAATGTATAAACAGTACCTTAGTGGCATTGGGTTTCTCGTCTCGTCCCCAATCCTGTTGCCAAGAGTCGAGAAGAGGTTCAGTTTTCCGTAAAGGTGCTTGATCCTTGGACGATTCCCTAGCTGTTTCCATTTCCTCTTTGGTAGAGTATTCTACAATAAGTTTCTTAGGATTCGACAATGGCCACGATATACCGTGCAAAGCTTGTCTCGTCTCAAAAGCTTGATCTTCGTTTGAGTACTGAAATCAATTGTTTATTCAAATTCTTCCATGACAGAAAAAGCAATACGAAGAACCACCATCACTATTTCTATTTACCTCAACAAAACATTTGGACTTGATTCTATCCATCCAAAATCCATTCTCCACGATTGTACCAGTGCGCGAAAGAAGCTCTTTTATTTGATTCAACGTAAAAGGTCTAACCAAATTCTTAATTAACAATATATTAGTTGGTTTGGAAGCCGGTGGACTCGGAGATTTCATATGGTGATCTTTTACGATAGATATCTTTCTTCTAGTAGCTGAAAATGAAAAAACTTCTGAGTAAATAATACACATTACTATCAACTTTAACGGAGTGAATACAAAAAGAAAAAATTATCATACCTATATGATTATCCATTTTCCCATCAGTTTTTTTAACCGTGCCATTCCTCGTTACATCGTCTTTTGATTTTTCATTAGATTCGTCGCTCGAGCTTTGTCTCTTGTCTCGTTCTCCTCTTCTATCCTCATCATCGTCTTTCGACAATCTCACTTCATTGATGGACAACGGCTTCGCTCCTGGTACCAAAGCCTTCATCGAATACAAAAATGATCAATTTAACGTACTATAAATTTCAATTTTATGATTATCGTGATTGTTAAGACTTTTTTTCACACCTTGAGAGAATCCGTAGAAATGGAAATGGTGGGAGTTGTATCGGTGGAAAGAGGAGCTATACCCCATCTACGTTTGCGTGGAACATATTTTGATTCTTGTTCATTTACATGATTTTCCTAGAAATAGAAAATTTCAGATAAAAAGAGTAATAAAAACAAGTATGGTAACAATGATAATATTATATACAATATACACTGATAAAAAAACACTAACCTTGTTATTTTGATCGGTAGATTCAATGTTGAGCATTTTAGTATCTGCTTCTTCTTTTTTGATGATAGTTTCGTTACTATCCGACGATATTCTCGATGAACTGCAAACAGTAATGAAATTAAAATTAATTATTCACGAAAGCAAACAAAAAAGGAATATGATAAACTTACAAAGATCTTTTCAGATTGATTTTCTGAGGTTTCTGAATCGTTTGGGGGGCCATTACAGCGGGAGGATGTTCCAATTTCTCGACAACACTGTCCATTATTTTCTTTTTATTATCGATCTCGTTGTCATCAACCTCCATCTTCATATCATTCGATACGAAATTCGGCCTTTTTTCCGTCATCGATCTTGGCGATGAAGATTGACTTATTTCGCTCTTCTCTTTATTCTCCTTTTCCTTTTCCATCGTTAAGTCTTTATCCTTTTCTTTGATTTTTCTTTCAACAGAATGTTCATCCTCCGAATCCGGTGTTTCCGAATTTGAAGAATCGCCATATTTATTTCTATGTTTCCTTCGACTAGCCCTGGAACTCGTTCTACGATTAATTCTCTGATCTTTGGGATTCTCCTCTTCATCCTTGTTGGATTCCGAGGACGAATCCGATCGATCACGGGATTTACGGGATCCGATATCGGTGGTAGGGATGGTAGTTTTCTTCCTGTCGTCTTCATCCTCGCTACTCTCCGTTTCTTTGTGCTTTGATTTTTCCAAATTCTTAGGGCTTACTATCGCATCGAATGATGTTTTTTCCATAGATCGCTCATCATCCTTTTCTTTATTTTCTTCTTCTTGGTCTTCTTCGACAACGAGATTTTGGGACACTTCGTTGACGATATTTTCATCATGAAAAGTCGCTTGTTGTTGCGAGTCTTGCGAGACACGAGTCACTTCAGGGGATTTTTCTGGAATCTGATCGTCGTCTGCTTCGGTCGGTGGTGGAGTAGCAGTAAAAGCATCGATATCGGTGGAAGTGGTGATAGTAGTATTAGTAGAAGCAGCGGTATCGGTAGCAGGAGGAGGTGTCGACGTGCTACTTGGTTTAACAGTACTATCAACGTTCTGTTGATTGTTGTTCGAGCATACCGCCTCGTTAAAATCATCATTATCGTCATCGTCATCATGGCGTTGCCGTTTATCTACGTTGTCAGACAACAAGTTGGCTGAAGAAGTAGTGGTTTCGCAGGGCAGGATCTCCTTGCTATCACTTACCTCTTGGCTGGGATCCTGACCTGGGTGTGAAGATGAGGAGGGATCATTTGCCGGATCTTCGTTCGAACTACTGGAAGTTCTTGTCGTTGTACAAGATACCAGTTGTTCGTCCACTTCCGAATCAGCATCTCCCCCCGCAACTCCTTCACCACTCTCTTGCCACTTGCCGCTACCTGTGTTGCTTCCGCCGCCGCCGCCGCTGCCGCTCCCGCTGGTCGTACTCGACGATTTCTTCCTACTATACGATGCCTCGGATGACGCTTCCGATGTATTTCGCTGTCTGGATAGTTTCAGTTTTTGTATTTCGCCAGGTGACGCGTCAGCTCTAGCCACTTTCCATAGAAAGCCACTTTCCTCTTCTTCATTCTTCACCACTGGCAATGATGTTTTTCCACTAGAAGTTACTTTCTCTTCCGGTATGTTTTTATTCTCTTCAGATTCAGTCCTTTCTAAAGGTTCCGTCGTTGATTCTATTTCACTCTCCTTACAAGGACTGTTTCTGTTCTTTCCCTCTGCATTTTCACGTTCGGATGACGTTGATGGAGAACGTCTGCCTCTTCTTCTCGTAGATTTACGTGTTGGTTTTTCAGTTTTCTTCTCGGGTGAACCTTTGGCTTTATTCCTCTCACTTTTACGTCTGGTCATATCTGGAACGATCGTTAAAATCCCACATAAAGAAGCGAAAATGAAATAATATCTTCGTAAGATACTTACCTAATAAGATTGTCGATAATGTTGCAGTTGTAAAACTATTTGCTTCTTTTCAATGTAACTTTTGAACAACGATACTACGAAGATTTCTAGAAATCAAGAAGTAAAGCCATGTTAAAAAGATGACACATATCCTTTGGGAATGTATAATCAGCTCAGACAGATGAAAAACATTATTCAGAAAATTGAATGTATAATGGAAAGTTGAAAAGTTATTGAATTTTTCATGTACCAAGAGAAATCACATTTTGTTTTGATAAAACTGGAAAAAATATAAAAACGGTCAACGCGTCGTGGACTATTAAAATCGAGTTAGCAGCATTGATGGTTGCGAGTTAGAAGACTTATAATTTGTGGTTATAACGAGTAAATAATGGCGCGAGCGTTTCGAGGAAAATTGATAAACTCGTTGATACTCACTTATACAAATATAGCTGAATTTGTTTAAGAAACTCGAAGTTGTATTAAAAACTCTTCAAAAGGTGCTCTATTATTTTAAATAGATATGTTTTTGGTTGAAACAAGCACAACGATTCGAGTGACGCTTGGCCATTAAGAAAATCGCTGGAGCTGTTACCCACTATAGGGCTCGATTGGGTAATGTTTCAATGGGCGAGTCTTCGTCACATTTCGTCATTAGTGTGGATGAACCTTTAAGGACATTCTCACCACCTCCCCAAAAAATTATTAAATTCCAAATTCCCCCCCCCCCCTCCCCAGTTTTCTCGGAAACGAACGAATAAAATGAAAAGTAATGAGTAGCGGCATTCTCTTTGACATCCCAAGAAGATGACCCTGCTCATTAAAATCGATTTTATTGATAAATTATTGAAAAAACTGGGGGGGGGGGGAGAACTAGTAATTTGGCCTCTAGTGAATTTTCTTAAGAGGATATGAGCATTACCATCCGAGCACGTTGGTTAGAAAAATACAATTGAAAGAGAAGTTCAAAAAAACCCAGACAGAACAAGAGTTTCAAAAGAGCTCATAATGAATAAAATGTGTTCTCAAAGAATTCTTTTAGAACTCTTGTGCTATCTGGGAATATTCGTATCCCAGATAACACACGGAGAATTCACTTTCAAGAACAAGAATAGAATTGTTCAAAAACTCTTTTTGAACTAATGAATTCATAAATAACTTTGGGAGGTGGATCTAAAATACTAGTGATTCTCCAATGCAGAAAATTCGGCCAAAAACATTTTCGGCTAAAAGACCCTCTACCCTCAAACAGTACTTCCGGTATTTTCAAAGAACTCGTTAATGTCCTGAACATTGAAATCCCTCAGAGATTTATGTTAATGTATTAGTTCGAAAAGAGCTCTTGGAGAATTCTATTCTTATTCTCGAAAGAGAATTCTTCGTGTGCTATTTGGGATCCTTTTCTCGCTAGCCTCCCATGGATCGGAGTTTATGGTAGTATGCGAGAAGAGCGACTGCTTCCCAGATGGCATAAGAATTTTAAAAGAGCTCATAATTGATGCCATGTATTCGCAAAGAACTTTTGAAAACTGAGAATTTTTAGTAGAATCACTGAAAATTTCCAGTGAGTCAGCCAATAATAGTTGAGTCGAACTTATTTTCAGTCGGGCTTCTTACAAGATAATGCTTCGGATTGCAGTCATTCATCGAGACTTCCGAAGTAGCTCCTGGGGTTCGTAGAAGGAATTCCCATTAGACCTGATTCATGGCTCCTGGAGCCAAGGGCTTTTGCAATCAGAATGATCCACATACTACCAAATTCGTTCTGGTGGAATGATGATAAACCAATTGCAAATACAATTTCCTTTCAGTGATGCCAGAAACCAAGTTTTGCATCATTTCTAGCATCACTGTTTCCTCTAGAATGATATATCAGTATAATTTATAAAAGATTGTATATTGGTCCAATTTTCATTTCTCCGAACAGGGATGTTCTTCAGTACAATTTCGGCATTGCTGATTGGTATTTCTATTGAACTCATGATTATCATAAGTCGATCTAACGAAAATTGTAATGAAAAGAAGATCTCTGCCCCCGAAACATATTCCGATCAACTAGCGTCAGGATTTTAGCCATTTTATGTCAGCCAGGGCAAAAGTCAATGTTTGGGAATCAAATCAGACAACAGTATTCCGTTAAGAGCTCACAATGAATTCCTTTTCAACATTCATTCAGTCTGACCCATGAAACAACAACTTTAGATTCAAATTTGAGAAAATTTCTCGAAGAATTCTTGAGAAATGCTTTGATGCCAGGAGAAATGAACTCAATGAACGCAACCATCATAACTCACTTGGAGGTTGGCACCATTGCACCATTAAAAGTGAGAACAGTTGGCAAGCCCTTCAGTAAAATGGCGAAATTCCCTACGCTTGCGACAACGGACCTTGCCATTTCGTAGAGCCAATCATCGCGCGAACGAGTGTCGTCGTCCGTCCAAGTGTGTTGCAACGACAACGACGACGACGAGCCGAAGCTTTCATCGCTGTACGATGCTCTCGCGCTGGCTGTCAATCGAAACTCAGTACGCAAAGTTGTTCGGAAATGCAAAGTGAAGAAAAAATCTAACACACCCCTGTTAAATCACAATTAACCCGTGAATTCGTGACGATTAATAAGTTGACGGTAGCAGCGTACCATAAATAAAACAATTATCCTCGTGAACGTAAAATCGCGTATATATCGATACATATTCGTATACACATACACCTACATATATGTATACGTACGCTCGTTGGTCATTGTAAAACAAAACAAAACAAACCACCATCGACGATTCGTATCCGTATCCAATAACGAGGATTCTCTCAAAAATGTTTGTCCTTTAAAATTCAAAAGTGTAATATCGTGGATGTGCTTTTTACATAACTCGTCAAAGAAATGAAACAACCGAAGGACTTAATCGACACTTTCGACAATGAATTATCCGTTCAAACTATTAGAATGAAAGTGTTGTCGGTTTGAAAACAAATTCGTGTACAGTTCTTCCGTGTTGGGAAAACAAAAACACTGAGTGAAGTGGCAATAGTGGTATCGAAGGATAAGGATATGTTTTGTAATAACAATGTTGTCATTACGGTTCGTCCTTTTTACACCATATTCTCCGTTGACGTTAGAAATGAATAATGTATCTCAAATGAATCGTCGTAAAATGCGGTTATAATTATCGAGTGAAGCCTTACGGAAGAACGAGAATATAGGGTACGGGAGAACAGTTTTTCTTGAATTGTAGTAGCATCCTTCTGGAATTATAACATCTTCAATTAAAAAAACATGCAAGGATTATCATATTATCAATTTATTATATTCTTGTAAAGAGGAAAAGCGAAGAAAAAAACAACACATTTGGACTGTTGCTTTTTTATTCTCGCTTGATGTAGACTATATATATATATATATATACACACACGTATACGTGCGAATAGATATTTATTTTTTTTATTTGGAAATTTTTGAAGCTAAAAGTGCGGTTCGCGTGTGGGTGTCCTGCTGCTGCTGGTGTTGCTGTTGCCGTTTTTCTCTTCATCTCCTCCTCCTCCTCCTCCTCTTGGACGGCAACGACTCCTCGGTTCTTGCTTCGTGGACGACGACGACGTCTCTGAGGAAGCGCCGAAAACAAGAGAAAAATGGCGGACCTCGAGGCGGTGTTGGCCGACGTCAGCTATCTCATGGCTATGGAAAAGAGCAAATGTACGCCGGCCGCCCGCGCTAGCAAAAAAATCATTCTCCCCGATCCTAGGTATTTTCAAACTAATCTTTCTTTCTCGCAACGTTATTGGGTTTCGATTTTCCGTTTTTTTCGACTTCCCTTCGATCGATATTTATACATATATATATATATATACATACATGACACATAAATATACATATCTTCCATGCCCAGTGTTCACAATGATGGAACAAAGTTCTCTCTTGTCCTATAAAAAAAAAAAATCCAACTTTCCTGTCAGTTTCGAATTGAATGAATGATCGTTCAATAGAACTCGATAAACGCGATTTTATTCTTTTCTCGCACGTATATTTATCCAACGCGTGTTTTCTTTCTACTTTTCGCATTTGAATCCATACAGGCATGTTTCTTTTCGTTCACATTATATATTACGCGAATGTAAATTCGTTGACTGAAATTTGGAGGGGATGTAAAAACTAATGCCCCACCCACCCTTTTCCTTAAATCAGAGAAGATGGTCTCGTTTCTCATTGGAATGTGTATCGATGTGGAGGTAGGTCGGGCTCAAGGGTTGTTACTCTTTATACACATATGTACATGTATATGTGTATATATATATATATATATATATTTTGCAGTCGCATTGCAAGCCTTTTTTCTTTGTTTTTAATTAATTTTTGGTGATCGATATCGATGCTGGTTTCGAGACAATAAAAAGTTGGAGATTTGCGTTTTCTGGATCTCAATTTCTTTGACCTGTTACCAGATGTCATTTACCATTTAATTACGGTCGGTTCTTTGTTCTTTCTTAGAACCTCAGGGAAGAGAATGTTAATCCTCTGAATTCTTTGAAAATTATTTGATTTTTGTATAAATTTAGTACTTTTTGATAGAAAATTGAAAACTGAGAAGAAAATCAATGATATTGAGTGACTTTGACCATCTGTAGTAATGTAAAACAATAATTATTTGTTACTGATAAGCGTATGCCGTTCTTCTATATATTTTGTCTTCTCTTTCCAATCGATACATTCGGTCAGTGATAGATAATGCGTTTGGTATAAATAAGAGAGGAGTGACGTATTTGAATATTGATTCAACATTTTTGAAAAATTATTCCATGCTTTTCCTGAGAATAAAGACAACGTGGACGTAGTCGAATTCAGCATAACTACGAAATAGGATAGGGATAGAATTGGTTTATGAAAATCTGGTGTTTCAAAGACCACTCCCTGCTTTTCTGTTTGAATGATTATAATAACATTTATTGCTTAGATCCTCGCAGATATAAAGCCGCATAACATAAATTGAAGTAAACTGTAATCAATTCAATCACAATGTTATAGTTTATTTTGAAGAATCTTTCATTCGTTTGATTGGGGAGAGAGTGTTTCATCATAATTCATCCGTACTCTTTACTTTTCTTTTGAACGTTTCAAAAAATGCAGAAAAACAAATCACAGGTCGAATGAAAAACATCGAGAAAATTGATAGGAATCAGACGATCAAATTAGCTTTTTATAACACATGAGTGAAGGAAAGCTTTTGGTATTTCCCGAACTACATTTCAAGATAAAAAATTTGGACGTAATCCACAACCAGCAGGAGGTCCCACTATATTGATATCAGATGAGGAAATAGTGTTCACTGATTCGATCATTGAATCGAAGAAGCAAGGATTTCCTGTAACTAAAGATCAACTCTTGCACAGTTGTATCTCTCATTTTTCTTCGCTTTGTACGTTGAAAGTTATACCTCCGTGATTTTGATTGATTTGGGGTTCCAAAACCTTTCGATTTACCGGTCTTTTGAATCATTCACAAATCACTCGTTCTTCTCTCAGGGAAATATGACGTTTTAAAGGCTGTATCATGTAGTCATATAATCATCATCATCATCATCATGAAGTAATCAGTCTTACGATTGGTTTGATGAAACCCTCCACCCCTGTCTATTATCCGCCAAACGTTTAATTTCTACATATCTACTACATCCCTTGTCTTGTACGATTTGCTTCATATAACTTGCTCTAGGTCTGCCTTTATCAGTTTTACCATTCATTTTCCCTTCCAATATTGTTTTCAATAAACTCTCATGCCGTAATGTGTGTCCTATAAGATTGCTTCTTCTTTTCACGATGTGTTTCAAAAGATTTCTTTCTTCATTTATCTGCTCGAGTACTTCTTCATTTTTGACTTTGTCTATCCATTTTATTCTGAGCATCCTCCTATAACACCACATTTCAAAAGCTTCAAGTCTTCGTTGATCAGTTTTCCCCATTGTCCAAGTTTCGCAACCATATAGTGCTGTGCTCCAAACGTTATTAATTTGTTCGTTTGTTTTTGTTACATAATATTCCAGGTTATGAAAAGGTTTCATTTCCTCGGGAAGTATTGAAACATGTCAAGTAGTGTTGCCGCGATATTATCGTCGATAATTGAGGAATAATCGATTATCTCAATTCTTACACGTTCCTATGGAATATATAATCCACGAATCTTCGATTATGCTCATAATGAAACGGAATAATGAATAATCCCAGACTTGTACACAAAATAAACCAAGATATGCTTCCATTTATCGTTACGATATATCGATAATTATCGTTACGATAGTATAAGAATATTTTGATTCATTTTGTTTAAAAGACCAAGATGATCCATTATCCCGTTTCATTTCGTGCACAGTTGAAGACCTACGCGTTAAAAGTTCCATGAAAACCTGTCAAAATTAAGATAATCGATTATTTCTAAATTTCGACGATAATATCGCGGCAATACTGATGTCAAGGAAGGTAGTTTCCCCTTGCTTTCCTCCCGTTTTTGCCGATGTTTCTGGCATTAGGATGATTTCGTTTCTCTCAGTTTGTATTCTTTCTCTTGAGTAGTTCATTCCACTCAAAAAAAAGATCCAACTCTGAGATACTTATCCTCCCCACCACGTAAAGGAAACAGATACTACCAGGGATGGATAAAAAGGATATCAAGGACAGGTATCATGAATATCCCCCTGGAAGACCCGCAATCATCCACGGGGACGCATATAATCATATTTACGTCAAATTTTCACACACTCTTTAATATATTCCTCTGAGTCCTCCTCTTGTGCGGAGAATTGCCATTTGGAACAGCAAATGAAGCAGCAAGCGCCATTTGATGCATTCAATCGCGTCTTTGAATTTGCAATGAAGCTGAAACTGGCAGCCGATTGTTGTAATTTTTTACTGAACATCGTTGGAGCTTTGTTCATATCAGAAATCAACCAAGTACACTGAACAAAAAATTTATTCCAGTCAAATAAATATTTATTTGTCCTGTACCAAAGAAATATTTATTAGAATTAACAAAATATTCTTTGGAACCAAAATAATTTATTGGAATCAAATAAACGATTAAAACCATCTATTTAATTCAAATAAATTATTTTGGTCCCAAAGAATATTTTGTTAATTCTAATAAATATTTCTTTGGTACAGGACAAATAAATATTTATTTGACTGGAATAAATTTTTTTTTCAGTGTGGCATCCTATATCAAACTAATATTTTTCAGATTTTTAAATCCTCGATAAAAATTCTGTGCGAAGTAGTTATGACAATCGGCTGCTAGTTTTACGACTGCCAGTCTCAGCTTCATGAATTTGCAAAGTACGAATGCCGTGAGCACCATTTAGAGTATTAAATAGAACGAGAATAATTCTAATTGCAGAAAAGTGTTAGCATCGCGAGTGTCCAATTATCAATTTCCTTGCTTTTGAATCATTCCAAGAGCTTTCAAACGTTTGGAAATAATTGATTAATCAACATTTAACGATCCTGCGCATTTTTCTTAAGTTTGCCACGGATCCTGATACTTGTTCTTGAAATTTTTTTACTTGACTCGCTCGTTCCTTATCTTCAACATCGAAATCGCCATTTGTGATACTAAATATAAGAGAAAAGTAATTATTTCTGTTATCTGTATCAATGAGTTTCATTTCCAAATACCCTTCAAGGATAAAATGCCCTGGCCATGTTTACGAAATTTGATACAAAATAGCAGTGTGAAAGAATTGTACTTGTTGTTGTTGTTGTTGTTGTAATGAGCGATAAATTATCATTTTACGTTGGAAAAAATTTTTTTATTGGGAGTACAAATTAGTTCGGTCTGGTTTGAAAAGATGACTCTCGCTCTCATGAATGTTTCATAGTCACAACCGATTTCAATTGTTTCAGAGAGGTTAGACACCTGTGAATAATAATCAGTTGATATCACTCCGAGTTCCTTCTAGAATCCCGATTTTTACTCAGTGAAGTATGTCAAATTTCGTTTTAACTAAGCAGCATTAGCGGGAGGTGCTAGTTTTCTGTTTTAATTGGAAAAAAAAGTGCAGCTGAAGCCCATCGAATGCTTGTGGAAGTTTATGGTGACAATGCTCCACCTGATGAATCATGTAGGGAATGGTTTCGACGTTTTAAGAATGGCGATTTCAGTTTCGAAGACAAGCCTCGCTCGGGACAACCACAAAAATTCGAAAACGAGGAATCGGAGGCTTTACTCGACGAAGATCCGAGTCAAACGCAACAGGAGCTTGCGGAATCATTAGGAGTTACGCAACAAGCAGTTTCCGTACGATTACGATCCATGGACATGATTCAAAAGCAAGGCAATTGGGTGCTTTATGGCTTAAAGCCTAGAGACATTGAACGGCGATTTTTCACTTGCGAGCAGCTGATTCAAAGACAACGAAGAAAGGGATTCTTACATCGGATTGTGACAGGAGATGAGAAATGGATATTCTACGATAACCCCAAGAAAAGAAAATACTATGCTATGCCCGGTCAATCGTTGCCATCGACTTCAACATCGACACCAAAGAGGAATATTCATGGTTCAAAGATCATGCTGTGTATCTGGTGGGACCAAAAGGGTGTTATATACTATGAGTTGCTGAAACCTGGTGATTCTATTACGGGTGATCGGTATAGGCTACAATTGATTCGTTTGAGTCGTGCGTTACGAGCAAAACGTCCGGAATACAAGGAGAGACATGACAAAGTTATTCTTTTACACGATAACGCTCGGCCTCGTGTCGCAAAAGTAGTGAAAAATTATCTGGAAACGTTGAAGTGGAATATTCTACCGCACCCGCCGTACTCGCCGGACATTGCTCTTTCTGATTACTGGTTATTCCGACAGATGCAGCACGATTTGGCAGGCCACCGGTTCACTTCGTTCGAAGAAATCGAAAATTGGCTCCTAACTTGGATCGCTTCGAAAGACGAGACGTTTTTCCGTAACGGGATTCGAAAATTACCCGAAAGATGGGAAAAAGTGATAGCCAGCGATGGACAATACTTTGATTAATTTGATAATTCATGTTCTTCTGAAATAACCGCATCTTTAACTGTAAAAAAAACGGACCGAATTAATTTGTCCTCCCAATATTAACTTGGAACGTACACGAAAATACCCTGAAAGTTCGTTTTATTCAAATATTTTTTTCAGGCCTCCTAAAGCACCATCCCTCTTAAATGTGCAAAATTCTGATTCAAATTTAATCGGGATTAATCGAAAGTTTGCAGGTTTAATGAGAAT
The DNA here is from genome assembly GCA_018340375.1 of Gonatopus flavifemur. NCBI lineage: Eukaryota > Metazoa > Arthropoda > Insecta > Hymenoptera > Dryinidae > Gonatopus > Gonatopus flavifemur. The sequence goes on along the minus strand of JAFFJZ010000012.1, from coordinate 1,863,034 downwards.
AAATGGGTTTCGTTGATCAGGGATGCACCTTAGAATCTTTTAAAAGTGTTTAGTAAACGTATGGATCGTATAAGGATGTGAAAATTTGTGTTGAATTTTATTCGCAAGATTCTTTGGTACCAAGAAGCCACTCACGAGTTCTAAATGAAAATTTAGTAATAGTAAAACATTCTCAAATATCAGGTTGTCCGTGAGGGATCATATGGCGCAATAAGAAACCCTTTAAACTGTCACGGGAGAGTCTCATCGAACCTGTCCAAAAATCATGTCTACGTGCATGAAATTCTATTTTAATAAATGAATCATAAACCACATCAAACAGGACGTTGCAGGCAACTTGTATTATGGTCAACAAATGATGCCAGTTCCGTTCAAATAACGGAGAGATAATAATTGAAAAAAATCACACGTCCCTGATTCATTGTACAATTAAATACATCGCAGAGAATTATCTATACTAACAAAAAAAAATAGATTTTCATTCAAATGATCGACTTAGCGAAATTTGCCCAAACGTTTGAAATGTGTTCTAATCAAAATGACGATCAGAATAAATTATTCATCCTCTTTAAAAATAGATGGCAAACGTCTTTTCATGCGAAGCATTCCGCGAGAGATTCGGATGTTGTATCAAGTTGAAAGTGGTAATTCTTTTTCCTGCTTCCCCCTTTCTTTTCTTGACTCTTCTCTTTTCTTTACAGTAGGTATCTCGTTGGTGTCATTGTACATACGTGTTTGTATACGCTTATGTTTGTAAACATTTGCTCCTTTTTTGTGTCACTCGTGAAATCAAAGGCCACGTAGTATACAAGCGAGAAACGGAACAAGTTACTACTCGCTCTCCGGCTCTTGGTGCAAGTTAAAAAAAGAACAGCGAGAATCGAAAGAAGAAGAAAAACAGAACGACAGAGAAGAAAGGACAAACAAGGAAAGAATAATGTGGCGATTCAAGGGAGAAACAGGAAGGAAATTTCTTGCAGGGTCTATAGTATACATACTATATCTTTGTGTTGAGTCCTCCTGAAACGAATGATGAATGTTGTGTTGTACCTATTTTTATACCCTTCTCATTTAATTTTGCCAATGAAATTGGAGTTTTAATACCCTTTTCTTGCGGTTTATGAAACGGAGGAATAAGATCTTTTTCTGTCTCTTATTTTATTGGCATTGATTTCTGTTTTGTTTGTCCGTAAAAGTAGATTGTAACAAAGTTATTCAACTCTCTTCTCCTTCAAAAAGTCATTTCGAAACGATAATATCTAAAATATTGAAAAAAACACCGATCTCACCAGGATGTAAATCTGTTTTTCCTCTCACGGTAATATAAATCAAGTTATTTATCGTTCAATCTAGGTGAATCGGTGTAAGTAGATCAGGCTTTAGCCAATATTCACGCCAAACGATCGACCGAAACAAGGTTAATACCTTTAATGCCGGATGACAACTCAATCGAGTTTTCCCATAATATGATTTTCGTCCCTTAATTTAATTTCGTTACTTCTCTTGACACAGTATATCGCATTGATTTTATGACACGTACAATAATATTTTATCGACAAAAAGGGAAGCGAGAG